>LR738710.1:158164038-158346865 GCA_902687465.1 Secale cereale
GGGGGGTGCATCGTCCACGGTTTAGGGGACACTCGGCTTCTGTGAGTGAACCATGTGCTCTTTGAAAACATTTACATTACCTAACATCATATAGTGGGGAGTATCATATACTATATATAGTATCATGCATATGATACTAGTGTATGATACTACGTATGTACCTTCGTAGTTCATACATAGTATCATAGAGTAGTACTAGCTCCCTTTGTAAACTAATATAAGAGCGTTAGGTTACTAAATAGTGACCTAAATGCTCTTATATTAGTTTACGGAGGGAGTATATATCATAGATAACCGTATTTATGAACTGAGCCCTATAAGGCTGGTTGTAATGGGGAGTATTATATATATATACTAGTAGTATCATGTAACATCCCAAAATACTATATTTTGGAATGTTATATTAAATAGATAGTTTTGATTGCTTGTTTGATGTGCTGTGTGAAATTGAGTGAAATTTGAAACTTTTGAAAGTTAAATGAGAGGGAATGAAATGACTTTACCAAACTTTCACTTTGTATTTATGATCTCCGTGAAATCAAATTCATTTCAACACAAAAACCCTAGAGTGAAGATGATATGACTTCTTCCATTTAAATAAATGAAAAGGGTTTTTGAAAAGATTTTGAATTCCATTCTTGAAATATTTTAAATTCAGAAACTTTATGCAACTCAATGATTTTCTCGAGAGAAGATAAAATGACTTCTTCAAATTATAGGAAATATGAGTTGGAAGTTCCTTTGAAGTATTTTGAAATTTATTTTCAAATTTGAGTTATTTGGTTTTTATTCTAATTATTTTTCTCCAAAAATAAAATATATTGGAAATAGGGTAAAATGATTCCCTACAGCAGAAAATTGGAGAGAAATGAATTTGAAATCATTTTGGCATTTAAAAATGATTTTTAAAGGATTTTATTGCAACAGTAGCATTATTTGATTTATTTAAATTTATGAGGATTTTGTTTCACTGCAGAAAAATGTTCATGTTGTAGAGTTTCTTTTTCTGAAAATCTTGATATATTATATGCCTATATAATTTTTTTTGGGTTTTCTTTTATTTTGTTTGTTTTAAAAAAATCTTCGCCGCCGAACTGGGCCGGCCCAACAGGCCGCGGCCCAGCCCAGCCCCGCGCGCTCGTCCCCGAGCTTCGCTCGATCTCCTACCGCCGCACGGCTCGCCGGCCACCGCCGTGGCCGAGCCGGTCTCCCCATGCCGTGCCCCTCCTCCACGCCAACCCCGACCCCTCCTCCTATAAATGTTGCTGCCCGGCTCCTCCCTCCTCCTCCCGAGCCTCCCCGCTGCCGCCGCCGCCCTAGCCAAGCGTCGCCGCCGCTTTGCCTCGTCGCAGCTCCACCGTGCGCTGCCGCCAGACTCGCGCGCGCGCCGCGCCACCCCACGCGAGGAAAGGGTGATGCAGCACAGTAGCGTAAGTATTTCCCTCAGTTTTTGAGAACCAAGGTATCAATCCAGTAGGAGACCACGCGCGAGTCCCTCGCACCTGCACATACAAATAAGAACTTCACAGCCAACGCGATAAGGGGTTGTCAATCCCTTTACGGTCACTTACGAAAGTGAGATCTGATAGATATGATAGTTTGATATTTTTGGTATTTTTGGATATAAGAACAGAAAGTAAAAATGGTAAAGTAAAGTAGATTGTAGATTGATATGTTGAGAATAGACCCGAGGGCCATAGGTTTCACTAGTGGCTTCCCTCATGATAGCGGAATTCTACGGTGGGTGAACGAATTACTGTCGAGCAATTGATAGAAAAGCGAATACTTATGAGAATATCTAGGCATGATCATTATATATAGGCATCACGTCAGTGGCAAGTAGACAGAAACGATTCTGCATCTACTACTATTACTCCACACATCGACCGCTATCCAGCATGCATCTAGAGTATTAAGTTCATAAGAACAGAGTAACGCCTTAAGCAAGATGACATGATGTAGAGGGATAAACTCAAGCAATATGATATAAACCCCATCTTTTTATCCTCAATGTCAACAATACAATACGTGCCTTGCTGCCCCTACTGTCACTGGGAAAGGACACCGCAAGATTGAACCCAAAGCGAAGCACTTCTCCCATTGCAAGAACTATAGATCAAGTAGGCCAAACCAAACCAATAATTCGAAGAGACTTGCAAGGATATTATAATCATACATAAAAGAATTCAGAAAAGAACCAATTATTTCTCATAGATAATCTTGATCATAAATCCACAATTCATCGGATCTCGACAAACACACCGCAAAAAGAGATTACATCGAATAGATCTCCTCGAAGACCGAGGAGAACTTGGTATTGAGATCCAAAGAGAGAGAAGAAGACATCTAGGTACTAACTATGGACCCGAAGGTCTGTGGTAAACTACTCACAACTCATGGTGAGGCGATGGTGTTGATGTAGAAGAACTCCGTGGTAGACCCTCCTCCGGTGGAGCTCCGGAATAGGCCCCAAGATGGGATCTCACGGGAACAGAAGGTTGTGGAGGTGGAATTAGGGTTTTCTCTACATGTCTGATGTTTTCGGGGTACATGGGTATATATAGGAGGAAGGAGGGCATCGGGGGACCAACGTGGGGCCCACGAGGCAGGGGGCGCGCCCTGTAGGGAGGGGGGGGGTGCCCCCACCCTCGTGGACGCCACGTGTGCCCTATTTCGTGGTTCTCAAGTCTCCCGTGAAGATTTCGCTCCAAAAATATCTCTCCCGAAGGTTTCATTCCGTTTGGACTCCGTTTGATATTCCTTTTCTATAAAACCCTGAAATAAGCAAAAAAACAGCAATCTGGACTGGGCCTTTGGGTTAATAGGATAGTCCCAAAAATAATATAAATGTGTATAAAAAAGCCCATTACACATCCAAAACATCATAAATAATAGCATGGAACAATAAAAAATTATAGATACGTTGGAGACGTATTAAGCATCCCCAAGCTTAATTCCTGCTCGTCCTCGAGTAGGTAAATGATAAAAACATAATTTTTGATGTGGAATGCTAACCAACATAATTTTCAATGTAATTCTCTTTATTGTGGCATGAATGTTCAGATCTGAAAGTTTCAAGACAAAAGTCTATATTGACATAAGAAATAATAATACTTCAAGCATACTAACAAAGCAATCATGTCTTCTCAAAATACCATGGCTAAAGAAAGTTATCCCTACAAAATCATATAGTCTGGCTATGCTCCCTCTTCATCACACAAAATACTCATATCATGCACAACCCCGGTTTCAGCCAAGCACTTGTTTTCATACTCAATTTTTTCAAAACTTTCAACTTTCACGCAATACATGAGCGTGAGCCATGGATATAGCACTATGGGTGAAATAGAGTGGTGGTTGTGGAGAAGACAAAAATGGGGGAAGATAGTCTCACATCGACTAGGCGTATCAACGGGCTATGGAGATGCCTATCAATAGATATCAATGTGAGTGAGTAGGGATTGCCATGCAACGGATGCACTAGAGATAAAAATGTATGAAAGCTCAACAAAAGAAACTAAGTGGGTGTGCATCAACTTGCTTGCTCACGAAGACCTAGGGCATTTGAGGAAGCCCATCGTTGAATATACAAGACAAGTTCTATAATGAAAATTCCCACTAGTATATGAAAGTGACTAAACATGAGATTCTCTATCATGAAGAACATGGTGCTACTTTGAAGTACAAGTGTGAAAAAAAGATAGTAGCATTGTCCCTTTTTTTTGGAGGGGCCTTCTCTTTTTCTTGGCCTTTCCTCACATGGGACAATGCTCTATAATGATGATCATCACACTTATATTGATTTACAACTCAATATTACAACTCGATACTAGAACAAAGTATGACTCTATATGAATGCCTCCGGCGGTGTACCGGGATGTTCAATGAATCAAGAGTGACATGTATGAAAAATTATGCATGGTGGCTTTGCCACAAATACGATGTCAACTACATAATCATGAATGGCAATATGACAATATGAAGCGTGTCATATGAATGGAATGGTGGAAAGTTGCATGGCAATATATCTCGGAATGGCTATGGAAATGCCATGATAGGTAGGTATGGTGGCTGTTCTGAGGAAGGTATATGGTGGCTCTTTTGAGGAAGGTATATAGTGGGTGTGTGGTACCAGCGAAAGTTGCGCGGTACAAGAGAGGCTAGCAATGGTGGAAGGGTGAGAACGCGTATAATCCATGGTCTCAACATTAGTCATAAGAACTCATATACTTATTGCAAAAATCTACGAGTCATCAAAACAAAGCAATTAACGCATGCTCCTAGGGGGGAGGTTGGTAGGAGTTAACCATCGCGCGCCCCCGACCTCCACACAAAGGATGACACTCTACAAATACTTCATGCTCTAACTTCGTCACACAGCGGTTCACCATACGTGCATGCTACGGGAATCACTAACTTTAACACAAGTATTTCTCAATTTCATAATAACTCCACTAACATGACTCTAATATCACTATCCTCATATCTCAAAACAATTATCAAGCATCAAACTTCTAATCATATTCAATGCACTTAGTATGAAAGTTTTTACTACATTCATCTTGTATGTCTATCATGTTAAGGCTAGTTTTTATAACCAAAGCACATTACCATGCTGTTCTAATAGACTCTCAAAAGGATATAAGTGAAGCATGAGAGATCAACAATTTCTACAAAATAAAATTGCCACCGTGCTAAAAAAGATATAAGTGAAGCACTAGAGCAAACTATTTAGCTCAAAAGATATAAGTGAAGCACATAGAGTGTTCTAACAATTCCTAGGCCATATTTATCTCTCTCAAAAAGGTGTGTCCAGCAAGGATAATTGTGGAAAACTAACAAGCAAAGACTCAAATCATACATGACGCTCCAAATAAAACACATATCATGTGGTGAATAAAAATATAGTCCCGAGTATAGTTACCGATAGATGAAGACGAAAGAGGGGATGCCTTCCCGGGGCATCCCCAAGCTTAGGCTTTTGGTTGTCCTTGAATTTTACCTTGGGGTGCCTTGGGCATCCCCAAGCTTCGGCTCTTGCCACTCTTTGTTCCGTAGTCCATCGAAGCAATACTCAAAACTTGAAAACTTCACAACACAAAACTTAGACAAAAATCTCGTGAGCTCCGTTAGTATAAGAACACAAACCACCACTCAAAGGTACTATAATGAACTCATTCTTTGTTTATATTGGTGTTAAACCTACTGTATTCCAACTTCTCTATGATTCATATCCTCCAATACTACTCATAGATTCATCAAAATAACCAAACAACACACGAAAAACAGAATCTGTGAAAAACAGAACAGTCTGTAGTAATCTGTAACTTTCGCATACTTCTGTAACTCCAATTTTTTTGAAATAAATTGGTAAACGTGGGGAATTTTTCTATTAATCATCTGCAAAAAGAATCAACTAAATAGCACACTCCAGTAAAATCTGGTGACTATCCTAGGGAGCGCTAACGTTTCTGTTTTCTACAGCAAGATCATATAAACTTCACACAAGTCTTCCCAAAGGTTCTACTTGGCACAAACAATAATTAAACACATCTAAACAGAAGCTATATGCAATATTTATTCCTAAACAGAAGCAAAAAAAAATTGGGTTGCCTCCCAACAAGCGCTATCGTTTAACGCCCCTAGCTAGGCACGATACAAGTGTAGATCTAGGTATTGCCATCTTTGGAAGGCAATCCATAAGTGACTCTCATAATAGATTCATAAGGTAATTTAATTTTCTTTCTAGGAAAGTGTTCCATTCCTTTCCTTAACGGAAATTGGAATTTTATATTTCCTTCCTTCATATCAATAATTGCACTAATCGTTCTAAGGAAAGGTCTACCAAGAATAATAGGACATGAAGGATTGCAATCTATATCAAGAACAATGAAATCCACGGGCACATAATTCCTATTGGCAACAATAGGAACATCATTAATCCTTCTCATAGGTTTCTTAATGGTAGAATACGCAAGATGCAAATTTAAAGAACAATCATCAAGCTCATGGAAACCTAACAAATCACACAAAGTTTTTGGGATAGTGGAAACACTTGCACCCAAATCACACAAAGCAAAGCATTCATGATCTTTAATTTTAATTTTAATAGTAGGTTCCCACTCATCATAAAGCTTTCTAGGGATAGAAACATCTAATTCAAGTTTTTCTTCATAAGATTGCATCAAAGCATCAACTATGTGTTTGGTAAAAGCTTTATTTTGACTATGAGCATGCAGAGAGTTTAGTATGGATTGCAACAAGGAAATACAATCAATCAAAGAGCAATTATCATAATTGAATCCCTTGAAATCCAAAGTAGTGGGTTCATCACTATGCAAAGTTTTAATCTCTTCACTCCCACTTTTAATAGTTTTAGCATCAAGATCTAAAAACTCCGAATCATTGGGACACCTTTAAATTAAAGTAGACTCATCTCCAATCCCATCATTATCAAGATTTATACTAGAAAACAAGGATCTAACAGGAGACACATCAATTACTTTCAGATCTTCATCTTTATTTTCATGATAACTAGAAGAACACGCTTTTATATAACTCTCTCTTTTAGCATGCATCCTAACGGTTCTTTCTTTGCATTCATCAATGGAAATTCTCATGGCTTTGAGAGACTCATTGATATCATGCTTAGGTGGAATAGATCTAATTTCAAAGAATCAACGTCAAGAGTAATTCTATCCACACTTCTAGCCAATTCATCAATCTTAAGCAATTTTTCTTCAAGCAAAGCATTGATATTTTTTTTGCGAATTCATAAACTCCTTAACACTAGTTTCAAATTCAGAAGGCATCTTTCCATAAGAGTTATTGTAGGAATTACCATAATTATTAGAGGAATTACTAGGAAAAGGCCTAGGATTATAGTTTCCTCTATAAGCATTATTACCAAAATTATTCCTACCAACAAAATTCACATCCAAAGATTCATTATTATTTTCAATCAACGTGGATAAAGGCATATCATTAGGATCAGAAGAAGCACTCTTAGTAGCAAGTAATTTCATAAGTTCATCCATCTTTCCACTTAAAACACTAATCTCTTCAATAGCATGCACTTTTTTACTAGTAGATCTTTTGGTGTGCCATTGAGAATAATTAACCATAATATTATCTAGGAGTTTGGTAGCTTCTCCTAAGGTAGTTTCCATGAAAGTGCCTCCTGCGGCCGAATCTAAAAGATTTCTAGAAGTAAAATTCAAGCCAGCATATTTTTTTGTATAATCATCCATAAGTTCAAACCATGTGTAGGGCAATTATGTATCATTAATTTCATTCTCTCCCAAGCTTGTGCAACATGCTCATGATCTAGTTGCTTAAAATTCACAATGTCGTTTCTAAGAGAGATGATCTTAGCAGGAGGAAATACTTAGAGATAAAAGCATCTTTGCACTTATTCCACGAATCAATACTATTTCTAGGCAAAGAGGAAACCCAAGTTTTAGCACGATCTCTAAGTGAAAACGGAAATAACTTCAATTTAACAATATCATTATCCGTATCCCTCTTCTTTTGCATATAACACAAATCGACAAAGTTGTTTAGATGGGTAGCGACATCTTTACTAGGAAGGCCGGAAAATTGATCTTTCACGACAAGATTCAACAGAGCACCATTGATCTCACAATATTCAGCATCGGTAATAGGAGCAGTCGGAGTGCTAATAAAATCATTATTGTTGGTATTGGAGAAGTCACACAATTTGGTATTGTTCTGAGCCATAGTGACAAGCAAGCAATCCAACACACAAGCAAACAAGAAACAAGCGAACGGTAAACACACGACAAAAACAAGGGAAATAAAACAGCAAGGGTGAAGTGGGGGAGAGGAAAACGAGAGGCAAATAAATGTAATGCGAAGGATAAGGGTTTGTGATAGGTACTTGGTATATGACTTTTGCGTAAGCCTCCCCGGCAACGGCGCCAGAAATTCTTCTTGCTACTTCTCGAGCTTGCGTTGTATTCCCTCGAAGAGGAAAGGGTGATGCAGCACAGTAGCATAAGTATTTCCCTCAGTTTTTGAGAACCAAGGTATCAATCCAGTAGAAGACCATGCGCGAGTCCCTCGCACCTGCACAAACAAATAAGAACTTCGCAGCCAACATGATAAGGGGTTGTCAATCACTTTAGGGTCACTTACGAAAGTGAGATCTGATAGATATGATAGTTTGATATTTTTGGTATTTTTGGATATAAGAACAAAAAGTAAAAAACGGTAAAGTAAAGTAGATTGTAGATTGATATGTTGAGAATAGACACAGGGGCCATAGGTTTCACTAGTGGCTTCTCTCATGATAGCGGAATTCTAAGGTTGGTGAACAAATTACTGTTGAGCAATTGATAGAAAAGCGAATACTTATGAGAATATCTAGGCATGATCATTATATATAGGCATCACGTCCGTGACAAGTAGACCGAAACGATTCTGCATCTACTACTATTACTCCACACATCGACCGCTATCCAGCATGCATCTAGAGTATTAAGGTCATAAGAATAGAGTAACGCCTTAAGCAAGATGACATGATGTAGAGGGATAAACTCAAGCAATATGATATAAAACCCATCTTTTTATCCTCGATGTCAACAATACAATACGTGCCTTGCTGCCCCTACTGTCACTGGGAAAGGACACCAAGCACTTCTCCCATTGCAAGAACTATAGATCTAGTAGGCCAAACAAAACCGATAATTCGAAGAGACTTGCAAGGATATTATAATCATACATAAAAGAATTCAGAACAGAACCAAATATTTCTCATAGATAATCTTGATCATAAACCCACAATTCATCCGATCTCGACAAACACACCGCAAAAAGAGATTACATCGAATAGATCTCCTCGAAGACCGAGGAGAACTTGGTATTGAGATCCAAAGAGAGAGAACAAGCCATCTAGGTACTAACTATGGACCCCAAAGGTCTGTGGTAAACTACTCACAACTCATGGTGTGGCGATGGTGTTGATGTAGAAGCACTCCGTGGTAGATCGCCCCTCCGGCGGACCTCCGGAACAGGCCCCAAGATGGGATCTCACGGGAACAGAAGGTTGCGGAGGTGGAATTAGGGTTTTCTCTCCGTGTCTGATGTTTTCGGGGTACATGGGTATATATAGGAGGAAGGAGGGCATCGGGGAACCAACGTGGGGCTCACAAGGCAGGGGGGCGCGCCGTATAGGGGGGGGGCGCCCCCACCCTCGTGGACTCCACGTGTGCCCTATTCCGTGGTTTTCAAGTCTCCCGTGAAGATTTCGCTCCAAAACTATATCTCCCGAAGGTTTCATTCCGTTTGGACTCCGTTTGATATTCCTTTTCTTTAAAACCCCGAAATAGGCAAAAAAAAAACAACAATCTGGACTGGGCCTTTGGGTTAATAGGTTAGTCCTAGAAATAATATAAAAGTGTATAACAAAGCCCATTACACATCCAAAACATCATAAATAATTGCATGGAACAATCAAGAATTATAGATACGTTGGAGACGTATCAAGCATCCCCAAGCTTAATTCCTGCTCATCCTTGAGTAGGTAAATGATAAAAACATAATTTTCGATGTGAATGCTAACCAACATAATTTTCAATGTAATTCTCTTTATTGTGGCATGAATGTTCAGATCTGAAAGATTCAAGACAAAAGTCAATATTGACATAAGAAATAATAATACTTCAAGCATACTAACAAAGCAATCATGTCTTCTCAAAATACCATGACTAAAGGAAGTTATCCCTACAAAATCATATAGTATGGCTATGCTCCCTCTTCATCACACAAAATACTCATGTCATGCACAACCCCGGTTTCAGCCAAGCACTTGTTTTCATACTCAAGTTTTTCAAAACTTTGAACTTTCACGCAATACATGAGCGTGAGCCATGGATATAGCACTATGGGTGGAATAGAGTGGTGGTTGTGGAGAAGACAAAAAGGGGGGAAGATAGTCTCACATCGACTAGGCGTATCAACGGGCTATGGAGATGCCTATCAATAGATATCAATGTGAGTGAGTAGGGATTGCCATGCAACGGATGCACTAGAGCTAAAAATGTATGAAAGCTCAACAAAAGAAACTAAGTGGGTGTGCATCCAACTTGCTTGCTCACGAAGACCTAGGGAATTTGAGGAAGCCCATCGTTGGAATATACAAGCCAAGTTCTATAATGAAAATTCCCACTAGTATATGAAAGTGACTAAACATGAGATTCTCTATCATGAAGAACATGGTGCTACTTTGAAGCACAAGTGTGGAAAAAAGATAGTTGCATTTCCCTTTTTTTTTCTTTTTTTCTTTCTAATTTTTGGAGGGGCCTTCTCTTTTTTTTGGCCTTTCCTCATACGGGACAATGCTCTATAATGATGATCATCACACTTATATTGATTTACAACTCGATATTACAACTCGATACTAGAACAAAGTATGACTCTATATGAATGCCTCCGGCGGTATACCGGGATGTTCAGTAAATCAAGAGTGACATGTATGAAAAATTATGCATGGTGGCTTTGCCAAAAATACGATGTCAACTACATGATCATGCATGGCAATATGACAATATAAAGCGTGTCATATGAATGGAACGGTGGAAAGTTGCATGGCAATATATCTCGGAATGGCTATGGAAATGCCATGATAGGTAGGTATGGTGGCTGTTCTGAGGAAGGTATATGGTGGCTGTTTTGAGGAATGTATATAGTGGGTGTGTGGTACCAGCGAAAGTTGCGCGGTACAAGAGAGGCTAGCAATGGTGGAAGGGTGAGAACGCGTATAATCCATGGACTCAACATTAGTCATAAGAACTCATATACTTATTGCAAAAATCTATGAGTCATCAAAACAAAGCAATCAACGCATGCTCCTAGGGGGGAGGTTGGTAGGAGTTAACCATCGCGCGCCCCCGACCTCCACACAAAGGATGACACTCTACAAATACTTCATGCTCTAACTTCGTCACATAGCGGTTCACCATACGTGCATGCTACGAGAATCATTAACTTTAACACAAGTATTTCTCAATTTCCTAATAACTCCACTAACATGACTCTAATATCACTATCCTCATATCTCAAAACAATTATCAAGCATCAAACTTCTCATCATATTCAATGCACTTTGTATGAAAGTTTTTACTACATTCATCTTGGGTGTCTATCGTGTTAAGGCTAGTTTTATAGCCAAAGCACATTATCATGCAGTTCTAATAGACTCTCAAAAGGATATAAGTGAAGCATGAGAGATCAACAATTTCTACAAAATAAAATTACCACCATGCTCAAAAAGATATAAGTGAAGCACTAGAGCAAACTATTTAGCTCAAAAGATATAAGTGAAGCACATAGAGTGTTCTAACAATTCCTAGGCCATATTTATCTATCTCAGAAAGGTGTGTCCAGCAAGGATAATTGTGGCAAACTAACATGCAAAGACTCAAATCATACATGACGCTCCAAGTAAAACACATATCATGTGGTGAATAAAATTATAGTCCCGAGTATAGTTACTGATAGATGAAGACGAAAGAGGGGATGCCTTCCCGGGGCATCCCCAAGCTTAGGCTTTTGGCTGTCCTTGAATTTTACCTTGGGGTGCCTTAGGCATCCCCAAGCTTAGTCTCTTGCCACTCTTTGTTCCGTAGTCCATCAAAGCAATACTCAAAACTTGAAAACTTCACAACACAAAACTTAGACAAAAAATCTCGTGAGCTCCGTTAGTATAAGAAAACAAACCACCACTCAAAGGTACTGTAATGAACTCATTCTTTGTTTATATTGGTGTTAAACCTACTGTATTCCAACTTCTCTATGATTCTTATCCTCCAATACTACTCATAGATTCATCAAAATAAGCAAACAACACATGAAAAACAGAAGATTTTGCTCCAAAAATACTCTCCCGTAGGGGGGGGGGGGCGCCCCCACCCTCGTGGACGCCACGTGTGCCCTATTCCGTGGTTCTCAAGTCTCCCATGAAGATTTCGCTTCAAAAATATCTCTCCCGAAGGTTTCATTCCGTTTGGACTCCGTTTGATATTCCTTTTCTGTAAAACCCTGAAATAGGCAAAAAATAGCAATCTGGACTGGGCCTTTGGGTTAATAGGTTAGTCCCAGAAATAACATAAAAGTGTATAACAAAGCCCATTAAACATCCAAAACATCATAAATAATAGCATGGAACAATAAAAAATTATAGATACGTTGGAGACGTATTACTACGCCGCGCCGGTGCCAGCCATCGTCGCCGACGTCGGACGCCCGCGGGTCCGATTCGCCCGACCCGCCGGACCCGCGCCTTATCTCTCCTGCCCGATCTGCGACCCGCAGTGAACCGGTAAGAACCGCCGGATTCGCCCGATTTTATTCTTTAGTTTTGCTTTCGGTTTATTTTGGTTAAAAAAAAAGATTTGTTTTTTATATTAGATCTATTTAGAGAACGTTCGTTGGTTAGGGTTAGAAAACGAGCGTTCGTTAGATAACTTTTTCTTTTTCTATTTTAGTTTTAGTTAGGGACCTAGATGTAATATTTTATTTACAGTTTAGCCCCTGAACTTCAAACGATCACAACTTTTGCTCGTTTGTCCAAATCCAACAAAACCAACGCCCACTTCTTCGTTACAATCCCCTCTATCAAGTAAAACAACTTAAACATATTTTGGAAAGTTTAAAATTTGAATTCAACTAGATTTGTTTCAAACTTCTTTTTGTCATAACTTGAGTTTCGTAACTCCGATTTAGTTGATTCTTTTGCAAATCGAAGCTCTTGACCTAAACTTTCTGATAAGGCCAAATTCACATAATGTTGGTACCGTTAGAAATTATTTTCTGTGACATGAGTTATTTGCTTGGTTATGAAGTTTTCCGAGTGTTTTCTCTGTTCCCTCCGATCTTCTGAGTGATTGCTTATGTGTGGTTACTATTGTTTGCTTGCGATAGATTGAATGGAGTGTGACGAGTAGACCTATCACGAGTTCTGAGTGCGAATCATCTACAGCAGCAGTACAAGGCAAGTTCTTACTTTGATCGTACTTTTCAATACCCAATTTTAATTGCATTAGTTATATCCTCAAACACTTGCATGAATAGGGCTGGTTACATGTGATGATGCTTTGTAGTTCATGAGGTAGGAACCCAATGACTTGAGTTCAACCCAAGGGAATAGACGCTTTGTTACTTATTGCTTAGCCATGCTTGTAGTTGTCGATTGGTATGAGAGTTTCATGAAAGTTATGAGTGTAATAACAACTAAGGGAATCTTTTAAGGTGAAAATTTAATACACATCTGGGTTGGTTGGTTGTGGCACCCTGGGGATGGACCAGTGGTTGTTAGGCTAAAAGAGATCATATTATATTTTCATACCTAGAAACTTCCGTGTGCAACCGCAAGCCATTATGGGCTCTGGCATAGTTGAGTATGTTGTGTGACCTCTTTCCGTGGTAGACTAGCAGATGTAGTGGATGTAGGTGGTACGGTCTACCCACAGTTAAGAGTTAATGTTTCTGAAAGACCGTGTCTTGGTCATCCATTTCTCAAACACCATGCAGTGCGAGAAATCAAACCGAGGAGATCGAGTCTTGTGGGAAAAAGTGCACAAACCTCTGTAGAGTGTACAAACTGACCATGATTAGCCGCGTCCCCGGTTATGGATAACTTTGAGTATCTAGAAGTGGATTATTTTGTTGATCTCATCACATGATCTAATAAAAATTGTTGGGTTATTAATTTTGGCAACTTGGGAATTGAGATGGAGGAACCATTCTCAATATTTCTTAATTCAACTTAGTAGTAAATAAAATCTATTCCTTTGTTGTACGAAAAAATCAGCTTTATGCAAAATAGACCTTACAGCCTACACCAGCCAAATGTGCATGTAGTTGTAGGCATTGTTCATCATTACTGCTACAGTGTGAAATTGCCAGTACATTCAATGTACTGACCTACATGGCTGCAACGTCTCACGTTGCAGGAATTATTCGACGAGTAAGTGATACGTTAGGGTTGCGCTGTCTACACTCAACTTTGCCGTTGGTGTTGAAGGCACTCCACAACCTTGTTGTTACTTCCACTATATGGATTGAGGTAATAGTATTTACGCTACTTTTTACATGTGATTTACCTCTGTTATAAATCCTCGAGTACTGTGTGTGTCAGCATACCGATCTAGGGATGACACTTAAGCACAGAGACTTGATCCATTCAGGTTGGGTCGCTACAAGATGGTATCAGAGCATATGTTGATTGTAGGATGTGACCCTAGAAACTGGCCAGCCCATAGGAAAGGATTTCTCTAAAACTTTATTTTCAAAAAGATTCTTTATCTCTCATCTTTTCCGAGCTTCGTCAAAACTTTCCTTTTACCTTAATAGTTAGACTATACCCTTTTCCATTTTGACCACTTCGGAGTAAAGAGGATTTCACCATGCATTAGAAGTGTTGAAGCTACAACAGTGGATACTCCGAAGATTTGAAGAGCTGATGACTTTGAAGAGATAATGACCTTTAGAAGACCAAACCCCTGTCAAGTACTTACGTTAGATGCGACGATTGTGAGCCGTCATTTGTTTGAGGATTTTCCGATGGCCACAAAACAAAACCTGTCTTTTCAAAACTATTGTTTGTATTGAGTGTATCTCTCTCCATCTCCCGAATATCATCCCAAAACCTTTGGACCCAATAGAGGATGAATGAAGATAGACTTGTATTCTCTGGACCGATGACCCAGCGAGAGGCAGAGCTACGGATACAAAACATGGAGGATCACTTCAAGAAAAAAATGGTTGCAAGGAAGTATGAGGTTCAATACGCTCTTCAGTACTTTACAAAAAAGTGCTGCAACATGGTGGAAAATGCATCAAGCCATACAAGGATGTAATGGAGCCCAAAGTTGGGAGGAATTCAAGAAGACTCTGCTAAAATCCCGTCTTATCTGAAAGTGTGGTGACAACCCGAAGAAGAAACCTTGTGCATGCAGGATTTGTGGAGAAATAGGTTACACCCAGGAGGAGCACAAGGATGGATGTCCTCGTTGAGAAGAAAGTCACCCAGCCGAAGAATGCCCAACTAGGCAGATTACTTGTTTCTTGTGTGAAGGGACTAACCATTACCTTGCTCAGTGTCACATTACCCCATGGTACAACAAACCATCTAGCAGAAGAAAGAAGCAATGAAAGAAGCCCTCGATGAAATTTCAAAGGAATCCGCGATGGAGGAAGATATTGACGACCCTGATGGAGAAGGCCTAAACAGATTTTACTCCCGTGCTTGCTATTCATGTGGAGAAGAAGGACATTTTTCACAGTATTGCATGAAGGAAAGCCATGAGTATCTAGGAGACTTCCTGACCGAAGAGGTGGAGTTTGATCCACAAAAGATAGAAGAATTGATAGGAACAAAGAAGTTGTAGCGACCACGATCCGAATGGACCGAAGTCTCTGTGTTTCAGTGCCATCCCTGGATCAGTAATGCTGACACACACAATACTTGAAGGATTTATAACAGAGTGGCAATCACACACTTATTACATCGAATGTCTCCAAAGAGAACTTATTACAAAAGTCTATGGCTTAAGGCCATCTAACAAAATAACAGCGGAAGGCTTGGAAGAAAAGTGAGTTCATCAACTCCAACGGCATAGCTGAGTGCATGACAAACGACCTAGAACGTCTTACTCCTCGTCTGAAAAGTCTACAACACAATATGTTGCAGCCCGAAACGGGTCAGCACATGGAATATGCTGGCAAGATAACACGGAAGATGCAAGTAATAGAAATAAGGCTACACTATATGCATATTTGGCTGGTGGAGGCTCTAGGGTTAAAGTTTTCGCATAAAGCCAATTTTTCCCTACAACAAAGGAATAAATTTTATTTTTAACTATCATGGTAGTTGAAACATCATTGAGAAGGTACCTCCAACTTAATCCCAAATTAAAGTAATCATTAACCCAACAAACTAACTTTTAGAGTGATGAGATAAACCAATATTTCAAGTACCAGATACTCAAGATTGTCCATAACCGGGGACACGACTAATCATGATCAGTTTGTACACTTTGCAGAGGTTTGTGCACTTTTCCCAGAAGACTTGATCTCCTCCGTTGGATTTCTCGCACTGCATGGTGTTTGAGAAACGGATGATCGAGACACAGTCTTTCAGAAGCATTTACTCTTTACCCCGGGTGGACTCGTACACCTACTTTCGCCTACATCTGCTAGTCCACCACTGAAAGAGTTCACACAACTTACTCATACTATGCGAGAGCCCATAATGGCATTGTGGCTGCACAGGGAAGTTTCTAGCATGAATAGTTTTATGATCCCTTTGAGCCTGGGTGGCATTCTATAGGAAAAATCACACGGAACCCCGGGATTTCCTAGGACAACACCGGATTCTCCAGGTGCCTTGCAACTAATCCACCCAGATGTGTATTCAAGTAGCCACCTTAAGTTGAACCATTAATTAACATCTCACATCTGTGATGGATTTCACTCAAACCCAAACCACGTCTACGAGCATAGCATGGCAACCTAAGCAAACGTAAAAGTGACTCCCAAGGGTTTGAAAATAATGCAGGTAACAGGTTCTACCTCAAACTACTTCCCAGTCCCACAAGTTAAGAGATCCTACTCATGCAATGTGTGTGGGTTAGATCTAATGCATAAAACTAGTTAATAAAGGGTATGATCAAAGTGTTACTTGCCTTGCTGACGATTCGCAAAACCTAGAGACTCGTAGTAGCATGCTTCACAGTCCGGGTATTCTATCGCAAGCAAACAATAGCATACATAAGAAAACAAGCAATGATGCACAAACAAAACTCCAAAAGATAAGATCTAACCAGAAAGTTCAACTTAAGAACTCCGGTTGGAAAAAAAGAATCAACTCGAAAGAAGCAACGAAACTCAAACTGCGAAAGAAACGAGATCCGATTACTAATTTGATCTAGGGTCAAATTTTACCGTAGCCAAAACTTTGTTCAAGTTGGTTAAACGGAATGAGGGCGTCGAGACGAAGATCTGGGATTTTGAATCACCTGATTCCGACTCTCGAGCGAAAAGAAAAACGAAAAACAAGATCAGGGCAGAAATCACGATCGAAAATAATCGCGGATAAATACCCCAAAAAAGAAAACTTACGAACAGGCTAACGAACGAACGTTCGCTGTTTGCGGCTAACGGGCGAACAACATTTGTTGAAACGAACGTACGGACGAACGTCCGCTAAATAACTAAACCGGAGAAAACCGATCTAATCTAAAAAAAACGAATCTAGGGTTTTTACGAAAAAAGAACCGATCGGTTAAAAAGAAAAACCGGCGGCTACCTCGGGAACGGTGAACTCCGGCGGCGGCGGCGCGACGATCTGGCGGTGGCGGCGCGACGGTGGTGCGGTGCTAGGGTTTCGGCGGGGCGGGCTAGCGGGTGGGGCTGGGCCGGCTTATAAAGGCCCTAGGCCAGGGAGTCCTTGCCGAACACGGCCGAGAGGCGGTTCCCTTTTTTTAAACGAGTCCTCACATAGCAAAACGGGCGGAAAAAAATACTAAACGGAGTCCAAAAATTCCAAAATAAATTTTCGCCATCCTCTAATAATATTTGGGACAAAGTGAACATTTTTCCCGGACCTAAATGCAATTTTGGAAAACGCGTATTTTTCTATGCAAATAAAATCGCAAATAAATCCGAATAAACACCAAAAGTGATTTTAATATTTTCTTCCAATATTTTTGTTATTTTGGAGAAGTCATATTGTCTCCGCTCATATATTTTGTTTAGAAATATTTTTAGGAGAAAAAGAATTAAAATCAACACTATCCTCGTACCGGTATTCGAGTAAACTCAAATACGAAAACGGTAGAATTCCCAACTCTCTCCGTGAGTCCTTGAGTTGCTTAGAATTTTCGAGGATCGCCACGAACAAAATGCAAAGAAATATGCAATGCAATATGATCTATGTATAACATTCCAAATTGAAAATTTGGGATGTTACAAACCTACCCCACTTAGAATGAATCTCGCCCTCGAGATTCGACTTGGCTAGAGAACAGGTGTGGGTGGTCCTTGCGTAGATCATCTTCTCGTTCCCAGATTGCTTATTCCTTGGTGTGGTGACTCCACTGAACTTTGCAAAACATGATAACCTTACTGCGGGTGACTCTGCTCGAAAATTCGAGAATCATAACAAGCTTCTCCTCGTAAGTCAGATCACTATCCAACTGAATTGCTTCCAAGGGTACTGTGTCTCTAAGTGGAATATCGGCCATCTCCGCATGGCTCTTCTTAAGCTGCGAAACGTGAAACATGTCGCGCACTCCTGACAATCCTTCGGGCAATTCTAGCTTATAGGCAACCTCTTCCATGCGTATCAAAACACAGTAAGGTCCCAGAAATCTCGGGGCTAGCTTTCCCTTAACTCCGAAACGTTTAACTCCTCGCAGAGGCGATACTCGCAAGTATGCTCTGTCTCCGACTTCATAGGCTATCACCTTGCGCATCGAGTCTGCATAATTCTTCTGTCTGGACTGAGCTACCTTTAGTCTATCCCGAATCATCTTAACCTTCTCTTCAGACTCTTTGATCAAGTCCGGTCCAAACAACTGTCGGTCTCCAACTTCATCCTACATTAACGGCGTTCGGCATCTCCTTCCGTACAATGCTTCGAACGGTGCCATCTTCAAACTGGCCTGGTAACTGTTGTTGTACGAGAACTCAGCGTAGGGCAAATTGTCATCCCAACTAGATCCATAATCTAGCGCACAAGCTCTCAACATGTCCTCTAGAATCTGGTTGACTCTCTCGGTTTGTCCATCTGTCTGTGGGTGAAATGTTGTACTAAATTCCAGCCTCGTTCCCAAAGTCTGGTGTAGCCGATGCCAAAACTTTGAGGTGAACTGTGTTCCTCTATCTGATACAATGGTCCTTGGAACTCCGTGCAGACATACGATCCTGGTCATGAATATCTTGGCCAACTTTGCACTGGTATACGTGATCTTTACGGGGATAAAGTGGGCTACTTTCGTCAAGCGATCCACTACTACCCAGATTGAATCATATCCCGACTTGGTCCTGGGCAATCCGGTGATAAAATCCATGCCAAGCTTCTCCCACTTCCATTCGGGTATTGGCATAGGCTGTAGCAATCCTGCTGGCTTCTGATGCCCCGCTTTTACTCTCTGGCATACATCACATACGGCTACATACTCGGCAATATCCTTCTTCATTCCCGTCCACCAGAAACATTCCTTCAAATCCAAATACATCTTGGTGTTTCCGGGGTGTATCAAGTATGGCGAATCATGTGCTTCCTGCAGTATCAACTTCCTGATCTCCGGGTCGTTGGGCACATAGATTCGATCCTCAAACCACAAGGTGTCGTGCTCATCCTCACGAAATCCCTTGGCTTTTCCTTCACTCATCCTCTTCTTTATCTCGGAAATCTCCTTGTCATCCTTCTGGGCTTCGCGTATCTTTCCCAGCAACGTTGACTGAACCTCCAAATTTGCGACAAAACCTCTAGGAACTATCTCCAAATGAAGCTCCCTGAGATCTTCTACTAACTCATGTGGCAATCCCCCTTTTTCTAAGGTATTTGCATAACTCTTCCGGCTCAAAGCGTTTGCGACGACATTGGCCTTTCCTGGGTGATAGTGCAGCTTCATATCATAATCCTTTATAAGCTCCAACCATCTCCTTTGTCTGAGGTTCAGCTCCTTCTGAGTGAAAATGTACTTCAAACTCTTGTGATCCGTGTACACATCACAACAATTTCCAATAAGAAAATGTCTCCAGGTTTTGAGTACGTGCACTACAGCTGCTAACTCCAGATCGTGCGTCGCATAATTCAACTCGTGCGGTCGCAGTTGATGAGATGCGTAAGAAACAACTCTTCCATCTTGCATGAGTACTCCTCCAAGTCCTAAGCGTGAAGCATCATAGTATACTTGGAAATCCTTGCGTATATCTGGTAATATCAGCACTGGGGCTATCGTCAACCGTTTCTTCAACTCCTGGAAACTTTCTTCGCACTCCTCAATCCAACCGAACTTGGTCTCCTTCTTCAACAATGTCGTCATTGGCTTAGAAATCTTGGATAAATTTACTATGAATCTCCGGTAGTATCCCGCGAGTCCAAGAAAACTGCGGATCTCTCCAACTGAAGTGGGTGCCAACCATTCAGTGACTGCCTGCACTTTGATGGGGTCCACTGCTATACCTTCTCCCGATATAACATGCCATAAGAATCCAACTTCCTTCAACCAAAACTCACATTTGCTAAACTTGGCATACAACTGATGCTCTCTGAGCTTCTCCAGTACCAAACGCAAATGGTCTGCATGTTCCTCTTCATCCTTCGAGTACACCAAAATGTCATCAATGAATACCACGACAAACTTATCCAAGAACTCCATGAACACCTTGTTCATCATACTCATGAAATAGGAAGGGGCATTAGTCAATCCAAAATTCCAAATGACATAATCGTATACTCATATAGCCCGTACCTCGTGGTGAAGGCTGTCTTGGGTATATCCTTCTCTCGGATCTTCAACTGGTGGTATCCAGATCGTAGGTCGATCTTGGAGAATACTTTCGCTCCCTGGAGTTGGTCGAACAGATCATTGATCATCGGCAGCGGGTACTTATTCTTATTAGTCACTTCATTCAGTGCACGATAATCAACCACCATTCTTAAGGATCCATATTTCTTCTCGACCAAAAGCAATGGGGCTCCCCAAGGTGATGAACTTCAGCGAATAAATCCTTTCTCCAATAACTCCTTAATCTGCTTCTTGATCTCCTCCAGATCATTTGCTGGCATCCGATACGGTCTCTTAGATATTGGTCCGGTGCTAGGCAACAGCTAAATCAAAAACTCAATATCCCTATCCGATGGCATGCCTGGTAACTCCTCTGGAAACACATCCGGATAATCCTTTACTACCGGCACTTCCTCCTGAACAACTCCCGTGAGAGAATGTACTTGTGTCCGTATAGGCGAATGCCTAGATACATACTTAATCCTTTTTCCCTCTGGGGTGGTAAGCAAAATAGACTTGCTGGCACAATCGATGTTACCTCCATACTTCGATAGCCAATCCATACCTAATATCACGTCCAATCCTTGTGACTCAAAAACTATTAGGTCCGAGGGGAAAACATGGCGTCCAATGGTCAATGGCATCTAAAAACATCCTTGATTTGCCACATATTCTGCTCCGGGTGAACTTACTAACATGGGGGCCATAAGGACTCGGGTGGACAGCTTATGTCTATTTACGAATCCCCTTGAAATGTATGAATGCGATGCAGCAGTATCGAAAATAACTACTGCGGTAAATGACTTAACCAAAAACTTACCGATCACCGCATCTAGTTGTTCTTCAACCTCCTCCACGGTCACGTGGTTCACTTGTCCTTTGTTGAACGGGTTAGGCTTCTTCCCGGCGCTTCCATTGCCGTTCCCATTCTTAGCTTCAGGGCACTCCATGGCATAGTGTCCATTTTTCCCGCATTTGAAACAGGTGATGTGGCTCAAATCCCTCTTGGCAGGTGTGGATGGAGTTGAGCGATTCTGATTATTGTTTGCTCCATTCCCATTCCCATTCTTGGAGCCATTGTGGTTGTGGGAACTTCCTCCAGTGTGGTTGTGGCTTCCATGGTTATGGGTATATCCTCCCGAATTCGGAGTGAATCGGGGCTTCTGTTGGGCTCCAGAATTATTCCTTCCTTGTCCATACTTCCTCTTGCGGCTCTCAATCTGCTGTTGCTTCCCTTCAATCATAAGAGATTTATCTACCAACTCTTGGTAGTTGTTGAAGGTTGCCACCATCAACTGTATGCTCATCTCATCATTCAGCCCTTCCATAAATCTCTCCTGCTTAGCGACATCTATGGCCACATCATTTGGGGCATAACGAGATAGGGTACTAAACTCATCCACATACTGAGCTACAGTACGATTTCCTTGGCGCAAATTGCGAAACTCCCGCTTCTTCGTGCTCATGGCTCAAGTTGAGACAAGGGCAGTACGGAAAGCTTGCTGAAACTGCTCCCAAGTGACATTGGCTATAGGGAAAGTGGCTGTGTAATTCTCCCACCATGCTGCGGCTGGTCCAGACAACTGGTGTGCGGCAAATCACACTTTTTCAGCATCCGAGCAATTTGCGGTGGTCAAATCCCTTCCAATCTTGCGCAGCCAGTCATCAGAAACTATTGGTTCAATGCTGCTAGCAAACACCGGTGGTTGCAACCTTAAGAAGCGTGTTAGGTTGTCCACGAGTGGTGGTGGTGGAGGGTTGTTGTTGTTCTGGTTGTTCTGAGTGTTCTGGACAAGAAGTTGCATCAAAGTGTTCTGCTGCTGGATCAACTGAGTGAGCTCAGGGGGAAACTTAAATCCGGGCTCACGTCTTGGAGGCATCTGATGGGTGTAGAGGGAAGAGATTAGAATAGAATTGAGGTCTAAGAGAAAATCACTACCCATATGCACATGAGACAAACACAATCATATCACACATATCAATTTCAAGCAAGGTCTTACAAGATCTAACTAACGTTACAAAAGTGCTCTAAATACTACTTTGTGGGGGAAAACTACTAGTCATAGGGTGGTCATCTAAATTTTTTGATTAGCGGAAGATTCCATGATGTCTGCTCCAGCTTCATCTTCATAGTCTTCGTCATCGCTGTCATCGGGTTCTGAATCCGTGTCGTCGATGATGATGTAATCTTCAGAATGAATCTCCTTGGGTTCTTCTTCCTCTTCTTCTCCTCCTAGGGCTGGATCTCCCATGAATACTCCTAGTTTCCTTGTCAAATCATCATTCTTCTCCACTAGTATCAACATCCCCTCCTCGTATCCGTCACGAGTAGACTTGAGTTCTTCTTCTAGCTCCAAATTCTTGTTTAGTGCCTTCTTCAAATCTATCATCCCTGCGCACATCTGGTGCTCCTGTCGTCGAATGTGCTGGTTAACTCCTGCATGAGCATTGCAATAGACCTGTCCATCTGGGTGCTAATCATGTCCCAACGCTCATCTCGGCGTCCACAAATCTGGTAGATAGTGTCCTTCAGCTCCTGCTTGTAGACTTCTCCGATCCTTCCCATAATGATGTGGGTAGCCATACTCTTGCCTAGGCTCCAGGTTGGTGCATCAAAAGAAAACTCTATTGGCTCAGTGGATGGTGTGAAGGTTCTCCCCGGGATTTGAACTTGAATGCTCCATTGCTCCTCTTTTAGTAAAGTGGTGGTTTAGGTCCCGGTAAAGCTTGGTATTCCTATGTTCAGGTACCTAGTGACTTCCTTCAAGTGTCGTCCAAAAGGTGTGTTTTCGTCCGATTGAGTGAACTTGTTCCTTGGGTCCACCATCCTAAAGAAATAGAAAATGGAGAGAGGTCAGAAATGAGTAGAGAAGAGTGACCTAGGGTTTATCTTAGTGGTCGTGTCCTACATTCAGCGTGTGCTTTGATACCGTCTTGTAGCGACCATGATCCGAATGGACCGAAGTCTCCGTGTTTCAGTGTCATCCCTGGATCGGTAATGCTGACACACACAGTACTTGAAGGATTTATAACAGAGTGGCAATCACACACTTATTACATCGAATGTCTCCAAAGAGAACTTATTACAAAAGTCTATGGCTTAAGGCCATCTAAAAAAATAACAGCGGAAGGCTTGGAAGATAAGTGAGTCCATCAACTCCAACAGCATAGCTTAGTGCATGACAAACGACCTAGAACGTCTTACTCGTCGTCTGAAAAGTCTGCAATGTAATATGTTGCAGCCCGAAATGGGTCAGCACATGGAATATGCTGGCAAGATAACACGGAAGATGCAAGTAATAGAAATAAGGCTACACTATATGCATATTTGGCTCGTGGAGGCTCTAGGGTTAAAGTTTTCGCATAAAGCCAATTTTTCCCTACAACAAAGGTATACATTTTATTTTTAACTATCATGGTAGTTGAAACATCATTGAGAAGGTACCTCCAACTCAATCCCAAATTAAAGTAATCATTAACCCAACAAACTAACTTTTAGAGTGACGAGATCAACCAATAATTCAAGTACCAGATACTCAAGATTGTCCATAACCAAGGACACGGCTAATCATGATCAGTTTGTACACTCTGTAGAGGTTTGTGCACTTTTCCCACAAGACTCGATCTCCTCCGTTGGATTTCTCACACTACATGGTGTTTGAGAAACGGATGACCGAGACACAGTCTTTCAGAAGCATTTACTCTTTACCCCGGGTGGACTCGTACACCTACTTTCCCCTATATCTGCTAGTCCACCACTGAAAGAGCTCACACAGCTTAAAAATACTATGCCAGAGCCCATAATGGCATTGTGGCTGCACACGGAAGTTTCTAGCATGAATAGTTTTATGATCCCTTTGAGCCTGGGTGGCATTCCATAGGAAAAATCACACGGAACCCCGGGATTTCCTAGGACAACACTGGATTCTCCAGGTGCCCTGCAACCAATCCACCCAGATGTGTATTCAAGTAGCCACCTTAAGTTGAATCATTAATTAACATCTCACATCTGTCATGGATTTCACTCAAACCCAAACCACGTCTACGAGCATAGCATGACAACTTAAGCAAACGTAAAAGTGACTCCCAAGGGTTTGAAAATAATGCAGGTAATAGGTTCTACCTCAAACTACTTCCCAGTCCCAAAAGTTAAGAGATCCTACTCATGCTGTGTGTGAGGGTTTGATCTAATGCATAAAACTGGGTAATAAAGGGTATGATCAAAGTGTTACTTGCCTTGCTGACGATTCTCAAAACCTAGAGACTCGTAGTAGCACGCTTCACAGTCCTGGTATTCTATCGCAAGCAAACAGTAGCATACATAAGCAAACAAGCAATGATGCACAAACAAAACTCCAAAAGATAAGATCTAACCAGAAAGTTCAACTTAAGAACTCCGTTTTGCAAAAAGAATCAACTCGAAAGAAGCAACGAAATTCAAACTGCGAAAGAAACGAGACCCGATTACTAATTTGATCTAGGGTCAAATTTTACCATAGCCAAAACTTTGTTCAAGTTGATCAAACGGAAAGAGGGCGTCGAGACGAAGATCTGGGATTTTGAATCACCTGATTCCGACTCTCGAGCGAAAAGAAAAACGAAAAACAAGATCAAGGCAGAAATCGCGATCGAAAATAATCGCAGATAAATACCCCGAAAAAGAAAACTGACGAATAGGCTAACGAACGAACGTTCGCTGTCTGCGGCTAAAATGCAAATAGCGTTCATTAAAACGAACGTACGGACGAACGTCCGCTAAATAACTAAACCGGAGAAAACTGATATAATCTAAAAAAAACGAATCTAGGGTTTTTACGAAAAAAGAACCGATCGGTTAAAAAGGAAAACCGATGGCTACCTCGGGAACGGTGAACTCCGGCGGCGACAGCGCGGCGGTCTGGCAGTGGCGGCGCGGCGGTCCGGCGGCGGGGCGGTGGCGGTGAGGCGCGACGGCGGGGCGGCGGCGACGCTAGGTGGCGGCGGCGGTGCGGCGCTAGGGTTTCGGCGGGGCGGGCTGGCGGCTGGGGCTGGGCCAGCTTATAAAGGCCCCAGGCCAGGGAGTCCTGGCAGAATACGGCCTAGAGGCGGTTCCCTTTTTTTTAAACGAGTCCTGACGTAGCAAAACAGGCGAAAAAAATACTAAACGGAGTCCGAAAATTCCGAAATAAATTTTCACCGTCCTCTAATTATATTTAGGACAAATTGAACATTTTTCCCGGACCTAAATGCAATTTTGAAAAACGCGTATTTTTCCTATGCAAATAAAATCACAAATAAATCCGAATAAACACCAAAAGTGATTTTAATATTTTTCTTCCAATATTTCTGTTATTTTGGAGAAGTCATATTATCTCCGCTCATATATTTTGTTTAGAAATATTTTTTGGAGAAAAATAATTAAAATCAACACTATCCTCGTACCGGTATTCGAGTAAACTCAAATACGAAAACGGTAGAATTTCCAACTCTCTCGGTGGGTCCTTGAGTTGCTTAGAATTTTCGAGGATCGCCACGAACAAAATGCAAAGAAATATTCAATGCAATATGATCTATTTATAACATTCCAAATTGAAAATTTGGGATGTTACAGAAGTCGAGGAAGAGAAAGAGCATGTGTCCCCAGAACAACCCTATTTCTACGGAAAAGGACCTAACTCACATCACATGTTACAGGTGCAAGGATTTAGGTCATTATGCTAGCAACTGCCCAACCAGGAAGCGAAGAACCCAGTGAACCAGGATAGTCACCATGAAGTCCTTAGATTTGTCTGATATCATTAGTTTACGCTGCAAGGAAGTAGGGCAGTTTGCTAGGAAAGGTTCAGATCAAAGGAAAGATTGAGCAGAGTAGTTGAGATTTGGATATTAGAATGAAGCATGTAGCTAAATGTGGAATACACTTTTATTACGATGTTGAGTTGAGTTATGGAAAGAACATTGTAATAGTTCGTGAAGCAATAGAAGTTGATATTTTTGGAATCTAAGAAGGAAATGTTATGAGTTGCTAGTTGAGTGTGAGTGCCTCTCTTGCTATCTCACCTAGATGAAAACCTTAAACCCACGAACAAGCTGATCCCAAAGCTCTCCCGGACAAACAACCACATTTCACCCAAGGAAATACATACACTATCCTGAGTACCCCTATGTCTATTACCTACAGATGACAACCATTTACGAGTCTTTTCTCAAGGGCCCGGAAACGATCATGACCCTGACTAGCGATCAGGATTACCCAATGATCCTGAAGGACATGATGAAGCATATTCACCTTGAAGGAGATGAAGTTTACAAGGGTTATCCCTTCGTGGAGAATGGAGTTGAACTTTGGTACGTGAAGGTACACCTCCACCGTGTGAAAGGAGTTTGCCCAAAAACTATGGGTAAATACTTTTTCGTCTCTCGAGTACCACGAACAACATTCTTCGACTCTGTTCGTGAAGCTGCTATGGATGCCATACGCCAGATTGGAGAAATACTCGAGGCAAGACTTCGTCACACTCAGGAATGCCTGAGTGGGGTACATGCAGAGATGAGGAGATGAAGCACACGACCAATAGGATGAATCAAAAGATCGATGATTTCTAGAATCACATTGCACAATTCTAGTGTGACTAAAGCACCCTCAACTAAGACTAATAAGTGAAGATGGAAGGAATGCTTAACCATACCAAACTACGTGGATGGTAGCATCTGTAGTAAAGCACCTTGAAATTTGAGTGTTGAGAAGTGGTTCAGGATGTAATAAAAGATTTGATATGAGGAGAAACTGAATTACGGATGAACCTGTGCATTTTTGTTTAGTGGTACCTTACTGTGTGAACCCTGGACCCATAGAAAGGAAAAATGTTGCCCCAAATAGTGGAGTTTGCACAAATAAGTTGGAGTTTATTTTGATATGGCATTTACCCCAAGGTTATGACTGAAATAAGTACAATTGGATTTAAATAGGGTGTAATGCTGGAGTGTGGAGCAATAGTGAATCCAAGGATGAGTTAAGGATATACAAGTTCTGAAGTGGACCCCTAAGTCGAGGACCTAAGGAGGCTACGTAGTCACACAGAAACCGCGATACTTGTTAGAAGTAGTATGTTTCTGCTATAATGAAGCAGAGCACTATGCCAGAGATTGTCCAAGAAGAAGGAGAGTTGTGCTAAGTAGTTGAGTTGAAGCATGCAATGGAAATGAGGTAGATCGTAGTAAGTTGAGAATCGGTGAAGTTAGCATCATGGTATTGATTTTGGATTTTTATGAGTTGTCACTATATAAGCAATGAGTGAAACCATGATACACGGAATAAGGTTTTGAAGAGAACTAGTGTTTTAATTTTAAGGGTGGTAGAACCTATCACCGTTACCCGTATACAAGAGCTAGTTCCGTCAGACTTTGGAATGGACTACTCAATGCTGAATCTGAGTAATTATATCTTAGTTTTACCAATAGTAGGAAGGAATACAATACAATTGGACGGACTTAAGAATGCTAGGAAGCTGGATGTTGGAATGAGGATCAGTTGCAACCCGATGATGAGACCAAGTGTTACTAGTGACAAGTTGAAGATGAGCCATAACCTACAGGCCCCCAGGACCTGTCAAAGAAGCAAGCACACTCTTGCTGAAGGAAAACCCTGGTAGAAGTTACGACTTTGTTAGCAGACGATCTTATAGGTGTTTACGCAAACTCGGGGATGGTAAAGAAACGATAGATGGTTGTTTGGCTTGCAGAATCAATGGATTTGTTCAAACTTAGTTCGTTAGCAAGAGAAATTCTGCAATGCTTGTGAGGATGACCGAGTGTTAGAATGCAACATTCACTAAACCATATACAAGGTAATGATTTGGGTGTGCAATGGATTGATCACCATACCAACTTACTCTTATTATCCGCCTCTGTTATACGGGATGGTAAATCTGATTGACTTACCTATAGTAGAGAGGCGACGATGTCAAAACCTTGTTTAAACCTTAGAATGGTATGACAATTTCCCCTTGTACAAGGCAGTGTTGCCAACCGTAGGATATACGGTGAGAGTGAAGCCAGACCCATTTTCTACAGGGACACAATTAATTTGTTTGATGGCCACCATGAGATAACGATATTTGTGTAGTATTGGCGCCAGACCTGTCAGTTAAGAAGAACCAGTCTCGAAAGAACCTTACCAAGATGAAAGGAAACAAGAATTTCGGACAAAGGTTATGCCACTACCGGAAGAGCCCAGAGAAGGAGTTACCCTGAATATCTGAGAAGATCGACACCGTCAACAAATGATGGAGTACTTGAGTTTTGATGGAACAGTAACCATGCTTCTAAGTATGGCAGCACACTAGACCACACTGATCAATGGATGTGTTAGGAGACTCCGACCCCGAACCCCAACCTATTTCTTGCTAGCCTCTTCGAATCTCGAGGACGAGATTCATTTTAAGTGTGGTAGGTTTGTAACATCCCAAAATTCTAAATTTTGGAATGTTATATTAAATAGATAGTTTTGATTGCTTGTTTGATGTGTTGTGTGAAATTGAGTGAAATTTGAAAATTTTGAAAGTTAAATGAGAGGGAATGAAATGACTTTCCCAAACTTTCACTTTGTATTTATGATCTCCATGAAATCAAATTCATTTCAACACAAAAACCGTAGAGTGAAGATGATATGACTTCTTCCATTTAAAGAAATGAAAAGGGTTTTTGAAGGGATTTTGAATTCCATTCATGAAATATTTTAAATTCATAAACTTTATGCAACTCAATGATTTTCCCGAGAGAAGATAAAACAACTTCTTCAAATTACAGGAAATATGAGTTGGAAGTTCCTTTGAAGTATTTTGAAATTTGAGTTATTTGGTTTTTATTCAAATTATTTTTCTCCAAAAATAAAATATATTGGAAATAGGGTAAAATGATTCCCTACAGTAGAAAATTGGAGAGAAATGAATTTGAAATCATTTTAGCATTTTAAAAATGATTTTTAAAGGATTTTATTGCAACAATAGCATTATTTGATTTATTTAAATTTATGAGGATTTTGTTTGACTGCAGAAAAATGTTCATCTTGTAGAGATTCTTTTTCTGAAAATTTTGCTATATTATATGCATATATAATATTTTTTTGGGTTTTCTTTTATTTTGTGTGTTTAAAAAAAATCTTCACCGCCGAACTGGGCTCGCCCAACAGGCCGCGGCCCAGCCCAGCCCCGCGCGCTCGTCCCCGAGCTCCGCTCGGTCTCGTGCCGCCGCACGGCTCGCCGGCCACCGCCGTGGCCGAGCCTGTCTCCCCGTGCCGTGCCCCCTCCTCCACGCCAACCTCGACCCCCTCCTCCTATAAATGTCGCCGCCCGGCTCCTCCCTCCTCCTCCCGAACCGCGCCGCCGCCACACAGAGCCGCCGTCGCCCTAGCCAAGCGCCGCCGCCGCTCCACTACGCGCCGCCGCCAGCCTCGCCCGCGCGCCGCGCCAACCCGCCGCCGTTCGTCGCCGCTCCACTGCGCGCCGCGCCGCCCCGCCGCCGTTCGCCACCCGCGCCGCGTCGCGCTGCCGCCAGCGTCGCCCGCCGCCGGAGCCAGCCATCGCCGCCGACGCCGGCCGCCCGCCGGTCTGATTCGCCCGACCCGCCGAACCCGCGCCCGATCTCTCCCGCCCGATCCACGACCCACAGTGAACCAGTCAAAACTGCCGGATTCGCCCGGTTTTATCCTTTAGTTTTGCTTTCGGTTTATTTTGGTCTAAAAAATGGATTTGTTTTTTATATTAGATCTATTTAGAGAAGGTTCGCTGGTTAGGGTTAGAAAACGAGCGTTCGTTAGATAAGTTTTTCTTTTTCTGTTTTAGTTTTTGTCAGGGACCTAGATGTAATATTTTATTTACAGTTTAGCCCCTGAACATCAAACGATTACAACTTTTTGCTTGTTGGTCCAAATCCAACGAAACCAACGCCCACTTCTTCGTTATGATCCCCTCTATCTAGTAAAACAGCTTAAACATATTTTTGAAAGTTTTAAAATTTGAATTCAACTAGATTTGTTTCAAACTTCTTTTTGTCATAACTTGAGTTTCATAACTCCGATTTAGTTGATTCTTTTGCAAATCGAAGCTCTTGACCTAAACTTTCTGATAAGGCCAAATTCACATAATTTTGGTACTGTTAGAAATTGTTTTCTGTGGCAAGAGTTATTTGCTTGGTTTTGAAGTTTTCCGAAGTGTTTTCTTCGTTCCCTCCGATCTTCTGAGTGATTACTTATGTGTGGTTACTATTGTTTGCTTATGATAGATTGAACATAGTGTGACGAGTAGATCTATCACGAGTTCTGAGTGCGAATCATCTACATCAACAGTACAAGGCAAGTTCATACTTTGATCATACTTTCCAATACCCAGTTTTCATTGCATTAGTTATATCATCAAACACTTGCATGAATAGGACTGGTTACATGTGATGATGCTTTGTAGTTCATCAGGTAGGAACCCAATGACTTAAGGTCAACCCAAGGGAATATACGCTTTGTTACTTATTGCTTAGCCATGCTTGTAGACATGGATTGGTATGAGAGTTTCATGAAAGTTGTGAGTGTAATAACAAGTAAGGGAATCTTTTAAGGTGGAAATTTAATACACATATGGGTGGGTTGGTTGTGGCACCCTGGGGATGGACTAGTTGTTGTCTGGGTACCTGGAGGGTCCAGTGTTGTCCTAGGGGATCCCAGAGGACCCGTGTGATCTCCCTATTGGAATGCCACCCAGGCTCAAAGAGATCATATTATATTTTCATACCTAGAAACTTCCGTGTGCAGCCGCAAGCCATTATGGGCTCTGGCATAGTTGAGTATGTTGTGTGACCTCTTTCCGTGGTAGACTAGCAGATGTAGTGGATGTAGGTGGTACGGTCTACCCAGGGTTAAGAGTTAATGCTTCTGAAAGACTGTGTCTCGGTCATCCGTTTCTCAAACACCATGAAGTGTGAGAAATCCAACGGAGGAGATCGAGTCTTGTGGGGAAAAGTGCACAAACCTCTACAGAGTGTACAAACTGATCATGATTAGCCGTGTCCCCGGTTATGGACAACTTTGAGTATCTAAAAGTGGATTTTTTTTGATCTCATCACTTGATCTAATAAAAAATGTTGGGTTATTAATTTTGGTCACTTGGGAATTGAGATGGAGGAACCATTCTCAATATTGCTTAATTCAACTGAGTAGTAAATAAAATGTATTCCTTTGTGGTAGGGAAAAATCAGCTTTATGCAAAATAAACCTTACAGCCTCCACCAGCCAAATGTTGTTCATCATTACTGCTACAGTGTGAATTTGCCAGTACATTCAATGTACTGACCTACATGGCTGCAATGTCTCATGTTGCAGGAATTATTCAACGAGTAAGTGATACATTAGGGTTGTGCTGTCTACACTCAACTTTGCCGTTGGTGTTGAAGGCACTCCACAACCTTGTTGTTACTTCCACTATATGGATTGAGGTAATAGTATTTACGCTACTTTTTACATGTGATTTACCTCTATTATAAATCCTCGAGTACTGTGTGTGTCAGCATACCGATCCAGGGATGACACTTAAGCACAGAGACTTGATCCATTCAGGTCGGGTCGCTACATATCATGCATGCATATATATGATACTGTAGGTAGGATACTACTTCCGTAATGCATAGTATCATAAGTTAACATCTTAGGTTGCCTTACTAATTGTCATGCATCACACAAAGCAGTAGTACAACATTTAATATGACACTGTATCATGATATGATACCACATCCTCTCTTGTGTGCCACATCGTCCAGAAAGTCTAGTTGGCATGCATGATCAATGGAGAGCAATACACTTGTAACATACACATATCCCTAGAGTATATATGTTACTACCTTCATAGTGGGTAGTAACATAAGTGTAGTGGCATGCAAAGCTTCATTTCTTTGGTTACAGACTCATATTGCATTGGGACATGAGATGCTAAAGTAACTAGCTATAAATCACTGAAACTATCTCTCTCCTCATTAACTAATTTCCACATAAGCAAGTTTGCTGAGTTGGAGTCAGTGTTACTGCTGAAGTTACTCCCACTATGGCTAGCTAGTCGTCTATGATATACTAGCTAGCTACCTCACTAAGAGCATGGTTAATAATACAGCCAAGGGTCGGCTATAAGAAGTTGCCATGTCATATACAGCCAACCTCTTAGAGGGCATGTACAATAATAAGTTTTATATACATACTAGTTCATCAATAGTTGGCCCACCTTACATCCTCACAAAGTGTCTTGGGTCTCGTGTTGCAGCTGGCTGTACTAACCAAGAGCCCGCTTCTCTTCTCTTTCCTCCAACTAGTAAGCACACACACACACACACACACACACACACACACACATATATATATATATATATTATTCTATTCCTTATAGCCAGACTACCCACACAGTGGGAGTAACATAGGTAGTAACATCACACATATCTAGATAAAATAGATGATGTGGCAAGCAATAAATGAAGAAATGGAGGAAAGTGGATATGTGTGATGTTACTATGACGTACCTATGTTACTCCCACTATGGGTATAGTCTTACTATAGTATGAGACTAACCACAATGGAAGTAACATATATAGGTAGTAACATCACACATATCTAGATAAATTAAGTAGATGATGTGGCAAGCAATAAATGAAGAAAGTGAGGAAAGTAGTAACATAGGTAGTTACTAGTAGTATGAGTAACATCAGGCTGGTTGTAATGGGGAGTATCATATACTAGTATCATATGATACTAGTGTATGATACTACCTCCCTAATGCATATTATCATATATTAGTATGAAGTAGTATTCTATTTATTGCCATGCATGACACATACTACTATAGCATTTATTATGATACAGTATCATGATATGATACCCAACCATCTCTTTCTTCATTTAATTCTATGACACCTCATAAAAATTGTCTAGTTGGCATGCATGATACTAGCTATGATACTACCATTACGACCCCAGCCACACATGTACATATCAAGGCAAGATGCATCTGTCTATAGCTTAATAAATGAAGTGTTGCATGTACCAAACATATATGTTAGACTAGCCACATTGGGTAGTAACATAGAGTAGTAACATTCCCATGTTACTACTCTATGTTGCTACCTCTATAGTGGGGACTAACATATGTGTGGTAACATGGAAGACTTCATTTATTAGGCTATAGACTCATCTTACCTTGATATGTGTGATGTTACTCATACTAGTAGTAACTAGCTATGTTACCACATGCCTCTCTTTCTTCATTTATTGCTTGCCACATCATCTATTTTATCTAGATATGTGTGATGTTACTACCTATGTTACTCCCACTGTGGGTAGTCTTACTCCCCACTATAGAGGTAGTAACATATATAGACTAGTAACACATGGGCGTGTTACTAGTCTATGTTACTACCCATTGTGGTTAGTCTGAGTAACATGACACATCTCAAGGCAAGATGAGTCTATATCCTAATAAATGAAGTGGTGCATGTTACTACACATATGTTAATCCCCACTATAGAGGTAGTAACATAGACTAGTAACATTCTATGTTACTACCAATTGTCGCTAGTTTTATGTCACTCTATTGTGTACTTACTGCTTGCTCTAATGCATAGTATCATAGAGTAGCTAGTATCATATGTATTTCTTTATTTATATTGTCATGCATGACACATAGTACCATAAAATTTACTATGATATGGTTTCATGATATGATACTTAACCCTCTCTTTCTTCATTTAATTAATTCTATGATGGCTCATCAAAATTGCCTAGTTGGCATGCATGATACTAGCTATGATACCCCCTTAGGCTGGCTGTAAATGGGAGTATCATATACTAGCATCATGCATATGATACTAGTGTATGATACTACCTCCCTAATGCATAGTATCATATATTAGTATCAAGTAGCACTCTATTTATTGCCATGCATGAGACATACTATTATAGCATTTATTATGATACGGTATCATGATATGATACTCAACCATCTCTTTCTTCATTTAATTCTATGACACCTCATCAAAATTGTCTAGTTGGCGTGCATGATACTAGCTATGATACTAAAATTAGGACCAACCTTACTATCAGCCTAGAAAAGGTGTACAGATCATTTGTGTGTCGCTTTGTGAGTTTTCATCTGTTTGTTCGAGAAGCGGGGAGAAGTTTCAAACATTCCGGCCACGAGGTGCGGCCACTAGCGTAGGCCTAGTTAGCGTTTTAATTACAGAAAATTCAGATGGAGTTCGGACATCATCAAAATTGATGTGTGCCTGTGGCATGCTCTCACGACCCTATGGAAAAAATAGGTAAAGTTTGGCACAAGTTTTGATGGCCGCTCCTTCGAAACCGGAGCATCTCACATGAAGGATCATGGTTTTCGAAAAGGAGATGTGTCAATTCAAACTTCCGTGGTCGGTGAATTCATTGTTTGTCCTCATAAACATTTCCACGGTACGCAATCACCATTATACCATGGGTTTGATTTTCTGGCGCATTTCAGGTATAGTTAGCTATATTTAAGACATTTTTGAGATTAACGTGTATTTTGTGCATAAAAATAATATTACAATCGGAACTGTGTGATGTCGAAAGGGAGGATCGCCGTTCGATCTGGGGGCATCCAACGGTGCAGACATACGATCCATGGGGTCTGGGTTCTGGCCAATCAGAAAGCACGACTCAGATCGTGGGCGGGGTGATGGGTTTGGTCAGCACACGGCTTTCATCAACGAACCGTGTGCTATTCGCAAACCAGATTGCATATTTTTGTTCACATATACTATAGTGAGATCGATTTAGTGTGCTACCTCTATGATATAATAATAATAATAATAATAACAAAAAACAGTTCATATTCATTGCCAGAGCTGACATCATATCAAGTTCAACATATTAACGGTTCTTACATCAATAGAAAACCGGGCATAACTCACAAATTCAGTACACGCGACAGTTCTAAATTGATCAAATTAAGTTGTAGGGTAGGCATAAAAACTAGTCTTACGGCTTAATTCCCATGTACATGGGGGAACTGGGATCATTAAGTTGACCCCAAATGAACTTGGGGTTTTTGATGATTTTACGCTTCTCTGTTGCAAGTGTGCGTGATCCCTTGGCTGGCGACTCATCAAATTCATCGTACTCGTCCTGATCGGCAACATCGTTGACACCTAGTACCCTTCTCTTCCCATGCATCCCTAAATGGCCGTTCTTATGCAAGGGGTCTTCCACAAAGAAAATCTAGGTAGCATCGCTGGCAAGAATTAATGTGTCCGCGTGATATGCCATCCTTGTCTAGTTAACACAGGTCTTCATGTACTCATCAATCCTTACCTGACCAAGAGGGATCCATGCGCACCTGAATAATGGCACCTTAACTTTCACATAATCAATCTCCCAAATCCCTTTGATGGTTCCATAGTATACCCTTTTATCAACTCATTTACAGTCATGCATTCTATTCGAACATAGCTGTTCTGATAAGAGGTCTTCTTATCATGTTCCTCAGTGTAGAACGTGTATCCATTTATGTCATATGCTTGGTACGTCAACACCATAGGTGATGGCTTTTGTGCCAACCACGTAGCAATGTCATCGATGGATCCTTGTGCCAAACGAATCTTCAGCCATTCGGCGTACTTCTTAGTGTGTTCCTTCATCTCCACTTCTGATGAAGGCACCATTGGTAAGAAGCTTTGGCGTATCTCCGCCAAGTGTTCTTTGGCATAAGCGATGAGAACTGGGTTGTTAAGCAGTACCGTTAAATGGGCTTTCTCTGCCAATTCTCTGGGTCCAGCCATTTGCGTGCCAGCAAGGACCGTCTTACCTTATAGCCTTCCCTCGTGGCGAGAGAGGGGCAAACCTATAGGTCTTTTTTTCATGTATTCAGTGCAAAACTCAACCACCTCCTCAGTGGTATAACCTTGTAGGATGCTTGCCTCTGGATGGTTTCGGTTCCGACAAAAGCGCTTCAGTATTCCCATGAACCGCTCGAAGGGATACATGTTGCGAAGAAACATAGGACCACAATACTTTATCTCATCAACAAGGTGCACAGTGAGATAGACCATGACATCAAAGAATGACGGTGGGAAAAACATCTCTAGGTTGGACAATATTCTTGCAATATCATCTTGCATATTATCCAACTCTTCAGGATCTGCAACTTTCTGCCATAGTTTGTTCAAGAAATCACAAAGGTCAATGAGTGTGTTTCTTATATCTTTGTCCATCAGATTCCTGATGGCCACCGGGAGGATTTGTGTCAACATTACATGGCAATCATGTGACTTCATGTGTCCCAACTTCATTTTACCCTAGCTCACATCCACGAGACTTCTAATGTTTGCGCAGTAGAAAGAGGGTGTCTTAACTGACAACAAATAGGTGGAGAACTGTGTTGCTTATTTTGTACTAAAATTGTAACTCTGGCGAGCTTTTATGAATTTGTCATCATCTTCTGCTTTACTCTTGCGCTGTGATTGATCAGCAAGCATATCGAGCCGTGAACCGTCACCATCCTTTCTTTCAACTTTAATCTTGAGCAGAGTACCAAGGATGCTTTCACATACGTTCTTATCTACGTGCATGACATCAATGCAGTGACGTACAAGTAGAATCTCCCAGTAAGGTAATTTCCAGAACACTGATTTCTTCTTAAACACTTGATCCTTCGGTGTTAGTTTCACCGTCAAAGGGTGGTTCTTGCCAAGCACAACATTATTATTTTTAGCCATGTTGTGGACCACCTCCCCGTCATAGGGTCTTGGGGCCACACCTGCCTCTGCCGTACCATCAAATTCAGCTTTCATCTTTCGGTATGGGTGATGCATCCGCAAGAACCTACGACGATGCAAATACACTGTTTTGCGCGAGTTGGGAAGTCTTCTGCTAGCTGTCCTATCCATGCATGTGAAACACCCTACATCTCCCCTTGTTTTCTGCCCCGATGTGTTGCCTAATGCCGGCATATCTTGAAGGGTGTGCACCAGCATCGCATGTAGATAAAAAATCTCCTTTTTGTAAGCATCATAACATTTTACAGCAGGCGCATCTATCCACACTGTCAGCAGTTCTTCTACCAGTAGCTGAAAGTAAATGTCGATGTCATTTCCACGTTGCTTTGGGCCTTGAATAATCATTGACACCATAATGTATTTTTTCTTCATACACAACCAAGGAGCTAGGTTATTGTTACACCCCATATGTGATACATTCCAATTATGGCAATAAAACAATTCTCATTTTGATCCTTGTCCATATCCTTGGGGGTTCTTGTCAATTGAGCTTTATTTTTGTTTTGCATTGTCATTTTACTTTTTGCATCCATGCATTGCTTCATCATCATCACAACATCATTTCATCTTAGCTTCGTTACTTGTTTTGTTTGTGACGCCACCTTGATGTTGTTGTGTGTGTTGGTGTCAAGCCATGCCTTGTTAAACCCTAGACCCCCTCCTTCTTCTTCACCTCTTCTCTTGCCTTCTTTTTCTTCCTTTTATTTAATTATTTTGCAAGTGACCTAGCCTATGCCATTAATGTTCAACTACTCCCCTTTTCTTTGTTGCTTTGACATGAGTCACCATGCAAAGCCATGCCCCATTTTAAAGTGATTTGGTTGGGTTCAAAAATGACAAGAGTTTGAACCATATTCAAACTCATTTTATTTTTCTACCTCTAAAATGTCCAAACCAATTTTATAAAATAGGGCATAATTCCAGGAGCTTGAGGATATTTTTATATTCCCCAAACTCCTCACCTAGCCCCCTGTACTTTTATTTTTATGCAGCTGTTTATTTAATTAAACAACAGATGTGTAAAATGGAAAAGCCAGCCAGCAACAGTAGCTGGGCCTCCTCCCCTTCTGCACCACGCTCAGCAGCGACCCAGCAGCCCAGCTCCAGCCCCCTCCGCAGCAGGCCGCGGCCCAACCAGCGCCCACGCGAGTTGCAGTCGCGCCGTCCCATTTTTCCCCACGTGGACCCACTCGTCAGCCTCTCTCCCCCTCTGCTCCGGCTTCCTCCGTCACTCTTGTCCAGAGACAGAGCACGCGCTCGCCGTCGCACCGTGATCACGGACGTCAAGGCCACGCGATCGGCCGGTCCTTTTAAACCCAAGCAGCTCAGCCCCTAGGGTTCCTCCTCCTCCCTCTTTTCCCCTCGCGCGCTGCCTCAGGTAAGCACACACACACCCGCAACCGCACGCCATGGCCGGCCCGAACGAGAGCTCCTCTCCGGCATAGGAGACGTCACCGGCCTCCTCTCCGTCGTCCACGAGCACCGCAGCGCCTCCCCGAGTCCATCCCGAAGCAGACCATGGCCAGGATCGCCGAGTCCGACTCCCTCCACGACGTCCTCTGCTCCTCTTCCTCCTGGACAGCGACCTCGCCAAGTTTAGAGATCGTCTGCATCCTCTCCGGCGTGTCTCCATCGTCCTCTTCTTGTCCTAGGGTAAGGAGGTACTCCCTACTCCTCCCTACATCTTCTTCGCCCCCTATGGATCTCTGTACGCGTCGCCGGAGCGGTTTCTTCTTCGTGCTCTCGGTGCCCCAACGTTTCTGAACTTTGTTGCTGTCACGCGCGTCAGTAGTCGCCGTAGGCCTCGCGCTTCGCCCGCTCTGGATCTGCTAGTTCACGCACATCGCGAGCGCCCGAGCGCAAGCTCGTGCACCACCTGCGCTGGCCTCCATCTCCACCTGCACGCCCGCACACTTCTGGCCACCTGCCTCGCCGTGGCCGAGCCGAGCGCAAGCTCATGCTCGAGCCTCTGCCCGCGCGCACACCGCAGCATCATCCGCCACTCGATCCCGCACGCCCGCAGCTAGTCACCGCACCACCTCAGCCTGTAGTGCTCCCGCCGGTGCCGCCGCTGTCGTCGCCGTCTCTGTGCTCGCAGAGAGGCCAGATCCTCTCCAGGTGTAATGCCCAGGATGGAGTTATACCTCCTACGTGTCGAGGCACGACTTAAAGGCATAAGTCCATCCTAGAATGATCTCAAGTTTGGTAATCTTTTCACATCTCATGTAAAAGAGGGGATAGTAAACATAAATAGTTGGCTTACACTCGCCACGTCACACAAATACAATACAAGTCTCAAACATCATACATTAAGAAGATCACAACCCTCTAAGGGCAAAATCCAAATGTCAAGATACCAAACTTAGATAAATAAACCACAGGCGGATCGAATCCTAGTAGAAGTCTCCACTACTGATCATCCAGATATCGAACATAGTACCGACTACGCTCCTCGTCGTACTCCCAATCCAACTCGGTGCCATCACCTGGATAGCTCACAGCTGGACCTGCATCTGTTGTGGTGAAGTAACTGTGAGCCACAGAGGACTCAGCAATCCCGTTCCCGGGTAACAAGACTATTTAAGCCTTGGGAGAGGATAAGGCTGAAGAAAAGAATAAGTGTCTGCAGCAGCAACTAGCAACTAGCTTACGTGAGTGAGAGCGAGAAGAGAAGCCTCGGTCGAGAAGTGATCACGAAGTGATCCTAGCTATAAACTCAACAAACATAACCCCTCTGTGTTCAACTCCCGAATCCCTATTCGGAAATTGACGGTCACGGAACACACGCTGGTAGTGTATTAGAAACATTGTGTCAAGTTATCTACAACCGGATATTAACAAGCTCCGATCTGCCACATAACCGCGGGCACGGCTTTCGAAAGTTCATAACCCTGCAGGGGTGTTCCAACTTGACCCATTACAAGCCCACGGTCCGCGGAGTCGCAACTCCAAAGTGGGAAGACCCGAGTATTCTCGGAATCCCGTGCTCAAGATATACTGAACTAAGGTAGGGCTAATCCAGCAAATCCTCCCGGCGTGTCGACACCCTGATAGTAGCCACGCGTATCTAAGTCTCAGGACACGACCGGATGGGAGAAGCTACGGGTTTTTACCAGACCTCGAGTTTCCTTGAGGTGGCCCCGCAGGCTCCCCGTTTCGGACCAACACTCATGTGGAGCACTGGCCCGGGGTTGTTGATTAAGAAAAAGGGTTTATAACTCCCTATGCAAGTTTAGTTTGTTATTAGGCAAATAGTACCAATGTTGGGACTTGCTGGAAAAGACTTAGCACTTAGCGGTTTATCGAGGGGGTCCCATACACCCCAACCGTGTTAGGAACGCATAATCAAGGAACATAACACCGGTTTATACGGTTCCTAACGGCATGAGTGGAACAAATCACCAAGCAAAAGGCTTAGCCTTCCACCCTTGCCAATATATAGATGATTTCTTTTTAGCAATTATATAGTGTGATATAACCCAACCAAACTTCAACATGAAGCAAGCATCTTCGATCTTCACCTGCAACTAGCAATGCTATAAGAAGGGCTGAGCGAAGCGTACTTAGCCAAGCAACGGTTTGCGTAGGTAGGTTGGTTAAACATGGCAATGGTTACAAGTAGGAGGCTGACAAGAAGATCATGGGCATCGAGGCAAAACTATAGAGCGGATCTACTAGCAATAGGCAAAGATAGTAATGTTATCGGGGTTCGGTCATCTTGCCTGAAGAGAAGTCGTTCGGATCGTAAGAAGGGTCCTCGTGCTCAACCTCGTGCTCGTACTCGTACTCGGTCTCGGCTTCCGGCTCTAAACAAAACAATCACACCAAGCACAAATCAACAAGATGCAATGCGCACTCGAAAATGATGGATGCATGATGGATGCACTAAGGATGCACATGGAGCACGGAAAATAGCAATGAACTTGGACATATTGAACTTGACAATAAAATTCTGGCAGCAGAATTTTATTGAAACTTTGGAGCAAAAGATAAACATGCTACAGCCACTCAAATAAACATGTGAGAACATGAATGGAAAGCCAACAATATATACTACAAGGAACAATCAAGATTCACTCCAAAACTAACATGGTTTGTCCTAGAACATCACACGAACATGGCATCGGAACGTTACAGATTTCAGACTTAGTGAAAATCCACCAAGTCCTAAAACAGCAATTTCATCATGGCATATAAAAGAGCATGTTTAAGTCACCTCGAAACTAAACATGGCAATTGGTAAGCACCTCATCAAAGCCCACATGAAGGTGATTCCTAAACACACAAGCATGCTTCATGGAGATAAACACAACGATAGCAACGAGCTCAACAAGATGGCATTTCATAACAAGTAAAACAACATCACAGCCACATGGCACTTTTCAACGATGATAAACATGGCAATAATAAATCTAACATGCAACCTAACACATACAACATGTAGAGCATGGCAAGACGAACACGTGGACATGTCATTTGCATCATTCGGACAAACGAGCTAAAAGATATCACATGGCAAAGGTGGCATAAAAACATCACATAGCAGCAGTTATACCGGGATGCACTCTTGCAACAGCAAAACAAGCACCTAGATGACTTCTATCATGCATGACAACAAAAGATAAAACATAGTGCTAGTCACCACGAACGTCTGGACATGCTGCAAATCGGAGCATCACACACAAAGTTAGAGCAGTTGAAAGATAGCATCAGAGAACAAAATCACAGGGGACTTAGAGGATAAAAGGGGCAACCTCTTCTCAGATCTGGATCCGAGAAAAAAAACAACGGGCTCGGGCGGCGGACTGGATCGGCGGAGGAGAGGCGGCGGCTGGGCCGGCCCGAGTGGCGGCGGCGCCCTGGCGATCGGGCAAATGGCCCAGGCGGGGATCCCAGGCGGGCCGGCGGCTGGCGATGCGGGAGGAGCCGGCCCACGGACCGAAGGAGGGAGGCGGCCCGAGTGCTGGCGCCTGGCGATCGGATGGCGGCGCGGCTTCGGGGCCCAAGTGGCAGTGGAGCGTCCGGCGGGGATCTGGGCCCCGGCGAGCGGAGCGGCCCACCTGGCTGCTGGCTCGGACGATGCGGGAGAAGGCCGGAGGCGGGCCTCGGGGAAGGACGGAGGGCCCAGCCGGGTCACCGGGGAAGTGGTCCCGCGGGCTGTCGATGCGGGAACGAATAAGCCCAGGCGGCTGGCGCGGTCGCTCGCCTGACGCGATCGAAGGAGGGCCCCGGCGTTGACCTGGAGTCCCAGATCGGATCGAGGGGCGATCCCAAGCGCGACGGCGGCGCCTCGATGGCTGCGGGATTTCTACGGGGAGGAAAACGAGGAGGGGACAGGAAAGTGGCAAAAGGATCTGGTTTAGCCCCAAATTTGAGGGAGATTGGGGAAGAGGCTAGGGATGCCCAAAAATGGACCGAAGGGGGTCTATAAATAGCAGATTTGCCAGGATTAGCGTTTGGGGGGATCTGGGGGTGTTTAGAGCCCTCCGATCGCGATCCGACGGATCCGATCGCGGGGAAAGTTTAGATGGGCCTAGGAGAGGGTAGTGGACTGCGGTAGGGGTGTTTCTGGGACACAAAGTGAAGGCACTTTGGGACCCACACGAATAACTGTTGGGATAGCAAACGGAGTCCAAACGCGACGAGATTTGAGAGGCGGGTTGCACACAACAAAACAACAACACACACAACAACCTCGCGGCACACCGGTAACGTTACACGCCCAAACACCAAAGTAGGCCTACGGGACGTCACGGACACGTGAGGGAGCTCCGGAACGCGAAACGGACAACGGGAAGGAACACGTGGAACCGGATGCAACTGACAACACAAATGCAATGCGATGCACATGTCTACATGATATGAATGAATGCCACACACGCACACAACAACACGACGAAAACCCGAAAGACAAAGAACTCGGAAAAGAAATAGATGAAGCCGGAGATATATTATATGCCCAAAAGGGAAAGTATTACATCCGGGGCATTACAAACTCTCCTCTACTACAAAAAGATCTCGTCCCGAGATCTAGGACTGGAAAAAGGAAGGGTACTCAGAACGAAGATGATCTTCTCGTTCCCACGTAGCCTCTCGGTCGGTGTGATGTGACCACTTGACTTTCAGAAATTTGATGGACTTGTTGCGGGTCTTGCGTTCGGTTTCTTCGAGAATAGCAACTGGATGCTCTCGGTAGGACAGGTCTTGTTGAAGATCAATTTCTTCAAACGGAATCATGCGCTCAGGTGCCTTGAAGCATTTGCGAAGTTGAGACACATGGAAGACATCATGAACATTGGCGAAGTTTGGAGGGAGCTCAAGTTGATAGGCTAGATCGCCTCTTTTGCCAAGAATCTTGAAAGGCCCGACGTATCTAGGAGCAAGCTTTCCTTTGATACCGAATCTTTGGGTGCCTTTCATCGGAGACACACGGAGATAAACATGATCACCGATGTTGAAAGCCAAATCACGATGCTTGCCGTCATAGTAGCTCTTCTGACACGACTGAGCGGCCTTGAGATTCTCACGTATGACTTTGCACATTTCTTCGGCTTCTGAGATCAAGTCATTGCCAAGAAGTTGACGTTCGCCTGTTTCAGACCAGTTGAGAGGGGTACGGCACTTTCTGCCATAGAGGATTTCAAACGGAGCTTTGCCTGCACTTGCTTGAAAGCTGTTGTTGTAAGAGAACTCGGCAAATGGAAGGCAGTCTTCCCATTTCATGCCAAAGGAGATGACACAGGCTCTGAGCATGTCTTCTAGAATCTGATTCACACGCTCGACTTGACCACTAGTCTGAGGGTGAAAAGCAGTGCTGAACCTGATCTTAGTGCCCATGGCGGACTGAAAGGAGTCCCAGAACCTTGAAGTGAACAAACTTCCATGGTCTGAGGAGATAACTTGAGGAATGCCATGTAGGGACACAATTCTGGAAGTGTACAGCTCTGCCAGTTGAGCTGCATTGATTGATTCTTTGACTGGCAGGAAGTGAGCGACTTTGGTAAGCTTGTCAATCACCACAAAGGTAGCATCATTTCCTCGCTTGGATTTAGGAAAACCAGTGACGAAGTCCATTTCAATGTGGTCGAACTTCCACTCGGGGATAGGAAGAGGTTGGAGAAGACCGGCTGGACGTTGATGTTCTGCTTTCACTCTTCTGCACACATCACATTCATTCACGAATTGGGCAATCTCCCTTTTCATGCGTGTCCACCAGTAAGACTACTTGAGGTCTTGGTACATCTTGGAACTGCCAGGATGAATGGAAAGGAGAGAATCATGAGCTTCTTCCATTATGAGCTTCCTGAGATCACCTTTGGGAACAACGAGTCTGTCCTCGAAGAACAAGGTATCTCTCTCATCAACACGAAAGCACTTGTATTTTGGAATGCCCTTAGCAATAGCATGTTTCACCTTCTTCACCACGGTATCACTGAGCTGGGCCTCACGGACATGATCTTCCAAGGTAGGAGCAACTTGAAGATTTGCAAGAAAACCCTGCGGAACAACTTGAAGGTTGAGTTTCCTGAATGCTTCACAAAGCTCAGGCTGGTACGGCTTGATAAGAAGGCTGTTGCAATATGCCTTTCTGCTCAAAGCATCTGCAATCACATTCGCCTTGCCAGGAGTGTATTCAATGCTGGGATTATACTCTTGGATCATTTCAACCCAACGAGTCTAACGGAGGTTCAGATGCGGCTGTGTGAAGATGTACTTCAAGCTCTTGTGATCAGTGAAGATGTCGACCTTTCTGCCCAACAACAGATGTCTCCACGTAATCAGAGCATGTACCACAGCTGCTAGCTCTAGATCATGAGTGAGATAGTTCTTCTCACTTGGCTTTCGCTGACGAGAAGTGTATGCCACAATTCTCTTATCTTGCATAAGCACACCACCAAGACCTTGAAGAGAAGCATCACAGAATACTTCATAGGGCTTGGATTCATCTGGAGGAGTCAGAACTGGAGCAGAGACAAGCTTTTCTTTGAGATTTTTGAATGCGACTTCACACTCTGGAGACCAAAAGTATTTGACATTCTTCTGAAGCAAGTTGGAAAGAGGCTTGGCAATCTTGGAGAAGTTCTCAACGAACCTTCTGCAATAGCTGGCAAGACCCAGAAAACTGCGGAGCTGCTTGACGTTCTGAGGAGCTTCCCAGTTGACAATTGCTTCAACTTTCTCGGGATTAACCGCAATACCGTCAGCTGAGATGATGTGGCCCAGGTACAAAACCTTATCGAGCCAAAACTCACACTTGGAGAACTTGGCATAGAATTTATGCTCTCGGAGTCGATCAAGAACCAGACGTAAGTGCTTTTCGTGATCTTCTTCATTCTTGGAAAACACCAGAATATCATCCAGATACACAAGCACAAACTCGCCAGTATAGGGGTTGAAGATGTAATGCATCATCCTCGAAAAGGTAGGAGGAGCATTGGCGAGACCGAAGGACATGACGGTATACTCGTATGAACCGTAGCTCGTTCTGAAGGCCGTCTTGGGAATGTCTTCCTCGCGAATGCGAATTTGATGATAGCCCATTCGGAGGTCAAGCTTAGAGAACACTTTAGCTCCTTTGAGCTGCTCGAAGAGTTCGTTGATGTTGAGGAGCGGATACTTGTTCTTAATCATCTTCTTGTTCAATGGCCGGTAATCAACACAGAGACGCTCCGTGCCATCTTTCTTCTTGACAAATAAGACACCACAGCCCCATGGAGACGTACTAGGCCTGATGAGACCCATACTCTCCTGTTTATCAAGCTGCTTCTTCAGTTCCTTCAATTCATCCGGAGAGAGCTTGTACGGACGCCGGCATGCTGGCTCAGTACCTGGCTCGAGTTCAATAACGAATTCCACCTGACGGTGTGGAGGCATGCCTGGAAGTTCTTCAGGAAAGACGTCTTGATATTCGTTCACCACCGGAATTTGCATTAATTTCGCCCTTATCATTGAGAGAGAAAAGCCTGATAGTGTTATCCCTGGAGGCGAAGATAATCACATCTTCATCAGAATGAGTCATCTTGACTTCCTTTTGAGCACAATCAATGTGAGCATCATGCTGAGAAAGCCAATCCATTCCGAGGATGAGGTCGATGTCAGAATTACCAAGAACCACCGGTTTAACCAGAAAGCGATAATCTCCCATGCGAATAGAAACATCCGGAGCATAGACAGTAGAAGACATACGTCTCCCCGGAGAAATGACTTGCAACCTCTGAGGCAAATTTGAAGTGGCAATATTGTGCTTGGATGCAAATGGTTGAGACATGAAAGAGCATGTAGCACCCGAATCAAATAACACTTTAGCAAGAAAAGAGTTCACTGGAAGGTTACCCATAATGACATCAGAAGAATTCTCCGCTTGTGCTGCATTCATCAGATTGACCCTTGCTGCCTTTGGATCATGCCTGACAATAGCTGAACTCATAGGTGGAGGAGGAGGAAGACGCTTCGGATTCGGACATCTGTTGGCATAGTGACCTTTCTGAGTGCATTTGTTGCAAGTCACTTCTGAGAGAGGACGGAAATGAAAGCCACTTGACTTGGAGCCTTGAGACTGAAACTGCTTCTTCGACTAGTTGCTCGGGTTGGGTGGGTGGGAGAAACCACGTCCACTAGAGTTCTTGTTGTTGGAGTTGTTGGAGTTGTTGGAGTTGTTGTATGGAGCTCGAATCACTGGAGGAGGAGGAAGCCAGAATTTCTGATGCTTCGAGACCATCTTAGACGAAGAGGAAGAGTGAACGGCATCTCGAATTCTCTTCTTTGAAGCCTCCATCTTGAGCTGAGCTGCTTCTTGTTTCAAAGCCATGTTATAGAACTTGTCGAATTCATCGGGCTCGAACAAGGTGAGAGCAAGCTGAAGTTCATCTTTGAGACCTCCACGGATCTGGTAGATTTTACTCTTGGCATCAGGAATGTCTTGCTTAGCATAGCGGGCGAGGTTTTGGAACTTGACATTATACTGATAGACTGTCATGGAGCCCTGCTTCAGGTTGCGGAATTGCTCACGCATACCCTCGATGACACTTGTAGGAATGTGATGCGAGCGAAAATCCTTGCAGAAATTCTCCCAAGAGATCACTTGACCTGGCCTGGAGTCTTTGTACTACTGTCACCAATCAGCTGCTTGATCTTTCAGTTGGAATGCTGCGAACTTCACATAATCATCTTCCTTCACGTTACTGCACTCAAAATGCTTCTTTATGTCGGTTAACCAATCTTCAGCATCAAGAGGGTCGACACAGTAACTGAAAGCTTTAGGATTGTTGGCCAAGAACTGGTTGAGAGTAGCATGGTGCAGCTGGTTGAAGAAGTTGCCTTGATTCCCTGGAACACCCTGATTAGCTTGATTAGCTTGCATCTGCATCAACAACTGGGTGTTCTGAGCTGTAGTCTGCATAATCGCTCTCCAAGCCTCAGGCGGAGGAGGAGGGGAAGGAGGACGATCTGGGACCTCTTCCACCTCTGGGTTAGCGTTGGGAACCTTTTTCGGAGCCATCCTGAAAGAGATGACCACGAATCAGCAATTGATTGACAATTGGTATAAGCTGAATCAATGGAATGAATTGCAACAAGTCTTCACAATAATCATTTGAACAATTGTACGAATGAAATCATTCGAACAAGAGGAACGAATGAAATTCTCAGTTAAATGATAACATCAGTCTTCACGAGAAGCCACATAGGGGACAAAAGGTAAAAAATAAGAAAAACAACAAGGCACAGACGGGAACAAACACAAGAGAGGAGTTTCGTTCTAACATCTTTGTGCTGAAAGCATATGAACGCGTTACGAAAAGGTTTTGCAATCCCCGGATCAGCATAGCCAAGGACCCTTTAAGATGCAACTCCTGATAGTAACATCGGTCATATAACCCCTTCACTCAATGTAGAACCCCGAACTCACTAACCTGCATCCGTTGGAAGAATGCCTACGATCTACTGGATAACCCACCTATAAATTTCCGAAAGATTCCAGTTATGCAATCAGGTGTTGGGGATACACGGGAAGTACCGCGCAATCAACTCTAAACCTACATCCAGGTGTATCCATCCTTCAACACATAACCAGTCTTTCTCGGAAACTATGTACCTCGGACCTTCGAAAAGCATCCACTATAACAAGCTATGGCAATACTCCCGAACTACCTCCCCAGTACTGGGTGATGTCGGGGTTATCTTGCCACTGGCCGTATAGGAGAGATTTTCGATGTCGGCCGTCTTAAGTATTTAGTACTGCCGCGATATGCTTGTGACGACAATACCCCGAAGCTCAACTCCCCGGGACACTGCCACAACCCCTAATGTCAGGAGGCATCAAGAACAATATCCTCGTCACAAGAACATCGAAACAATCCCAGAATACTCGCGGGATTCCTAAAAAAAATTTGGTGAAATTTTTGAAGATAGGAGAGACAAGAGTAGTCGTCAGGAGTCCTCACCAGAGAGAAAGGGGATGAGAAGCAAAGAAATCCTACTCTCCGATATAATATAGGACTCAAAAAGTTTTCAGTGTGTGCCTAGACTCGACCGTCAACGATTTGATCAAACAGTGGGGGCTCCTAGGTCGGAACCTGGCTCTGATACCAACTTGTAATGCCCAGGATGGAGTTATACCTCCTACGTGTCGAGGCACGACTTAAAGGCATAAGTCCATCCTAGAATGATCTCAAGTTTGGTAATCTTTGCACATCTCATGTAAAAGAGGGGATAGTAAACATAAATAGTTGGCTTACACTCGCCACGTCACACAAATACAATACAAGTCTCAAACATCATACATTAAGAAGATCACAACCCTCTAAGGGCAAAATCCAAATGTCAAGATACCAAACTTAGATAAATAAACCACATGCGGATCGAATCCTAGTAGAAGTCTCCACTACTGATCATCCGGATATTGAACATAGTACCGACTACGCTCCTCGTCGTACTCCCAATCCAACTCGGTGCCATCACCTGGATAGCTCACAGCTGGACCTGCATCTGTTGTGGTGAAGTAACTGTGAGCCACAGAGGACTCAGCAATCCCGTTCCCGGGTAACAAGACTATTTAAGCCTTGGGAGAGGATAAGGCTGAAGAAAAGAATAAGTGTCTACAGCAGCAACTAGCAACTAGCTTACGTGAGTGAGAGCGAGAAGAGAAGCCTCGGTCGAGAAGTGATCACGAAGTGATCCTAGCTATAAGCTCAACAAACATAACCCCTCCATGTTCAACTCCCGAATCCCTATTCGGAAATTGACGGTCACGGAACACACGCTGGTAGTGTATTAGAAACATTGTGTCAAGTTATCTACAACCGGATATTAACAAGCTCCCATCTGCCACATAACCGCGGGCACGGCTTTCGAAAGTTCATAACCCTGCAGGGGTGTTCCAACTTGACCCATTACAAGCCCATGATCCGCGTAGTCGCAACTCCAAAGTGGGAAGACCCGAGTATTCTCGGAATCATGTGCTCAAGATATACCGAACTAAGGTAAGGCTAATCCAGCAAATCCTCCCGGCGTGTCGACACCCTGATAGTAGCCGCGCGTATCTAAGTCTCAGGACACGACCGGATGGGCGAAGCTACGGGTTTTTACCAGACCTCGAGTTTCCTTGAGGTGGCCCCGCAGGCTCCCCGTTTCGGACCAACACTCATGTGGAGCACTGGCCCGGGGTTGTTGATTAAGAAAAAGGGTTTATAACTCCCTATGCAAGTTTAGTTTGTTATTAGGCAAATAGTACCAATGTTGGGACTTGCTGGAAAAGACTTAGCACTTAGCGGTTTATCGAGGGGTCCCATACACCCCAACCGTGTTAGGAACGCATAATCAAGGAACATAACACCGGTTTATACGGTTCCTAACGGCATGAGTGGAACAAATCACCAAGCAAAAGGCTTAGCCTTCCACCCTTGCCAATATATAGATGATTTCTTTTTAGCAATTATATAGTGTGATATAACCCAACCAAACTTCGACATGAAGCAAGCATATTCGATCTTCACCTACAACTAGCAATGCTATAAGAAGGGCTGAGCGAAGCGTACTTAGCCAAGCAACGGTTTGCGTTGGTAGGTTGGTTAAACATGGCAATGGTTACAAGTAGGAGGCTGACAAGAAGATCATGGGCATCGAGGCAAAACTATAGAGCGGATCTACTAGCAATAGGCAAAGATAGTAATGTTATCGGGGTTCGGTCATCTTGCCTGAAGAGAAGTCGTTCGGATCATAAGAAGGGTCCTCGTGCTCAACCTCGTTGGAAACCTCGTGCTTGTACTCGTACTCGGTCTCGGCTTCTGGCTCTAAACAAAACAATCACACCAAGCACAAATCAACAAGATGCAATGCGCACTCGAAAATGATGGATGCATGATGGATGCACTAAGGATGCACACGGAGCACGGAAAATAGCAATGAACTTGGACATATTGAACTTGACAATAAAATTCTGGCAGCAGAATTTTATTGAAACTTTGGAGCAAAAGATAAACATGCTACAGCCACTCAAATAAACATGTGAGAACATGAATGGAAAGCCAACAATATATACTACAAGGAACAATCAAGATCCACTCCAAAACTAACATGGTTTGTCCTAGAACATCACACGAACATGGCATCGGAACGTTACAGATTTCAGACTTAGTGAAAATCCACAAGTCCTAAAACAACAATTTCATCATGGCATATAAAAGAGCATGTTTAAGTCACCTCGAAACTAAACATGGCAATTGGTAAGCACCTCATCAAAGTACACATGAAGGTGATTCCGAAACACACAAGCATGCTTCATGGAGATAAACACAACGATAGCAACGAGCTCAACAAGATGGCATTTCATAACAAGTGAAACAACATCACAGCCACATGGCACTTTGCAACGATGATAAACATGGCAAGAATAAATCTAACATGCAACCTAACACATACAACATGTAGAGCATGGCAAGACGAACACGTGGACATGTCATTTGCATCATTCGGACAAACGAGCTAAAAGATATCACATGGCAAAGGTGGCATAAAAACATCACATAGCAGCAGTTATACCGGGATGCACTCTTGCAACAGCAAAACAAGAACCTAGATGACTTCTATCATGCATGACAACAAAAGATAAAACGTAGTGCTAGTCACCACGAACGTCTGGACATGCTGCAAATCGGAGCATCACACACAAAGTTAGAGCAGTTGAAAGATAGCATCAGAGAACAAAATCACAGGGGACTTAGAGGATAAAAGGGGCAACCTCTTCTCAGATCTGGATCCGAGAAAAAAAACAAGGGTCGGGCGGCGGACTGGATCGGCAGAGGAGAGGCGGCGGCTGGGCCGGCCCGAGTGGCGGCGGCGCCCTGGCGATCGGGCAAATGGCCCAGGCGGGCCGGCGGCTGGCGATGCGGGAGGAGCCGGCCCACGGACCGAAGGAGGGAGGCGGCCCGAGTGCTGGCGCCTGGCGATCGGATGGCGGCGCGGCTTCGGGGCCCAAGTGGCGGCGGAGCGTCCGGCGGGGATCTGGGCCCCGACGAGCGGAGCGGCCCACCTGGCTGCTGGCTCGGACGATGCGGGAGAAGGCCGGAGGCGGGCCTCGAGGAAGGACGGAGGGCCCAGCCGGGGCACCGGGGAAGTGGTCCCGTAGGCTGTCGATGCAGGAATGAAGGAGCCCAGGCGGCTGGCACGGTCGCTCGCCTGACGCGATCGAAGGAGGGCCCCGGCGTTGACCTGGAGTCCCAGATCGGATCGAGGGGCGATCACAAGCGCGACGATCCCAAGCGCGACGGCGGCGCCTGGATGGCTGCGGGATTTCTGCGGGGAGGAAAATGAGGAGGGGACAGGAAAGTGGCAAAAGGATCTGGTTTAGCCCCAAATTTGAGGGAGATTGGGGAAGAGGCTAGGGATGCCCAAAAATGGACCTAGGGGGGGGGTCTATAAATAGCAGATTTGCCAGGATTAGGGTTTGGGGGGATCTGGGGGTGTTTAGAGCCCTCCGATCGCGATCCGACGGATCCGATCGCGGGGAAAGTTTAGATGGGCCTAGGAGAGGGTAGTGGACTGCGGTAGGGGTGTTTCTGGGACACAAAGTGAAGGCACTTTGGGACCCACACGAATAACTGTTGGGATAGCAAACGGAGTCCAAACGCGACGAGATTTGAGAGGCGGGTTGCACACAACAAAACAACAACACACACAACAACCTCACGGCACACCGGTAACGTTACACGCCCAAACACCAAAGTAGGCCTACGGGACGTCACGGACACGTGAGGGAGCTCCGGAACGCGAAACGGACAACGGGAAGGAACACGTGGAACCGGATGCAACCATCAACACAAATGCAATGCGATGCACATGTCTACATGATATAAATGAATTCCACACACGCACACAACAACACGACGAAAACCCGAAAGACAAAGAACCCGGAAAGGAAATAGATGAAGCCGGAGATATATTATATGCCCAAAAGGGAAAGTATTACATCCGGGGCATTACACCGGGTCATCTCTTAAGGAGCCATGCCCCTTTCTGTCTCGAACACGCGCACAACCTAGTGGCTTGGTCCTTCGTCAGTTATCAGAGGGGTCGTGGGTTCGAATCCTATAGGGGGCAATGGGATTTTCCCCCCATTTTTGCTCCCTGTGAGGCTGACAGGCAGGCCCCACCTGCCAGCCTCACCACACGGCGCACCCCCCACACGCACACAGCCGCCGCCACCTCAGCGCCCTCACCCCACAGGTCAGTGGCTGCAGCTAGGATGGCCTGGGTCATTTTTGACCTTTGCGCCTGTTTTCTTTTTTTCTTTTTCTTTTTCTTTTTCTTTTTCTTTTTCTGCATTAACTTTGCATAATTAATATCTTTTAATTTATGCATCTGACGAAAATGAGTTATATATGAAAACTGCTTAGTTTTTCTGGTAGAATATTTAAATGCTGTTTCTTGCCATGTTTAAAACATTTAAAATGCTGTTTGAATTATTTTGTATTTTAAATGTGCTTGAACTTGTAAAAATCATAACTAATTATCTACAACTCCAAATCTAACAAACTTTATATGCATTTGGGGTGGAAAAATGTGTAGAATAATGTGGTGCTGTTGTTTTGCATGTTTAAGAACTTTAAAACATGAGTATTTCAGTTCTGTCCCAAATGCATTTAAATGAATATGGGAGTATCTGGAAATTGTTGTTTGTTCTTTCCAGCCCATTTAAATATGCTAGCATGTTGCTGTAGTCCTAGTTGCACCCTTGCCATGTTAACCTACTCTTTTAAACTTGTTGGGTGCTTGTTTAAATAATCTACATAACCTTGGGAACATGTTAGTTTTGCTTTTTTTTGCTTGTTTTCATACTTGTGTTGTGATCTTGTTTTGCCATGATGTTTGTGCACTCTTGTGACCCTAGGAGATGCATCATGTCCTACCATGTCAACATGCATCATATTCATGCATCATGTGTTTGAGCATTGCATGATGATTGATTGTGTTCCGGTGTTGCATTGTTGTGTTGGTTAGAGCCCGGTGATGATTCGGAGTACGAGGTTCCTACCGAGGCTGAGTTTGAGGAGCAAGGTTACGATCCCTCCGTGGAATCAACGGGAAAGATGACCATTCCCAGATATCACTACTATCTTTGCCTATGCTAGATGTCTCGCTCTTTAGATATTGCCTTGATGCCTATTCCTGTTTGTTAGCCCTCCTATTGTTGCCATGAAACTCTCTAACCACCTTCCTAGCAAACCGTTGTTTGGCTAAGTACGCATCGCTCAGCCCCTCTTATAGCGTTGTTAGTTGCAGGTGAAGTTTGAAGATTTTGCCCTGTGATGAAGTTATTGTTGGGATATCACAATATATAATCTCTTAACTAATTCACCTATATATCGGTAATGGGTGGAAGGCTAAGACTCTTGCTTGGTGTTTTGTTCCACTCATGCCACCCTACGAACCGATAAACCGGTGTTATGTTCCTTGATTTTGCGTCCCTAACATGGTTGTGGTTTATGGGCCCCCCTTGATAATTCGCTCAGTGCTAAAGCTTTTCCAGCAAGGCCCAACATTGGTTTTACATTTGCCTAATAACTAAAATTTGCATAGGGCGTTGCAAACCCGAGTTCTTAATTAACAACCTAGGCCAGTGCTCCTCATGAGTGTTGGTCTAAACTGGGGGTCCTGCAGGGCCACCTTGGGGAAACTCGAGGGCTGGTAAAAACCTGTAGCATCGCCCATCCGGTCGTGGCCTGAGACGAGATACGCGCGGCTACTGTCAGGGTGTCGGCACGCCGGGAGGTCTTGCTGGATTAGTTTTACCTTTGTCGAAATATCTTGAGCACGGGATTCTGAGAATACTCGGGTCTTCCCACTTTGGACTTGCGACTCTGCAGATCGTGAGCTTGTGATGGGCTAAGCTGGGACACCCCTGCAGGATTTGATCTTTCGAAAGCCGTGCCCGCGGTTATGTGGTAGATGGGAATTTGTTAATATCCGGTTGTAGATAACTCGACACCTTATTCATGAATACACTACCTGCGTGAGTAACCATGATGGTCTCTTTCCGAAGGGCTTCGGGAAATGAACATGGTGGGGTTATGTTTGATCATGAGTAGTTAGGATCACTTCTTGATCAACTTAGCAATCGTTGGCACTTGTTCTCTTCTCACTCTAAACTCGTAAGCTAGTGCTTAGTGCTTGCTGCAACCTTTGTTTCCAGCCTTTCCACACCTAAGGCATTGATAGTTTTGGTACCCGAGAACGGGATTGCTCAGTCCTCTGTGACTCACAGATTCAACACACACCAGATGCAGGTACCGTTGAGATCTATACAGGAGGTGGATCAGAGCTGTACTGGGAGTTCGATGAAGAGTGTGGACGTTACTATGTGTCTTATCCCGACGATCAGTAGTGGTTCTTACTAGGAGGATCCGGGCTTCTGTTATTTATGGTATCTTTTCGTTTGGATTTCGTCCGTATTCAGACTCTGATGTTATTTGGATGATGTATATTATTGTATTTCACTGTGTTACGTGGCGAGTGTAAGCCTACTATCATTTTACACTTTCATCCCTGAATTTCTACATGAGTTGTGTAAAGATACCATACTTGAGATCATTCTAGTATGCGTTTATGTCCTTAAGTCCTGCCTCGACAAATGGGGATATAGCCGCATACTGGGCATTACAAGTTGGTATCAGAGCCTTCTCCGACCTAGGAGCCCCTTGATTGATCGAATCGTTGACGGTTGAGTCCAGGCACACACACAAAAATGTTTTGAGTCCTATATTTATATCGGAGAGTAGGATTTCTGTTTACTCCTCATCCCTTCATCGCTCTGGTGAGGACTCCTGACGTTGTTCTATCTCCTCTACTCTAAAAAATTCACTAATTTTTTAGGATCACGCAAGTATTGTTTGGATTGTTTCAATATCTTTGTGACGAGAACATTGTTCTCGATGCCTCCTGTCAGTTAGGGGTTGTGGCAGTGTCCCGGGGAGTTGCTCCGAGGTGTTGTCGTCACAAATGTATTGCAGCGGTTCTAGAATACTTAAGACGGCCGACATCGAAAACTCTTCTATGCGGTTAGTGGTGAGATAACCCCGACGTCACCCAGTACTGGTGGGATAGTTCGGGAGTATTGCCACAGCTAGTATAGCGGATGCGTTTTGAAGGTCCGAGGTAAACAATTTCCGAGGATGACTGGTTATGTGTTGACGGATGGATACAGCTGGATGTAGGATTAGAGTTAAGTGCGCGGTGCTTCCCCTGTATCCCCAACACCAGATTGCATAACCGGAAACCTTTGGGAATTAATAGGTGGGTTCTTCAAGTAGCTCGTAGGCATTCTTCCAACGAGTGCATTGTATGAGGTTTGGGGTTCAACATCGAGTGAAGAGGTTTCATGGGTGTTGTTCCAATTGGGAGTTGCATCTTAAAGGGTCCTTGGCTATGCTGATCTAGGGATTGCAACACCCTTTGTAACACGTTCCATGGAGCATTCAGCACGAACATGTGGGACGAAGCTTCTATCATGTATTTGTTCCATCTGTACCTTGTTGTTTTATTTACCTTTTTTTCTCCCAAGTGGCTTCTCGAGAAGATTGTTGTATCATTAAACTGTGGAGTTCATTCGTTCATTTTGTTCGAATGTTCATTATGAAGACTCATGTTGCAAATTTCTAGCCATTGATTCAGCTTATCTATTTTGCATCAATGGCTAACAGTTGTCATCATATTCAGGATGGCTCCTAAGAGGGTTCCCAACCCTAACCAAGAGGGCGAAGAAGAGCGTCCTCCTGAACGTCCTCCTTCCCCTCCTCCTCCGGCTGAGGCATGGAGAGCAATTATGCAAGCGACCAACCAGAACACCCAGATGCTCATGCAAATGATGCAAAACTTCCAAGCCAACCAAGCAATCAGTCCAAGCCTCAGTTTCAAGCTTCAAGATCAAGTGGTCCTTATCATCGGCCTCTCTCAGAAGTTACTTGCAACAAGTGTTCTCAGAAGGGTCACTATGCCAACAAGTGTCCCAACCCAAGGCGCCTTCCGCCTCCTCCACCTGTCAGCACTGCTATTGTCAAGCACAATCCCATGGCAGCAAGAGTGAATCTGTTGAATGCAGCTCAAGCAGAGAATTCTTCAGATGTGATACTTGGTAATCTTCCAGTTAACTCTATACCTGCTAAAGTCTTGTTTGATTCGGGTGCATCATGCTCTTTCATTTCTCACCCATTTGCAATGAAGCACAATTTTGACACCAAAATTTTTCCATGGGAGTTATCAATTATTTCTCCGGGAAAACGAATGCATTCTAGCGTGTTTGCTCCGGATATATCTATTCATATGGGTGATTACAGCTTCTTGGTTTCTCCGGTTGTTCTCGGCAACTCCGACATTGATCTTATTCTTGGGATGGATTGGCTCTCCAAGCATGATGCAAACATTGATTATGCAAAGAAGGAAGTCAAGCTGACTCATCCTGACGAAGACATGATTATCGTCGCCTCTCGAGATAACACAATCAGGCTTTTCTCTCTCAATGACAAGGGCGAGATCAATGCCATCTCTCAGATTCCGGTGGTTAATGAATATGAAGATGTTTTCCCTGAAGAGCTTCCAGGCATGCCTCCCCATCGTCAAGTTGAATTCGTCATTGAACTCGAGCCCGGTACCGAGCCAGCATGTCGGCGTTCGTACAAGCTTTCCCTTGATGAGTTGAAGGAGCTGAAGAAACAACTCGATGCGCAAGAACGTATGGGTCTAATCAGGCCTAGTACTTCTCCTTGGGGCTGTGGTGTTCTATTTGTCAAGAAGAAGGATGGCACGGAGCGCCTTTGCGTTTATTACCGGCCATTGAACAAGAAGACAATAAAGAATAAGTATCCGCTCCCCAATATCAATGAATTGTTTGAGCAGCTCAAGGGAGCAAAGGTGTTCTCGAAGCTCGACCTCCGGATGGGTTACCACCAGATTCGTATTCGTGAAGAGGATATTCCTAAGACCGCATTCAGAACGAGTTTTGGTTCTTATGAATACACGGTCATGTCTTTCGGCCTTGCAAATGCTCCACCCACTTTCTCTCGGAAGATGCACTTCATATTCAACCCCTACACCAATGAATTTGTTCTCGTCTATCTGGATGATATCTTGGTATTCTCCAAGAATGAATAAGACCATGCCAAGCACCTCCGTTTGGTCCTTGACAGGCTCTGTGAACACAAGTTCTACGCGAAGTTCTCCAAATGTGAATTCTGGCTGGATAAAGTCCTTTATCTTGGCCATATTATCTTTGCCGAGGGCATTTCTGTGAACCCCGAGAAGGTTGAAGCTATTGTCAACTAGGAACCTCCGCAGAATTCCAAGCAACTCCGAAGCTTCCTTGGTCTCGCTAGCTATTGCAGAAGGTTTGTTGAGAACTTCTCCAAGATTGCCAAGCCTCTTTCCAACCTGTTGAAGAAGAATGTCAAGTACTCCTGGACTCCTGATTGTGATGTGGCATTCAAAACACTCAAAGAGAAGCTCATTTCTGCTCCGGTTCTTACTCTCCGGATGAGTCCAAGCCTTATGAAGTCTTTTGTGATGCTTCATTGCAAGGTCTTGGTGGTGTTCTCATGCAAGACAACAATATTGTGGCATACACTTCACGTCAGCTGAAACCAAATGAGAAGAATTACCCCACACATGATCTTGAGCTAGCAGCAGTTGTACATGCGTTGATCACATGGAGACACCTTCTTTTGGGCAGAAAAGTGGACATCTTCACCGATCACAAGAGCTTGAAGTGCATGTTCACACAGCCAAACCTTAACCTTCACCAGACTCGTTGGGTTCAGATGATTCAAGAGTACGATCCAAGCATTGAGTATACCCGTGGCAAGGCCAATGTCATTGCAGATGCCTTGAGCAGAAAGGCGTATTGCAACAGTCTCCTTCTCAAACCGTTCCCGCCTGAACTTTGTGAATCTTTTAGGAAGCTCAATCTCCAAGTTGTTCCGCAAGGCTTTCTTGCGAAGCTTCAAGTTGCTCCTACCTTGGAAGATCAGATCCGTGAGGCCCAACTCAGTGATGCTATGGTGCAGAAAGTGAAACATGGTATTGTTAAGGGTACTCCGAAGTACAAGTGCTATCACGTCGATGAGAAAGACACCTTGTTCTTTGAGGACAGAATTGTGGTTCCCAAGGGTGATCTCAGGAAGCTCATAATGAATGAAGCACACGACTCCCTCCTCTCGATTCATCCTGGAAGTTCCAAGATGCACCAAAACCTCAAACAGTCATATTGGTGGACTCGCATGAAAAGGGAGATTGCCCAATTCGTGAATGAATGTGATGTCTGCAGTAGAGTGAAGGTAGAGCATCAACGTCCAACTGGACTCCTTCAACCTCTAACTATTCCCGAGTGGAGATTCGATCACATTGAGATGGATTTCGTCACTGGGTTTCCCAAGTCTAAGAAAGGAAATGACGCTATCTTTGTGGTGATTGACAAGCTAACTAAAGTAGCTCATTTTCTTCCCGTCAAAGAATCCATCAACGCAGCTCAGCTGGCAGAGTTGTATACCTCCAGAATTGTTTCTTTGCATGGCATTCCTCAAGTGATCTCCTCAGACCGTGGAAGATTGTTCACCTCCAAGTTTTGGGATTCTTTTCAGTCAGCCATGGGCACAAAGATTTGCTTCAGCACTGCGTTTCACCCTCAGACTAGTGGTCAAGTCGAAAGAGTAAACCAGATCCTCGAAGATATGCTAAGAGCTTGTGTCATCTCCTTCGGTATGAAATGGGAAGATTGCCTTCCGTTTGCCGAATTCTCCTACAACAATAGCTTCCAAGCAAGTTCCGGCAAAACTCCTTTTGAAATCCTTTATGGCAGGAAGTGCCGTACCCCTCTCAACTGGTACGAGACTGGTGAACGTCATCTTCTTGGAAATGATTTGATCTCAGAAGCCGAAGAAATGTGCAAAGTCATAAGTGAGAATCTCAAAGCCGCTCAATCGTGTCAAAAGAGCTACTATGACGGTAAGCATCGTGACTTGGCTTTCGACATTGGAGACCATGTCTATCTTCGTGTTTATCCCATGAATGGCACTCAGTGGTTCAGTATCAAAGGCAAGCTTGCTCCAAGATATGTGGGCCCTTTCAAGATTCTTGGCAAGAGAGGCGATCTAGCCTACCAACTCGAGCTTCCCTCCAACTTTGCAAATGTGCATGATGTGTTTCACGTGTCTCAACTCCGCAAGTGCTTCAAGACGCCTGAACGCAGCATTCCGTTCGAAGAGATTGATCTTCAACAAGACTTATCTTATCATGAGCACCCCGTTGCTATTCTTGAATAAACTGATCGCAAGACCCGCAACAAGTCCATCAAATTCTTGAAAGTGAAGTGGTCACACCATACCGACCGAGAAGCTACATGGGAGCGAGAAGATCACCTTCGTTCCGAGTATCCTTCCTTCTTTCAGTCCTAGATCTCGGGACGAGATCTTCTTGTAGTGGATGAGAGTTTGTAACACCCCATATGTGATACTTTCCAATTATGGCAATAAAGCAATTCTCGTTTTGATACTTGTCCTTATCCTTGGGGGTTCTTGTCAATTGAGCTTTATTTTTGTTTTGCATTGTCATTTTATTTTTTGCATCCATGCATTGCTTCATCATCATCATGGCATCATTTCATCTTAGCTTCATTACTTGTTTTGCTTGTCAGGCCACCTTGATGTTCTTGTGTGTGTTGGTGTCAAGCCATGCCTTGTTAAACCCTTGACCCCCTCCTTCTTCTTCACCTCTTCTCTTGCCTTCTTTTTCTTCCTTTCTTTAATTATTTTGCAAGTGACCTAGCCTATGCCATTAATGTTCAACTACTCCCCTTTTCTTTGTTGCTTTGACATGAGTCACCATGCAAAGCCATGCCCCATTTTAAAGTGATTTGGTTGGGTTCAAAAATGACAAGAGTTTGAATCATATTCAAACTCATTTTATTTTCTACCTCTAAAATGTCCAAATCAGTTTTATGGGTTTGCACATTAGACATGCAATCCCGGGGTGAAGCTTGTCCAACTTAAAAAGATCATGAATTAACTACTACTTCCTCATGAGCTAAAACAGAGGCAGAAAAGAGAAATGCTTTTTTTTGAATAATTTCGAGATGGTACATGAAAGTCTTCGTTAGGAATGGCAGGTAAATACCATGTATAGGAAGGTATGGTGGACTCATATGGCATAACTGGTTTAAAAGATTTTGGATGCACAAGCAGTCAGTCCGCTTAGTACAGGCGAAGGTTAGCAAAAGACTGGGAGCGACCATCTAAGAGAGCAATGACGGTCATAATCATGCAGAGCGACAAAGCAACATTGAATCGGGCATGGAAGTTATATCGCTACTCAGAAATTAAAGATCATCAAGGCCTAATAGACTTTCTTTACAGTCTTAAATATGCGTGAGCATATGCCAGGTCAATCAAAATAAATTCTTGGAGGAAGATACCACTAAACCATACCACATCATAGGCAAACAAATCATGTTGGTATTTCAATAACACATTAAGAATTCCCCAGCTATTTGAGACTAACCATAAGAAAACATGAACTACTAAGCACCATTATGCACATAGCGTTTTTATCATAGACATATCAACCAGTGCAACAGAAGCCAACTCTCTTAACAAGATAAGCATGATAACTAAAGAGAGTTCCAGTGACCAACTAAACAAAAGCTGTTTAAAAAGTAAAGCATGAAAACTAAGAGCCGAACATGATAGTAGCTATTGAAAGACAAAGAACACACACAGCAAGGATAGGCATGAAAATTCTATGTTATGTTCTAGGTTGAAGTGGAGCATGTTTCTCTCCCACACAAAGAATGCTGAGTTCCAACTCGTTATGAAAAGAAAGCAAAGCTAAAGAAAACTAAAAAGGAAACTAAAAGCAAGACGCTCCAAGCATAGCACATAACACATGAAGTGATAAAAATATAGTGGAACGAAAGACGAACTGATAATTGTTGATGGAGAAGGGGATGCACGGGGGCCTCCCCAAGCTTAGACGCTTGAGTCTTCTTGAATATTTCTTGGGGGTGCATGGGGGCATCCCCAAGCTTGAGCGTTTGACACTCCTGAATCTTTTTATCATCTTCCCTCGCACACTTGGAAACTCCCTTCATACATAACTCATCATAATCTGATTAGCGAGGTTAGTACCCATAATAAAATAATTGTTCCTTGCTGGAAATAAGGATATTCTTGAAAGTCTACTGTTTCTCAAGTTTGCCAAAAGGTTTTTGCAAAGAAAAAGCAAGCTCAAGGTTTGCAAAATGAAGGAAAGGCAAAACAGGACAGAATCTGTGAAAAACAGACCAGCAGGTAGTAAATAATTTTTTCGGGGCACTTATGCAACTCAAATCAAAAAACTCAGAACAGACGCCCGAAAGCCAATTGTATAGAGCACGCTGTTGAAAAAATTCAGACCAAAAAGATGATCTGGTGATTTTATACGAATTTTTCTGTCCAAGGACAGAATCTGTTTCCTGGACAGCACGTCACAACTTTTGAACTTTCTTGCAATCAGAGGCTACACTTGGCACAAAGCTGAAAAGTAAAGATACAATGATGATGCTACTGTAGTAACAACATCAAGACACAACAAAAGCAAAATAAAATTTTATTTATTGTGGGTTGCCTCCCAAAAGCGCTTTCTTTTATGCCTTTAAGCTAGACATAAGACTTTAATGATGCTCTCGTAGGAATAAGAGTTGAAGAACAAAAGAGAGCATCAAGAAGCAAATACCAAATACATTTAAGCCTAACATGCTTCCTATGCATAGGAATATTGCAATAGAATAATTCATTGAAGCACAAAGCAATAAGCATAGGAAGACAAAACAAGTGCAGCTTCAAAACTTTCAACATAAAGAGAGGGAACTTAATATTATTGAAATATCTATAAGCATATGTTCCCTTCTCATAATAATTTTCAGTGGGATCACGAATAAACTCAACAATATAAGCATCACATAAAGCATTGTTACCATGATCCACATGCAAAAAGGTACTCTTACTCTCCCCATATGCATCTTTGGGGAGCCCATGGTTAGGAATTTTTAGCATTAACGTTTTCAGTCTCCCCCAAGCTTGAGCAATGCTTTCTCCGTCACGAGACCTAAAGTTATAGATATAGTTCCTGTCTCGATGAATTTCATGAAGAGGATAAAACTTAGTATAAAAGAGAGACATAAGCTCTTGCCAATCAAGCAAGTGCGGGTTATCGAGAAGCTTATACCAATCTGAAGCTTTATCTATAAGTGATACGGCGAACAATTTCCTCATGACAAACTCCCTTGATACACCTGCAAGCTTAAATAATGAACATAGTTGTGACAGATATAACAAGTGTTCACCGGGATGTTTGTCTCCTGCATAACAATTAGCCAAAATATAATCGATAATACCAGCCGGTATTTTATAGGGCACAATTTCAGTAGGAGGAGGAGCAACCACCACAGGTGTGGGGCGTCTTCCCACAAGCAATGAACTAAGAATGCGGTTTTCCATAAACATAACTAGTGAAATAAAAACAAGAAACAAAAAGATTTAATTGCAAGATCTAAAGATATACCTTCAAGCACTCACTTCCCCGGCAACGGCGCCAGAAATAGCTTGATGTCTACACACGCTTCTACTCTTGTAGACTATGTTGGGCCTCCAAGTGCATAGGTTTGTAGGACAGCAGCAATTTCCCTCAAGTGGATGACCTAAGGTTTATCGAACTCAAGGAAGTAGAGGTTGAAGATGGTCTCTCTCAAGCAACCCTGCAACTAAGATACGAGAAGTCTCTTGTGTCCCCAACACACCTAATACACTTGCTAGATGTATAGGTGCACTAGTTCGGCGAAGAGATGTTAAATGGCAAGTGATATGGATGGCAAAACAAAGTAATATAAATCTGTAATAAAAAGTGCAGCAAGCAAACAAGTGGTAAATGTGAGCACAAATGGTATTGCAATGGTGGAAACAAGGCCTAGGGGTCATACTTTCACTAGTGGCAACTCCCAACAACATTAACATAATCGAATCACATGATATTTCCCATAAAACATGCAATGGAGACGCACCCGGAGGTCATTCCTTCGTGGTCAAGAGAGGACGAGAATTATGTAGGGCTACAAAAGCACACCTCAAAGGTCGTAGTTCTCAATTTAAGGATTTCCCAATGTCACCGCGGCCATCCAAAGAGAGTCCCACAATCACCACAACATATCTAAAGGATAGTCAAAGACAAGCACCAAGAGACTCTCAATCTTCAATCAACACACAAGAGAGGAAATCACTCATAAAAATATTTTTCTATTCCATGTCCAATAGACCGCTGTCACCTTGGTCTCGGGGATTATACTAGATAAAGACAAGTGAGTACATCAATCCAATACATAGAGGAAGGGGAAATATCATGGGATCACCCTAGATTAACATAGCCTATGATCACAACGAAGATCACATCATGGGAGAGAGAGATAACCACATAGCTACACGTACAAGCCCTCAGCCCCGGAGAAAACTACTCACGCATGGACATGGTGAGGAGGAGGTTGATGATGGTGTTGATGGAGAGGTGCAGCCCCGCGAGGATGAGACGGCCGGCGGCAGCCACGGAGGCGGCGGCGGCGGCGGCCCTCGGGGCGGCGGCGGCCCTAGGGGGCAGCGGCTCCTTGGCCCCCCTTCTTTCTTGTGGATGGTGCCGCAATGGTGCTGGTCCTCCCCTCCAAGACGGTGGCTTGGGAGGAGGAAAATTCGTGGCCCTTGGTGACCTAGGTTTCCTCCCTTTATATAGACTCGGATTCCCGTCACCAGATTTTGGGCCTCAGTAAAACGGGCTTTATTTGGCCGTCCGGACTCCGATTTGGACGAATTTTATATCCAGAAGCATCGCCTCGAAATTCCTCACAACTTTTGCAACTGGACTTTTTCCGTCTGACGTCGTCTTCGGGCCGGAATGTGACCATCTTTAAAAAACATTCTCAGACAGATTTCAGGAAAGTCAGAGTCCTACTCCAATACGACTCCTTTTGCGTTTTTGTCAATTTCCAATTAATTCCTACACAATAAAGTGTAAAACAAAAACATTGTGCACTTTTGCAACCAATAGTAGGTTAGTCCAAATATGATCAAAAGTGTATGGAAGTGCATAAATATCATAGCAATATCACACAAAAAAGGCATGGAGCAAGCAGAAATTATAGATACGTTTTGGACGTATCAGCGCTCCATGTTGTTATCCAGACGTGCAATGACAAAAATTAATGGCCAGTCAATTTACACGCAGAGTACTAGTACAACGCTACACTTAAGAATTGAATACCTTAATTAAGCCACTCACGAAAAGAATACCTTAGTTAATTAGCCACGCGACGACCTCCACCTAGCAGACACACAAGCACGATGCGGTGGCACGCTGATACGTCTCCAACGTATCTACTTTTCCAAACCCTTTTGCCCTTGTTTTGGACTCTAACTTGCATGATTTGAATGGAACTAACCCGGACTGACGATGTTTTCAGCAGAACTGCCATGGTGTTGTTTTTGTGCAGAATAAAAAGTTCTCGGAATCGCCTGAAAATCAACGGAGAATTATTTTGGAAAATATAAAAAATACCTGCAAGAAGATCCACACCAGGGGGCCTTGGGCCTGTCCACGAGGGTGGGGGGCGCGCCCCCTGCCTCGTGGGCCCCCTGGTGCTCCCAGATCCTATATCTTCCATTTTGGGGAGAAAAAAATAAAGGAGAAGGAATTATTGCGTTTCACGAGACGGATCCGCCGCCAAGCCCTAATCTCTCTCGGGAGGGCTGATCCGGAGTCCGTTCGGGGCTCCGGAGAGTGGAGATCGTCGCCATCATCATCATCAACCTTCCTCGATCACCAATTCCATGATGCTCACCGCCGTTTGTGAGTAATTCCATCGTAGGCTTGCTGGACGGTGATGGGCTGGATGGGATCTATCATGTAATCGAGTTAGTTTTGTTAGGGTTTGATCCCTAGTATCCACTATGTTCTGAGATTGATGTTGCTGTGACTTTGCTACGCTTAATGCTTGTCACTAGGGCCCAAGTGCCATGATTTCAGATCTGAACCTATTATGTTTTCATGAATATATGTGCGTTCTTGATCCTATCTTGCAAGTCTATAGTCACCTACTATGTGTTATGATCCGGCAACCCCGAAGTGACAATAATCGGGACCACTCCCGGTGATGACCATAGTTTGAGGAGTTCATGTATTCACTATGTGTTAATGCTTTGGTCCGGTACTCTAATAAAAGGAGGCCTTAATATCCCTTAGTCTCCAATAGGACCCCGCTGCCACGGGAGGGTAGGACAAAAGATGTCATGCAAGTTCTTTTCCATAAGAACGCATGACTATATTCGGAATACATGCCTACATTGCGTTGATGAACTGGAGCTAGTTCTGTGTTACCCTAGGTTATAACTTCTACATGATGAATTGCATCCGACATAATTACCCGTCACCGATCCAATGCCTACGAGCTTTACCTATATTGCTAGTTGTTATTTACTTTTCCGTTGCTACTATCACAAAAACTATAAAAATAGTATCGTTACTTTTATTGCTGCTACCGCCATTATTATATTACTTTGCTACTAAATTATCTTGCTGCACATACTAAGTTGCCAGGTGTGGTTGAATTGACAACTCAGCTGCTAATACTTAAGAGTATTCTTTGGCTCCCCTTGTGTCGAATCAACAAATTTGGGTTGAATACTTTACCCTCGAAAACTGTTGCGATCCCCAACATTTGTGGGTTATCACACACCGAGACAGCAGGGTTGAGGAGCAAAGCTTAGTGCGGTTGCCTCCTAAAGTTTGACCTTCATTATCCCGCCATCGACCGCGATGGATGTGCTTGAATCACGCTGCCGCCGACCTCGATGGTTGAGCTCCTCCTATCTCCCGCCACAGACCGAAGATTGACCTCCTATGATGCCGCCACCGCCCACCGACCGAGGATTGACCTCTTCTCCGGTAGCCGCTGGCTAGGCTGCCGCCGCCATCTCTATATGCAGAGAGGCTATTTTTTTTGACGGATATCTGCGGAGTAGTTGTTTAGACAGTATCTCACCGTAACTCAATTATATGGACAGGGTAGTACATCCCATACGGTTATGTAACGGCAACCGTGTCTAACCTACGTTGTCTTCTCACACGGTTTGGTGCGGAAATCGTGTGTGACGTTGTAATACCCAACACAAACAACATGTACAAATAGTGTGCTGTATACAATATATATATATATATATATATATATATATATATATATATATATATATATATATATATATATATATATATAGGGTGGGTCTATTCTCATAACACCCCTTAAGACCTTATTCTCCTAACAACAGGCTTATTCTCCCAACAACACTCCCCCACCCCTACAGAGCTTCTAGCGCGGGAGCGCCCCCCGACGCCGGCGTCCTCCCCGACCCCTCCCCGCCTTCTAGCGCGGGAGCGCCCCCGACGCCAGCGTCCTCCCCGACCGCTCCCTGCCTCCTAGCGCGGGAGCGCCCCGGCGGCGGGCCTCCTCCCCCAACCCTCCCCGCCTCCTAGCGCGCCAACTCCCGGGCGGCCGGCGGCGACACCCACCCTTCCCCGCCTTCTTCCATGCACTGCCCCGGCGGCCGGCAGCCACCCCCACCCCTCCCCGCCTTCTTCCGCGCCAAGCACCACGGAGAGCGAGCCAAACGGCCAGCAATGCAGTCCGGCGGCGATGATATTTCCGCGGCGGCGTTTAGGAAGCGACGGCGCACCTCACCTTCGCCCCAAGACCACCTGGGGGATCCGCCGCTGAAGCATCCTGCCTCAGTCATGCATGATAGGGGGAAGCGAACTGCGAAGATGACTACTCCATCGCATTCGTCGTGGATGCGAACTGCAGTGCACAATCTGAGAAGAAGCACCAGGAAAAGGACGTAGATCAACACATATGCAGTTTTACATTTTAAAAAACATATTAACTTGTAATATGTTTGATAAAATGCAGTTCTCTTCTATACGAAAAAGAAAATAAGATCTCACAATGCGGTTCTCTTCTGTATAAGAACTCTGAGATCGGAATGTCATTTGGAGAATGCAGTTCTCTTCGTCGTATAGAACCTGACATGACCATGAATCAATACAGAATGCAGTTAGAAGACAAAAAATGTAGAGTCAGACTAGGATTTGCATACACTGCAGTGTGTGCGTGGTGCGTTTAAAGCTTGCACTGCAGTACGCTTCGAGTACACAGTGCAGTGCGCTTAGTGCAAAAAAAAATGTGAAAACAAAAACTTGGCTGCAGTGCGGATGAATTTTGAAACTCGACGACAAACACGTTGAATTCGTCTTTGCAGTCCCGTGTGATAAGGTGAGATGCAGTGCGGATGCATATATTTAAAAAACACTTGGCTGCTAATCATATGAGATAATGCAGTGCGCTGCGAACATGTTACAACTCACAAGGAGGAGTTGGCTGAAAGCTCCATTATGCACATATTTGACATTGTCACCATCTGCCACCAAAAAAAAACACACAAAAACTAACTAGACCGATATATACAAAAGCACACAGCATGGTGTTTACAGCTTTGCACATCGAGAACTACACACAGCGACCATACATTACAGTTTACATAAAGTTCTGGAGCACCCGCGAAAAAGACATCAACACACGTAGAAAAAGATCTGCTATCATTTATGCCTCATCCTGCTCCTGCGAATGCAGTCTTGGAGAGAAGCCAAGAGAAATGCAGAGATTTCTTAGATCCTCCGGGAACTCGGTGACAACGACCATGTTTTCTGGGTGGAACAGAATCTGGAACAAAAACTCAGCCTTCCAATCCTGAATAACAGCTTCCTGCGATGAAGAAAAAAATAAAATAAACAAATATACAACATCATCTACGAAAAAAGAAACTGACGAAAAAAATATCAAGGAATGAGGAGATATTGCTGGGTTAAAAAGAAGATACTTACACTACGCTTTGCGAATTTCACAACAAAGGTTTTGCCGTCGTAATACTGAGCCATCTTCAGAACATAAAAGCCGCACTCGTTGGGGCCCTACTCAGGGGTGCCCAAATAGCTAGCTTTCTTTGAAACATCCACCCAGTCTACCGACTCCTTTCTCTTGTACTCTTTTTCTCCATAAACCCTCTTCAACAATGCAGTCATCCTGATCATCTGGTGGAAAATAAAAAAAATAAAAATACACATCACAACAAAAATTGTTCAACACGCCCACGCATGAAAAAAAAACAAGAAAGGTGAAAAAAGGAAATTTTTTACCATTTCAGTGCGGTCGCTGTGGTATTCAGACTTATGCCACCTCGTCGTTTGATCAACCGGTCCGCTGTACCTCCTAGTGTCATGAATGTCAAGGGTCTCACGGTGCCTATTCATCGTGTCTAGCGAATAATGCTGGTCTTTCAACCGTGGTAACATAATCTGATTTTGTTTCATCAAATTTGTTATGGGATCGATCAGTGGAAAGGGATTACTGGAAAAAATTGGGAGAGAAAATAAATACAAAAAGGCTGAACAAAAGCAAATCTGATAACTTACTAATTTGCAATCAAGAAGGTTCTCGTCATCACGGACATAAAGTTCGAACTGCTGTGCTGCATCTTCGACGTTAAACTTGCCGTGGACAAAAGGCAACACAACATTTCCATCTGCATCTCTATCCGCGTGATCATTCATTTGAAGCACATACTGCGTGTGGGTAATTCACAAAAGAAAGTTAATGCAGTTCACCTTAAAAAGATGTTCGCTCCGACGCTTAATAAAAAAACGGATCACGCTTCTCTAAAAAACAGTATGCAGTTCACAAATTCTCACCATAATTTGTTTCGTTTTAAGATGCATCGGTTAAGACACAAAAAAAATGTATGCAGTTCACTACATTCTAAAAACAAATTATTATACACTATTTACTGCAGTTCACTCGAGCAGAAAAAAAATAAGAAAAAAAGAGAAATACCGTGATAAACAAAGGGGACAGCAGAACGCGTTCGCCAGATCGATAAACCACATTCATACTCTCGTCATTCTTCCAGAACCTGATGATATGATCCATCAATTCCGAGTCCATAAAACCACCTTTGGTGAAAGTTAAGAACATGTAGTCCACAGTCACGGTGTAGAGTTCGATAGGATTCCTGTGCAGGAAAAGCGCGGACCTGCACAAAAGAAACGGCAAAAGGTGGGGGGGGGGGGTTAGTAGCACAAAAGCAAAAACACAGAAAAGAACATTACACACATTAAAAATCAAAAATATATAAAAAACTAACGAAAAAAGAACTGACTCGCTGTATTTCTGCCTGAATTGTGTACTCGTGATGAGTTGCAAGACTTTCCTCATCTCCACAAGATGGCTGAATCTCGCAGGATTCAACTTCTGTACAGGAGATCGAAACTTTGATGGCTCCTGCACAGGCCTCCTATTTGATAGAATTAGTGCCTCGCTGTCCGTCGGGCGTTCCACAGCTGCGCTCCTGGTCCTCCTAGGCACTGGTGGTGGCCTCTCAAAATCATCATCACTATCTTCAGCATTCGGAGGGCTCGCAGCTTTCTTCCCATGCTTGACATTGACAGGAGATTTCTCAAGAGCTTTTTCATTCGAAGTGCCCGCGCCACTCCTCAGCATCTTACACACAGGTTCTTTCACAACCTTAACGAGAGGTTCATCAAGGACAACTTTCTGAATAGTTGGAGTATGAACCTGAGTTTCAAACAAGGAAATACCACCTTGGTGTGCGCCTTCATCAAAGCCTGCACAAAAAAATGGATAATGAGCAAAAGTAGTGAAAAGGAATCATCAAGTTCCCTAAGGAAAAGTCATTTTAAACACACAAATGGGGTTCTACTAAAAAAGCTTAACAAAAGTAGTGGACCTCCCCTCTCTGTACCAATGAAGTTCACTTAATAAAAAAGGTGTGTGACTGAAGAAAAAATGTAATAACCTTCTTTAAAAATTAAAAGTGATGTCAGGTCCAGACAACAATGCGACGAGGTCAGCCAACTATAGAGCATAGCCTTCCTGATGTAGCCAATGTGCTCCTTCCCAAACTTGGCAATCGTTTCACCATCCCAGGTCTGCATGAACTGGAACATGTAAAATCCACAATCATGCCTGCAAAGAAAACCAACACAAAACACATTAACAATGCAGTTCACTCAGTAATAAAAGTGCTACTGATGTTAGTAAAACAATGCAGCTCCATACACACAAAGATTACCGAGGGAGAACAACCAACAACACATTAGTAATGCAGTTCGCTCAAGGGAAAAGGTGCTTCTAATTTAGTAAAGACAATGCAGCTCACTTACACAAGAAAAAATGAAGGAGGAAAAAGAAAAAAGGACATTAACAATGCAATTCACTCAGTAATAAAAGTGCTACTGATGTTAGTAAAACAATGCAGCTCCATACACACAAAATATTACCGAGGGAGAACAACAAATAACACAATAGTAATGCAGTTCGCTTAAGGGAAAAGGTGCTTCTAATTTAGTAAAAACAATGCAGCTCACTTACACAAGAAAAAATGAAGGAGGAAAAAGAAAAAAGGAGAACAGGTACAAACCCGCTTCCCTGTTGCGGGACGTTAATATGAGTCAGCGCATAGCCGTCCAGGGTGGGAGGGTTCAACGGCTCGTCACAGCTTACGCTGCCATCTTTCCAGACTTTTTTGATGTTCCTGACCATTTTCCTGCAGACAACACTTGCAGCAGCGCTGTCTCATTCGTTCAATGAGTCCAGGAGCTCAAAACGCTTCTCTCGCAGGTTCAAAGTGACCAAGCAGTAGTGGCCTATCGCGTCCTTCACTGTTGCGGGAGGAGGGTCAAATGTTGCAAACATAATCTGAAATAAAAAAAAGAATAAAACAAAACAGATGAGAAAAAATAGAAAAAACAGAAAACTTATTTTCAAAGATGACGAAAAATGGTCAAGATGCGTTACCAAGTTTTTCTTGTCCACACGTTCCTCTGCGCTCGAAGAAAACATCTTTTTCAAAGCCCTATTTGTGGCACCGCCGTTCCAAATGGAATTCTGCAAAAAAGACAAAACCAGAGAGTTAATGAAAAATGGTTATAGCACAAATAAAAATTGGACGAGGGGGATAAAATATAAATTAATGAAAATGCTTACGCATAGGTTGTACGGGACAATCATAGTTTGAGATCCTTTGAACCTTTCAGCTAGCATAGACACACCAATATTTGCGAGGCGCGTGCTCAGCGTTCCATACGACCAAAAAGACTCGCCGACATGGACGATAGTAATATCACCAAACTCTCCCTTGAACGCAACTAGATGCCTTCAGACAAGAAGAAAAAAGCACAGCAAAAATTGATAAGATGGGAGCGTCCCTGAAAAAATAACATATTAATTAAGCAGGGCGTAAGACAGAAAATGTCATACTGCTTCTTCTTGTCCCTTCTAGCCCTCGTAACAGCGTCATACAACTCATTGTTCTCCTCATAAGAGCTGGATCAATCCTTGAAGGAGTAACAACAGGTAATTCCTCATCTGCATACAGGGTGGGAACGATATCAGATTATAAACACACACACGGTCCATTTCGCCCCCGGGAAAAAGAACAAAAAATAATGCAGTTCGCTTACCTTCGGTTTCAGAATAAACTTCCTGCGGCTGCTCATATACATCTTCGCTGTGCGTCAAGTGCTCCAGCCCGGTAATATCATCGTCAAGCGGCGCTTGATTACTCATGTCCTGAGAGAGTCTTGGATGTTCCTCTTCAGAATCAATCGAAACTGTCTCCGCTGGGACTTTGGTTGTATCGGCTTGGAAAGCCAGATTGCCGACAGATTGCTCGGGGGCGCGAGGGACCACACAAAATTTCTCAGGCACCTCGTCGCCAACCAACAAAATAGTAGGCCCAACAACACCATCGATGCCAGCGGATGTCCCGGCATCATCAAATCCGACTCTACGAGTTCCTTCTGTCTCTTCTGCAACTTCAACTGTAACACCAGGAGCTCCTTCTTTCTCTTCATCCTTATCACAATCCATGATGTCCTCCCTTCCTTCTCTCTCTTGTGCATTATCAGCCTCAACATGACACTCCCCTCCTTCTCTACCTTCTGCCTTATCAACCTCCGCATCAGGCTCCTGCCCTCCTCTCCCTTCCACGTTATCATCCCCAATGTTGCGCTCCGCTTGGATTTCAACATTTAATCCACAGTTCTGATGACTTAACAAAATAAAACACATTACACAAAAAAGCTAGAATGCAGTTCACTAATAAAAACAGACCATGAAGCTACCACAAAAAATAAAAAATAAAACACAAAAATGCAAAAATTCTCTATACTCACCAGGGGAGCGTCGTCGCCTTCCATCTCTTTACACTTGTCAGCCTCCTCTTCCTTGCCAGCGTCGTCACCATCTGCCTCCTTCCCATGTATCTCCACATTTGATTCGGCAACCTAAAAAACATTAAAAAATAAATAAAACTATTATCCAAATCTGCAGTTCTTCAACTAAAAAACCAACACCAGATCATGCAGTTCACTGCTAAAAAAAGATGATGCTTCTTCTCTAAACAACAACTGCAGTGCACTACCACTTCCGGTGCACAAAAAATACAAAGAAAAAGTTAAAAAATACAGTTCGCTGCCACTGCTGGTGCAAAAAAATAAATATGATTGTTTGTTTTGGACACTACAAAAAAATCAAACAATGAAGTTCACTGTAACAAAAAATAATAATAGGAAGAAATCAAACCTTGTCGATGACCACTTCGTCAATAGGATTGTCTTTGGCAGCTTCGTCAACGGGGGATAATGGCCTGTCAAACAAGTAATCAGAATCAACACCGTCGTGGTCCTGGTGCTCATCAACACGACCAGCGTTAGCCTTGGAAGATTCTCCGACACACTGGGAAAAGAACAAAACGGTAGAAAAAACAAATTGTCAATGCAACAAACGCACAGAAAAAATAGATAACAAAATATGGGTAAAAAAACTGTTCACATATGGAAAAAAAACATACATCCACATCTGCGGGGTCGGGCAGAGAAGGCCGGACAACATCTTCATGCCTGTTCATTTCCTTCACGATTGCATCCGCTTCCTGCTCATACGAAGCACACCTGTCATCCTGAGACTGCTTAAACTGAACGAATGAAGATCTGATATTCGTTATAGCCTGCTTAAGGAATTCAAGCTGCCCACGGTCAAAGTTATGAGCGGCCTCGATTTCTGCTTCAGAAGGGCCTTTGCCTTCAGGAAACAAACCGACAATATTCCTCATCCTGGAACCGGATGTTGGGAAATCACTAGTTATATTGATGACCCTATCGAGAAGCTCATCGACCTGCACAAATCTGTTGCGATCACCAGAAGCCTGTCCAGAAAAACCTCCAGCAGCCGCCCTAGCAAAACCACGACCCCGTCGAATTGGAGCCGCCCTCGCAAGAGGCTCACAAAACATTTCAGGGGCTTCCGCAACTGCAGTCCGCTTATACACAATGTCCGCTTCCGCCTTCCACTGAAAAAATTAACAAAAAAAAGAGATGCAGTTCACCAAGAAAAGTACATAAGAGGTTCACATTTTAGCATGCGCGAAAAAAAGGAATTAAAACAAAAACAAAACATGGCTATGCACCCTCCGGCAGCTTGCCAAACTTGTAAGAGTCCAGGTGTATCTTTCCCCTGACAACGATGTCGGCATTGTGAATCTTCTTCAACTGCACATGGGACAGTATTGCGGCGCGCGGAGTGCATTTATCCATCACCGATACTTTTCGAAGGTTCAAGGAATCCAGGTACATGAACAGGGGGACGATGGTGCAACCCTCAGCGCAGTTCTGCTTGCTCCCTGTAGAATTCCACTTGTACACAGCAGCCTGCAGCTCGTCGACAACAAGCTGACAAAAATCCATGCTAGCCATAGATGCAATATCCAAGTTTTCAACCATAGCAGCTACCCTGGACAACCGAGTTGCGGGGCTAGGACAAAGCAAGCACTGGAAGACAATGAGAAAAAAAACCTTCACCGTCTTATCAACCTTCGCAGGGTCCGCAGCCAGCGTGCGAAGTAAGGTAAGTAGGTCCTTCGCATCTATGCTCCGAGAACGGTTGAACCCGAGTTCATCCTTCAGGTTAGTCAGCGAATCATCATGGCCACTGGCAGCAGGCCTGGGAGCAGTGTGAGAACCCATAGGGAAGTCGAAAATGTGATGGACAGCCTCGCGATTGATTTCCAGAACCTTGTTTGGCCCACAGTCCAGTCTCATCGTGTCGGGGTCGATCTTTCCCATCAGCTTGCACATCAAAACATGAGAAACATTCTTCTCTAATTTTAGGTTAAAGACAATGCCGAAACCTGCTTGCCACACCAAAGTTCTGTGCACCTCGCCCAGCAAAGCGACAGCTCTGATTACATTTGGAATGGACAGCCGAACAGTCTTGTTGAAACGCCATTCGTGCGCAGCATCGTCTTCAGACCTCTTCCTCTTCGTACTCTTAGCAGCCTACAAAAAAACAAAAGAATAAAAAATGCAGTTCACATCAGCAAAACTCATGCAAAAACAACTTAAAAAAACAGAAGAAAAAGTAAATAAACAGCGTATACCTTACTAACAGCAACATCCTCCTCATCAGAATCACTGTCCAGAGCTTCTTCAGCTGCATTTTCCCGCGCAAGTTTAGATCGACGCTCAGAATCAACACCAGAGTGATCGTCCACGCGTCTCCGCTTTCCTTGAATCCCACCCACATCAACCTCGGCGTAATTAGGTCTCTTTGAGTAATCAACACGCGGGCTCCAGCGTGGAGAACTTAAACCTTGCTCTGCGACAGTGTTGAGTTTCCTCTTCACATGATTCTTTGCGGGGGAAATTTAGCAGACTTCTTTGAATCTGCAATCCTCCTTCCTATCTCCTTACCCTCCCCTAACTTTACTTGCTTCGCCCTATGAGCCTTCACGAAAGTATTACCGAGCGCAATAGCTTTCTGCCTTCTCCTCTCAACATCGGCTGCAATCTGATCAGGGACCATCCAATCCTGTGCAACTGGCTCTGTGCCATCAACAGATTGCGACTGGGTTTCACTCAACTCAGGTGGAATGTTGACCCGATCAGACGTACCGCCACTGACAACATCGACTGTGAAATAACGCGTAATCAAATAGTTAACGCCACCACCCCCTGACCCACCAAGAGATAAAACCGTGGGTGAGAAAAAACATAAGAAAAGATGTGTGTGTGAGATGAAGACCTAAACTTAATGCAGCTCATATCAACTTGGAAAAAACAAAAAAATGTAGAAATGCAGTGCACTTTTCCAGCAGTTTATGTTTAACAATTAAAAACATAACAGTAAACCTAAAAAATGCAGTTCATGTCCCTTGAATATCATATTCACGCGTGTCTGAAAAGTGCACATTGGCACAGGGTTATATGATGCAGTGCACTAATTCGTTCAAGTGACCAATTGACCGCATATAAAAAAAAGAAGTGCGCTTAGATATGCAAAACAAAACAAATTCATGCAGTTCTGTGAGAGGCAAAAACTAAAATTTAATGCGGCTCATATCGATTTCGCAAAACCGCATAGTGGACAGGCAAAAAAAAAATACAAAGCAGTGTCCAAAATGCAGTGCTCTTTTAGCAGTTTATGTTTAACAAAAAAACATAACAACTAACTTAATGTCCTTCCAAAAAAGTAAAAAACAATTAACTTGACGCAGTTCATATCAGTTTGCCACGCGTGTCTTAAAAAAAGTCCTTACTAAAAAGGAATCTAAGATGCAGTGCACTATTTCGTTCAACAAAAAAGAAGTAAATTGACCCTGAATGAAAACTGCAGTTCAGTTTAATGTAGTTACCAGATGGAGAAGCCGTTCTAACCGGTGACGCATCAATTGGTGAGGAAGAAGCCATACTGTGCCTCCAATCAGCAAGGGATGATAACTAAAACCTAAACCTAGACAGCAAACACCAAATTCAGGCAGAGAAAAACTTTCAGTCCATAGGGAGTTGCAATTTCAAGCATACAAAAACAACCTTAAGAAGAGAATGCTGGAACGAAAAATAACCCTAGCACAAGGTCTGGACCGGATTAGGGGCGATTTGGGGCTCACCGTGGGACGAAGTGACGGCCGGACGAGGCGGGTGCGGACGGCAACGGCGGAGGAAGCGCCCTACGGACGGCGGCAGCTGCGGGCGTCGTCGCCCTCCACCACGAGTGAGCCCCTACGGACGGCGGCGGCTGCGGGCGTCGTCGCTCTCCACCACGGGAGCACGAGGGCGGGGGGATTTCCGTGCGGGCACGGGAGAGAGGGAAGTGGAGGCGGGCAAGGGGGCTGCAAGAGAGACTTAATGAATAAAAGCCCGTCCGACAGGCCCACAGGTCATAGACAAAAAATAAAAAAACGTCTCGGTGTTGTAACACGATGCAGTTCGCTTACGGAAAACCGCCTCGGCTTCTGAAGCGTTGCAGTTCGCTTACGGCGGACGATTCCGCTTCTGAAGCGATGCAGTTCGCTTACGGCTGACGATTCGGTTCGCCTGCCCTAAAATAAATGCGCCCACTATCGCCCGAAGCGCCCGCGCCCCCCACCCCTCCTCTATCCCGGCGGTTGCACGCCGCACGAACTGCAACGATCATCACGAACCCACGATCGCCAACACGGTTGGGAGACGAGATCGTGGCCTCGGCAGAAGTTGCTGCCGCTCCCATTTAAATCCCGCGCTCCATCGACCAGACCGTCCGCACAAAACACACGACGCTGCCCCTTCCTCCTCCTTTTCCTCCCTTTTGCAGCAATGGGGTTCAGCAGGACCTACGACGCCGTGCATGCGCACGGGAACACGAAGCTGAAGGTGATCTAAACCACCGACGTCGCCGCCATGGTGACGTACATCGAAGAGTTCAAGACAGTTCTCCAGCGGCGCCGCCAAAAGATCGTCGGCATCGACATGGAGTACACACCCGACCACGAGAGGGCGGCCCTGGTTCAAGTATCCATCGGCAAGTACCACCCAGTGCTTCTTTTCCAGGTATGTGGTACATTGGGCAAGAGATGCATCCCCTTCGACAGGTTCCTCGGCGACCCAAGGTAAGAAATTCTCTCTGCCGAGTACGCGTTGCAGTTCTATATGCCCATGTATGCAGTTCCGAAAGGTATAACTTGCGGTTCACTTTCCTTAGGTTCGAGTTCGCTGGCTTCGCCATCGAGCAGGACAAGCAGAAGCTCGCAGCCTACAACCTCCACATCCCCAATTTCGTCGACATCCAGACGAACTGGAGGGTGCCTGATGGAACGAAGCCACTGGACTCGCTTGGCGATGTAGCTGCTGCCATCGATCATCGACGACGAGTACGCAGACATGAAGATGAAGATGAAGATGACAGACCACGACCACAGCCTGTGGACTTCCATTCTCAGCACCAAGCACGTCGAGTATGCTGCCAAGGACGCCTACGCTGCGTTTGACATATGGAACCGAATCAGCACCATGAAGAAAGGCCTCGCGCGCGCTGAAACAGAGAAGACCAGGAAGCGCCCGAGGTCATCCTGGAAGCCGTGGGGCAAGGGAGCATCAACTTCCACCTCCAACTCCAACGGGTGGAACTAGTGAAGCAGGACAGATGCTGAAAAGCCAAGGATTCCTGTCGGAAGTGCTCGATTAGTTTCCTTCTGCGTATGTAGATTAGTTTGCTTTCGTTGTAGTTTGCTTTGGGACAATGTTTGCTTATGTTGCGTTAGTTTGCTTGATGATGTACTATGTTAATTATGACCGCAGAACTGTTGTTTCTATCTATCAAATATATGCAGTTCTCAGTATTCTGTTTTCAGTATGTATATTGCTTCAAAACTGCTGCTGTAGCTAGGATACACATAAAAAAGAAAACAATCAGAGCAGTTCACATAGAGAATTCTTTCACAAAACTGCTCCTATTAAGAAGGTTGATGCAGTCCTCTTTTATTACAAAAACTCTAGTTCCGTATGTGGGTTAAAAAAAGGAAAAGCTCCGTGGGCGTTTCCAGAATGCATGTTCTTCAACTGCTGCTGCACATGAAAAACTATATATAAAAAAGCAGTTCACTTATACTCAGAATTCTCGTAAAGAAAATACACTAGAAGCAACGCAAAAAAGCAGTCCACCGCGCTTACCAATCAAAAAACTTATCAAACTAGTCCCCCCACACCCCCGTGGCTGTAATGCAGTTCATACAGGCTCGCATTGCATATTAATGCAGTTCGCCGCACTACAAAAATTCAACGCGCACTTGCATATTACTGCAGTCCACCGCTCTTGACCGCGATTCACATAGGAAAAACACAGCCTGCAATGCAGTTCTAACAACTATATAATGCAAAAAATCTCAAAAAACATCTTTGAGAAACGACCAGAGCCAGTCGCGCCGCAAAAAAACATGGACAAAAAACTTAAAATTCTTCCAAATTAACAACTTAATCCGCTCCAATTCATACGGATAGATCAAAAGCAGCCCGTAATTGCCGAAAACAATAGAATATTACATACAAAACGCAACAATTTCGATCCGCACGGGGAAGAACAGAGAACAGAGAATAGAGAACAGAGAACAGAGAACAGAGAAAAGCGGAAGAACGGACGCAGATCGGCCAAATCCAAGGATTTCCGTCGTTTTCTCGCAGAATTCAGTGCTTAACCACATATTAAATCAGCGCACGCACGAATAAACCAGTAGAAATCAGTCAAACTAGCCAGAAACGCTGCTAAATGAATGTTTCCTGCTGCACCTCTATGTGGTTCGCAGCAGAAGAAGGAAGCAGTGCGCATAGCTTTCCAATGCAATTTTGCAATGCAGTTCGGAAGTATTATGAGAATATTATTCTCATAATGTTATGAGAATAGACCGGCTGTATATATTATTCTCATAGTGCCATTAGTAGTTCCCGGCCGTTAGCTTATCTCCACAGTTTCCCCATTTCCCCCAAATCCCTACATAGCCTCCAAATTCCCTCACGTGGCGCTGACATTGGGGCCATGCGGACGAGTGGTGCTAATGGTTTCGGTGCGGCTGCTCCTGCTCATATCGCCGCCGGGCACTTGCCTAAGGTCATCAGAAGGCAGGTGTACTATGGATCCGAATCATCCTGTCATGTTCCAATCTATCCTGATCTTTTTTAGCATGTCCAAAGTATAGATCCTTGCTGAATCCGTCCTGAATGACCCCCCCAAGGAAAGCGATCTGCCACCGGATCCGGAGCTTGACTCCAGTCTCTCGCAACACGAGTTCGACTCCGAGTTTTGCGCCACCCCTTAGAGGTTAGTGCTAATTAAGTTCATCATTTTACTTTAGTTAGTGCTACCGCTCATCCAGAATACTATTTAACATTGGCAGGGATATGAGGCTTGTGCCTTTGTTAACTGGCTGGATGAAGAATGGCATGGAAGGGCTCGGAGTGTTATCACCAAGCTCGCAGAAGATAATGTAAAGCTGAAGAAGAAACTGGCTAATCTGGAATGTACAATCAGTACGATGAAGCCAGAAAGAATCAATCACAGGCAACAGATGAAAGCAAGAGACAAGAAGGAACTAGCATGTGTAGTTGTGGTTGTCGCTTTAGCCATGTTCTATGCGCTGTTTGCAATGATGATTAGGGGTTTTGTTTGGCAGTATTGCTGAAGCACATCTAGATGTGCTCTAAGTAATGCACATCTAGGTCCTATGCCATTGATGTTACGCGAAGATTCCTGCACATTTTTTTTGCCTTTTCCCTTTTTCTTTTCTAGTTTGATTATTACTGGCTTTATCAATAAGAAGAGCTCAATGTATTGCTTGCCAACTATCCTACTCCGTTCGTACCGGTACCGATGCATAATCCCAAAACTCGTTCCTTGTTTTTGTCCTGAAAAAGGAAACCAGCCAAATAGCCAATAGGAATCCTGCGCAACCCCGGGAATTTGGAGCGACTGGGTACAAATAATTGCGGTTGATTATATCAATGGTTAGATAATACGTCAACCCCCACTTCAATCCCTGCTTCAATTGGCAGTTCCTCTTCTCTGCATACCCCGCTTAAGTGTCCACCATCTTAATCGTCCCCGGCAGGCCGCACTACACACTGGCACACACTTTGCAGCCATATCGAGCGATAGCGAGACGATAATTCGGCTAGCAGTCTAGCGCTCGATGATAGGTCAATATCGGAATCATGCCGCTCATCTTCCATGAGTCCGGCGTCGAGCCCAGACCTCGATTATATCCGGTTCATGGAAGGGACGTTGCCTCCGGAGTCGTCAGACGACAACCAGACGAACGAGGAGCCATCAGAGGACGAACAAGAGGACGACGATGATGATGAGGAGGAATGGTCGAACGAGGAGGAGGACAATGACGACATCAATGACGATGATGATGGCGGCGGCGATGAAAAGCCAACGGTCAGCGGCAAGAAGTGTCCTTGCCAAGACGATGTCGCGGGGCCATCCAAAAAGAACAACACGAAGAAGGACCAAATTAAGCAGATTATATATATCTCTGTTTATCCTGTCAATCTCATCGCAGACGGTTAGTAATATGTATTCGACAGACATCTTCTACATTATCGCCAACAGGTTGGTTTGTTGAACTGTGTGCCCTGACGAGCACACAATTCACAAAAAAGACCGTATGGGCTGCCTATAATGATCGCACACAATTCTGATTACCAACCTGTTTGCCGGGTATCACACACATCTTGTTACGCCGAATTGTTTGTGTTCACCTCACTCATCACAAGCGGTTCATCGGAGTGAACTGTATGCCGTATATCGCACACACCTTCATCTGGCTGCCCATTCTGTTGTTCTGTCTCATCGAAACAGTTAGTACAGATCAACCGTATGGCCCTCATCCCACACGCAACTATAACCTGAACCGTGTTTGATGCATCCGTCATCACAAACGTTTTACACATTTCTGACGGTTTTCATACAGCACTGTTTGCGACGATTGCATCGCACATAGTTTCTCGAAGGGTCTCTGATCGTAGTGTCGCGTTAGCAGCATCCTGCAGTAGTGTGTCTTTATTTTATTTATTTTTGAAATAATGGAATTGGTATTTGGTGAAACCAATTTGATTCAAATGCCCAATTTTATAATTTTGAAAGTGGACTTTAGGGAAACTTCCAACTCTCTCATTTGGTCCTTGAGTTGCTCAAAGTCCCTTGGATCTAGTTCAAATAAAATTCAATGAGGCAAAAAAGCATAAATCATGGATGCATATGAATGATCTAATTATAAACATCCAAATTGAAAATTGGGATGTTACAAACCTACCCCTTAAGATGAATCTCGCCCTCGAGATTCGGGTTGGCTAGCAAAAGTGTGTGGGTGGCCTTGTCGAAGGTCGTCTTCTCGTTTCCAGGTGGATTCATCCTCGGTATGGTGACTCCACTGAACCTTGCAAAACTTGATGACCTTACCGCGGGTAACTCGGTTGGCAAACTCAAGAATCTTGACGGATTTCTCCTCATAAGTCAGGTCACTCTCCAACTGAATTGCTTCCAGGGGCATTGGATCTCTTAGAGGAATATCGACCATTTCTGCATGTCATTTCTTCAATTGGGAAACATGAAACACATCATGAACTCCAGACAAATCTTTGGGTAACTCCAGCTAATATGCAACTTCTCCTCTGCGTTCCAAAACTCTGTATGGTCCCACAAATCATGGTGCTAATTTGCCTTTAACTCCAACCATTTAACTCCTTGAAGCGGAGACACACAAAGATATGCTCTATCTCCGAATTCATAGGTTACCTCCTTGCGTTTAGCATTAGCATAACTCTTCTGCCTGGACTGGGCTATCTTGAGTCTGTCACAGATCAACTTGACCTTCTCCTCCGAATCTCTTATTAAATCGGGTCCGAACAGTTTACGGTCTCCAACTCCATCCCACATCAATGGTGTCCTGCACCTCCTTCTGTACAAGGCTTCGAAAGGGGCCATCTGCGGACTAGGTTGATAGTTGTTGTTATATGAGAACTCTACATAAGGCAAACTATCATCCCAACTAGATCCATAATCTAGTGCACAAGCTCTCAACATATCCTCCAGAATCTGTTTCACTCTCTCGGTTTGCCCATCTGTCTGCGGATGAAAGGCTGTAGTGAACTCAAGCCTAGTACCCAAAGTTTTGTGCAACTGCTTCCAAAACTTCGAGGTAAACTATGTTCCTCTGTATGATACGATGGTCCTCGGAACTCCATGCACACATACGATTCTGGTCATGTATATCTTGGCCGACTTAGCACTCGTATAAGTGGTTTTCACGGGGATGAAGTGAGCTACCTTGGTCAAGCGATCAACTATAACCCATATGGAATCATAACCTGAACGAGTCCTGGTCAATCCAGTGATAAAGTCCATGCTAAGATTATCCCACTTCCAATCAGGAATCGGCAAAGGCTAAAGTAATCCGAATGGTTTCTGATGCTCTGCCTTAACTCTCTGACATACGTCGCATACTGCTACATACTCGGCAATATCCTTCTTCATACCTGTCCACCAGAAATTTTCCTTCAAGTCCAAATACATCTTGGTGTTGCGTGGGTGTATCGAGTAAGGCGAATCATGAGCCTCCTAAAGAATCAACTTCCTGATCTCTGGGTCATTGGGCACGTAAATACGTTGTTCAAACCATAAGATTTCGTGTTCATCCTCACGAAATCCTTCTGCCTTTCCTTGGTTCATTATGTCGTTTATCTCCGCAATTCCTTTGTCCAACTTCTGGGCTTCTCGGATCCTCCCCAACAAAGTGGACTGTATTTCCAATGTCGTAACATATCCTTGTTGGGAAACGTAGTATTTCAAAAAAATTACCTACGATCACGCAAGATCTATCTAGGAGAAGCATATCAACGAGCGGGGAGAGTGTGTCCATGTACCCTCGTAGACCGAAAGCGGAATCGTTTAGTAGTGCGGTTGATGTAGTCGAACGTCTTCGCGATCCAACCGATCCAGGTACCGAACGCACGGCACCTCCGCGTTTGTAACATCCCAAATTTTCAATTTGGAATGTTATACATTAGATCATCAATGCATATCATATTTTCTTGCTTTTGGTCGATCCTAGAAATTCTACGCAACTCAAGGACCCTCGGAGAGAGTTGGGGATTTCGTTATTCTCATATTTGAGGTTTCTCAAATTTCGAAAATAGGATCATTGATTTTATTATTTTATCTTCAAGTATTTCTAAGATGAAAATATGAGATAGGGAGTAAAATGACTCTCCCAAAATAAAGAAATACTGTGGATTTAATAGAAAAATCAAATAAGTTTTATTTTGGAGTTTTTGCTATTTTATTTGAATTTAGGAAAAATTGCCAAAAATGCATTTAGGGCCAAGAAAAATGTTCATCTTGTTCTAAATATTTCATTTAGACGGTGAAAATTGGTTTTGGCATTTTTAGAATTTTATTTTATTTTCGAGAAATTTTCTTAGATTCGGCGGTTTTGTTAAAAAAAAAAGTTCCCGTGCCCGACTGGGCCGAAGGCCCAGCCGAGCCAGGCCCGCGTCGCGCCGCCGCCGCCTTCCTTCGCCGCGCTGGACTCGTGTCCGAGCCGGACACCGACGACGCCGCCGCTGCCTTGCCCCCTCCTCCAAGCTGCAGCCCCCCTCCATAAATACCGCCGCCGCCCCGCCCTCACACCGCCACCTCGCCCGCCTCGCCTCCCGCGTCCGACGCCGCGCGCCGCCGCCGTCGCTTGCGCCGCCGCCCGGAGCCGCAGCTGCCGCCTCCCGCCGCAGCTGCCGGAACCCCGCCGGAGCCCCGCCGGAGTCCGACGAGGTAGCCCCGCCGCCCGCCGGTTTTTGGAAGAAAACCGATCCTTTTTTTAAACCCTAGTTCGTTTTTTTATTTAGATCTGTTTTTTGGTTTAGCTATTTAGCGAACGTTCCCCCGTTCGTTCATTTTAACGAATGTTTTCGTCGTTTAGTTCCAGTTAACGAACGCCCGTTCGTTAAGCTGTTCTTCAGTTTTTCTTTTTCTCGGATTTTCGCGGTTATTTTCTGATCGCGATTTCTGATCCGATCTTCGTTCTAGTTTATCTTTTCGCTCGTTTATCAGAATAAGGCGATTCAAGCGCCTGGAGTTTCGTCTCGAAACCATCTTTCCGTTTAACCTAGTCAACCAAGCTTTTGCTTCTAAAAAATTTGGACTTAGGTCCAGATTGGTAGCGTAGTCGGTTCTTTTCGTCGTTTGACTCTCGTTGTTTCGTTTGGTTTGTTTCTTTTTGCAAACCGGAGTTCTTAAGTTGAACTTTCTGGTTAGATCTCTTATTTGAGTTTTACCCGTGCATTTGATGAGTACTTATTGTATGCTTGTTTGTTTGTGATAGAATACCTGGAGTGCACCGCTTGCTACTTCGAATCTCTAGGTTTCGCGGATCATCAGCAAGGCAAGTAACACTTTGATCATACTTTCCAATACCCAGTTTTCATTGCATTAGTATTATCCTCAAACACTTGCATGAGTAGGATCTTTTAACTTGTGGGACTGGGAAGTAGTTTGAGGTAGAACCTATTACCTGCATTATATTCAAACCTTTGGGAGTCACTTCTACGTTTGCTGTTATGCCATGCTATGCTAGTAGACGTGGATTGGGTGAGTGTATCCATGACAGATGTGAGATTGTTAACTTAATGGTTCAACTTAAGGTGGCTACTTAAATACATATCTGGGTGTATTGAGGCACCTGGGTATTCCAGCGATTGCCTGTTTTTCTTTATGGACCGCCACCCAGGCTCAAAGGGATCATGAGGTATTTCATACTAGAAACTTTCGTGTGCAGCCACAAGCTATTATGGGCTCTAGCATAGTTGACTAAGTCGTGCGAACTCTTACAGTGGTGGACTAGCAGATGTAGGGGATGTAGGTTGGTACTGTCTACCCGATCGTAAGGTGCTAGCGCTTCTGAAAGACTATGTCTCGGTCATCCGTTTCTCAAACACCATGTAGTGCGAGAATCCCAACGGAGGAGATTGAGTCTTGTGGGGAAAAGTGCACAAACCTCTTCAGAGTGTACAAACTAATCATGATTAGCCGTGTCCCCGGTTATGGACGTCTTGAGTATCTAGTACTTGGATTATCATTTGTATCTCAACACTCTAAAAGTTAATTTGTTGGGTTAATGTTTACTTTAATTGGGATTGAGTTGGGTGAACCTTCTCAATGATGTTTCAACTACCATGATAGTTAATTAAAATTCTATTCCTTTGAAGTAGGGAAAAATTGGCTTTATGCAAAAACTATAACCATAGAGCTTTCCACCAGCCATAATGCATATAGTATAGCTTTACTTTTGTTACTCTCTATGTGTTACTTTGCCAGCATATTCCATGTGCTGACCCGTTTTCGGGCTGCAACGTTCATGTTACAGACTTTTCCGACGACGAGTAAGGTGCCTTTAGGTCGTGGTTCTATACTTAGTGATGCCGTTGGAGTTGATGGACTCACTTATCTTCCAAGCCTTCCGTTGTTATCGTTGTTAGATGGCCTTAAGCCATTTTATTGTAATAAGTTCATCTTTGGAACTATCGATGTAATAAGTATGTGATTGCCACTCTGTTATAAATCCTTCAAGCACTGTGCATGTCAGCATTACTGATCCAGGGATGACACTGATGCATAGAGATCAGACTGTTTGAGGTCTGGTCGCTACAAGATGGTATCAGAGCACACGCTGACTGTAGGACACGACCACTAAGCTAAAACCCTAGAGCACTATTCACTCTTCTCATTTCTGTCTCCTCATCTTTTCTACTCTTTTAGGATGGCGGATGCAAGGAACAAATTCACGCAACCTGATGGAGATACACCGTTCGGACGTCACCTGAAGGAAGTCACTAGATATCTAAACATCGGACTACCAAGCTTCACCAGAACCTACAACGCCACTTTACCTGAAGAGGAGCGCTGGTTGATTCAAGCTCAAGTTCCAGGAAGGACGTTCATGCCCGTCACCGCACCCATAGAGATTTCCTTTAATGCGCCCACCTGGAGCCTAGGCAGGAGTATGGCAGCCCACATCACTATGGGAAGGATTGGAGAAGTCTACAAGCAGGAGCTGAAGGACACCATCTACCAGATTTGTGGACGCCGAGATGAGCGGTGGGACATGATCAACACCCGGAAGGACAAGTCCATTGCCGCGTTCAGTCAAGAGTTAAACCGGCACATTCGTCGCCAAGAGCACCAAATGTGTGCATGGATGATAGACTTGAAGAAAGAACTAACCCAAAACTTGGAGTTAGAGGAGGAACTCAAGACAACACACGACGGATACGAGGAGGAGATGTTAATACGTGTGGAGAAGAATGATGATTTGACACGGAAGCTAGGAGTATTCATGGGAGATCCAGCACTAGGAGGGGAAGAAGAGGAAGAGGAACCCAAGGAGATTTGTCCTGAAGACTACATCATCCTCGACGACACGGACTCAGACCCCGATGATAGTGACGATGAAGACTATGAAGATGAAGCTGGAGCAGACATCATGGAATCTTCTGCCGATCAAAATTTCTAGATGACCACCCTATGACTACTAGTTTTTCCCATATAGTAGAATTAGAGAACTTTTGTAACGGTAGATCCGTGTAAGCCCTTGTTTTGAAATTGATCTTGGTGTGATATGTTTGTGTTCATCTCATGTGCATTTGGGTAGTGATTTTCCCTTAGACCCCTTTTCTATTCTAATCTCTCCCCTCTACACCCATCAGATGCCTCCAAGACGTGAGCCAGAATTCCAGTTTCCCCCTGAGCTCACTCAGTTGATTCAGTAGCAGAACACTTTGATGCAACTTCTTGTCCAGAACACTCAGAACAACCAGAACAACAATAACCCTCCACCACCACCACCCGTGGATAACCTGTCGGTGTACTAAGATAGGGGTACCTTAGTACCCCAACTTGTGCACGGGCAGTAGCAGCTTCCCGCGGCAGGGTTTACCACGGGCTCGCCGGGAACCTTCCTGGTCCCTATGAAGCCATTCAAGAACAAAGTATAAAAGTCAGAAGATCAAGGCCCCGGCAAGAGGGGCTTGCCGGGAAGGCCGCACCAGGCTCAAGACTATCACTTTAGCACAAGACCCTGGCAAGAGGAGCTTGCCAGGAAGGCCAAGGAATACATACCTTAAGAGATGCCCCGGCGCGTCATGCGCCCCGGCAGGACCCGGAGAGCGACAAGCTTCCGGGCCCGACAAGATCATGACCCCGGCAAGGTTCTTACCAGGGAAACTTATGCTGTGTGCCCGCGCTCCAGCTCATCTGCCCACGCGTCGCCCTGGGGCCCTTCCAGGGACGCGTGGCGGACGGCTGTGCAGCCTGGGGCACACGGTGGCAAGCCACAGTGACGAGGCTACCGCCGTGGCGAACGGAGGGGCATGGACGGACACTTTTGCGGTCGACGGCGACGGGCATTTAATGCCCTTGTCCCCCACTGTCAAAGTTAGGTGAAGACCACTGTTCATCCACTGTTCATGCACTATTCACGCACTGTTACAACTACCACCAAATTTACGCTTTTACCCTCCTCTACGTTGACACCTGTCGGTGACCCCTTTGAGCTATAAAAGGAGGCCCATGCACAACGTAGAAAGGGGTTCGATCCCAGAAACTCTCACACTCTCTCGCTCGGCGTAGCTAAGCACTGTAGATCTTCAAGCTCCCGAGCTCAATACAACCAAAGCAGGAGTAGGGTTTTACGCGTCCGCGCGGCCCGAACCTGGGTAAACTGCCCGCGTGTGCCCCTCGATCTGCTCTCCGTGCTCCCTCCGCTCCCTTACCGCAACGTAAAAGGGGCTCCGGTCCCATAGGTGCTCGTGGGAGGACAGTTTCCCCCGACATCTTTGGCGCGCCAGGTAGGGGGCGTCCAGGTTGTGCGAACCTGATCCGACGCTCACGCGGGCGCATTCTTCATCAACCTCTCCAGCTTCATCGACTTCATCGACAGCGTCAACATGCCTCCGAAGAAGAAGACTTCGGAGGTCACAGGCCCGTCTGCGTCGATCCCACCGCCACCAGAACCAACGGTTGGTGGGGGAGACGCTGGCGGAAGGGTGGTTGCCGGTGAGGAAACTCACGGCACCACCAAGTCCAAGGACAAGACGGACGACCGGACGAACTCCAGAGCCTCGGTGTCCGTACAAGCACCGCGCCCCTCTCAGCAGGTGCCAGACCAGCAGCGCCGTAGTACAGGAGGTACCATTCGCTTGCTGGGACAAGGGCAAACCGGAGGATCGCGGGATGCTCTAGGCCATCGTCCTGGTACAAGCAAGGCGCGGTCGCCGGGGCGAGAAACTGCTCCTTCTAACCCTGTTAGGAGTCCAAGCATATCTCGCTCCTCGCACCGCTCGCCGCCGCTCCCCTCCTCTCCAGCAGAAGCTCTAGCAAGAGCGCAGCTGCTCCTCGATTTCCCTCCAGCGGCAGACAAGGCCAAAGACTGGAGGGCGACGATCCAGAGCCTCATCGCCTTCGCCAACAACGACACGCCGCAGCAGCTGGCGACATCGCGGCCACGACAAGTCGATCAGACGAAGGCCGATGGCGACAAAACCGCCGGGGGTGCAACCACCGTGCACTCCCCGCCGCGGAAGCAGAAGACGCCACCCCGCCAGATTAACGTCGACGACGACTCCACGGCGTCGTCGGATCCGCGGGCTCGTCGGGACCAGCGCCAAGTCCTGGACGACAGGCGGCAAGAAGACGCTCGAACGCGCATCGAGCGCCGACGAGAAACCCGAAGACAATCAGATCAGCGCGCTGGGACCGCTGTCGACACGCACGCGCCCGGTGAACCAGGCGACTTGCCGTACGCGGCAGGTTGCCCTGCATTCACCCGTGAGCTGCGGCGAGTCCAGTGGCCCAGCATGAAGAATTTCAAGCCCGACGTACCCGAGAAGTACGACGGGAAGACGCACCCCTCGGAGTTCCTCAGCATCTACACCATCGCGGTGCAGGCTGCCGGGGGACGCGACGAGAAGATACTAGCCAACTACTTCCCGCTAGTGCTTAAGCCAAACGTCCGCTCTTGGCTTATGCACTTGCCGGAGAGCTCCATTTCTTTGTGGGCGGATCTGTGCCACCAGTTTGTTGGCGCCTTCACGGGCGGCCACAAACCCCACGGCCAAGAGAGCGATCTCCACATCCTAGCCCAGAAGGAGGGAGAATCCCTGTGCAAGTACATCCAGAGGTTCAGCCGCGTGCAACACAACATTCCCGACATCCACCCTGCCGCGGTTATCAGCGCGTTCCACCAGAACGTGCGTAACCGCCGCATGAGGGAAGAGATGGCCATGACCAAGATCCGGGATGTCAGCGAGCTCTACGCTCTGGCTGACAAGTGTGCGCGCGCCGAAGAGGGGAGGAGACTCCCCGGAGAAGATACTTCGCTGGAGGAAGCGACAGTGAGGATGCCGCCCCGGCAAAGAAAAGTCGGTGGCGGAACAACAGAAAGAAGAAGAGCAAGGAGGTGCTAGTCGTCGAGCAGTCCGGCAAGGAGGCTCCCGCCAAGAAGGTGCAGGCTGGCGGTTCCGGCAAGGAACCCGCCCCTGTAGCGGCAGCCGACAAGCAGGACGGCTCCGACAAGCAATACTGCAAGATCCACCGCACCAAGGGCCACGATCTTCAGAATTGGAAGCGAGTCGAATACCTCGTAGAGCAGCAGAAGGCTGAATACGAGCGTCGCGACAAGGAGAAGGCCCAAGGAGGCGGAGGAGAACCCAGCAAGAAGCGGCCGTTCAATGGCCGGGGAAGGCGCCGCGGCAAGGCCAAGCAGCGGCAGGGTGATAGACCTCCCCGGGGCCGCGACAAGGATGAGGAAGAAGACGACGACGACATGGAAGAAGGAGATAACAACGAGCAGGAGTTCCAGAAGGCCACATAAGTTCTGTGTGCCGACGGAGGCGCCTCCCTGCACACTTCCCACCGCCAACTCAAGCAGTGGGTGCGGGAAGTGAATGCAGCTGAGCCGCCCGTCGAGTCACGCAGGCTGCTGAAGTGGTCCAGCACGCCCATCATTTTTGACCTTGAGGATCACCAGGTGCTTGCCGATGTTGGTTTCACCAACCATCCGCAACCTCAAGGTCACCAAAATGTTGGTTGACGGCGGGGCCGGCCTGAACTTGATCTCCTCAGCTGTGATCAAGAAGCTACAGATCCCCGACAGCGAGCTCGAGGAAACCGGGTCGTTCCAAGGGATCAACCCGGGAAGGAGCAAGCCGAAGGGGAAGATTACGCTGCCCGTGACCTTTGGCGGGGAGCTCAACTTCAGGACGGAGAGGATAACCTTTGACGTTGCCGATATCCCATTGCCATACAATGGGATACTTGGCCGTCCTGCCCTCGCCAAGTTCATGGCAACTTCCCACCATGCCTACAACGTACTCAAGATGCCGGGGCCGATAAGCGTCATCTCTGTCCCCGGCGACAAGAAGGACGCGCTTATCTGCGCCGACAAGATCTACCGGGATGCAGCAGCCGCAGCAGAAAGCAACACACTTGCCGCTGAAGCTCCCGGGGGGAAGACCAAGACCAAGTCCGGCAAGAACTCTGGGGCCCACTCCGGCAAACGCACCTCTTCGGAGTGCTGCGCTGCCGTCGAGGACGCTCCATCGAGCTCCACCGGCAAGTGCAAGAAAGGAATGGCAGCTCCACCGGCGACCAAGAAGGTGTCCGCCAAGGAGGATGGCACTGGTGGTACCTTCACCATCAGTGCTACACTCGACAACAAATAGGAAAGCGCGCTCATTACCTTCTTGTGGGCGAATGTCGATGTGTTTGCATGGTAACCATCTGACACCCCCGGCGTTCCCAGGAAGGTAATTGAGCACAAGCTTGTTGTTTGTTTTCATGTGCGGCCCGTCAAGCAGAAGGTCAAGAAGCAAGCCGTGGAGCGCCAAGAATTCATCGCCGAAGAGATAAAGAAGTTAGAAGCAACAGGCCTGGTTAGAGGCGTGATCCATCCCACGTGGTTAGCCAATCCAGTTGTCGTACGCAAGGCCAATGGGAAGTGGAGACTTTGTATAGACTTCACTGATGTGAATAAAGCATGTCCCAAGGATCCATTTCCCTTGCCGCGTATTGACCAGATTGTTGACTCCACCGCCGGATGTGAGCTGCTTTCCTTCCTTGATGCATACTCAGGTTACCACCAGATATTCATGGCCAAGGAAGATGAAGAGAAGACTGCATTCATTACTCCATGCGGCACATACTGCTTCATACGCATGCCCTTTGGATTGAAGAATGCAGGCTCGACATTTGCGAGGGTGGTGCACACTGCTTTTGAGCCACAGATTCACAGAAATGTGGAAGCCTACATGGATGACATAGTGGTCAAAGGCAAGAGCAAAGATACCCTGATCCAAGACTTAGAAGAAACTTTGGAGAATCTGCGCAAGATCCAGCTCAAGTTGAACCCCGAGAAGTGCATCTTCGGAGTCCCCTCCGGCAAGCTTCTCGGGTTCTTTGTGTCCCAGAGGGGGATTGAAGCCAATCCCGACAAGATCAAGGCCATCGAGCAGATTGAAGCCCTGAAGCGCGTCAAGGACGTAAGGAGACTTGCGGGTTGTGTGGCTGCCCTCAGCAGGTTCATTTCAAAGTCTGCAGAACGCGCCTTGCCTTTCTTTAAAATTTTGAAGAAGGCAGGTCCTATGAAATGGACTCCGGAAGCGGAGGCAGCGCTGCAGGACTTGAAAGGATACCTGTCCTCTACTCCAATACTTGTCGCACCTAGGCCACAAGAGAAGTTGCTGCTGTACCTAGCGGCAACCAATCAAGTGGTTAGTGCTGCGTTAGTAGCGGAGAGGGAGGCGGATGAGGAACCCACAGCCCCAGCAAGCGAATCCAGCGACAAGCAGGGGGCTTCCTCGACAAGCTCTGGCCCCGACGAGGACAAGTCTGCACAGGAACAAGGTGAAGTGCGAAAGAAGATGGTGCAGCGCCCAGTGTATTTTGTAAGTTCCCTCTTGCAAGGAGCTAGATCAAGATAATCTGGGGTGCAGAAGTTGCTTTTCGGCCTTCTCATGGCCTCAAGAAAGCTGCGCCATTACTTCCAAGCACACGATATAACAGTGGTCACTCGCTTTCCGTTGAAGAGGATATTGCAAAATCCAGAAGCAACAGGCAGGATTGTCGAGTGGGCACTGGAGCTGTCAAGCTTTGGTCTCAAGTTTGAGAGTACTTCAACCATACAGAGCAAAGCTTTGGCAGAATTCATAGCTGAATGGACTCCAACGCCAGATGAAGAAGTCCCAGAGATAAGCGTCCCCGTCCAAGAAGCAAGCAATGAGTGGGTAATGTACTTTGATCGTGCTTTTTCGCTGCAAGGCGCCGGTGCCGGCGTGGTTCTCATAGCGCCCACCGGAGAGCACCTCAAGTATGTTGTGCAGATGCACTTTCCCAAGGAACAAGCGACAAACAATACTGCTGAGTATGGAGGTTTGCTTGCTGGCCTCAGAATTGCGGCCGAGCTTGGGATCAAGAAGTTGATTGTGCGGGGAGATTCACAGTTGGTGGTCCGACAAGTGAATAAGAGTTACCAGAGCCCTTTGATGGAAGATTATGTTGATGAAGTGAGGAAGCTTGAAGAGCACTTTGAAGGTCTACAAATGGAGCACGTCCCAAGGGCTCAGAATGATATTGCAGATGGCCTCTCAAAGTGTGCTGCAATGAAGTTGCCTGTGGAACCAGGGACCTTCCTGCTCAAGATAACTCAGCCATCCGTTACACCATCAGTTGGGCAAAACAAGAAGAGAAAGTTGGTCTCCGGCGACTACTTGCTGGCGGATCTTCCAGAAGCCGCCGCCAAGGTCCCCAAGATCAACAGCCAAAATGCTGAGGAACAGTTTGCTCCTGCAGATCCAAGGGTCTGTACAGTTGAAGCAAGCGTTCCCGACAAGCCTTGCCCCGGCAGGCTTGCCGGGGGACCATCAGCTCCGGCAGAACCGTAGGTTCTTGCCGTAGAAGCTGAGGTTCCCGCAGCAGCCCTCATGCCTTTAGTCCTTGTTGTTGAGCCTCAGGCTCTAGCATGGCCACATCAAATCGTCCGTTTTCTGCAAATTGGAGAACTTCCCGACGAGCCAGAAGCGATAGAGAAAGTAACCAGGCAGTCAAGTATGTACCAGTTCGTTGACAATGAACTGTGCAGAAGAAGACTCAATGGTGTCAGGTTGAAGTGCATTTCCAGGGAAGATGGACAGAAGCTGTTGGCAGAGATACATGGAGGCATATGTGGCCACCACATTTGCGCAAGGGCACTTGCCGGGAAGGCATTCCGGCAAGGGTTCTTCTGGCAAGAAGCCCTCGAAGATGCAACTGCACAAGTAACCAAGTGTGAAGCGTGCCAGTTCCTTGCCAAGCAAATTCACCAGCCAGCTCAAGCTCTCCAAACAATCCCTTTGTCCTGGTCCTTCTTTGTCTGGGGGATCGACATCCTCGGCCCCTTTCCCCACGTAGTCGGGGGCTTTGAGTACTTGTACGTAGCAATCGACAAGTTCACAAAGTGGCCAGAAGTGGAACCAGTGAGAAAGGTGACAGCACAGTCAGCAGTCAGGTTCTTCAGAGCGATTGTTTGCCGTTTCGGAATCCCTAACAGGATCATCACCGACAACGGCACACAGTTTACAAGTCGCACCTTCATGCAATACGTCCAAGACCTTGGCGTCAAGGTCTGCTTCGCTTCTGTTGCTCACCCGAGGAGCAATGGTCAAGTGGAGAGGGCCAATGCTGAAGTGCTGCGCGGACTCAAGACAAGGACCTTCGACAGGCTGCACAAGTGCGGAAGAAACTGGATAGAGGAGTTGCCGGCGGCTCTTTGGTCAATCAGAACGACACCAAATCGAGCCACCGGACAGACACCCTTTGCTCTTGTCTATGGAGCAGAGGCAGTTCTCCCCACGGAACTCGTATACGGATCTCCTCGAGTGCTCGCTTATGATGAGCTCGAGCAAGAGAAACTGCGACAAGATGATGCATTGCTCCTTGAGGAGGAACGTCTCCAGGCTGCTGTACGAGCTGATCGATACCAGCAAGCCTTGCGTCGCTATCATAGCCGCAAGGTCAAGGCCAGGAGTCTCGAGGAAGGCGACCTTGTTCTTCGGCATGTTCAGTCCGCCAAGAATTCCAACAAGTTGACGCCGAAGTGGGAAGGCCCTTATCGGGTGAGACAAGTCACAAGGCCCGGAGCTGTCCGCCTTGAGACCGAAGAAGGCTTACCGGTGAGCAACTCCTGGAACATAGAGCATCTTCGCAAGTTTCACCCGTAAGGCGCGGTTGCCGTGATCCGCTCCGGCAACCACCTTTTGTACGAGTCTTACCGCTGTTGCATATAAACCTTTGTACAAAGCCGGGCGCAGACCCCGTGCATCAGTAAAGTTTTTGTGCTTCGCACTATTTGCCATTTCCATGCTTTTCTTTGTTATTTGCATGCATTGTTTGGCACCTTGTGCAACGCACATCCCCGGTAAGCACTAGCAAGCCGAGAGGCCCTATACTTGTTTTTCCTCCTCTTTTTCTTTCCCTCTTAAGCAGAAGGAATTTTCCTCGCGCACAAGTTTGCCGGGAGGGGGGGGGGGGAGGAGGTGGAGGATGAACCAAGTGCCGTTCAAGAAAGAGAAGCCTTGTCGGGGGACAAGCAATTTATGAAAGCTAAGTTACCAAAGTTTGAGTAATTCAAATTTTTTAAATTTTAGTTATCTTCCTTGAACAACCACACTTTGTATGGAAAACCTGTGCGCGGAGGAACCTACCCGTGGCTAGCCGCACCCTTACTCTGTTTCGAGCACGCTCAATGACTTAAGTGAGCTGCGGCAAGTGTCGCGCCCTTACTTCGTTTTTCGAGTTCGCTCAGCAGTCTAAGTGCGCTGCGACTAGCTGCGGCAAGGTTACTTGACGACAAGGTCTTTTGCCAGCAGGCTGCTAAGAGTCCAGCACTCAGCGCTCGCGGCAAGGGCCCCTTGCCGGCAAGTTCCCTGAAAGCGTAAGGGTAGAAAGCATACAAAGTGGAGGACCAAAAGCAAGGGAGATAACACTGCATTGATTGATCAAAATAAGATTGTATATTACAAGGATAACTTGCCGCAATAACTAATAAATTCTTGTCCAATAACATGCCTTGCAGCGGCAAGGGAAACAGAAAGAAAGAAATCTAATCTACGCGGTCGCCTTCACGCCTTGTGATCTTGTTCACCTTGGCGACGATGTGGGCAACCTGCGCCTTCAACGCCTCTTGATCTGCTTCGTCCGGCAAGGTGCGGAGGACGCTGACAAGGTTGATGCCGGGGTTGCGGTAGACGATCTTCGTCAAGACACGCTCCAAGGTGCCCATGCAGAGCCGACGCGCCTCGTCGGCCAGCTGCACGGGGATCTTCTCCTGCAGCCGTGCGAGCGCCGGCGCAATTCCCCTGAAGAAGAGACTCAACTTGGCGCTGTGGGGGAGGTTCTCGTCCGGAGAGTACGCGAGATGCTCCGCCCTCAGCGCCATCATCTCCTTGTCAATATTGGCAGTGGAGGTGACCAGATCATCAGTCCATTGCTCCACCGCCCGGCTGAAGTTGTTCGCTGAGACGGCGGCGCTCTCCACCAAGTTCCGCTCCTTGCGGAGCTCGTCCTTCAGCTTCGTCTCGCGGTCCCGGGCGGCGTCGAGCGAATCAGTCAGAGTGGAGACCTTCAACTCTAAGTCAGCGATGGAATCCTTGGCGGTAGTGAGCTCGTCGCCTTTCTTGGAGAGACGTACTTGCAAATCAGAGTTGGTGTGGGTGTCTTTCTCCCGCTCCACGTTGAGCGTGGTGACTCTGTCCTCGCTCGCCTTCAGGTACAGCTCCAGCTGCTGCACTTTGGCCTCCAGATCCTTCTGGGCGGTCTCCGCGGCGGCTGCGGCGTCCTTGGCCTCCTTCAGGGCCCCGCCAATGGCCTGCTCCCGGGCGGTGAGGTCGTCCTCGTGGGCATCGAGGTCGACCTTCCACTGGTTGAGCACTCCTTCTCGCTGGGATAGCTCCTCGGCGGCCAACCATTGCCGCTCGTCCACCTCGGCCTTCTCCAGGAGGAAGGCTTGCTGCGCCCCGGCAAGCACCTCACGCTCCTCCGCCAAGTTGCGGAGGGCCGCCTGGTTGTCGGCGTGGAGCTCCGCGGCGCACTTCTCCAGATCAACTCCAGCCTTGGCGGCAAGAGCCTCCCGAGACTCCAACTTCACCTGCCTGGCCCGGTACAAGGCCAGGAGCCGGCGAAGGAGCTTCTCCTCTTCGGGCTCCTCACTACCGCCGGGCGCTTCAACAACCTTCAACCCCGCGGAGGCGAGGACCTCTCCGTCGTAGGTCTCTCCCTCCACGGGGGCTCGAGACGAGGACGCCCACGGGACTTGTATAAAGACACCGTTGGGGGCCTCAAGATAGACACCCGGCCGCTCCGTGGAGGCGGAGGAGTCGGCGACCGGCGCAGCGTCCGACGCTCCTGCGGCCTCCGGGCCAGCAGTGTGGTCGCCGGCCTCTTCCCCAGCCGCGGCGTCGGCGGTTGGGAAGGTCTCTTCGGCGGCCGGCTCGTCAGCGGCAGTGGCGTTGCCGCCGTCGCCGTGCACACTCTCATCGCCGGTGGTCTCCGTCTCCATCCGCTCCGGTGCAGGAGGATCTAGCAGAAGAAAAAGAAAAGAAAGAGTCAAGCAAATATCCAAAAAGAAGAATCCAAGAAGAAGAAGTTGCAAGACTTACCTTCGCGGATCTCTTCAATGACAGGGTCCCTCGCCGGGGAGTTCTCCCTTGGCGGTGGAGCAGTGGCCCCTGCTGGCGGAGGGCCGCCCGCGCCCTCCCTTGGCGGGGTGCTCACCCTTGTCGGGCTGCTCGCCCTTGGCAGGGTACTCGCCCTTGGCGGAGTACCCGTCCTTGGCGGAGCGTTCTCCCTCGCCGGGGAGTTCACCCTTGGCGGGGAGGGTGGAGCAGGTAGCTCGTCGGGGGCAACCTCCTGACGCTCCTGCGGCTGCGGCTCCACTTCTGCACAAGACAACCAAGACATCAGCACAGGCAACTACCTCAAGCGCGCCCGTCAAGCGGAAACATAAAAAAACCAGACTTACGCTGGGGGATGCGCTGGGGGCTGCTCCTCGGAGTAGCGGGTTGATCCGGCAAGATTGCCGCTGGCACGTCTCCGGTCGCCGCGGCGGGCGAGTCGTCTTCAACCTCGACCACAGGGATCTTGGCCCTCTTCGCCATCCGCTGGGCCAGGGTCCTGAAAGCAAAGCAAAACAAGATCAGAATCAACAAGGAAAATCAAGACAAAATCAAAGAAATTACAAGTTGCAAGTACTTACTCCTCTTCCTCGTCGTCGGAGCTGAGGGCGGAGAAGTCGAAATCCGCCTGAGGTGCTCCCGCACGAGGAGCAGGAGGAGAAGGCTCCCTCGGGCGCTTGGCGGTCTCCGGGGCTGAGGGCTGCGAAGACCCAGCCTCCGTCATCGCCGAGGGCCGAGAAGCAGAAGGGGCGGTCGTTCCGCTCCGGGAGGATCCCCCTCCGCTTGGCGCTTGAGCACGGGGCGCCTCCTTGACGACTCCGCTCGTCCTGGTGGCGCACGTCGCACGGCGCGCTGGCTGCTGTCGAGGCGCCTGCGGCCTCGCCGTCTCAGTTGCCTTGCGGGGGCGCTTCTTCGGTTGCTGCGTGGGACTTGCCGGAGGCGGGGAGTTCTCTGAGGACGAGGAGGCGTCGTCATCGAGATTCAGGGACCCACCAGAATCTTCATCGGCCCCGTCGTCCTCCTCCTCCTCGGCAGGCCCGCTGGACTCAGCACCTTGTACGGCGACCTCGCCCCCTCCGGTGACCTCGCTCCCTCCGGCAACCTCGCTCGTCCCGGCAAACCTCAGGGATGGCACCCCGGCAAACTCCTCGGGCGGAAGCTTGAGCAGCTTGAGGACTTCCGCCTCCTCTGCTTGGCTCACCGCGTCCGCGGCCTGTTCCTCCTCCACCGTATACCCAAAGTCACCTGCGGACGCAGCTGCGGCGGCCTCCTCCACCCTGGAGGCGATGTAGGCTATATCCCAGCCAGTTGTGGCCCGGGTGTGGCCTTTGTTCTCCTCAGCGTTGCGGGGCGTCTCGACCAAGTTGTCAAAGAAGGACAGCACAGTATCCGGCGGAGGCTCTATCCAAGTGGGGACGACGCCGTGGGAGTCGCACGCAGGCATCATTGCGTGCAAGGAATCACGGGCAGTGCTGTTGCACAGCGGTATCACTCCCCGGGCAGGTCTGAACCACTCTGGATGGGCGGGTCGTGCTTAAAGAGCTCCTTGCCCATCCCCTTCAACTCCAGGGCGGTGAAGTTATAGTTTAATCCAGGGCGCAGCCTCATGATATCTGCCGCATTGCCGAATTCCCAGGCGGGCCTTTTCCTTTCTTGTAAAGGGGCGATGCGACGGTGGAGGAAATCTGCCCCAACCTCTCCAATAGTCAGATTGGCGACCCGGAGGCGAATAATCCTAATGATGGCAATGCTGAGCTTGTTGTCCTCCGGGGCCAATTCACTCCAATCTCTGCCGCGCACTATGGCAGTTGTGCGCGGCGAGGTAAAGGGCTCCGGCTTATCCTCCACCAGCCAGCACCAATCAGCTCGCCACTCCTCCCACTTGCCGCGGAGTTCTCCCTTCAGGTACGAATCCTTCTTGTTCAGCCTGAAGATCCAGGAGATGCCGCCGGAAAGGGGAGCGCCAGCCTCTACTCTTGGCATGAAGAAGTGGTGAAAAAGGGCTACGTTTGGATGAATCCCAACATAGTTTTTGCACAGATGTACGAAAACGGCCATTGTAAGGATGGCGTTGGGGGTAAAATCTAGGAGGTGGAGGCCATATGTGTTCATGATATCACAAAAGAACTCCGAGAACGGAGGGCACAGTCCACAATGGAAGAAAGCAGCGAAGAAAAAGTACCCGCCGGGGAACATATCTTTGGCCATGGCGGGGAAGACGTTGGAGCTAGGATGAGCTTTCGTCTCCCTCGCCCAGAACAGATAGTATTTGTCCCGCAGCTCCCTCGGACCAAGCCTTGGCGCGAAGACCACGCACCTCTTCCACAGGGCGGCCAGCTTCGCCGCCTGCTCAGACTTATCCTTCTTGGCCTTGTCGCTCTTAGCCTTGTCGCTTTTCGCCTTGTCGCTCTTCGGAGCCATGGCGGAAGCGGCGATGGAAGAGGCGAGGAGCTCGACGGCGCCGCGGATGCGGAAGACGGCGGAGGAGGGGCGGAGGCAAGAAGCAGCGGGGGTTTCTGGAGAATGAAGACGCAATGAAGACGATGGAGGGAACTGCCCCTGCTTCCTCTGCTTTTAAGGGGGAAGTGGGGGACGCTCCGCATTTCCCATTAAACAACAGGCCACGATCTCTCCCACGACGCCGCAATCGACGCGTGCCGTTAGGGGGGGGATGCAGCGGATACGGAAGGGGATACGGCTTGCCGTGGGCCGCGTGTGCCCGTGCACTGTTCTGGGCCTGGCCCAACAGCGCTCGGCACGGTGTGTGGCCCAGGCCCGGGGGCTCCTGTCGGTGTACTAATATAGGGGTACCTTAGTACCCCAACTTGTGCACGGGCAGTAGCAGCTTCCCGCGGCAGGGTTTACCACGTGCTCGCCGGGAACTTTCCTGGTCCCTATGAAGCCATTCAAGAACAAAGTATACAAGTCAGAAGATCAAGGCCCCGGCAAGAGGGGCTTGCCGGGAAGGCCACACCAGGCTCAAGACTATCACTTTAGCACAAGACCCTGGCAAGAGGAGCTTGCCAGGAAGGCCAAGGAATACATACCTTAAGAGATGCCCCGGCGCGTCATGCTCCCCGGCAGGACCCGGAGAGCGACAAGCTTCCGGGCCCGGCAAGATCATGACCCCGGCAAGGTTCTTGCCGGGGAAACTTATGCTGTGTGCCCGCGCTCCAGCTCATCTGCCCACGCGTCGCCCTGGGGCCCTTCCAGGGACGCGTGGCGAACGGCTGTGCAACCTGGGGCACACGGTGGCAAGACACGGTGACGAGGTTACCGCCGTGGCGAACGGAGGGGCATGGACAGACACTTTTGGGGTCGACGGCGACGGGCATTTAATGCCCTTGTCCCCCACTGTCAAAGTTAGGTGAAGACCACTGTTCATCCACTGTTCATGCACTATTCACGCACTGTTACAACTACCACCAAATTTACGCTTTTACCCTCCTCTACGTTGACACCTGTCGGTGACCCCTTTGAGCTATAAAAGGAGGCCCATGCACAACGTAGAAAGGGGTTCGATCCCAGAAACTCTCACACTCTCTCGCTCGGCGTAGCTAAGCACTGTAGATCTTCAAGCTCCCGAGCTCAATACAACCAAAGCAGGAGTAGGGTTTTACGCGTCCGCGCGGCCCGGACCTGGGTAAACTGCCCGCGTGTGCCCCTCGATCTGCTCTCCGTGCTCCCTCCGCTCCCTTACCGCAACGTAAAAGGGGCTCCGGTCCCATACGTGCTCGTGGGAGGACAGTTTCCCCCAACATAACCTCACCCGTTTCCTAAGGTTACAACCACCGGTGTTTGCTAGCAGCATTGAACCAATAGTCGCTGATGACTGGCTGCGCAAGATTGGAAGGGATTTGACCACCGCTAACTGCTCGGATGCTGAGAAGGTGTGATTTGCCGCACATCAGTTGTCTGGACCAGCCGCAACATGGTGGGAGAACTACACAGCCACTTTCCCCATAGCCAATGTGTCACATCCCTAGTCAGTGCTTGCATTAGGACTAGCTAGAGTGTGCATCATGTTTACTTTCCATAGAAACTTGAAAAGGGAATGACAGAAACCCCAGCACCCCTCTTCTAAAAACTAGTGTTTAATAAAATCATTTCCAATGTACCCAAAATGCCCTTCAAAAATGTTCATCATTTCTGCCTTGGTCTTAAACCTCTGCCAAAAATGGTGCACAATTTTCTAGGACACCCAAGGTCTCTGGATTAATTCATATGGTATTTGCATTTGGGCATTTAAATGCTATAAAATATTTTATGTGCCCAAATAATCATAAACTAAAATGTTCCATACTATTCATATTATTTACAGTGGGCATGACTAGTTTTATGAGCTATAAAAATGTTCTGACATTTTTATTAATTCAACAAAGTTGCAAAAGAAATGAAACAGAAAGAAATAGAAAAGAGAGAAGAGAGAAGCAAACTTACCTAGCGCCTAACAGGCCCACCTGCCGGCCCAGCCCATCCACCGCTCCAGCGAGCTGCTTGGCTCGGCCAGGCAGGTAGGCAGGTGCTCGACGGCAGCCGCAGCGCGCGCCACGCAGCTGCCCGCTGCCCTGCGTCCTCCCCTCGCCGTTCTGGTGGGCGGGATCGACCTCCCACTTCACCCCCGAGCTCGCTGACACGCCCACTCCTCCCCAGCTCCTCTCCCTCGCCTTCCCCGCACCATGGCCGACGCCGCCGCGCTCGCGCCATCATGTTAGCCGCGTCCACCGCCGTCCCTGAGCTCCGTCACCGTGTCCGTCCGCTCCGTCGTCATCGACTACGTCGAGCAGGCTGAGCCCCGAGCGCTCGCCTGCTCTGGAGTCGCCCCCGACCCCGTCTTCCCCAACTCCGGCCGCAGAGATCCCCATCGCCGCCCCGTTCAGCTCCGACCGTCCCCGAGCCCGCCTCGACGTTTACTACAACCGCCGTGAGCTCAGCTCCGTCCTCCCCCTCTCCGTTAGCTCTCTCCTGCACCGTACGCACCGCACGAGGTTCACCTACATGCGCCGCCGCGGAGCTCGTCACCGACGAGGCTCCGACAACTTAACGGCCCGGCCATCATGCCCACCAGCTTCACAGTCCTGTGTAGGTGCTGTAGGATCACTCCACGCACCTCTACGAGCACCACACCGACGAGTTCGACCTCGCCCGAACTCCGGCAGCCGTTGGACTCGTCGCCGGCGTCGTTTCCGGCGACCCCGAGGCCAGCCACCACCACCACTCGACGCGGCTCACTCCCAGCTGCCCGTAGGCATGCTCCGCCGTTGTTTTGGCAGCTGGTGCACAAATCCCGCACCTCACCGCCACGTTTGGCCTCGCCGGCGGCTAAACGCCGGCGAGTTAGCCCCGTTTGACCAAGGGTTTGACCCCCTGTGTCACTGACATGTGGGGCCGGCCGTTGACTAATTTCAGTTTAAGTTTTTAATTAAGTACTAATTGTTGTCATTAGTTTAGTGAGCCACTGACATGTGGGGCCCAACCCCTATTAACTTTTAGTTTAGTGTTAATCTTTTTTTAGTTAGTGCCGAGAGACTGACCAGTGGGACCCACTGGTCAGGTTTGACATGGACGCCCTGTTGACTGGCTGACGTCAGCATGATGACATGCTGATGCAGTAAAGGATTTTCTGGGATTATTTGATTTAAAAACAATTCAGGAAATTCCAGAAAATGATTTAAACTTCAAAAAATCATATAAATTCAACAGTAACTCAGATGGAAAAGATTTATATATGAAAATTGATCAGAAAAATCTAATCTTTCTAATTGCACTGGTTTCATGCATGTTGGAGAAAGTTAACCTTGCTGTATACTCTAAAACATGATAATGCACTTAAATAAATAATAGTTTGAGTTTCAATTTGAATCTTTCATTCAAATGGGCTCAAACCCTTCTGGTTATAGATGCATTAGCACAAAACACATGCATCTTGCCATATCATGAGCATGCATCATATTGTTGCATTTGTTTGCTTATTGATTGTATCGCCGATATTCTCCGTGTTAGGTCCTGCTCCCGAGGATACTTCTGCGTATCTAGCTGAAGAGTAGTACCCGACAACCACCCTATGAGGCAAGCAATCATTGATCATTCCGATACAAACCCATCTTCTCGCTCCTGCTCTCTTTTACTGCATTAAGGCAACATCGTGTGAACTGCTACTTGGTGCGGTAGTTGAACCCTATTCCCTTGCTTGACCTATCATTGCCACAGTAAATAGTTAAAACCCACTAGCATGTGTAGGAGTTGATTGAGCCATGTTATGTGTGATCCACCATGCTATTTGTTTATGTTGCCTGCTATGCTTAGAGTTGTGTCAGGTCTGATTCATCTGGGTGATGGATCAGAGTGAAATGATCATACAGGTAAAGAGAAGGAAGTGTGGAATATGTTTGGTAAAGATATCGATGAAAGGCCATGTAGGAGTACATGGTGGGTTGTTTCATTGGAACCATCCATAGGACCCGAGATCTGTATGTGTGGTTCAAGTTCTAGCTACTACCATGCATTGGGCCCGAAACCAATGGACCCTCTCGGCTTATTAATTACCCTTGATCTCTGTCGAGGAGTTGCAACTAGTTTTTGGTGTTTGTAGTTTACTGGTGGTCGTGCACAGCGCTGACCCTCGGGGTGGGCTGTGATGCGACAGGTATGTGTCACGGTGTACCGGTTGCCCGTTTGGTGACTCGGGAACCCTGTACACATCGTTTGGGGCCGTGAGCGACACCCCGGCCGGATCTCCCCTCGGATGGAACCCAAATAGGCGATAAACCTGGACGAGAGACTTGTGTAGTTAGTCAGGTCGTGGCCGACACCCTCGCTGGGCTTCCGCTTGAAGGTTGCCGAGTACATGTCGAGTAAACGACGATAAGTGGTGGAAGCGTGTGTGAAGAAGTACACCCCTGCAGGGTTATCAATCTATTCGAATAGCCGTTGTTCGCGGTACGGACTACTTGGTTACTCTTACAGTTCATAGACAAGTTGACGGATACTACTAAAAGCCTCAAGATAAGTGCGAGTGCCGTGGATGGCCCTTCCGTAGGATGACAGAAGAGGATCCTCGGTGGTGTATTGTTGTGGTGAGTAGAGGACTCGTGTACGTAGTAATATCTTCTAATCTGTTGAGAGTTGTAGTATAGGTTAGCCAAGAGTCAAAGCTGGCTTTCTGCTATGAACTGCACTACCCCCAGTTGATAATGTTGCATGTATGATAGGTTCTGTTGTAAGACTTGCTGAGTACCTTTGTACTCATGTTTGCTTAATAACTGTTGCAGAGGAGAACCCTGCCCCTTCTGATGGGTTCTACATAGACGTTGATGTCGACGAGTAGCTTGCTACCCAGACGGAGATCTGGAGCTTGTGAAGGGCCTTGTAGATAGTCAGGCTACACCAAGCCTGTTTTATTTTCTAAGTTGTCTGTACTCAGACATGTAGCTTCCGCTTGTGCTTGTATGACTGTATGACTTGAGTGTTGGGTCATGTGACCCCTACCTGTATGGATATGTTATGTATGGCTCTTGGAGCCTCTTAAATAAAGTACTTTGAGTCATAGAGTTCTGTTGTGATGCAATGTTGTATTTGCACATATTGAGCATATTGTGTGTATGATTAAAATGCTTGGTATGTGTGGGATCCGACACCTAGTTGTTTTCCTTTGGTAGCCTATCTTACAGGGAAATGCCTCCTAGTGCTTCCAATGAGCCTTGGTAGCTTGCTACTGCTCAGAACACGTAGGCTAGCCGGCATGTGTCCTTCTTCGTTCCTGTGTCTGTCCCTTAGGGGAAATGTCACGCATTGTTCCTTTAAGTCCATGTAGCTTTCTACGACTTGGGTTCATACGTTGATGACCGACACGTTCGTTGCTGGGTCATGGATGCCTGTCTCTGTAATTTAGTGCCACTTTTGGTTTATAACTAGCCATGTCGGCCTGGGTTCTCTGTCATATGGATGCTAGCGACACTGTCATATACGTGTGCCAAAATGCGCAAATGGTCCCGGGCCAGGTAAGGTGGCACCCGTGGGGATACCGTGCGTGAGGCCGCAAAGTGATATGACGTGTTACAGCTAGATCGGTGTGACTTAGGATCGGGGTCCTGACAGCGTTGGTATCAGAGCCGGACTGCCTGTAGGTTTCTCAAGCCAAACTGGTCGATGTTGAGTCTAGAAAAATCCTTAGTTATATGTAGGGGAATTGATTGTGGAAGGGAACGTAAGGCTCTTTTTACTCCTTTACCTTATGCCCTTCTGATCTGAGTCAGTCTATTCTTTCTACGGGGGTTTAGGACTAGGCCTCTTATCCTTACTAGGTTCACGTGTTACTAATCCGTAGACTCTTAGGATTGTTGGTTTCAAGCCTCAGTTCAGTTTCTACCCTTTTAGTATGACGACTTGTTGGACCCGAAACCTTGATATGATCTTGCTGAGTGGTTATGCTATCATTTGTATGATGTATCAAATCTTTTTTGAGCATTTACAGTTGTTATGCTGCCCGATTTCTTCTAGAAACACTAATGCCTTTGCATTACTTCGTGTTTCAGATGTTTGGCCGCACACCTCACCAAGTGGTTCGTTTGACTCGGTGCATTAATGTGCCCGGTCATACGGCCATGCTAGTCCTTGTGTTGACTGAGACCGGTTACCGTTGGTATCCTGAGTACACCGTGGAGGAACCGTACCGGGATTTCAATCAGAGTCAATATTTCTGCATAGTCCGGATATACCCCTCATATCCCGGAGCTAACGACCCCATCCATTGGTCTTATGGACTCGGGGTTACCATCGAGATGGCAGTGCAGGATGCCGCTTATTCGATGATGACCATCCTTCGGGCTAGGCATGCCCTCTTGCTGAACACTGAGTTCTGTTACATGCCAGCCTCACTCCCCGGAGAGGAAGGCTACTACACTGGTCTGTATACTGATGCTGCTCATGATGAGCCACTGCTTCAGACTACTGTTCAGATGCTGGAGGATAGGGACCGTGAGGTCCGTTCCCTCCGGATGGAGCTGTATAACACTCGAGCCGCCCACTGGACTACTTTGACACGGCTTGCACCTGCTGTGCATGCCGGATATCTGGATATGCGGGATTTGTACCCCGTGCGGACTCGTCTGCCTGATCGTATGGATTGGCGTGACGTTGGGGGTATTACACCTCCACGTGGGCGTCGGTTACCACCAGCATCAGGCCCGAGGCCACATCCATGTCCCTATGGTCCACAGCCTTCGAGTGCTCGAGAGTTTCAAGATCCATCTGTTCCACTTCCAGGCTACGGTCGTAATCTTTACGAAGATTACTACGGGAATGCCTGAGCTAGACCGTGGCAGTAGTAGTATTGTAGTAGTTGTATTTCCACAGTCCTGCGCGTCTTGTGGAATATGACTTAGTTAGTACCGAGTTCCGGAGGTGTAGTTAAATAATGTATATGAGCTTGGAATGCCTACGATGGGATGTATCGTCTTTCACCGCAGTTGTACTTTAGCCTTGGCTTGTACTAAACTATGTATGGTGTGTATGACCACTGGTGTATATATGGTAGTTTCTATATTACCATGTCGTACGGATGAACATCTCTGCATTCCGTGTCATCCATTACATTCTGCACTCCTATGTCAAGTTTTTGCCATCCTTGTCTAAACCGTTGTTTTGTTTTCCTAGGATGGTCAACACTCGCAGCACTCCTGCTGCTCAGGAGCAGGGTGAGGCTAGTGGGGCCAGAGATGAGAATCTGCCCCAGCCACCCTCCTTGGCCGAAGTTATGCTCGAGGCAGAACGGAACAAGAGAGAGACCAACCGCCTGCTGGAACGCATAGAGCAGAACACTGGGTTCCGTCAGAGGAATGACGTGGTGTCAATCAACGACTTTATCAAGATGTGCCCACCGAATTTCCATCACTCCACTGAACCTCTAGATGCGGATGACTGGCTTCGTAGTATCACCCACAAGATACACTCTGCCCGTGTGGCCGAAGCTGACAAGGTTACCTACGCCGCCTATCATCTTGAGGGCCCTGCCAATCTCTGATGGGAGAACTTTGAGGCTATGCATCCTGCTGGCCAAATCACTACTTGGGCTGAGTTCAGTGAGGCATTCCGTGAACATCACATTCCTGAAGGTCTCATGGATCGCAAGCGGGAGGAATTCTGCAATTTCACCCAGGGCAGGTTAACTGTGGATGGCTACAGTCGCGAGTTTGGCAACTTGGCATGCTATGCACCTGAGGAAGTATCCACCGATGCCAAGAAGCAAGCGAGGTTCCGCAAGGGACTCAGCCCTGAACTCCACCGAGATCTACGTCTGCACGAGTGCACTTCCTTCCAGAAGTTGGTGAACAAGGCTATCAGTGCTGAGACGGGCCAGACTGATTTTGAAGCCACATGCAAGCATCCTCGTGACTTTGGTTCCTCATCCGGCTCTGGCTCTCACAAGCGCCGCGTGTGGGTTCGTAACACTGCTCTGCCACCCAAGTACACACCGAGGCCATCCTATGAGGCGCCTCGCCCAACTCAACAGTATGCACCTGCCAAGACTTATGGAGGACCACCTACCAACTTTGCTCCACGCACTGGCACTGTGACATGCTTCAAGTGTGGAGAACCGGGGCACTACATGCATGAGTGTCCTCAGAACCAACCATGAAAACCCGTTGGCTGTGGTAAGCCAACCGGCAAGGTGAATTATGTCAAGCCAATTCCCACTGCACGTGGTCATGTCAACTATGTCTCTGCTGAGGAAGCTTATGAGGATCCTAACATCGTCCTTGGTACGCTTCTCGTTAACTGCCATCCGGCATCTGTTCTTTTCGATACAGGAGCATCCCATTCGTTCATATCTGAGAGCTATGCTCGAATGCACAACATGACTTTTTGTGACATGCCTACTTCCATGGTTATTCAAACTCCTGGTTCAACATGGCAAACCTCCAGGGTAAGCCATGGAAATGAAATTCTTGTCGATAGACTTGTTTTCCTTGCATCTCTAATCGCTCTCAAGTCCTCGGACAAAAACATCATCTTGGGTATGGATTGGATGACAACTCATTATGCCAAGATTGATTGCTACACTAGGACCGTTCAACTTACACACCCATCCGGCAAGACAGTCAATGTCTTGACCCGAATGGCTGAGCGTCAGCTCTACTCTCTTAATGCCAGCCCTCTACCAGAACTCGAAGATATCCCGGTAGTCCGTGACTTTCCGGATGTTTTTCCAGAAGAACTGCCAGGTGTTCCACCTGACAGAGATGTCGAGTTCGTGATAGATCTTATTCCAGGAACTGTCCCAATCTCTAGGAGACCTTATAAGATGGCACCCCTAGAATTAGCTGAGCTTAAGAAACAACTCGATGAGTCCTTGAAAAAGAGTTTCATCCGTCCTAGTTCTTCCCCTTGGGCTTATCTCGTCCTTTTCGTCAAGAAGAAGGATGGAACGGAACGGATGGTTGTAGATTACCAACCTGTCAATCTGGTCACCATAAAGAACAAGTATCCGCTCCCCAGGGTCAACGACCTGTATGATCAGCTCGCTGGATCCTCAGTCTTTTCCAAAATGGATTTGAGGTTGGGCTACCATCAAATCAAAATCAAGAACGGGGACATTCCTAAAACGGCTTTTGTTACTCGTTATGGCCAATACGAGTACACCGTCATGTCCTTCGGGTTAACCAATGCCCCAGCCACCTTCTCCCGGCTAATGAATTCTATATTCATGGAGTATTTGGATAAATTCGTCGTGGTATACCTCGATGATATACTCATCTACTCCAAGAACAAGAAAGATCATGCCGAGCATCTAAGGCTGGTATTGACGAAACTTCGAGAGCACCGCCTTTATGCCAAATTCTCTAAATGTGAATTCTGGTTGCCGGAAGTGACCTATCTAGGTTATGTGATCTCTGGCAAGGGTATTGCTGTCAATCCCGAGCGAGTTCAAGCCGTCCTTGATTGGACTCCCCCTGAATCGGTCAAGCAAGTTAGGAGTTTCCTTGGCTTAGCGAGCTATTGCCGACGCTTTGTCGAAAATTTCTCCAAGGTTGCTAAACCTCTAACTGAACTCCTCAAGAAAGATAAAAAGTTTGAGCAGACCCCACAATTATCTCGGCTTATTAATTACCCTCGATCTCTGTCCAGGAGTTGCAACTAGTTTCTGGTGTTTATAGATTACTGGAGGTCGTGCACAACGCTGACCCTCGGGGTGGGTTGTGATGCGACAGGTACGTGGCACGGTGTACCGGTTGTCCGTTTGGTGACTCGGGAACCCTGTACACATCGTTTGGGGCCGTGAGCGACACCTCGGCCGGATCTCCCCACGGATGGAACCCAAATAGGCGATAAACCTGGACGAGAGACTTGAGTAGTTAGTCAGGTTGTGGCCGACACCCTCGCTGGGCTTCCGCTTGAAGGTTGCCGAGTACACGCCGAGGATATGGCGATAAGTGGTGGAAGCGTGTGTGAAGAGGTACACCCCTGCATGGTTATCAAACTATTCGAATAGCCGTTGTCCGCGGTACGGACTACTTGGTTACTCTTACAGTTCATAGACAAGTTGATGGATACTACTAAAAGCCTCAAGATAAGTGTGAGTGCCGTGGATGGCCCTTCCGTAGGATGACGGAAGAGAATCCTCGGTAGTGTATTGATGTGGTGAGTAGAGGACTCGTGTTTGTAATAACATCTTGCAATCTGTTGAGAGTTGTAGTATAGGTTAGCCAATAGTCAAAGCTGGCTTTCTGCTATGAACTCCACTACTCCCTTTGATAATGTTGCATGTATGATAGGTTCTGTGGTAAGACTTGCTGAGTACCTTTGTACTCATGTTTGCTTAATAACTGTTGCAGAGGAGAACCATGCACCTGCTGATGGGTTCTACATAGACGTTGACGTCGACAAGTAGCTTGACACCCAGACGGTGATCTGGAGCTTGTGAAGGGCCTTGTAGATAGTCAGGCTACACCAAGCCTGTTTTATTTTCTAAGTTGTCTGTACTCAGACATGTAGCTTCCGCTTGTGCTTGTATGACTGTATGACTTGAGTGTTGGGTCATGTGACCCCTACCTGTATGGATATGTTATGTATGGCTCTTGGAGCCTTTTAAATAAAGTACTTTGAGTCATAGAGTTCTGTTGTGATGCAATGTTGTATTTGCACATATTGAGCATATTGTGTGTATGTTTGAAATGCTTGGTATGTGTGGGATCCGACACCTAGTTGTTTTCCTTTGGTAGCCTACCTTACAGGGAAATGCCTCCTAGTGATTCCAATGAGCCTTGGTAGCTTGCTACTGCTCGGAACACGTAGGCTAGCCGGCATGTGGCCTTCTTCGTTCCTGTGTCTGTCCCTTAGGGGAAATGTCACGCATTGTTCCTTTAAGTCCATGTAGCTTGCTACGACTTGGGTTCATACGTTGATGACCGACACGTTCGTTGCTGGGTCATGGATGCCTGTCTCTGTAATCTAGTGCCACTTTTGGTTTATAACTAGCCATGTCGGCCCGGGTTCTCTGTCATATGGATGCTAGCGACACCGTCATATACGTGTGCCAAAATGCGCAAACGGTCCCGGGCCAGGTAAGGTGGCACCCGTGGGGTTACCGTGCGTGAGGCCGCAAAGTGATATGACGTGTTACAGCTAGATCGGTGTGACTTAGGATCGGGGTCCCGACACGTATCAAGAGGAACATCAAGAAAGGAGTCGCGGGATGTTTCTCAATTGATGATCAAGGAGTCGTGCTCTTTAGCAACCGCTTAGTGGTTCCTAAGGTACGAAACCTGAGACAGTTGATCCTTTAGGAGCCTCATGAATCTCCTCTCACGATTCATCCCGGTAGTACCAAAATGTATAAGGACCTACGCCAGAGGTTTTGGTGGACTAGGATGAAGAGAGAAATCGATCAATTTATTGCTAACTGCGACGTGTGTCGTCGAGTTAAAACACAACATCAACGGCCTGCCGGCACCCTTCAACCTTTAGCTATTCTTGAATGGAAATGGGACAAGATCGGTATGGACTTCATTACCGGGTTTCCCAGGACCAGGAAAGGGAATAATGCTATCTTCGTCGTTATCGACCGCCTCTCTAAAGTAGCTCATTTCCTGCCTGTTCGAGAAAGTATAACCGCTAGCCAGCTAGCGGATTTGTATATCTCTCGGATAGTATCACTTCATTGTGTGCCGTTGGAGATCAACTCAGACCGTGGAAGTCTTTTCACTTCACGATTTTGGGAAAGTTTCCAAAATGCTATGGGAACTCATCTCTCTTTCAGCACCGCCTTCCATCCTCAGTCAAGTGGTAAAGTGGAACGAGTCAATCAAATTCTGGAAGATATGCTTCGAGCCTCTGTCATCTCTTTCTGTATGGAATGGGAGAAGTGTCTTCCATTTGCCGAATTCGCTTATAACAATAGTTATCAAGCCAGCTTGGGCAAGGCTCCCTTTGAAGTTCTATATGGACGAAGGTGTCGAACACCTCTTAACTGGTCAGAAACCGGGGAAAGACAATTCTTTGGCCCGGATATGATCCAGGAAGCAGAAGAGCAAGTTCGCATCGTTCGTGAGAAATTGAAAACAGCCCAGTCTCGCCAGAAGAGCCAATATGATAGTCATCATAAGGCTGTGACTTTTGAAGTCGGCGATAAGGCTTACCTTCGGGTTACTCCTCTTAAGGGAACCCATCGCTTCGGTATCAAAGGCAAATAGGCCCCTCGTTACATCGGTCCTTTTCGCTTTCTTGCCAAACGAGGAGAAGTTGCCTACCAATTGGAACTACCTCCATACCTTTCCAGAGTTCATGATGTCTTCCACGTATCTCAACTCAGGCGTTGCTTCTCGGATCCTATCCGCGGAGTGGACCACGAAACGCTTGATCTGAAGGACAATCTCACATATCGAGAATACCCCGTTCGTATTCTTGATCAAACCGAGCGTACCACTCGACGTCACAATATCAAGTTTCTCAAGGTTCAATGGTCACATCATTCCGAGAGTGAAGCTACCTGGGAAAGGGAGGATCGTCTTCGACTTGAGTACCCCACCCTCGTTCCGGAGGAACCCGAATCTCGGGACGCGATTCTTTTGAGTGGGGGTGAGTTGTCACATCCCTAGTCAGTGCTTGCATTAGGACTAGCTAGAGTGTGCATCATGTTTACTTTCCAAAGAAACTCGAAATGGGAATGACAGAAACCCCAGCACCCCTCTTCTAACAACTAGGGTTTAATAAAATCATTTCCAATGTACCCAAAATGCCCTTCAAAAATGTTCATCATTTCTGCCTTGTTCTTAAACCTCTGCCAAAAATGGTGCACAATTTTCTAGGACATCCAAGGTCTCTGGATTAATTCATATGGTATTTGCATTTGGGCATTTAAATGCTATAAAATATTTTGTGTGCCCAAATAATCATAAACTAAAATGTTCCATACTATTCATATTATTTACAGTGGGCATGACTAGTTTTATGAGCTATAAAAATGTTCTGGCATTTTTATTAATTCAACAAAGTTGCAAAAGAAATGAAACAGAAAGAAATAGAAAAGAGAGAAGAGAGAAGCAAACTTACCTGGCGCCTAACAGGCCCACCTGCCGGCCCAGCCCAGCCACCGCTCCAGCGAGCTGCTGGCTCGGCCAGGCAGGCAGGCAGGTGCTCGACGGCGGCCGCAGCGCGCGCCACGCAGCTGCCCGCCGCCCTGCTTCCTCCCCTCGCCGTTCTGGTGGGCAGGATCGACCTCCCACTCCCCCCCCCCCGAGCTCGCTGACACGCCCACTCCTCCCCAGCTCCTCTCCCTCGCCTTCCCCGCACCATGGCCGACGCCGCCGCGCTCGCGCCGTCATGTTAGACGCGTCCACCGCCGTCCCTGAGCTCCGTCACCGTGTCCGTCTGCTCCGTCGTCATCGACTACGTCGAGCAGGCTGAGCCCCGAGTGCTCGCCCGGTCTGGAGTTGACCCCGACCCCGTCTTCCCCAACTCCGACCGCAGAGATCCCCATCGCCGCCCCGTTCAGCTCCGACCGTCCCCGAGCCCGCCTCGACGTTTACTGCAATCGCCGTGAGCTCAGCTCCGTCCTCCCCCTCTCCGTTAGCTCTCTCCTGCACCGTACGCACCGCATGAGGCTCACCTGCACGCGCCGCCGCGGAGCTCGTCGCCGACGAGGCTCCGGCCACTTAACGGCCCGGCCATCGTGCCCACCAGCTTCACCGTCCTGTGTAGGTGTTGTAGGATCACTCCATGCACCTCTACGAGCACCGCACCGACGAGTTCGACCTCGCCCGAACTCCGGCAGCCGCTGGACTCGTCGCCGGCGTCGTTTCTGGCGACCCCGAGGCCAGCCACCACCACCACTCGACGCGGCTCACTTCCAGATGCCCGTAGGCGTGCTTTGCCGTTGTTTTGGCAGCCGGAGCACAAATCCCGCACCTCACCGCCGCGTTTGGCCTCGCCGGCGGCTAAACGCCGGCGAGTTAACCCCATTTGACCAAGGATTTGACCCCCCTGTGTCACTGACATGTGGGGCCGGCTGTTGACTAATTTCAGTTTAAGTTTTTAATTAAGTACTAATTGTTGTCAGTAGTTTAGTGAGCCACTGACATGTGGGGCCCAGCCCCTATTAACTTTTAGTTTAGTGTTAATCTTTTTTAGTTAGTGCTGAGAGACTGACCAGTGGGACCCACTGGTCAGGTTTGACCTGGACGCCCTGTTGACTGGCTGACGTCAGCATGATGACATGCTGACGTAGTAAATGATTTTCTAGGATTATTTGATTTAAAAACAATTCAGGAAATTCCAAAAAATGCTTTAAACTTCAAAAAATCATATAAATTCAACAGTAGCTCAGATGGAAAAGATTTATATATGAAAATTGATCAGAAAAATCTAATCTTTCCAATGGCACTTGGTTCATGCATTTTTGAGCAAGTTAACCTTGCTGTATACTCTAAAACATGATAATGCACTTAAATAAATAATAGTTTGAGTTTCAATTTGAATCTTTGATTCAAATGGGCTCAAACCCTTCTGGTTATAGTTGCATTAGCCCAAAACACATGCATCTTGCCATATCATGAGCATGCATCATATTGTTGCATTTGTTTGCTTATTGATTGTATCGCCGATATTCTCCGTGTTAGGTCCTGCTCCCGAGGATACTTCTGCGTATCCAGCTGAAGAGCAGTACCCGACAACCACCCTGTTAGCCAATCAATCATTGATCATTCCGATACAAACCCATCTTCTCGCTCCTGCTCTCTTTTACTGCATTAAGGCAACAGCGTGTGAACTGCTACTTGCTGCGGTAGTTGAACCCTATTCACTTGCATGACCTGTCATTGCCACAGTAAATAGTTGAAACCCACTAGCATGTGTAGGAGTTGACTGAGCCATGTGATGTGTGATCCACCATGCTATTTGTTTATGTTGCCTGCTATGCTTAGAGTTGTGTCAGGTCTGATTCATCTGGGTGATGGATCAGAGTGAAATGATCATACCGGTAAAGAGAAGGAAGTGTGGAATATGTTTGGTAAAGGTATCAATGAAAGGCCATGTAGGAGTACGTGGTGGGTTGTTTCATTGGAACCGTCCATAGGACCCGAGATCTGTATGTGTGGTTCAAGTTCCAGCTACTACGATGCATTGGGCCTGAAACCAATGTACCCTCTCGGCTTATTAATTACCCTTGATCTCTGTCCAGGAGTTGCAACTAGTTTATGGTGTTTGTAGTTTACTGGTGGTCGTGCACAGCGCTAACCCTCGGGGTGGGCTGTGATGCGACAGGTACGTGGCACGGTGTACCGGTTGCCCGTTTGGTGACTCGGGAACCCTGTACACATCGTTTGGGGCCGTGAGCGACACCCTGGCCGGATGGAACCCAAATAGGCAATAAACCTGGACGAGAGACTTGTGTAGTTAGTTAGGTCGTGGCCGACACCCTCGTTGGGCTTCCGCTTGAAGGTTGCCGAGTACATGTCGAGTAAACGGCGATAAGTGGTGGAAGCGTCTGTGAAGAAGTACACCCCTGCAGGGTTATCAATCTATTCGAATAGCCGTTGTTCGCGGTACGGACTACTTGGTTACTCTTACAGTTCATAGACAAGTTGACGGATACTACTAAAAGCCTCAAGATAAGTGTGAGTGCCGTGGATGGCCCTTCCGTAGGATGACGGAAGAAGATCCTCGGTGGTGTATTGTTGTGGTGAGTAGAGGACTCGTGTACATAGTAATATCTTGCAATCTGTTGAGAGTTGTAGTATAGGTTAGCCAAGAGTCAAAGCTGGCTTTCTGCTATGAACTCCACTACCCCATGTTGATAATGTTGCATGTATGATAGGTTCTGTTGTAAGACTTGCTGAGTACCTTTGTACTCATGTTTGCTTAATAACTGTTGCAGAGGAGAACCCTGCCCCTTCTGATGGGTTCTACATAGACGTTGACGTCGACGAGTAGCTTGCTACCCAGACGGAGATCTGGAGCTTGTGAAGGGCCTTGTAGATAGTCAGGCTACACCAAGCCTGTTTTATTTTCTAAGTTGTCTGTACTCAGACATGTAGCTTCCGCTTGTGCTTGTATGACTGTATGACTTGAGTGTTGGGTCATGTGACCCCTACCTATATGGATATGTTATGTATGGCTCTTGGAGCCTCTTAAATAAAGTACTTTGAGTCAAAGAGTTCTGTTGTGATGCAATGTTGTATTTGCACATATTGAGCATATTGTGTGTATGATTGAAATGCTTGGTATGTGTGGGATCCGACACCTAGTTGTTTTCCTTTGGTAGCCTAACTTACAGGGAAATGCCTCCTAGTGCTTCCAATGAGCCTTAGTAGCTTGCTACTGCTCGGAACACGTAGGCTGGCCGGCATGTGTCCTTCTTCGTTCCTGTGTCTGTCCCTTAGGGGAAATGTCACGCGTTGTTCCTTTAAGTCCATGTAGCTTGCTACGACTTGGGTTCATACGTTGATGACCGACACGTTCGTTGCTGGGTCTTGGATGCCTGTCTCTGTAATTTAGTGCCACTTCTGGTTTATAACTAGCCATGTCGGCCCGAGTTCTCTATCATATGGATGCTAGCGACACTGTCATATACGTGTGCCAAAATGCGCAAACGGTCCCGGGCCAGGTAAGGTGGCACCCGTGGGGATACCGTGCGTGAGGCCGCAAAGTGATATGACGTGTTACAGCTAGATCGGTGTGACTTAGGATCGGGGTCCTGACACAATGTTACTTGGGATCAGTTTCAACAAGCTTTCCGTACTGCCCATGTCTCAACTGGAGCTATGAGAATGAGGAAGCGGGAGTTTCGCAACTTGCGCCAAGGAAATCATACTGTGGCTCAGTACGTAGATGAGTTTAGTACTCTATCTCGTTATGCCCGAGATGATGTGGCCACAGATGCCGTGTAACAGCCCAATTTTTTTGAGTTGGTTTTTCTTCCAAACTTTTGGCCTTTTTGGAAGGGGGTTATTTGATATTTTCTTAAGACCCTTCTAAAATCCCTTCTGGCCAAAGTTTGTGTGTTTTCTCAAGCTTGGTTTTTGATCTTGAAGATTTTCTCTTGTGTTTGGCTCAAGCACAAGTTGAGTTTCAAAAGTAGTTGCTTGAATTCTCCCCTTCTTTTCTTTAAACCTCTGAGGTTGACCTTGGACTTATCTTCCTCTCCATCCTCCATCTTTCCATGACCCCAACAGAAATATTTCTCTCCAAGACCCTCTTCACACCTTAGGACAAGTCTCTCATCAATTCCAGTAAGTTTTAACCTTATTGGGATTTTTCCTCTATTTAATTTACTCCAAAAACTATTTTTGTCTTGTATAGTGGACCTTGGTGATTTACAAAGGAACCACCATGTCTATCTTGTTATTTGTTCCCAAACTAGCTTTTCTAGATAGTCCTTAGTACCCACAACCTAGATCCATCTTGTTTCACTGGTCCATAGTTCAAAACTTTCAAATTTCACCTACTGCAAGTTTGGACCAGATTTGCAAAATTGGGTGAAATTCATATTTATCTTCTTCTAAAAAATTCTGTGAAAAATCAGGCAGCCTATAGATGCATCAAGAGGCCACTCCACCAAATATCAGCCCCAGAAACATTTCACACATGCCAGAATCATTTCATCGAACACATAGCTTGCACTGTGTTGTCAGGTTCAGAAACTGTTAACTGAAACTGTCGACAGACAGTTCGACAGTTTGACAGTTCGTCAGACGCAGCGACAATCTCGCCAGTACCCACCTTGGCTCGATGCTGCACTGCACCTTCTTCTTATCCAGCGCGCCGCACGCTCGCTTGGCTGCTTTCGGGTGTCGGTGGCGCTCTGACCTGACCACGCCGGCGACTTCCACGGCAACAGCATCGCCAGTGGCGGCTGACAGAAGTCACCCTGCAGCTCGACAACGTTTGGCGCCGCCCAAGTCACCCCAGCGCTCCGCGTGGCCATCTCCATTGCCAGCGCATGCCTGCCGCACCGTCGCCGTGGCCTGGTGCGCGCAGAGCGCGTTTTCTGCCGCCGACATGCCGCACGGCCGTTCCGTCGGGGACAGCCCGTAATCCTCTCACCCCTGCTGAGTTAGGCACGGGAATGGAACCACTACACCTCCTAGTCGATGCTCAAGCCCCTAACTCTGCCGTCCAGCCACTGCATCGCCGTAACCACTCGCCGGACATATCCCGTTCACGGCAACCGCCTCGGGCCGGCTATATAAAGCACCCCCGAGCTCGTTCTCGAGCCCGCACACCTACACCTTCTCCCTAGACCACGCCCAGCCTCTGGAAGAGCCTCGAGGGGCCCTTCTTCTCCAACTCCGGCCAACTCCGTCCGCCTCAGGCTCCAGCAGCATTCTCTCCAATGAGAGCTCCTCCGCCACCGTGGACTCGAGCGTAGCACCCTGGCACCTACCTAAACCTAACCCCCACTTCAATTCGACCCCAGGAACTCTCTCCGACGAGGCCCACAACCACCCGAGCCGCCGTCCACCGGAGACAGGGTCGCCGTCGACGTGGGGCTCGCCGACGCTCAACTCCACCACCAAGCGACGCGAAAGTTCACCAGGAAGCCGTACGTTCCCTTCTCTCCCCCTAGCTCGCCGTGGATCGGCGCCGACGGCCACCGCAACACCTGGCGCCGGCGCGACTCTGTCTCAGATTTCAAACCCGACGAGTGGACCCCTCGTCAGCCTCTCACCTCTCCCCCGAACTGTTTTCTGTAAGCGCCTTCGGGCAAAGTACGTTTTCTCCTTCAGTTGGCGTACTGCGTACCGGTTCGCTTTGTTGTTTTCTGTTCTAGCCCCTGGAACTTTTCTGTTTCATTACAGATGAGTCCCTGGACAGAAACTCTATTATCTTTTTAACTAAAGATGATTTTGAGTTGATTCTTTTTCTGTCCTCTTTAGTTTTCTGTCTATTTTTTGTCATATTTATATGAAAAGTTTTGGAGCAACTTTATTTGCATACGTAGATACCAAAGGACGTGAAGGAGCCGTGAACCACACCGAGTTTGAATACGTAGATACCAAAGGACGTGAAGGAGCCGTGAACCACACCGAGTTAGACTCTGACTTCTCAGAACCAGGCAAGCATGTTTGAACCTTTGATATGATGAGTGTGTTGCATGTTTGCTCGAGTAGTTCTTCTCATAAGCATGGTCACATAAGCATTGTGTATGGTTATATTTCATGCAAGCATGTTTGAACCTTTGATATGATGAGTGTGTTGCATGTTTGCTCGAGTAGTTCTTCTCATAAGCATGGTCATATAAGCATTGTGTATGGTTATATTTCATGCAAGCAAGCTTCGGGTGAACCCTGAATGAAAATGTTTGAACCACCTCGATCATGTGGTGACATGATGGGTGGAATACTGGTATTGTTGGAGCATGCCAGTAGTTGGTTAACTCAGTATCAACGGAGATCATGTCGTGATTCCGTTCATCTTCTTTTGGTACTATCATAGGCCGTCTGTTAAGATTACGGTCTAATCAGTTGTAAACCACTTCCCGAGTACACCAAGTAGAGGGGCCGGGATGAGGGTTCCATGGCCCTGTATTAAAGCCCGTCATCCGGTCAGGGGGCATGGGTGTTTCTGGTTGGGACCGAGAGGGGGGCACCCCTTAGAGCGTGCATATAAAAATTTGATCCCATGCTATTCGAGGTTGTAGCCTCCCCGTCTTAAGATTTTTCGTGAATGTTGTCGCGGGTGATTTCGGACAACAAGATTGTGAAATGGGTGTGTACTGGTTAGTTAGGTTTCTACTAAAACACCGTAGACGGAACAACTAGTTCCCGTGACTAGTAGAATCCGTTGGCTATGAGCTAATAGTACAAGCTCTGCAGAGTTAAATCCTTCCAGTAGCCATGTTTATGGCCTAGGGTCAATCTTCGTGTCAACCCGGTGACCGTCTCTAGTATTCTTGTTGGTAACAAGAGTAGTATTTTCGTCAAGTTCATTTGGTAGATGAACTCACCAACTATCTCTGTATTGATTTACTTTCAGAAGTATTTCATCCTTATACTATGGTTATTTATAAGCCCTTTATGTGATGTCGCTCAGACGTCCGACTGTGGCATTCTTTTTGTTTATAAGCCCTTTATGTGATGTCGCTCAGACGTCCGACCGTGGCATTCTTTTTATTTATAAGCCCTTTATGTGATGTCGCTCAGACGCCCGACTGTGGCATTCTTTTTGTTTATAAGCCCTTTATGTGATGTCGCTCAGACGTCCGACTGTGGCATTCTTTTTGGTTTATAATCCCTTTATGTGATGTCGCTCAGACGTCCGACTGTGGCATTCTTTTTATTTATAAGCCCTTTTGCGATGTCGCTCAGACGTCCGACTGTGGCATTCTTATTATTTATAAGCCCTTTATGTGGTGTCGCCCAGACGCCCGACTGAGGCCTGTTTTCATTTACTATTTTTACACGAGGCGTCACTCAGACACTCGTTTAGTTTCTGTTTATTTATCTTATGGATTTCGGGAGGATTACCGCCCGACTTCTATTGTTGCATATAGCACACTAATATTTTTTTATCCGGTCGCATTCTTGTTGGGATATTCATATGCATCATGCGGGCATTTATTATATCTTAAGTCCGAACTATCTTGCGAGTACATTCAAAGTACTCACCTGGCTTGTTGATTTGGCCATATGTGGACGAAGGCGATCTCATGGATGAAGAGTTCGATAGCAAGGCTGACGTCTAGTGGAGTCCCAGTCAGTCTCTTACGATCCTGGAATTGATCACTGTGATATAACCGCTTCCGCCTACCACCAAATAAATTCATCGGGTCTCACTCCGACACTAGATGAACTGTAATATAATGGAGTCACATCACCCACTTCATTGTGACATAACCACCACCCTTTTATTACGAGTTAGTAGTATGCCACCCTGCCATTGTGTCATATCCGCCTTTATGTACTATATTGGCGCGCTTGTAATAAAATTGTTGAGCAACCCCAGCTCAACCTTGTATAATATTCAGTGTACTGGAATTCTGTATCAAGGAATTGTCTGCTAGCAAGAAATTATCTTCTTCGCTGGTTTAATAAAAAGGTCGGTCTTCCGGTAATTATTTTACTGAAGGACCGGTCCTGACATGCCGCTAAGCAGGAAAGATTTATGGAAGGGCCGAATGATGAGATGAGCGTACAGTTGATGGTAGCAAGCTTCAACAACTACCAGGAATTGGTTGATCGAGCTCTAATGATTGAAGGGAAGCATCAACAGATTAAAAACCGCAAGAGGAAGTATGGACAAGGAAAGTACAATTCTGGAGCTCAACAGAAGCCACGTTTTACCCCTAAACCGGTAGGACAATTTCAACATACCCTTGGAGGTGGTAGCTCGCACAATCATAGTGGCCCCAAGAATGGTAATGGGAATGGAGGAAGCAACGGACAGAACCGTACCAACCCATCAACACCATCCAAGCGAGACCTGAGCCAAGTCACTTGCTATAAGTGCCAGAAGACGGGACATTACGCCAATGAATGTCCTGCAGCCCAGAATGGAAATGGCAATGCAAGCTCTGGGAAGAAGCCGAAACCTTTTAATAGGGGACAAGTGAACCACGTTTGCATGGAGGAGGTTGAAGCTCAGCCAGATGCAATAATAGGTAAGATTTTAGTTAAGTCCTTTACTGCACTCCTTCTTTTTGATACTGGTGCATCGCATTCATACATTTCAAGGGGATTTGTGGATAAGTATAAGCTGCCAACCCAAGCCCTTAGGTCACCCATGTTAGTAACCTCGCCTGGAGCAGAGTATATGGCCAGATTATGGTGTGATCAGTTGCCATTAAGGATTGGTAACAACATATTCCCTTCGGACCTAATAGTATTGGAATCCCAAGGATTGGATGTGATATTAGGCATGGATTGGTTATCTAAGTACGGAGGGAACATTGAATGCGCCAGTAAGTCCATTTTTCTTACTACGCCATAAGGAAGAAGGATCAAGTATGTATCCCGGCATGTGCCGAAGAGGAACAGAGTAAATTCCTTATCAGGAGTTGTTCAGGAGGAAGTCCCAGTGGTGAAAGATTTCCCTGACGTATTTCCAGAGGAGTTGCCAGGCATGCCACCAGATAGAGATATTGAGTTTTTGATCGAGCTTTTGCCAGACACAGGGCCAATATCTAAGAGACCATACAGGATGCCTGCAAAGGATTTGGAGGAGATTAAGAAACAGATTAAGGAGTTACTGGATAAAGGTTACATTCACCCAAGTTGTTCGCCTTGGGGATCGCCAGTACTTCTAGTGGAGAAGAAGGACGGATCGTTAAGAATGGTTGTTGATTATCGAGGATTGAATGAAGTAACAATCAAGAACAAGTACCCACTGCCGATGATCAATGATTTGTTCGATAGGTTGCAAGGAGCTAAGGTATTTTCAAAGATTGACCTACGTTCAGGATACCATCAGTTGAAGATTCGAGAGCAGCATATACCTAAGACGGCCTTTACCACCAGGTATGGGTTGTACGAGTATACCGTTATGTCTTTTGGTCTGACTAACGCACCGGCATACTTTATGAACTTGATGAACAAGGTGTTTATGGAGTTCCTGGATAAGTTCGTCGTGGTGTTCATAGATGATATATTGATCTTCTCAAAGGATGAAGAGGAACATAAGGAGCATTTGCGTTTGGTACTTGAGAAGCTCAGAGAACATCAGTTATACGCCAAGTTCAGCAAATGTGAGTTTTGGTTGAAGGAAGTTGGATTCCTCGGATATGTTATATCCGGAGAAGGAATAGCAGTAGATCCCGCCAAGGTTGACAGTGTGACAAATTGGGAAGCACCGACAACAGTTGGAGAGATCTGGAGTTTTCTTGGACTTGCAGGATACTACCGGAGATTCATTGAGAATTTCTCAAGGATTGCAAAACCTATGACGGAGTTGTTAAAGAAGGATATCAAGTTCAATTGGACGGAATAATGTGAGGCCAGTTTGCAGGAATTAAAGAAACGTTTGGTCTCATCACCTGTGTTGATTCTGCCAGATCAGCATAAGGACTATGAGGTGTACTGCGACGCTTCACGTCGAGGACTTGGAGCAGTTCTTATGCAGGAAGGAAGAGTTGTTTCGTATGCTTCACGACAACTGAAACCTCATGAGTTGAACTATGCCACTCATGATTTGGAGTTAGCAGCCGTAGTACATGCATTGAAGACTTGGAGACATTTCCTCATTGGAAACCATTGTGAAGTATATACGGATCATAAGAGTTTGAAGTATATATTCACTCAGAAGGAGCTAAATCTCAGGCAAAGGAGATGGTTGGAACTCATCAAGGATTATGACATGAGATTGCATTATCATCCCGGAAAGGCTAACGTGGTAGCCGATGCGCTAAGCCGTAAGAGCCATGTCAACACACTAACGATGGAGGATTTACCGAAAGAGTTAGCCGAGGACCTTCGGGAGCTATGTTTGGAAATAGTTCCGAGAGGCTATGTAGCAACACTGGAGATTCAGTCTACCTTGATGGATAATATCAGAGAAGCTCAGAAAACTGACGAGGAGGTTGCCTCTATAAAGGAGAAGATGAGCAAAGGAAAGGTTAAAGGATTTCGTGAGGATGAGCACGACACCCTATGGTTTGAAGACCGCGTATATGTGCCTAACGACCCAGGGATCAGGAAGTTGATTCTGCAAGAGGCCCATGACTCACCATACTCGATTCACCCAGGAAATACCAAGATGTACTTGGACTTGAAGGATACTTTCTGGTGGACCGGTATGAAGAAGGATATTGCGGAGTATGTAGCAGTTTGTGATGTATGTCAGAGAGTGAAGGCAGAGCATCAGAAGCCGGCAGGATTGTTACAACCATTGCCAATACCCGAATGGAAGTGGGATAAGCTAGGCATGGATTTTATTACGGGATTACCCAGAACTCGTTCCGGCTATGACTCGATTTGGGTTGTAGTCGATCGTTTGACGAAAGTAGATCATTTCATCCCAGTGAAAACTACTTACACCAGTGCCAAGTTGGCAAAGATATACATGACCAGGATCGTATGTCTGCATGGAGTTCCGAGAAGCATCGTATCAGATAGAGGAACCCAGTTTACCTCAAAGTTTTGGAATCAGTTACACGAAACTCTGGGTGCCACGCTAGAGTTCAGTACATCTTTTCATCCGCAGACAGATGGACAGACCGAGAGAGTCAATCAGATTTTGGAGGATATGCTGAGAGCTTGTGCGCTAGATTATGGATATAGTTGGGATGACAATTTGCCTTATACAGAGTTCTCTTACAACAACAGTTATCAATCCAGTCTGAAGATGGCCCCTTTCGAAGCATTATACGGACGGAGGTGCCGGACCCCGTTGTCTTGGGATGAAGTTGGAGACCACCAGTTGTTTAGACCAGATCTGATTAAGGAGTCGGAACAGAAGGTAAAATTGATTCCCGATAGGCTCAAGGTAGCCCAGTCCAGGTAGAAGAGCTACACGGATTCAAAACGCAAAGAGATAGTTTACGAAGTCGGAGACCGAGTTTATCTTCGAGTATCTTCGCTTCGAGGAGTTAAGCGCTTTGGAGTTAGGGGAAAGCTAGCGCCCCGTTTTGTAGGACCATACAAACTTTTGGAACGTATGGGAGAAGTAGATTGTCAGGAGTTCACGACGTATTCCACGTTTCCCAGTTGAAGAAGTGCCACGCTGAGATGGCTGAGATACCGCTGAGGGATACAGTGCCATTGGAAGAAATTCAGCTGGACAGTGATTTGACCTATGAAGAAAAACCAGTCAAGATCCTTGAGTATGCTAGCCGAGTCACCCGCAGCAAGGTTATCAAGTTTTAAAAAGTTCAGTGGAGCCACCACACCAAGGATGAAGCAACCTGGGAACGAGAGGAAGACCTGCAGAAGGACCACCCTCACCTATTTTCTAGCCAACCCGAATCTCGAGGACGAGATTCATCTTAAGGGGGGTAGGTTTGTAACATCCCAAATTTCCAATTTGGATTGTCATACATTAGATCATCAATGCATATCATATTTTCTTGCTTTTGGTGGATCCTAGAAATTCTACGCAACTCAAGGACCCTTGGAGAGAGTTGGGGATTTCGTTATTCTCATATTTGAGGTTTCTCAAATTTTGAAAATAGGATCATTGATTTTATTTATTTTATCTTCAAGTATTTCTAAAATGAAAATATGAGATAGGGAGTAAAATGACTCTCCCAAAATAAAGAAATACTGAGGATTTAATAGAAAAATCAAATAAGTTTTATTTTGGAGTTTTTGCTATTTTATTTGAATTTAGGAAAAATTGCACGTTTTCAAAATGCATTTAGGGCCAAGAAAAATGTTCATCTTGTTCTAAATATTTCATTTAGACGGTGAAAATTGGTTTTTGCATTTTTAGAATTTTATTTTATTTTCTAGAATTTTTCTTAGATTCGGCGGTTTTGTTAAAAAATAAATAGTTCCCGTGCCCGACTGGGCTGAAGGCCCAGCCGAGCCAGGCCCACGTCGCGCCGCCGCCGCCTTCCTTCGCTGCGCCGGACTCGTGTCCGAGCCGGACACCGACGCCGCCGCCGCTGCCTTGACCCCGCCTCCAAGCCGCAGCCCCCCCCTCCATAAATACCACCGCCACCCCGCCCTGACACCGCCGCCGCCCGGTGCCACAACCGTCGCCTCCTGCCGAAGCCGCCGGAACCCCGCCGGAGCCCCACCGGAGTCCGACGAGGTAGCCCCGCCGCCCGCTGGTTTTCAGAAGAAAATCGATCCGTTTTTTTAAACCCTAGTTCGTTTTTTTATTTAGATCTTTTTTTTTCGATTTAGCTGTTTAGCGAACGTTCGCCCGTTCGTTCGTTCGTTTTAACGAACGTTTTCGTCGTTTAGTTCCAGTTAACGAACGCCCATTCGTTAAGCTGTTCTTCAGTTTTTCTTTTTCTCCGATTTTCGCGGTTATTTTCTGATCGCGATTTCTGATCCGATCTTCGTTCTAGTTTATCTTTTCGCTCTTTTATCGGAATCAGACGATTCAAGCGCCTGGAGTTTCGTCTCGAAACCCTCTTTCCGCTTAACCTAGTCAACCAAGCTTTTGCTTCTGAAAAATTTGGACTTAGGTCCAGATTGGTAGCGTAGTCGGTTCTTTTCGTCGTTTGACTCTCGTTGTTTCGTTTGGTTTGTTTCTTTTTGCAAACCGGAGTTCTTAAGTTGAACTTTCTGGTTAGATGCCTTATTTGAGTTTTACCCGTGCATTAGATGAGTACTTATTGTATGCTTGTTTGTTTGCGATAGAATACCCGGAGTTCGCCGCTTGCTACTTCGAATCTCTAGGTTTTGCGGATCAACAGCAAGGCAAGTAACACTTTGATCATACTTTCCAATACCCAGTTTTCATTGCATTAGTATTATCCTCAAACACTTGCATGAGTAGGATCTTTTAACTTGTGGGACTGGGAAGTAGTTTGAGGTAGAACCTATTACCTGCATTATATTCAAACCTTTGGGAGTTAGTTCTATGTTTGTTGTTATGCCATGCTATGCTAGTAGACGTGGATTGGGTGAGTGTATCCATGACAGATGTGAGATTGTTAACTTAATGGTTCAACTTAAGGTGGCTACTTAAATACACATCTGGGTGGATTGAGGCACCTAGGTATTCCAGCGATTGCCTGTTTTTCTTTATGGACCGCCACCCAGGCTCAAAGGGATCATGAGATATTTCATACTAGAAACTTGCATGTGTAGCCACCCGCTATTATGGGCTCTAGCATAGTTGACTCAGTCGTGTGAACTCTTAAAGTGGTGGACTAGCAGATGTAGGGGATGTAGGTTGGTACTGTCTACCCGATCGTAAGGTGCTAGTGCTTCTGAAAGATTATGTCTTGGTCATCCGTTTCTCAAACACCATGCAGTGCAAAAATCCCAACGGAGGGGATCGAGTCTTGTGGGGAAAAGTGCACAAACCTCTGCAGAGTGTACAAACTAATCATGACTAGCCGTGTCCCCGGTTATGGACGTCTTGAGTATCTAGTACTTGGATTATCATGTGTATCTCAACACTCTACAAGTTAATTTGTTGGGTTAATGTTTACTTTAATTGGGATTGATTTGGGTGAACCTTCTCAATGATGTTTCAACTACCATGATAGTTAATTAAAATTCTATTCCTTTGTAGTAGGGAAAAATTGGCTTTATGCAAAAACTATAACCATAGAGCTTTCCACCAGCCATATTGCATATAGTATAGCTTTACTTTTGTTAGTCTCTATGTGTTACTTTGCAAGCATATTCCATGTGCTGACCCGTTTTCGGGCTGCAACGTTCATGTTGCAGACTTTTCAGACGACGAGTAAGGTGCCTTTAGGTAGTGGTTCTATACTCTGTGATGCCGTTGGAGTTGATGGACTCACTTATCTTCCAAGCCTTCCGCTGTTATCGTTGTTAGATGGCCTTAAGCCATTTTTATTGTAATAAGTTCATCTTTGGAACTATCGATGTAATAAGTATGTGATTGCCACTCTGTTATAAATCCTTCAAGTACTGTGCGTGTCAGCATTACTGATCCAGGGATGACACTGATGCACAGAGATCAGACTGTTTGAGGTATGGTCGCTACAATTCAGCTCACGTTCAGCTCGATGACGTCCCTCGAGCTCTTGATCTAGTTGAGGCCGAGGGAGAGTTTCGTCAGCACGATGGCGTGGTGACGGTGATGATGAAGTTACCGGCGCAGGGCTTCGCCTAAGCACTATGACGATATGACCGAGGTGTGTAACTATGGAGGGGGGCACCGCACACGGCTAGGAACAATTAATGTGTGTTCTAGGGGCGCCCTCCCCACGTATATAAAGGAGGGAGAGGGAGGAGGCAGCCGGCCTAGGGAGGAGGCGCGCCAAGGGTGGAGTCCTACTCCCACTAGGAGTAGGACTCCCCTTTCCTAGTAGGAGTAGGAGAAGAGGGAAAGGAAGGAGAGAAGAGATGGAAGGAGGGGGCGCCGCCCCTCCCCCTTGTCCAGTTAGGACTAGGCTTGGGGGGGGGGCGGCATGCCCTAGGCAGCCCTTCTCTCTCTCCCCTAAAGCCCAATAAGGCCCATTTCTCCCCGGGGGGTTCCAGTAACCTCCCGGTACTCCGATATTTATCCGGTGACCCCCGGAACCCTTACGGTGTCTGAATATAATCTTCCAATATATCAATCTTTATGTCTCGACCATTTGGAGACTCCTAGTCATGTTCGTGATCACATCTGGGACTCCGAACAACCTTCGGTACTTCAAAACACATAAACTCATAATACCGATCGTCATCAAACGTTAAGCGTGCGGACCCTACGGGTTCGAGAACTATGTAGACATGACCGAGACTTATCTCCGGTCAATAACCAATAGCGGAACCTGGATGCTCATATTGGTTCCTACATATTCTACGAAGATCTTTATCGGTCAAACTGCATAAAAACATATGTTGTTCCCTTTGTCATTGGCATGTTACTTGCCCGAGATTCGATCGTCGGTATCATTATACCTATTTCAATCTCGTCACCGACAAGAATCTTTACTCGTTCCGTAATACATCATCTCGTGACTAACTCGTTAGTCATTTGCTTGCAAGGCTTATTATGATGTGTATTACCGAGAGGGCCCAGAGATACCTCTTCGACACTCCGAGTGAAAAAATTCTATTCTCAATATATGCCAACACCACAAACAGTTTCAGAGACTCCCGTAGAGCATCTTTATAGTCACACAGTTACGTTGTGACGTTTGATAGCACACAAGGTGTTCCTACGGTATTTGGGAGTTGCATAATCAAATAGTCAGAGGAACATGTATAAGCCATGAAGAAAGCAATAACAGTAAAATTAAACGATCATAGTGCTAAGCTAACGGATGGGTCTTGTCCATCACATCATTCTCCTGATGATGTGATCCCGTTGATCAAATGACAACACATGTCTATGGTTAGGAAACATAAAAATCTTTGATTAACTAGCTAGTCTAGTAGAGGCATACTAGGGACACTCTGTTTTGTCTATGTATTCACACATGTATCAAGTTTCCGGTTAATACAATTCTAGCATGAATAAAAGACATTTATCATGATATATAAGGAAGTATAAATAAAAAATTTATTATTGCCTCTAGGGCATATTTCCTTCAGTCTCCCACTTGCACTGGAGTCAATAATCTAGATTACATAGTAATGATTCTAACACCCATGGAGTCTTGGTGCGGATCATGTTTTGCTCGTGGAAGAGGCTTAGTCAACGGGCCTACAACATTTAGATCCGTATGTATCTTGCAAATTTCTATGTCTCCCTCCTTGACTTGATCGCGAATGGAATTGAAGCGTCTCTTGATGTGCTTGGCTCTCTTGTGAAACCTGGATTCCTTCGCCAAGGCTATTGCTCCAGTGTTGTCACAAAATATTTTCATTGGACCCGATGCACTAGGTATTACACCTAGATCGGATATGAACTCCTTCATCCAGACTCCTTCATTTGCTGCTTCTGAAGTAGCTATGTACTCCGCTTCACACGTAGATCCCGCCACGACGCTCTGCTTGGAACTGCACAAACTGACAGCTCCACCGTTCAACAAAAATACATATCTGGTTTGTGATTTAGAGTCATCCGGATCAGTGTCAAAGCTTGAATCGACGTAACCGTTCATGACGAGCTCTTTGTCACCTCCATAAATGAGAAACATATCCTTTGTCCTTTTCAGGTACTTCAGGATGTTCTTGACCGCTGTCCAGTGATCCACTCCTGGATTACTTTGGTACCTCCCTGCTAACTTATAGCAAGGCACACATCAGGTCTGGTACACAACATTGCATATGAAAGACCGTGGATGTCGCCTAGAGGGGGGGTGGTTAATAGGCGCTTTAAAATAATTACGGTTTAGGCTCAAACAAACGTGGAATAAACCTAGCGGTTAATTTGTCAAGCACAAAACCTACAACAACTACTCTCAACTATGTGCACCAACAACTTATGCTAAGCAAGATAAACAACTAGGTGACAGCAAGATATATGACAAGAAACAATATGGCTATCACAAAGTAAAGTGCATAAGTAAAGGGCTCGGGTAAGAGATAACCGAGGCACGCGGAGACGAGGATGTATCCCGAAGTTCACACCCTTGCAGATGCTAATCTCCATTTAGAATGGTGTGGCGGCACAATGCTCCCCAAGAAGCCGCTAGGGCCACCGTAATCTCCTCACGCACTCGCACAATCCAAGATGCCGTGATTCCACTAAGGGACCCTTGAGGGCGGTCACTGAACGCGTACAAATGTCAACCCTTGGGGGCGGTCACCGAACCCGTACAAATTGCTCGGGGCGTTCTCCACAACCTAATTGGAGACCCCGACGCTTTCCCGAAGCTTTACACCACAAAGATTAGCTCCAAACACCACCAAGGTTGGGGCTACCTCCAAAACTTAATTAGAGGCTCCCAACGACACAACGAAGCTTCACCACAATGGAATATGGCTCTGCGGTGACCTCAACCGTCTAGGGCGCCCAAGCACCCAAGAGGAACAAGCTCAAGGGTACCAACCACCCAAAAGTAATAAGCTTCTCAACTTGTAATTTCCACGTATCACCGTGGAGAACTCAAACTGATGCACCAAATGCAATGGCAAGGGCACAAGGAGTGCCCAAGTCCTTCTCTCTCAAATCCCACCAAAGCAACTAATGCTAAGGAGGAAAAGAGAGAAAGAACAAGAAGGAGCACACCAAGAACTCCAAGATCTAGATCCAAGGGGTTCCACTCACCTAGAGGAGAAAGTGATTTGGTGGAAATGTGGATCTAGATCTCCTCTCTCTTTCCCCCAAAATCCATCAAGAATCCATGGAGGGATTGAGAGATAGCAAGCTCGAAGAAGGTCAATAATGGGGGAAGAACACGAGCTCAAGAGATTAGGTTCATTGGGGAAGAAGACCCCCTTTTATAGGGCCTCCCGAATCCTACCGTTATGCACCCAGGTCATGCACAAGCAGTACTACCATTTGAGGAGCGGTACTACCGCTGGAGGAGCGGTACTACTGCTTCGCACGGTCAAAACAGCCCAACGAGAGAGAAAAACACGAGCCGTAGTTCTGCCAGGGAGGTAGTACCGCTCTGGGAGAGGTAGTACCGCTTATAAGAGGTACTACCGCTCGAGGGGAGAGGTAGTACCGCATATAAGAGGTAATACCGCTCGAGGGGAGAGGAAGTACCTCTTATAAGAGGTACTACCACTCGAGGGGAGAGGTAGTACCACTTACTGCGAAACCCGACACGAAAAATGGCATCCCCAAAAGCAGCGGTACTACGCGCGGCACAGGGCTGCGGTACTGCCGCTTACAAGCGGTACTACCACTCGAGAGAGCAGTACTACCACTTGAGGCTTTCAAGACCACAACAGAGAAACCAGAGGATGCAATAAAGCCTAAACTACCACAACTTCTGCAAATGAACTACGAATTTAGCAAACTCAAGCTTGTTGGATAGATGCCAACGAGTAGCATCCAAACAGCAAAAGGTTATAATGAGAAGAGGCAGGGGGGGTATGCCTAATATATAGAGGAGAGAAACCTCCAACCGAGAAGAACCGTCATAACCTCCAACATCGAAAACATCATATAATAAGCATGTTAACTCCGTTTTTGATGAACTCGAGCTTGTCATGAAGATGACCAATAGCTCCAAATCTCACAAGGAGAAAAACCAAACAAGAACCAATGAAGATGATGCAAGGATGCAATGGTTTGAGCTCTCTACGAACGATACGATCAAGCTACTCATCGAGAGCCCGCCTTGATAGTACGACAATCGATCCTATAACCCGGTCTCCCACAACTACGATGACACCGGTAAAATAGAAAACCTATCAAGGGCAAACCTTTGCCTTGCACATAGTCCACTTGAGCTGGATGATGACGATCTTGACTCCCTCAAGCTGGACCACCTGTCTTGATTGTGTTGGCTCAGTGAAGACTAGTAGATTGCTCCCTGATGGCTTCTCGCCCCTCGTTGGTTACCCCAAGTGGAAGGTTTGAGATGCAGTGTAGCGGTAGTTTTCCCTTGGCAAAGATACCAAGGATCGAATTCCGCTGAGACTCCAAGGTTCAACAAGAAGGTGTCAACTGCTAATGGCGCCAAATACTTAGCAATTAACTTGGACCTGCACACAGATACAAATAACTTTGCTCCCAACGAGTACAGAGAGGTTGTCAATCCCTCCGGCCTTGTCGTTTACAAAGGATCAAACGCAAGAGATAATAGTGATAGGTATTGCTGCAACTAGTAAGTAAAAGCAGAAAGTAAATAGTGGATGTGATCAGTGATGGTAATATGGACCGGGGTCCCATGATGTTCACTAGTGATGTCTCTCTCCCAAAAGACGATAAAACAGCTATGTGAGGTAAACGAATTACAGCTGGGTAATTGACAGGATTATGTGCGCAAACCAATGCTAACTATGCTGCAAGAAAGGTTGAGGCTCAAAAGCATGGGCGGTACGCCAAGGTAAGTAGACCGAAATCCATTTGCATCTACTACTAATCATCCACCTTGAGATATCTATCCAGAACATCTCGCTGGTATTAAGTTGCGAGTCCCACCCATAGTGTAAACTCAAAGCAATAGACAACTGCATTAAAAGAACTTTGTGTAAAGTAAACAATCCTTGCACCCGCAAGTACAAGCACCGTTGTTTTCCTCCTTGTGGCAACATCGCACCCCCTAGACTCATGTTTATGTCACTCAAGCTAGTCATCGAGGGGCATGAACCCACAATCAAGCATAACGTTCCCTCTTGGAGTTACTACCTACTACTCGGCCAAAGCAATAAATAGCAACGGAGAACATGCAAGAATTACTCAAGAACATAAATATAAAAGAGGTAAATCAAATATATTACTCACACACAATTTGAACATAATCTCACAATCCATCGGATCCCAGCAAACTCAACATAGCAACAACATAAGGATTACATATGTGCCTCGATCATGTAGGACAGCTCACGAGGTCTAATTAGTGAAGCACAAAGAGGGGAGGAGAACATCACATAGCTACTGGTCATGGACCCATGGTCCAAGGGAGACTACTCACAACTCATCTGGGAGGCGTCCATGGTGGTGGAGAGGCTCCCGGTGGTGATCCTCCCCTCCGACAGGGTGCCGGGAAGAGTTCACCTGGTGCTCCCGATCTTGGAAGCGCGGCGGCGGCAGAACAGAGATGAGATCGCGAAAAAGGGTTCCGTCCTCGAGGGTTTCTGGACGCGGTGTAAATATATGCCAAAGGGGGGCATCAGCGGAGACCTGGGGGGCCCAGGCGCCCCCCCCGGCGCGGCCAGGAGGGGGGCCGCGCCACCAGGGCGCCTGGAGCCCTGGTGGCCCCCCTCCGGCCCTACTTTGGCCGCAAGGAAGCTTCCGGAATGCTGATTTTTTATATAATTTTTCCGGGATTTTTCTGGCAGTTTACGTAATGGGAAAACCTGAAATACAAAAACAGTAGAAAACAGAAACTTTCACTGGGGTGCACTGAGGTAATAGGTTAGTCCAAATATGATCAAAAGTGTATGGAAGTGTATAAATATCATAGAAATATCACACAAAAGAGGCATGGAGCAAGCAGAAATTATAGATACATTTTGGACGTATCAACATCCCCAAGCTTAATTCCTGCTCGTCCTCGAGTAGGTAAATGATAACAAGCATAATTTCTGTGGTGACATGCTATTAACCATATAAGAACTTTTCATAGTCACATGACAAGTGCTTACTGAGACAATGAATCTGTAGTAATTAAGTTGCCTCATGAGAAAATCACAAAGAACTGAAAGTTTTACAATATGATACTGAAACACTCAAAAGATTTGTAATGAGCATGGTGTGCAAATATGATAAAGTAGTATCTCGCTTGCCCCCTTTAGTGAAGCAAAACATAAATGCAGGGGCACCTCCAAGGTTTAAGTGACGACTAGATACAAAGATTTCAGAATAAATGATATCATAATCATGCAAAAGACAATGCTACTTTGGGACAATGCACATTACACTCAGAATGACAATCATGCTCTTAATAGTTGGTGCTTTAAAGAAGGTGGAGACTCTCGAACCGTGGCTTTTGTTGGCAAGGTTGAAATCCCGTGGTCGGAAACAAAGACAAAACATGTACCAGAGCTCTTGGTTTTAAAAACAGAGGTAATAATTTTTTTTTTAGATTATGCATGTTCCGTCAACGAATGCTAGCAGATAACTCAATCACTTCTTGAGCTGGACAAGTTTCGAGGAACGGCTCCCGAATGAGGACGATCACATCCTCTTAATCTCCTTTGTTTATCACTGCCAAAGTTTTCTGATTTCTCATGAACAAAGCGTGAAGGAGGGTTTGTTTGTTGTATTATTTTTGAGCCGGGCGCACTCTTTGCCAGTTCCTTCTCGTATTATGGGTTTGCACATTAGACATGCAATCCCGGGGTGAAGCTTGTCCAACTTAAAAAGATCATGAATTAACTACTACTTCCTCATGAACTAAAACAGAGGCACAAAAGAGAAATGCTTTTTTGAATAATTTCGAGATGGTACATGAAAGTCTTCGTTAGGATTGGCAGGTAAATACCATGTATAGGAAGGTATGGTGGACTCATATGGCCTAACTGGTTTAAAGGATTTTGGATGCACAAGCTGTCAGTCCGCTTAGTACAGGCGAAGGTTAGCAAAAGAATGGGAGCGACCAACTAAAAGAGCAATGACGGTCATAATCATGTAGAGAGACAAAGCAACATTGAATCAGGCATGGAAGTTATATCGCTACTCAGAAACTAAAGATCATCAAGGCTTGATAGACTTTCTTTATAGTCTTAAATATGCGTGAGCATACGCCAAGTCAATCAAAATAAATTCTTGAAGGAAGATATCACTAGACCATACCACATCATAGGCAAACAAATCATGTTGGTACTCCAATAACACATTGAGAACCCCCCAGCTATTTGAGACTAACCATAAAAAAACATGAACTACTAAGCATGATTATGCACATAGCATTTTTATCATAGACATATCGACCAGTGCAACAGAAGCCAACTCTCTTAATAAAATAAGCATGATAACTAAAGAGAGTTCCAGCGACCAACTAAACAAAAGCTCTTTAAAAAGATAAGCGTGAAAGCTAAGAGCTAAACATGATAGTAGCTATCTAAAGACAAAGAACACACACTGCAAAGATAGACATGAAAATTCTATGTTATGTTCTAGGTTGAAGTGGAGCGTGTTTCTCTCCCACACAAAGAAAGCTGAGTTCCAACTCGTTATGAGAAGCAAGCAAAGCTAAAGAAAACTAAAAAGGAAACTAAAAGCTAGACGCTCCAAGCATAGCACATAACAAATGAAGTGATAAAAATATAGTGGAACGAAAGACGAACTGATAATTGTTGATGGAGAAGGGGATGCACGGGGGCATCCCCAAGCTTAGACGCTTGATTCTTCTTGAATATTTCTTGGGGGTGCATGGGGGCATCCCCAAGCTTGAGCGTTTGACACTCCTGAATCTTTTTATCATCTTCCCTCGCACACTTGAAAACTCCCTTCATACATAACTCATCATAATCTGATTAGCGAGGTTAGTACCCATAATAAAATAATTGTTCCTTGCTGGAAATAAGGATATTCTTGAAGGTCTACTGTTTCTCAAGATTGCCAAAAGGTTTTTGCAAAGAAAAAGCAAGCTCAAGGTTTGCAAAATGAAGGAAAGGCAAAACAGGACAGAATCTGTGAAAAACAGACCAGCAGGTAGTAAATGATTTTTTCGGGGCACTTCTGCAACTCAAATCAAAAAACTCAGAACAGACGCCCGAAAGCCAATTGTATAGAGAACGCTGTCGAAAAAATTCAGACCAAAAAAGATGATCTGGTGATTTTATACGAATTTTTCTGTCCAAGGACAGAATCTGTTTCCTGGACAGCACGTCACAACTTTTGAACTTTCTTGCAATCAGAGGCTACACTTGGCACAAAGCTGAAAAGTAAAGATACAATGATGATGCTACAGTAGTAACAAGATCAAGACACAACGAAAGCAAAATAAAATTTTATTCATTGTGGGCTGCCTCCCAAAAGCGCTTTCTTTTATGCCATTAAACTAGGCATAATGCAAAGAGATCAAGTTTTATCAAGAGTAAAAGAATAGCTAGCCCGTATAACGGACTCAAAAGGTAACTTAATCTTCTTTCTAGGGAAGTGTTCCATCCCTTTCTTGAGAGGAAATTGGAATTTTACATTCCCCTCTTTCATGTCAATGATGGCACCAACGGTGCGAAGAAAAGGACGTCCCAAAATAATTGGGCAAGAAGATTCACATTCAATATCCATAATAGTAAAATCAACGGGAACGTAATTGTCATTGACAATGATAAGAACATCGTCGATCCTCCCCAAAGGTTTCTTTATGGAAGAATCAACAAGACGAACACCAAAAGAACAAGAATCAAAAGGTTTCAATTTAAGCATATCATATATTCTTTTGGGCATAATGGAGGTACTAGCTCCAACATCACATAAAGCATAGCAAGAGAAGTTATTCAACTTAATTTTAATCATAGGATCCCAACCATCTTCTAGCTTTCTAGGTATGGAGGCTTCTACTCTAAGTTTCTCCTCCCTAGCTTTGATGAGAGCATTAATGATATGCTCGGTGAAGGCAAGGTTAAGCGTGCTAGTGCGGGGATCTTTAGACATCTTGTGAAGGAAATCAATAACTTCGGTAAGGGTGCAATTATCAAAATCAAGGTCACTACTATCAAGTAGAGTGGTAGTGGTGTCCTTTAGGCTCACTTGTTTGGTAGTTTCTATGGTCATAGCATCACCATTAATAGGTCCAATGGGACCAGGAGCGCGTTGGGTGCTAAGAGTTTGAATATCCTCAACAACTTGGATAGTAGCAACAGTGTGGTGGGTAGGAAGGCTCTTAATTCTATCTTCTTCCACCCTTTCTCTAGCCCATCTCTCTTTAAGTTTAGCCAACATCCTAATGTTTTCATTAATTTGCACTTGGATAGCATTCATAGGAGTGACCTTCCTCTCCTCAAGAGGAGAAGTTCTAATTTTAAGCAATTCTACCTCATGGGCTAAATTGTCTACCTTCGAAGAGAGATTATCTAGTTTGTTTAGTTTTTCTTCTACATTCTTATTGAAGGCTTTTTGGGTAGTGATGAAATTTTTAAGCATACTCTCTAGTTCAGAAGTGGAGTTCTTGGTGCTAGGATAAGCATTGTTGTTCCCATAGGAATTAGAGGGGAACGGTCTAGGATTGCTATCAAAATTACTCCTATAAGCATTGTTGTTGAAATTGTTTCTAGAGATAAAGTTCACATCTACTTGTTCTTGAGCAATCAAAGAATTTAAAGGAACATCACGAGGATCAATAGAAGATTGCTTCGAAAGTAGAGACATGATCAAGTCAACTTTTTCATTTAGGGAGGAAATCTCCTCGACAGAGTTTACCTTCCTACCTGTTGGAGCGCGTTCGGTGTGCCATTGGGAATAATTGGTCATCATCTCATCGAGAAGCTTCGTGGCAGCACCAAGTGTAGTTGACATAAAGGTTCCTCCCGCGGCCGAATCTAACAAGTTCCGCAAGGTAAAGTTCAAGCCTGCATAAAAAGTTTGGATAACCATCCAAGTAGTCAAACCATGAGTAGGGCAGTTCTTGACAAGAGATTTCATGCGTTCCCAAGCTTGGGCAACGTGTTCATTATCCAATTGTTTAAAATTCATTATGTTACTTCTTAGTTGGATAATTTTAGCAGGTGGATAGTATTTTCCAATAAAAGCATTCTTGCACTTGTCACAAGAATCTATGCTATTTCTAGGCAAGGATTGAAACCAAATTTTAGCTCCTCCTCTCAAGGAGAAAGGAAAAAGCTTAAGCTTAACAATATTACCATCTATTTCTTGGTACTTTTGCATATCACAGAGTTCAACAAAGTTGTTCAAGTGTAAAGCAGCATCATCTCCAGCACCGGAGAATTGATCTTTCATAACTAGGTTCAGTAAAGCAGGTTTAATTCCATAAGAAGGTGCTGAAGTGGCAGGTGTACTGATAGGCGTGCAAATAAAGTCATCGTTTTTATGACTAGTGAAGTCACACAACTTGGTGTTCTCGGTGGAACCCATAGCAGCAAGCAAGCAAGATAACTATTTTTGTGATTTTCGATAAAGGATACTAAAGCAAAACTGAAAGGTAAACTAACAAGACTAAAAAGCAAAGGTAAAAGATAGCGTGCAACTCCCCTATCTTGAAGAGTAGAGTCCCCGGCGACGGCGCCAGAAAACTTTGCTTGATGGCTTCTCGCCCCTCGTTGGTTCCCCCAAGTGGAAGGTTTGAGATGCAGTGTAGCGGTAGTTTTCCCTTGGCAAAGATACCAAGGATCGAATTCCCCTGAGACTCCAAGGTTCAACAAGAAGGTGTCAACTGCTAACGGCGCCAGATACTTAGCAATCAACTTGGACCTGCACACAGATACAAATAACTTTGCTCCCAATGAGTACAGAGAGGTTGTCAATCCCTCCGGCCTTGTAGTTTACAAAGGATCAAACGCAAGAGATAATAGTGATAGGTATTGCTGCAACTAGTAAGTAAAAGCAGAAAGTAAATAGTGGATGTGATCAGTGATGGTAATATGGACCGGGGTCCCATGATGTTCACTAGTGATGTCTCTCTCCCAAAAGACGATAAAACAGCTATGTGAGGTAAACGAATTACAGCTGGGCAATTGACAGGATTATGTGCGCAAACCAATGCTAACTATGCTGCAAGAAAGGTTGAGGCTCAAAAGCATGGGCGGTACGCCAAGGTAAGTAGACCGAAATTCATCTGCATCTACTACTAATCATCCACCTTGAGATATCTATCCAGAACATCTCGCTGGTATTAAGTTGCGAGTCCCACCCATAGTGTAAACTCAAAAGCAACAGACAACAGCATTAAAAGAACTTTGCGTAAAGTAAACAATCCTTGCACCCGCAAGTACAAGCACCGTTGTTTTCCCCCTTGTGGCAACAACACATCCCCTAGACTCATGTTTCTGTCACTCAAGCTAGTCATCGAGGGGCATGAACCCACAATCAAGCATAACGTTCCCTCTTGGAGTTACTACCTACTACTCGGCCAAAGCAATAAATAGCAACGGAGAACATGCAAGAATTACTCAAGAACATAAATATAAAAGAGGTAAATCAAATATATTACTCACACAATCTGAACATAATCTCACAATCCATCGGATCCCAGCAAACTCAACATAGCAACAGCATAAGGATTACATATGTGCCTCGATCATGTAGGGCAGCTCACGAGGTCTAATTAGTGAAGCACAAAGAGGGGAGGAGAACATCACATAGCTACTGGTCATGGACCCATGGTCCAAGGGAGACTACTCACAACTCATCCGGGAGGCGTCCATGGTGGTGGAGAGGCTTCGGGTGGTGATCCTCCCCTCCGGCAGGGTGCCGGGAAGAGTTCTCCTGGTGCTCCCGATCTTGGAAGCGCGGCGGCGGCAGAACATAGATGAGATCGCGAAAAAGGGTTCCGTCCTCGAGGGTTTTGGGACGCGGTGTAAATATATGCCAAAGGGGGGCATCAGCGGAGACCTGGGGGGCCCAAGCGCCCCCCCGGCGCGGCCAGGAGGGGGGCCGCGCCACCAGGGCGCCTGGAGCCCTGGTGGCCCCCCTCCGGCCCTACTTTGGCTGCAAGGAAGCTTCCGGAATGCTGATTTTTAATATAATTTTTTCTGGGATTTTTCTGGCAGTTTACGTAATGGGAAAACCTGAAATACAAAAACAGCTGAAAACAGAAACTGGCACTGGGGTGCACTGAGTTAATAGGTTAGTCCAAATATGATCAAAAGTGTATGGAAGTGTATAAATATCATAGCAATATCACACAAAAGAGGCATGGAGCAAGCAGAAATTATAGATACGTTTTGGACGTATCACTCCCCCATACTGCACTATGGGTGAGCCACTCTTCGGCACATCTTCACAAATCCATTGCCACCACAATGGACGACAAGCTTCAAGCATATGATCTCTTTGTGATGATCCTACTTGAAATTACACACCACAACCTAACCCCGCAAAGAACTCTCACGAAGACCATGGGTTAGTACACAAAGCGTAATTGACAATGCTTACCATACCATGGGAACGCTTGATCCCTCTCGGTACATCTTCTATGCTTTGTGTGTTGATCAACTTGATTCACTCTTTGACTTAGTCTTGATCAACCTTGAATCTTTCCAACTCTCTTCATTTGGATGATGTCTTCAAGGTAAACATGAATGATCACACACTCTTCTTCTTCAAGACATGCTTGCAATAAGTTCAACCCTCACAATACCAATCTTTGGATAATTACTTAATAGCACCTTGGTCATCACAAACTCTCCTTGAAACCAACAAATGGACTCCAAGAAAAGCCTATGGACGAACCCTTCAAATATAACTCAAGGCAACCATTAGTCAATAGAGATTGTCATCAATTACCAAAACCAAACATGGGGCACCACATGTTCTTTCAATCTCCCCCATTTTGATAATTGATGACAATCACTTTCAAGAGAGTTTATATAAGGAATTATGCATCACCATACCATGCAACAATAATGTATGCGCATGAGATGCAAAAGCTTATGAACAAAACCAAAGCAAGAAGATAAGAAACAACTCTCTAAACTTCCTCACAAAACTCTCTGAAACTTCTCCCCCATTGGCATCGATTGACAAAATGGGCAAAAAGCTTAGAAGGACAATATAAATTGTGTTCCTCCATCAATTGTGTATTTCTCAAAAGGTGTGGAATGCAATACACATATCCAACGATAATACTTGGAGGAACACAAGCTATATTGAAGCCCAAATATTGCAAAAGAATGATATGCCACCCAGACATAACAAAGAGAGAGACACTCAATCAAGCAATCAAAGGATACCAATTGAAGGAAGCTATCAAAATATACCAATTGAACCAACTAGACCAATGATCCTATGAGCCACATGAATGAAAGATATTATGATATGAGCAAAGGAGTGTCCTAGAGAAACTAGAGAAGCTCCCCATGTTTTGTGCACAATTTAGTTTTGTGTTTGGATACAACGAGTACAAAATAGGATCATCACTCCCCCAAGATCAATAGAACCTCACGACAAGTGTAAGAAAGCAACGGAGTGTTCAAAATACACTAGTGAAGCTCTCCTTGATTTGTGCACTCCTTAGAATATTTGCATTAGGATACCAAGTGCACAAAATAGGATCATCACTCCCCAAAATCAATAAAACTCACCACAAGCACAAGCGAGCAAGTAGGAAACAAAGCCTAGCACAAGAAACAAACAAATGGTTGAGCAACATATAAAGGAGGCAACTTAAGAGTAGGCTCAACCAAAATGATGTGTGTGAGTCATGGCAAAGCACTCGAGAAGACTAATGTATGGATGAGCATTAAGCATCAATATAGTCTTGAATGAATGAGATACACGGTACAAGGACTGTCATTCCCACACACAACTAGCAAATGGGTTCACAAGCTCACTAATAAGCATATAAAGAACCTATGCTTGTGACAACCTTTGGTGAAGATATAAAAATAAAGCGTTATCCGGATGAGGGATACCAATTAAATGGCAAAAGCCTTGTCAAGACAAGCATGAGGAAAATGATCTTCACCATAATAGAGTGCATCAAGATGCAACGATACAAGACCCGCACTCAAGGCAAGAGCTTTCACGGAGCCACTAAAGAAATAAGAGAAGAAGGACAATGTGGACGTGAAAGAAGGGGATATCAACTAGATATGCAACTTCTCTCAAGTGTATTAGCTTCTAGGTTGATGAAGATCTTGATGATATCAATCCACAAAGAAGGATGTACGCATGAAATAGTTACAAAAAGAAATAATAAGATATCCACAAGGAAGTCATTAATATAGCAATAAGATATTTGCTTGAAAGCATAGCACATGGCTAGATATGGTATAATTGTATATAAATGAATTCCAACCACACGAACATCAAAGACATCACAACTAGCAACAAGAGATCATTGCTGGGATGCTTTGAGAAATGAAACAAATATCACAAGAAAGAATGAATTACACGCCATGATACAACCTACACAAGGTTGATGAAAGAAATGTGTGCATGAAGGAGATGATGATACTTGTTACCGAGATAGCATTGCAAGAATGTAGAAGATACCAAGTGAAGGAAGATAGTAGTTCATTAATCATCCTATAACATGACTCCAATAAGCACATGGTGATAACACCTTCCTTTTGAATGAGACGAGCATCCAATGCATCTCCAATTGTTCCTAGAACAACAACACAAACAAAATGGTACCCAAACTCATTGGGACCAAAGAGTTAGAAACACGAATAAGAAGGACAAACTCCACACAAATATGTGCATAGAGATAAGAAAATGAAATTCATGCACATCTCATCCAATTTGAGACTAGGTGGAGTTTCCCTTATATATTGGGTCAAAGAAATAAATAATGCCACAGAAAATACATGAAATAAGTATGCATGCTTAACACTTTCAAGAAATAAAAAAGTAATACCAAGTGAAAATAGGATACCAAATGGAGAAATCATCACTTGGAAGATATCAATAAAAAGATACATCAAGGAATGAGATATCCATTGATACACGCAACATTAAACATATCGAACTCCCAGTAGAGAGGATGGTTCCAACAAACCAAGCCCTCTACAAAGTTTCATGATGGCACAAAGTACCAAGAAGAAACGGCTTGCCTTCCACCAGCACACACTTGAAATGGATCACAAGATGAGTGTTCTATAGAAAATAGGAAATCTCCCCCAAGAGTTGTGCATTATAGAGAATTTGCATTAGAATACAAAATGCACAAGATGAGATCACCACTTTCACTATATCTAGAAAATACAAGACAAGATCAAGAAAACAACAAGATCCACAAGTGGCACGGAAAGCAATGGGAGTTGACACAATCTTGGCAAGAGATATGACAACTACAAACAAAAGACAATGTAAAGATGATGAACAATTTGTACCACATAAATGATTACCAATTGTCAAGAGAGAAGAAGTATTTGGAAATAATTCCCGGTGGTAGATTGCAACGATATCCAACATCATCTTCACACCAAACACAAACAAATTTGCAACTTGTAGAGCTAACATGGCACCTCGGAACAACATAATTTATAATATCAACACTAGGTGATAATATCTCAAATTTACACATTTTCTAGGCTTGTAATATACACATAGCATATTACTCCCCCATAATGTGATACCAAAGAAAGACTTAACAAGATTCAAAAGAGAACCAAACAAGAGATAATTAATGAACCAAATAGAATTTGAATTTCTCATGAGAAGACATACCACATAGAGACTAGATAATCTTGCAATATCAATACTAGATGTCATTCCTCATGTACTCACATTTTTAGGATTGTGATGTGCACAAAGCACATCACTCCCCCAAATGGGATGTTCCATTAATCTCTCACAAGAGCCAAATAAGATATAAACAAGATGCAAAAAGGCTCAACACACGACACACACGTACATGATGTGCAAACCAACATACACATACTTGATTTCTCAAGATAAGAAAATTGGAAGCACAACATATACAAGCACATGCAAGGTACAAAACCACAACATGCTAAGGGGCAAGTAACTTTCAATGTAAACAATTTAAGCATGATTTACCACAAGGAGGAACATTGGATATAAGATAGAAACTTGATAATCCGAATGACTTGGCTTGAGACAATATGAATTATGAAGACCCCTTAATTCTTCATAATGTAGCCAAGTCTCCAATATCCTCCAGCAACACCTATTGATCAAGTTTTATCTTGTTGGTCCCCGAGCAAGTTGGGTCCTAAGAGGTTAGTCACAATAGGCTTGGCCACCCAAATGGTTATTTTCTTGACACCACTTTCAGTACCAACAAACTTGGCAAACACATTGCCAACCTTATCCTTCCCAAGAGAATATACATCATCAATAATAATTGGGTTGGATAAGTTACCACAAGTGCATGAAGAAGTGATGTGACCTTTCTCACGACATAAGTAGCAACATCTACTCTTCACTTTCTTCTCACTTGATTTCTCAATATGAGAAGGATTAACTTGAGTCTTCTTGGGAAGTGGCCTTTCTTCAACTTGCGGTTGAGCATGGGATTGAACTTGTAGCCTCTTCCCTTGTTGCTTGTCATTAGTGGGCTTCTTCTTCAATGGGCAAGATCTAACAAGGTCTAACACTTCTTATTCTTATTGGAGTTGAATCCAAGTCCAACTTTGTCATTGGGGGATTTTTGCACACTCAAGATATTGTTGAGTGTGGACTTCCCTTCATGACACTTTCCCAAGTCTTTCTTCAAAGAAGTGACTTGGGCCTTGAGCTCTTTGATTTCCTCTACATGGTTAGTATCAACAAAAGTACTAGATGAAGTATAAGCTTCATCATTAGAGCAACAAGGCAATCAAAGTAATTCAGGACAAGATGTACCAATGTTATGAGTAGATGAATTACAAGTACTAGCACATGGAAATATAGCATTTTGACTTGAAGTAGTGCTAGTATCCACATGAGACTCACTAGATGTTACCTTAGCAATCAAAGCCTCATGAGCTATCTTTAGCACATTATGGGATACTAGAAGATCATCATGAGACCTTGTGAGCTTTACATGACTTTCTTCCAATTTCTCATAATTGCTAGATAGCAACTCAAGTTGAGCCCTTAGCTCAACATTCTCCTTCAAAATGGATGCTTCACTAGAAATAGAGTTAGTAGCACAAGCATCATCAATAATAGCAAGAGGAGAAGGCAACTTGGCAAGCTCTTTTGAATATGAAGGTTTAAGTTGAGCATGAGACTCGGTGAGTTTGATGAGCTCACTCTTAATGATCATTGAGCCATTTTCGAGGTGCTCAAAGTCCTCAAGGAGTTTAGCATGCACAACTTCAAGCTTCCCATTTATAGTTTCAAAATCATTGGCCACCTCAAGAGCTCTATCACGAGATTCCCTCACTCTAGACAATTCTAGAGCAGAAGTCTCCTCAAGAGATTCCTTGGTAGTTTGTTCAAGTTCAAGAGCTTGAGAGAGGTCCGCGATCTCATTAGCGTAATCACGCTCATGACCTTCCATTTTCTCAATGGTGACCTCATGCTCCTCTAGACGAGATTCCAACTAATCAATATATTTCTTGCCCTCAATGGCAATAGACATGATTTCCATAAAGTTGGAACGAGCTAATTTATTCTTAAGAAGAGCTTTAAAAATCATTTCCCCGTTAATTTGTAAGGAGGCAAAATTATCATTCTCTTCATCATTATCAACGTCATCATCATTCTTGTCATCATCACTATCATCACAAGATATAATGGGATTCAAAGTGGGAGATACCTTTGAAGCCTTAGCCATAAGGCAAAATGCAATAGATGATGATGTTGGATCCCTCGAAGCACCATCCAAGGCCACGTCTTGTTCCATGGGGTGTTGGATTTCCTCTACATTGTTAGCATCACAATTCAAGGAAATATATGCATTTTTATCATGGCAACGAGACATAGCAAGCATATCATCATGAGATTTAGTCAAGCAATTTCTACATAATATGCAAGAACTTTTAACACAAGCATGTGAAACATTTAGAGTGTTCAAAGTGTTAAAGTCCAAAGGTGAAGCATTGGAATTATAAAAGTGATGAAGGATCATCAATAAATAAGCTCACTATAATCATTGCAATGAACACCACTACTCACCATATAATTACCTTGTGGCAAACCACATGTAGGTGAAGTAGAAGAAGTTGAGAATACTATACGACCGGAGGTGGAAGGAGGACAATCATCTCCACAAATCTTGGACACACCATAGTCTTGAAGCTTTCTCCATAACTCATGAGCATCCCTGAACATCATGAGTTGAAATATAACTACATTGCTCAAAGCATAGAAAAGCACATTAGAAGCTTGAGCATTGAGATAAGAGGTTTTCTCATCCTCTAAAGATAATCTTTGGGGATCATTTGGTGGAGAAAAACCCATATCTACAATTCTATCTAAATTTGGGTCCATGACCCTAAAGAGATTGAGCATGCGAATTACCCAAACATGAATGTTTGTGCCATCGAAACCAAGAGTGTCAGAGAATCTTAAGCCCCTAGCCGACATCCTTACTCTCTAGGCGGTTAAGCCCTGAAAGAGAGAAGAGGCTCTGATACCAATTGAAAGACTTTGGATGTCACCTAGAGGGGGGTGTGTGAATAGGCGCTTTAAAATAATTACGGTTTAGGCTCGATCAAATGCGGAATAAACCTAGCGGTTAATTTGTCAAGCACAAAACGTACAACAACTAGGCATGTTTGCAAGCTTGTGCAACTCATCTCAAAGCATAACATGGCATGTGAATATAACCAACAGGAAGAAGACATGTTTATGTAGCTACTCATGGCAAGAACATGGTCATAGGATGCATAGATCACTAGCAATTCACATGGCAAAACTGAACTTACTGTTAACAGGCTGACAGAAACATTTTATAGCAATTTGAGAGCATGAAAACAACAAGCTACAGTAGGTCATACTTGCCAACAAGGACATGGATGGATAGAGCATAACATGGAGAACAAGACATGATCATTGGACAATCCAAAACATTCATGTATTTGAGTGGGGCATCAAGCCAACATGGCATTAGGATATAACAGTTTCAGACTTTGTAGTTTTAACAAGTCATAGAAATAAACAACAGCGAGTAGGTCACTTTGCAAGCCTGTTGCAAACACCACAAGGCATATCATGAAAAGTGGATTGCATCACAACAAAGATGACATGATTGTGCTTCTAAACCATATTGACATGTAGCTCAAACAAAAATCACACATAAAGATATAAAAAAGACAAATCAACATCTCATAACAGTTTTCAGCACTTAACAGCCACATTCACTTTTGCAACAGAGATTAACATGGCAATATGGCACCTAATATGTGTCGGGGGAAACTGTCCTCCCACGAGCACCTATGGGACCGGAGCCCCTTCTACGTTGCGGTAAGGGAGCGGAGGGAGCACGAAGAGCAGATCGAGGGGGACACGCGGGCAGTTTTACCCAGGTTCGGGCCGCGCGGACGCGTAAAACCCTACTCCTGCCTTGGTTGTATTGAGCTCTGGAGCTTGAAGATCTATAGTGCTTAGCTACACCGAGCGAGAGAGTGTGAGAGTTTCTGGGATCGAACCCCCTCTACGTTGTGCATGGGCCTCCTTTTATAGCTCAAAGGGGTCACCGACAGGTGTCAACGTAGAGGAGGGTAAAAGTGTAAATTTGGTGGTAGTTGTAACAGTGCGTGAATAGTGCATGAACAGTGGATGAACCTAACTTTGACAATGGGGGACAAGCGCATTAAATGCCCGTCACCGTCGACCCCAAAAGTGTCCGTCCATGCTTCTCCGTTCGCCACGACGGTAGCCTCGTCACCGTGGCTTGCCACCGTGTGCCCCAGGCTGCACAGCCGTCCGCCACGCGTCCCTAGAAGGGCCCCAAGGCGACGCGTGGGCCGATGAGCTGGAGCGCGGGCACACATCATAAGCTTCCCCCGGCAAGCACCTTGCCGGGGCCGTGACCTTACCGGGCCCAGAAGCTTGTCGCTCTCTGGGTCCTGCCGGGGCGCATGATGCGCCGAGGCGTTTCTTGAGGGTGTATTCCTTGGCCTTCCTGGCAAGCTCCCCTTCCCAGGGTCTTGTGCTTAAAGTGATAATCTTGAGCCTGGTACGGCCTTCCCGGCAAGCTCCTCTTGCCGGGGCCTTGATCTTCTGACTTGTATACTTTGTTCTTGAATGGCTTTATATGGACCATAAAGGTTTCCGGCGAGCACGTGGTAAACCCTGCCGCGGGAAGCTGCTACTGCCCGTGCACAAGTTGGGGTACTAAGGTACCCCTATCTTAGTACACCGACAGGAGCCCCCGGGCCTGGGCCACACACGGTGCCGAGCGTTGTTTGGCCAGGCCCAGAACGGTGCACGGGCACACGCGGCCCACGGCGAGCCGTATCCCCTTCCGCATCCGCCGCATCCCTCCCTAACGGCACGCGTCGATTGCGGCGTCGTGGGAGAGATCGTGGCCTGTTTCTTTAATGGGAAATGCGGAGCGTCCCCCACTTCCCCCTTAAAAGTAGAGGAAGCAGGGGCAGTTCCCTCCATCGTCTTCATTGCATCTTCATTCTCCAGAAAACCTCCGCTGCTTCTTGCCTCCGCCCCTCCTCCGCCATCTTCCGCATCCGCGGCGCCGTCGAGCTCCTCGCCTCTTCCCTCGCCGCCCCCGCCATGGCTCCGAAGAGCGACAAGGAGAAAAGCGACAAGGCCAAGAGCGACAAGGCCATGAAGGAGAAGTCCGAGCAGGCGGCGAAGCTGGCCGCCCTGCGGAAGAGGTGCGTGGTCTTCGCGCCAAGTCTTGGTCCGAGGGAGCTGCGGGACAAATACTACCTGTTCTGGGCGAGGGAGACCAAAGCTCATCCTCGCTCCAACGTCTTCCCCGCCATGGCCAAAGATATGTTCCCCGGCGGGTACTTCTTCTTCGCTGCATTCTTTCATTGTGGACTGTGCCCTCCGTTCTCGGAGTTCTTTTGTGATATCATGAACACATATGGCCTCCACCTCCTAGACTTTACCCCCAACGCCATCCTTACGATGGCCGTTTTCGTACATCTGTGCGAAAACTATGTTGGGATTCATCCAAACGTAGCCCTTTTCCGCCACTTCTTCATGCCTAGAGTAGAGGCTGGCGCTCCCCTCTCCGGCGGCATCTCTTGGATCTTCAGGCTGAACAAAAAGGATTCGTACCTGAAGGGAGAACTCCGCGGCAAGTGGGAGGAGTGGCGAGCGGATTGGTGCTGGGTGGTGGAGGATAAGCCGGAGCCCTTCACCACGCCGCGCACAACTGCCATAGTGCGCGGCAGGGATTGGAGCGAATTGGCCCCGGAGGACAACAAGCTCAGTATTGCCCTCATTAGGATTATTCGCCTCCGGGTCGCCAATTTGACTATCGGAGAGGTTGGGGCAGATTTCCTCCACCGCCGCATTGTCCCTTTACAAGAAAGGAAAAGGCCCGCCTGGGAATTCGGCAATGCGGCAGATATCATGAGGCTGCGCCCTGGGTTGAACTACAATTTCACCGCCCTGGAGTTGAAGGGGATGGTCAAGGAGCTCTTCAAGCACGACCCTGCCATGTAGAGTGGTTCAGACCTGCCCGGGGAGTGGTGCCGCTGTGCAACAGCACCGTCCGTGATTCTTTGCGCGCGATGATGCCTGCGTGCGACTCCCATGGCGTCGTCCCCACTTGGATAGAGCCTCCGCCGGATACTGTGCTTTCTTTCTTTGACAACTTGGTCAAGACGCCCCGCAACGCCGAGGAGAAGAAAGGCCTCACCCGGGCCACAACTGGCCGGGATATAGCCTACATCGCCTCCAGGGTGGAGGAGGCCGCCGCAGCTGCGGCCGCGGGCGACTTTGGATACACTGTGGACGAGGCACATGCCGCGGACGAGGTGAGCCAAGCAGAGGAGGCGGAAATCCTCAAGCTGCTCAAGCTTCCGCCCGAAGAGTTTGCCGGGGTGCCTTCCTTGAAGCTTGCCGGGATGGGCGAGGTTGCCGGGGGGAGCGAGGTCGCCGGAGGGAGCGAGGCCGCTGGGCATGGTGCTGAGTCCAGTGGGCCTGCCGGGGAGGAGGAGGACGTCGAGGCTGACGAGGACTCTGGTGGATCCCTGAATCTCGACGACGACGCCTCCTCGTCCTCAGAGAACTCCCCGCCTCCGGCAAGTCCTCCGCAGCAACAGAAGAAACGCCTCCGCAAGGCAACTGAGACGGCGAGGCCGCAGGCGCCTCGACAGCAGCCAGCGCGCCGAGCGACGCGCGCCACCAGGACGAGCGGAGTCGTCAAGGAGGCGCCTCGTGCTCAAGCGCCAAGCGGAGGGGGATCCTCCCGGAGCGGAACGGCCGCCCCTTCTGCTTCTCGGCCCTCGGCGACGACGGAGGCTGGGTCTTCGCAGCCCTCAACCCCGGAGACCGCCAAGCGCCCGAGGGAGCCTTCTCCTCCTGCTCCTCGCGCGGGAGCACCTCAGGTGGATTTCGACTTCTCCGCCTTCAGCTCCGACGACGAGGAAGAGGAGTAAGTACTTGCAACTTGTAAGATTTTTGATTTTGTCTTGATTTTCCTTGTTGATTCTGATCTTGTTTTGCTTTTCTTTCAGGACCCTGGCCCAGCGGATGGCAAAGAGGGCCAAGATCCCTGTGGTCGAGGTTGAAGACGACTCGCCCGCCGCGGCGACCGGAGACGTGCCAGCAGCAAACTTGTCGGAGCAAACTGCTGCTCCGAGGAGCAGCCCCCAGCGTAAGTCTGGCATTTATTTTTCTGTTGGTCGGGCGCGCTTGAGGTTGTTGCTTGTACTGATATTTTGCTGCCTCGTTTGTCTTGTACAGAAGTGGAGCCCCAGCCGCAGGAGCGCCAGGAGGTCGCCCCCGACGAGCCTCTTGCCCCACCCTCCCCGCCAAGGAGGAGCTCCCCGGCGAGGGAGAACGCTCCGCCGAGGACGGGTACTCCGCCAAGGGCGAGTACCCCACCAAGGGTGAGCAGCCGGACAAGGGTGAGCAGCCCGACAAGGGAGGGCGCGGGCGGCCCTCCGCCAGCAGGGGCCACTGCTCCGCCGCCAAGGGAGAACTCCCCGGCGAGGGACCCTGTCGCCGAAGAGGTCCGCGAAGGTAAGTCTTGCAACTTCTTCTTCTTGGATTCTTCTTTTTGAACTTGTCTTTTTGGATATTTGCTTAACTCTTCCTTTCCTTTTTCTTCTGCTAGATCCTCCTGCACCGGAGCGGATGGAGACGGAGGCCGCCGGCGAGGAGGGCGCGCACGGCGATGGCGGCAACGCCACTGCTACTGAGGGCATGGCTGGAGCCGACGAGCCTGCCGCCGAAGAGACCGCCCCGGCCGCCGACGCCGCGGCTGGGGATGAGGCCGGCGACCACAGTGCTGGCCCGGAGGCCGCAGGAGCGTCAAGCGCTACACCGGTCGCCGACCCCCCCCCCCCGCCTCAACGGAGCGGCCGGGTGTCTATCTTGAGGCCCCCAACGGGGTCTTTATACAAGTCCCGTGGGCGTCCTCGTCTCGAGCCCCCGTGGAGGGAGAGACCTACGACGGAGAGGTCCTCGCCTCCGCGGGGTTGAAGGTTGTTGAAGCGCCCGGCGGTAGTGACGAGCCCGAAGAGGAGAAGCTCCTTCGCCGGCTCCTGGCCCTGTACCGGGCCAGGCAAGCGAAGCTGGAGTCTCGGGAAGCTCTCACCGCCAAGGCTGGAGCTGATCTGGAGAAGCACGCCGCGGAGCTCCGCGCCGACAACCAGGCGGCCCTCCGCAACTTGGCGGAGGAGCGCGAAGCGCTTGCCAGGGCGCAGCAAGCCTTCCTCCTGGAGAAGGCCGAGGTGGATGAGCGGCAACGGTTGGCCGCCGAGGAGCTATCCCAGCGAGAAGGAGTGCTCAACCAGCGGAAGGTCGACCTCGATGCCCATGAGGACGACTTCACCGCCCGGGAGCAGGCCATTGGCGGGGCCCTGAAGGAGGCAAAGGACGCTGCCGCCGCCGCGGAGACCGCCAAGAGGGACCTGGAGCTTAAGGTGGAGAAGCTGGAGCGGTACCTGAAGGCGAGCGAGGACAGAGTCACCGCGCTCAATGTGGAGCGGGAGAAAGATGCCCACACCAACTCTGAGTTGCAGGTACGTCTTTCCAAGAAAGGCGACGAGCTCACTGCCGCCAAGGATTCAATTGCTGACTTAGAGTTGAAGGTCTCCACTCTGACTGATTCGCTCGACGCCGCCCGGGACCGCGAGACGAAGCTGAAGGACGAGCTCCGCAAGGAGCGGAACTTGGTGGAGAGCGCCGCCGTCTCAGCGAACAACTTCAGCCGGGTGGTGGAGCAATGGACTGATGATCTGGTCACCTCCGCTGCCAATATTGACAAGGAGATGGTGGCGCTGAGGGCGGAGCATCTTGCGTACTCTCCGGACGAGAACCTCCCCCACAACGCCAAGTTGAGTCTCTTCTTCAGGGGAATTGCGCCGGCGCTTGCACGGCTGCAGGAGAAGATCCCCGTGCAGCTAGCCGACGAGGCGCGTCGGCTCTGCATGGGCACCTTGGAGCGTGTCTTGACGAAGATCGTCTACCGCAACCCCGGCATCAACCTTGTCAACGTCCTCCGCACCTTGCCGGACGACGCAGATCAGGAGGCGTTGAAGGCGCAGGTCGCCCACATCGTCGCCAAGGTGAACAAGATCACGAGGCGTGAAGGCGACCGCGTAGATTAGATTTCTTTCTCTCTGTTTCCTTTGCCGCTGCAAAGTATGTTATGGACATGAATCTATTAGTTATTGCGGCAAGTTTATCTTTGTAATATACTACCTTATTTTGAGCTATCTATGCAGTGTTATCTCCCTTGCTTTTGGTCCTTCACTTTGTATGCTTTTTTGCCCTACGCTTTTAGGGAACTTGCCGGCAAGGGGCCCTTGCCGCGAGCGCTAAGTGCTGGACTCTTAGCAGCCTGCTGGCAAAGGCCTTCCGGCAAGTAAGCTTGCCGCAGCTAGTCGCAGCACACTTAAACTGCTGAGTGAACTCGAAAACGAAGTAAGGGCGCGACACTTGTCGCAGCTCACTTAAGCCGTTGAGCGTGCTCGAAACAGAGTAAGGGCGCGGCTAGCCGCGGGTAGGTTCCTCCGCGCATAGGTTTTCCATACAAAGTGTGGTTGTTCAAGGAAGACAACTAAAAATTTAAAAATTTGAACTGCTCAAATTCTGGTAACTTAGCTTTCATATATTGTTTGCTCCCCGACAAGGCTTCTCTTTCTTGAGCAATACTTGGTTTATACCTCCATCTCCTCCCCCCCGGCAAAATTGTGCGCGAGGAATACTCCTTCCGCTTAAGAGAGAAAGAAAAAAGAGGAGGAAAAACAAGTATAGGGCCTCGCGGCTTGCTAGTGCTTACTGGGGATGCGCGTTGCACAAAATGTCAGATAATGCATGCAAATAACGAAGAAAAGCATGGAATTGACAAGTAGTGCGAAGCACAAAAGCTTTACTGATGCACGGGATCTGCGCCTGGCTTTGTACAAAGGTTTACATGCAACAGCGGCAAGACTTGTACAAAAGGTGGTTGCCGGAGCGGATCACGGCAACCGCGCCTTATGGGTGAAACTTGCGAAGATGCTCTATGTTCCAGGAGTTGCTCACCGGTAAGCCTTCTTCGGTCTCAAGGTGGACAGCGCCGGGCCTTGTGACTTCTCTCACCCGATAAGGGCCTTCCCACTTCGGCGTCAACTTGTTGGAATTCTTGGCGGACTGAACACGCCGAAGAACAAGGTCGCCTTCCTCGAGACTCCTGGCCTTGACCTTGCGGCTATGATAGCGACGCAAGGCATGCTGGTATCGAGCAGCTCGTATAGCAGCCTGGAGACGTTCCTCCTCGAGGAGCAATGCATCATCTTGCAGCAGTTGCTCTTGCTCGAGCTCATCATAAGCGAGCACTCGAGGAGATCCGTATACGAGTTCCATGGGGAGAACAGCCTCTGCTCCATAGACAAGAGCAAAGGGTGTCTGTCCGGTGGCTCGACTTGGTGTCGTTCTAATTGACCAAAGAGCCGCCGGCAACTCCTCTATCCAGTTTCTTCCGCACTTGTGCAGCCTGTCGAAGGTCCTTGTCTTGAGTCCGTGCAGCACTTCAGCATTGGCCTTCTCCGCTTGACCATTGCTCCTCGGGTGAGCAACAGAAGCGAAGCAGACCTTGGCGCCAAGGTCTTGGACGTACGGCATGAAGGTGCGACTTGTGAACTGTGTGCCGTTGTCGGTGATGATCCTGTTAGGGATTCCGAAACGGCAAACAATTGACCTGAAGAACCTGACTGCTGACTGTGCTGTCACCTTTCTCACTGGTTCCACTTCCGGCCACTTTGTGAACTTGTCGATTGCTACGTACAAGTACTCAAAGCCCCCGACTGCGCGGGGAAAGGGGCCGAGGATATCGAGCCCGCAGACCGAGAAGGGCCAGGACAAAGGGATCGTCTAGAGAGCTTGAGCTGGCTGGTGAATTTGCTTGGCATGGAACTGGCACGCTTCACACTTGGTTACTTGTGCAGTTGCATCTTGGAGGGCTTCTGGTCAGAAGAACCCTTGCCGGAACGCCTTCCCGGCAAGTGCCCTTGCGCCAATGTGGTGGCCACATATGCCTCCATGTATCTCTGCCAACAGCTTCTGTCCATCTTCTCTGGAAATGCACTTCAACCTGACACCATTGAGTCTTCTTCTGTACAGCTCATTGCCGACGAACTGGTACATACTTGACTGCCTGGTTATTTTCTCTATCTCTTCTGGGTCGTCGGGAAGTTCTCCAGTTTGCAGAAAACGAACGATTTGCTGTGCCCATGCTGGAGGCTGAGGCTCAACAGCAAGGACTAAAGGCATGAGGGCTGCTGCGGGAACCTCAGCTTCTACGGCAAGAACCTGCGGCTCTGCCGGAGCTGATGGTCCCCCGGCAAGCCTGCCCGGCCAAGGCTTGTCGGGAACGCTTGCTTCAACTGTACAGATCCTTGGATCTGCAGGAGCAAACTGTTCCTCAGCATTTTGGCTGTCGATCTTGGGGACCTTGGCAGCGGCTTCTGGAAGATCCGCCGGCAAGTAGTCGCCAGAGACCAACTTTCTCTTCTTGTTTTGCCCAACTAATGGTGTAACGGATGGCTGAGTTAGCTTGAGCAGGAAGGTCCCTGGTTCCACAGGTAACTTCATTGCAGCACACTTTGAGAGGCCATCTGCAATATCATTCTGAGCTCTTGGGACGTGCTCCATTTGTAGACCTTCAAAGTGTTCTTCAAGCTTCCTCACTTCATCAACATAAGCTTCCATCAAAGGGCTCTGATAACTCTTATTCACTTGTCGGACCACCAACTGCGAATCTCCCCGCACAATCAACTTCTTAATCCCAAGCTCGGCCGCAATCCTGAGGCCGGCAAGCAAACCTTCATACTCAGCAGTATTGTTTGTCGCTTGTTCCTTGGGAAAGTGCATCTGGACAACATACTTGAGGTGCTCTCCGGTGGGCGCTATGAGTACCACGCCGGCACCGGTGCCCTACAGCGAGAAAGCACCATCAAAGTACATTACCCATTCGCTGCTTGCTTCTTGGACGGGGACGTTTGTCTCTGGAACTTCTTCATCTGGCGTTGGGGTCCATTCAGCTATGAATTCTGCCAAAGCTCTGCTCTGTATAGTTGAAGTACTCTCAAACTTGAGACCAAAGCTTGACAGCTCCAGTGCCCACTCGACGATCCTGCCTGTTGCTTCGGGATTCTGTAATATCCTCTTCAACGGAAAGCGAGTGACCACTGTTATCTCGTGTGCTTGGAAGTAGTGGCGCAGCTTCCTTGAGGCCATGAGGAGGCCGAAAAACAACTTCTGTACCCCAGAGTATCTTGATCTAGCTCCTTGCAAGAGGGAACTTACAAAATACACTGGGCACTGCACCATCTTCTTTCGCACTTCTCCTAGTTCCTGTGCAGACTTGTCCTTGTCGGGGCCAGAGCTTGTCGGGGAAGCCCCCTGCTTGTCGCTGGAAGTACTTGTCGGGGCTGTGGACTCTTCCTCTGCCTCCCTTTCCGCTACCAACGCAGCACTAACCACTTGATTGGTTGCCGCTAAGTACAGCAGCAACTTCTCTTGTGGTCTAGGTGGGACAAGTATTGGAGTGGAGGACAGGTATCCTTTCAAATCCTGCAGCGCTGCCTCCGCTTCCGGAGTCCATTTCATAGGACCTGCCTTCTTCAAAATTTTAAAGAAAGGCAAGGCGCGTTCTGCAGACTTTGAAATGAACCTGCTGAGGGCAGCCACACAACCCGCAAGTCTCCTCACATCCTTGACGCGCTTCGGGGCTTCAATCTGCTCGATGGCTTTTATCTTGTCGGGATTGGCTTCAATCCCCCTCTGGGACACAAAGAACCCGAGAAGCTTGCCGGAGGGGACTCCGAAGACGCACTTCTCGGGGTTCAACTTGAGCTGGATCTTGCGCAGATTCTCAAAAGTCTCTTCTAAGTCTGGTATCAGGGTGTCTTTGCTCTTACTCTTGACCACTATATCATCCATGCATGCTTCCACATTTCTGTGTATCTGTGGCTCAAAAGCAGTGTGCACCACCCTTGCAAACGTCGAGCCTGCATTCTTCAATCCAAAGGGCATGCGTATGAAACAGTATGTGCCGCATGGAGTAATGAACGCAGTCTTCTCTTCATCTTCCTTGGCCATAAAAATCTGGTGGTAACCTGAGTATGCATCAAGGAAGGAAAGCAGCTCACATCCGGCGGTGGAGTCGACAATCTGGTCAATATGCGACAAGGGAAATGGATCCTTGGGACATGCTTTATTCACATCAGTGAAGTCTATACAAAGTCTCCACTTCCCATTGGCCTTGCGTACGACAACTGGATTGGCTAACCACGTAGGATGGATCACGCCTCTAACCAGGCCTGCTGCTTCTAACTTCTTTATCTCTTCGGCGATGAATTCTTGGTGCTCCACGGCTTGCTTCCTGACCTTCTGCTTGACGGGCCGCGCATGAGGACAAACAGCAAGCTTGTGCTCAATTACCTTCCTGGGAACGCCGGGGATGTCAGATGGTTGCCATGCAAACACATCGACATTCGCCCGCAGGAAAGCAACGAGCGCGCTTTCCTATTTGTTGTCGAGCGTAGCACTGATGGTGAAGGTACCACCAGTGCCGTCCTCCTTGGCGGACACCTTCTTGGTCGCCGGTGGAGCTGCCATTCCTTTCTTACACTTGCCGGTGGAGCTCGATGGTGCGTCCTCGACGGCAGCGCAGCACTCCGAAGAGGTGCGTTTGCCGGAGTGGGCCCCAGAGCTCTTGCCGGACTTGGTCTTGGTCTTCCCCCCGGGAGCTTCAACGGCAAGTGTGTTGCTTTCTGCTGCGGCTGCTGCATCCCGGTATATCTTGTCGGCGCAGATAAGCGCGTCCGTCTTGTCGCTAGGGACAGAGATGACGCTTATCGGCCCCGGCATCTTGAGTATATTGTAGGCATAGTGGGAAGCTGCCATGAACTTGGCGAGGGCAGGACGTCCAAGTATCCCATTGTATGGCAATGGGATATCGGCCACGTCAAAGGTTATCCTCTCCGTCCTGAAGTTGAGCTCCCCGCCAAAGGTCACTGGCAGAGTAATCTTCCCCTTCGGCTTGCTCCTTCCCGGGTTTATTCCTTGGAACGACCCGGTTTCTTCGAGCTCGCTGTCGGGGATCTGGAGTTTCTTGATCACAGCAGAGGAGATCAAGTTCAGGCCGGCCCCGCCGTCAACCAACATTTTGGTGACCTTGAGGTTGCGGATAGTTGGTGAGACCAACATCGGCAAGCACCCGACCGCCGTTGTGCGGTCAGGGTGATTCTCAAGGTCAAAAATGATGGGCGTGCCGGACCACCTCAGCAGTCTGCGTGACTCGACGGGCGGCTCAGCTGCATTCACTTCCCGCACCTACTGCTTGAGTTGGCGGTGGGAAGTGTGCAGAGAGGCACCTCCGTCGACACACAGGACTTCTGTGGCCTTCTGGAACTCCTGCTCGCTGTTATCTCCTTCCTCCATGTCGTCGTCGTCGTCTTCTTCCTCATCCTTGTCGCGGCCCCGGGGAGGTCGATCACCTTGCCGCTGCTTGGCCTTGCCGCGGCGTCCTCCCTGGCCATTGAACGGGCGCTTCTTGCTTGGTTCTCCCCCGCCGCCTTGGGTCTTCTCCTTGTCGCGACGCTCGTATTCAGCCTTCTGCTGTTCTATGAGGTACTCGACTCGCTTGCAGTTCTGAAGATCGTGGCCCTTGGTGCGGTGGATCTTACAGTATTGCTTGTCGGAGCCGTCCTGCTTGTCGGCTGCCGCTACAGGGGCGGGTTCCTTGCCGGAACCGCCAGCCTGTACCTTCTTGGCGGGAGCCTCCTTGCCGGACTGCTCGACGACTAGCACCTCCTTGCTCTTCTTCTTTCTGTTGTTCCGCCGCCGGCTCTTCTTTGCCGGGGCAGCATCCTCACTGTCGCTTCCTCCTGCGCCAGCATCCTCTCCGGGGAGTCTCCTCCCCTCTTCGGCGCGCGCGCACTTGTCAGCCAGAGCGTAGAGCTCGCTGACATCCCGGATCTTGGTCATGGCCATCTCCTCCCTCATGCGGCGGTTACGCACGTTCTGGTGGAACGCGCTGATAACAGCGGCAGGGTGGACGTCGGGAATGTTGTGTTGCACGCGGCTGAACCTCTGGATGTACTTGCGCAGGGATTCTCCTTCCTTCTGGGCTAGGATGTGGAGATCGCTCTCTTGGCCGTGGGGTTTGTGGCCTCCCGTGAAGGCGCCAACAAACTGGTGGCACAAATCCGCCCACGAAGAAATGGAGTTCTCCGGCAAGTGCATAAGCCAAGAACGGACGTTTGGCTTAAGCACTAGCGGGAAGTAGTTGGCTAGTATCTTCTCGTCGCGTCCCCCGGCAGCCTGCACCGCGATGGTGTAGATGCTGAGGAACTCCGAGGGGTGCGTCTTCCCGTCGTACTTCTCGGGTACGTCGGGCTTGAAATTCTTCATGCTGGGCCACTGGACTCGCCGCAGCTCACGGGTGACCGCAGGGCAACCTGCCGCGTACGGCAAGTCGCCTGGCTCACCGGGCGCGTACGTGTCGACGACGGTCCCAGCGCGCTGATCCGATTGTCGCCGGGCTTCTCGTCGGCGCTCGATGCGCGTTCGAGCGTCTTCTTGCCGCCGGTCGTAGAGGACTTGGCGCTGGTCCCGACGAGCCCGCGGATCCGACGACGCCGTGGAGTCGTCGTCGATGTTGATCCGGTGGGTTGGCGTCTTCTGCTTCCGCGGCGGGGAGTGCATGGTAGTTGCACCCCCGGCGGTCTTGTCGCCATCGGCCTTCGCTTGGTCGACTTGCCGCGGCCGTGATGTCGCCGGCTGCTGCGGTGTGTCGTTGTTGGCGAAGGCGATGAGGCTCTGGATCGTCGCCCTCCAGTCTTCGGCCTTGTCAGCCGCTGGAGGGAATCGAGGAGCAGCTGTGCTCTTGCTAGAGCTTCTGCTGGAGAGGAGGGGAGCGGCGGCGAGCGGTGCGAGGAGCGAGATATGCTCGGACTTCTAACAGGGTTAGAAGGAGCAGTTTCCCGCCCCGGCGACCGCGCCTTGCTCGTACCGGGACGATGGCCTAGAGCGTCCCGCGATCCTCTGGTTTGTCCTTGCCCCAGCAAGCGAATGGTACCTCCTGTACCACGGCGCTGCTGGCTTGGCACCTGCTGGGAGGGATTTGGTGCATCTACGGACACCGAGGCTTTGGAGTTCGCCCGGTCGTCCGTATTGTCCTTGTATTTGGTGGCGCCGTGAGTATCCTCGCCGGCGACCACCCTTCCGCCGGCGTCTCCTCCACCAACCGTTGGTTCTGGTGGCGGTGGAATCGACGCAGACGGGCCTCCGACCTCCGAAGCCTTCTTCTTCGGAGGCATGTTGGTGCTGCTGATGAAGTTGATGAAGCTGGAGAGGTTGATGAAGAATGCGCCAGCGTGAGCGCCGGATCAGGTTCGCACAACCTCGACGCCCCCTACCTGGCGCGCCAAAGATGTCGGGGGAAACTGTCCTCCCACGAGCACCTATGGGACCGGAGCCCCTTCTACATTGCGGTAAGGGAGCGGAGGGAGCACGAAGAGCAGATCGAGGGGGACACGCGGGCAGTTTTACCCAGCTTCGGGCCGCGCGGACGCGTAAAACCCTACTCCTGCCTTGGTTGTATTGAGCTCGGGAGCTTGAAGATCTATAGTGCTTAGCTACATCGAGCGAGAGAGTGTGAGAGTTTCTGGGATCGAACCCCCTCTACGTTGTGCATGGGCCTCCTTTTATAGCTCAAAGGGGTCACCGACAGGTGTCAACGTAGAGGAGGGTAAAAGTGTAAATTTGGTGGTAGTTGTAACAGTGCATGAATAGTGCATGAACAGTGGATGAACAGTGGTCTTCACCTAACTTTGACAGTGGGGGACAAGGGCATTAAATGCCCATCACCGTCGACCCCAAAAGTGTCCGTCCATGCTTCTCCGTTCGCCACGACGGTAGCCTCGTCACCGTGGCTTGCCACCGTGTGCCCCAGGCTGCACAGCCGTCCGCCACGCGTCCCTAGAAGGGCCCCAAGGCGACGCGTGGGCCGATGAGCTGGAGCGCGGGCACACATCATAAGCTTCCCCCGGCAAGCACCTTGCCGGGGCCGTGACCTTGCCGGGCCCAGAAGCTTGTCGCTCTCTGGGTCCTGCCGGGGCGCATGATGCGCCGAGGCGTTTCTTGAGGGTGTATTCCTTGGCCTTCCTGGCAAGCTCCCCTTGCCAGGGTCTTGTGCTTAAAGTGATAATCTTGAGCCTGGTACGGCCTTCCCGGCAAGCTCCTCTTGTCGGGGCCTTGATCTTCTGACTTGTATACTTTGTTCTTGAATGGCTTTATATGGACCAGAAAGGTTTCCGGCGAGCACGTGGTAAACCCTGCCGCGGGAAGCTGCTACTGCCCGTGCACAAGTTGGGGTACTAAGGTACCCCTATCTTAGTACACCGACAATATGAATGCAACATCCACCATCATGTAGAGCACTTCACAATGAACATTTTGACATATCATACACTCCATTTGGACCAACATGCACAAAGATGTGACCTCTCAAACATGCTAACATATTGTTGACAGACAACTAGAGCTGACAAGTAACTTCACATAGCAGTTTTGCAACAAAGATTAAGACATCAAGATGAACAGTAACATGCATGAAAATGCAACTAACATGTAGAGCACTTCGAGACAAACATTTTGACATACCATATGCTTCATTTGGATCTATGCGCAAAAACTTACACCACTCACAAGTATGCAACATGTTGTTGAATTTCGGGGACTTAGCCATTTTTCTAAAACAAAAAGTGAGCGGAGCTTAGCTATCTCATGCACGGGGTGGGGAATAGTGGGCAGCTCACCACGGGCTTGGCCCAAGTGGGGGAAGGGTAGCTGTGCTGGCGGTTGGGCCGTGAGGAGGGCGCGAGGCAGGCCGAGGAGCTGGGCCTCGGGGCGCTCGAGCGGCCCACGCGACGCACGGGAGGAGCAGCTCCTCTGCTCGCTCCCGAGCCGGACCATGACGGCGGCGACTCGGTTTGGCTCCGGCGTGGAAGTGAGGAGGCGGACGCACGGGGTCGGGGTCACCGGATCCGGCCGCCGAGGGCCCATTCTGGCTAGATCCGAGGCCAGCGGGGTTGGGTGGACACGGCTGAGGCCGAGGAGCGGTGGCGCGAGTACGACAGTTGGCGGGGAAAGGTTGCCGGCGGGAGGAGCTCTAGGGGAAGTGGCGAGCGGCGCGCAGCATCCGATGGTGCCGAGGGGCGGCAATGACGGTACTCTGGTGGGGTCGCCTCGGATGGCGCGACGACGGGGAATCGGCTTCGGTAGAGACCGGCGGCGGTTGCGCTCGAGGACGATGGCTCGGGCGAGGGAGCCAGGGCGGGCCGGGCCGGCGGTGCGCACGGGCCCAGATCCGGCCCGGGGCGGGCCAGTTGCGGGCTCCAGCGGGCCGCGGTGAAGTGGGGTGCGGGGAGGCCACGTGGACGCGCGGGACTGGCTGAGGACGGCTGCACGGCCAATCCGAGCGCTACAAGTGGCACGTCTGAGGTGGCTGGCGGCGAATTTTGAGGTGGTGGAGGAAGGCGGCTGTGGGGAGCTCGAGGAGGAGGAGGTCTAGGGTAGGGGAAGGCTAGGGTTCCCCATTTTGGAAGGAAGGGGGCTTAAATAGGGTAGGAGGGTTAGGGTTAGGGGGTTTTTACTCCGTTTTTGGACCGTACGATCTCAATCGTGCGGCTCCGAGCAGAGGGGGAGTTAGGCAGGCCTGGTGGGCTGATTGTGGCTGTGCAAACAGGGCCTCGGGCTGAGAGGAGAGAAGAGAGAGAGTGCCCCGACGGGGTTTTCGGAGACCGAAAACGTCCGACGAAAAATACCGGCAACGGTGCCGCTACGAGTTTAACGGTTGGGCTATCAAACGAGCTCCGAATGCGACAAAATTTGGCAGGCGGTCTGTCTACACTATAATAAGACCACACGCCAAGTTTCAACCCATTCCGAGAACATTTTCGGCCACTTATAAGATAAATATTCGGAGGTGCCGCGGGCACGTGCGAGTGTGTCTGGGCTCAGAACGGACAACGAAGAGGACGGGGCAACTACGAACGGATGCAAGTTTCGAAAACATGTTGATGCAATGCACACGATGACATGGCAAAATGCAACACGCAAGAAGATGACATGGCAATGGCAACGAATAACTGGCTGACACCTAGCACATCGGTCTCGGGGTGTCACACTCACCTATGTGCACCAACAACTTATGCTAAGCAAGATAAACAACTAGGTGATAGCAAGATATATAACAAGAAACAGTATGGTTATCACAAAGTAAAGTGCATAAGTAAAGGGCTTGGGTAAGAGATAACCGAGGCACGTGGAGACGACGATGTATCCCGAAGTTCACACCCATGCGGATTCTAATCTCCGTTTGGAGCGGTGTGGAGGCACAATGCTCCCCAAGTAGCCACTAGGGCCACCGTAATTTCCTCACGCCCTCGCACAATGCAAGATGCCGTGATTCCACTAAGGGACACTTGAGGGCGGTCACCGAACCCGTACAAATGGCAACCCTTGGGGGCGGTCACCGAACCCATACAAATTGCTCGGGGCGATCTCCAAAACCTAATTGGAGACCCCGACGCTTGCTCGGAGCTTTACACCACAAAGATTGAGTTCCGAACATCACCAAGGTTGGGGCTACCTCCACAACTTAATTTGAGGCTCCCAACGACACCACAAAGCTTCACCACAATGGAATATGGCTTCGCGGTGACCTCAACCATCTAGGGCGCCCGAGCACCCAAGAGGAACAAGCTCAAGGGTACCAAGCACCCAAGAGTAGTAAGCATCTCAACTTGTAACTTCCATGTATCATCGTGGAGAACTCAAACCGATGCACCAAATGCAATGGCAAGGGCACACAGAGTGCCCAAGTCCTTCTCTCTCAAATCCCACCAAAGAAACTAATGCTAGGGAGGAAAAGAGAGAAATAACAAGAAGGAGAACACCAAGAACTCCAAGATCTAGATCCAAGGGGTTCCCCTCACCTAGAGGAGAAATTGATTGGTGGAAAGGTGGATCTAGATCTCCTCTCTCTTATCCCCCAAAACCCAGCAAGAATCCATGGAGGGATTGAGATACAGCAAGCTCGAAGAAGGTCAACAATGGGGGAAGAACACGAGATCAAGAGATTAGGTTCATTGGGGAAGAAGACCCCCTTTTATAGGGCCTCCTGAATCCAACCGTTAGGCACCTAGGTCGTGCACAAGCGGTACAACTGCTGGAGGAGCGGTACTACCGCTTAGCACAGTCAAAACAGCCCAACGAGAGAGAAAAACATGACCTATAGTTCTGCTAGAGAGGTAGTACCGCTCAGGGGAGAGGTAGTACCGCTTATAAGAGGTACTACCGCTTGAGGGGAGAGGTAGTACCTCTTATAAGAGGCACTACCGCTCGAGGGGAGAGGAAGTACCGCTTATAAGAGGTACTACCGCTCGAGGGGTGAGGTAGTACCACTTACCATGAAACCCGACACGAAAAATCGCATCCGCAAAAGCAACGGTACTACGCGCGGCATAGGGCTGCGGTACGGCCGCTTACAAGCGGTACTATCGCTCGAGAGAGCAGTACTACCGCTTGAGGCTTTAAAGAACACAACAGAGAAAACAGAGGATGCAATAAAGCCTAAACTGCCACAACTTCTGCAAATGAACTCCGAATTGAGCAAACTCAAGCTTGTTGGATAGATGACAATGATTAGCATCCAAACAGCAAAATGTTATAATGAGAAGTGGCAGGGGAGGTATGCCTAATATATAGAGGAGAGAAACCTCCAACGAGAAGAACCGGCATAACCTCGAACATCGAAAACATCATAGAATAAGCATGTTAACTCCTTTTTCGATGAACTCGAGCTTGTCATGAAGATGACCAAAAGCTCCAAATCTCACAAGGAGAAAAATCAAACAAAAACTAACAAAGATGTTGCAAGGATGTAATGGTTTGAGATCTCTACGAACGATACGGTCAAGCTAATCATCGAGAGCCCCCCTTGATAGTACGACAATCGATCCTATAACCCGGCCTCCCACAACTACCATGAGACCGGTAAAATAGAAAACCTATCAAGGAAAACCTTTGCCTTGCACATAGTCCACTTGAGCTGGATGATGACGATGTCGACTCCTTCAAGCTGGACCACCTTTCTTGATTGTGGTGGCTCGGTGAAGACTAGTAGATTGCTCCCCCATACTCCTCTGTGGGTGAGCCACTCTTCGGCACATCTTCAAGTGTCCATTGCCACCACAATGGACGACAAGCTTCAAGCATATGGTCTTTTTGTGATTATCCTACTTGAACTTGCACACCAGAACCTAACCCCACAAATAACTCTCATGAAGACCATGGGTTAGTACACAAAGCGTAATTGACAATGCTTACCATACCATGGGATTGCTTGATCCCTCTCGGTACATATTCTATGATTTGTGTGTTGATCAACTTGATTCACTATTTGACTTAGTCTTGATCAACCTTGAATCTTTCCAACTCTCTTCATTTGGATGATATCTTGAAGGTAAACATGAATTATCACACACTCTTCTTCGACATGCTTGCAATAAGTTCAACCCTCACAAGACCAATCTTTGGATAATTCCTTAATATCACCTTGGTCATCACAAACTCTCCTTGAAACCAACAAGTGGACTCCAAGAAAGGCCTATGGACAAACCCTTCAAATATAACTCAAGGCAATCATTAGTCCACAGAGATTGTCATCAATTACCAAAACCAAACATGGGGGCACCACATGTTCTTTCAATCTCCCCCATTTTGGTAATTGATGACAATCACTTTCAAGAGAGTTTATATAAGGAATTATGCATCACCATACTATGCAACAATAATGTATGTGCATGAGATGCAAAAGCTTATGAACAAAACCAAAACAAGAAGACAAGAAACAACTCTCTAAACTTTCTCACAAAACTCTCTGAAACTTCTCCCCCATTGACATCGATTGCCAAAATGGGAAAAAAGCTTAGAAGACCAGTATAAATTGTGTTCCTCCATCAATTGTGTATTTCTCAAAAGGTGTGGAATGCAATACACATATCCAACGATAAATGCTTGGAGGAAGACAAGTTATATTGAAGCCCAAAGATTGCAAAAGAATGATATGCCACACATACATAACAAAGAGAGAGACACACAATCAAGCAATCAAAGGATACCAATTGAAGCAAGCCATCAAAAGATACCAATTGAACCAACTAGACCAATGATCCTATGAGCCACATGAATGAGAGATATTAAGATATGAATATAGGAGTGTCCTAGAGAAACTAGAGAAGCTCCCCATGTTTTGTGCACAATTTAGTTTTGTATTTGGATACAACGAGCACAAAATAGGATCATCACTCCCCCAAGATCAATAGAACCTCACAACAAGTGCAAGAGAGCAACGGAGTGCTCGAAAGACACTAGTGAAGCTCTCCATGATATGTGCACTCTTTAGAATATTTGCATTATGATACCAAGTGCACAAAATAAGATCACTACTCCCCCAAAATCAATAGAAACTAACAACAAGCACAAGCGGGCAAGTAGGAAACAAAGCCTAGCACAAGCAACATACAAATGGTTGAGCAACGTATAAAGGAGGCAACTTAAGAGTAGGCTAAACCAAAATGATGTGTGTGAGTCATGGCAAAGCACTTGAGAAGACTAATGTATGGATGAGCATTAGCATCAATATAATCTTGAATGAATGAGATACACTGTGCAAGGCCTGTCATTCCCACACACAACTAGCAAATGGGTTCACAAGCTCACTAATAAGCATATAAAGAACCTATGCTTGTGAAAACCCGTGGTGAAGATATAAAAATAAAGTGTTATCAAGACGAGGGATACCAATTAAATGGCAAAAGCCTTGTCAAGACAAGCATGAGGAAAATGATCTTCACCACAACAGAGTGCATCAAGATGCAACGATATAAGACGCGCACTCAAGGCAAGAGCTTTCATGGAGCCACCAAAGAAATAATACAAGAAGAAAAATGTGGATGTGAAATAAGGGGGTATTAACTAGATATGCAACTTCTCTCAATTGTATAAGCTTCTAGGTAGATGAAGATCATGATGATATCAATCCACAAAGAAGGATGTTCGCATGAAATAGTTACAAAAAGAAAGAATAAGATATCCAGAAGGAAGTCATAAATATACCAATAAGATATTTGCTTGAAAGCATAACACATGGCTAGATATGGTCTTATTGTATATAAATAAATTCCAACCACACAAACATCATAGACATCACAACGAGCAACAACAGATCATTGTTGGGATGCATTGAGAAACAAAACAAGTATCACAAGAAAGAATGAATTAAATGCCATGATACAACCTACACAAGGTTGATGAAAGAAATGTGTGCATGAAGTAGATGATGATACTTGTTACCGAGATAGCATTGGAAGGATGTAGAATATACCAAGTGAAGGAAGATAGTAGTTCATTAATCATCCTATAACATGACTCCAATAAGCACATGGTGACAACACCTTCCTTTTGAATGAGCCGAGCATCCAATGCATCTCCAATTGTTCCTAGAACAACAACACAAACAAAATGGTACCCAAACTCGTTGGGACCAAAGAGTTAGAAACACGAATAAGAAGGACAAACTCCACACAAATATATGCATCGAGATAAGAAAATGAAATTCATGCACATCTCATCCAATTTGAGACTAGGTGGAGTTTCCCTTATATATTGGGTCAAAGAAAGAAAGCATGCCACAGAAAATACAAGAAGTAAGTATGCATTCTTAAGAATTTCAAGAAACGAAACTAAATGAAAATGTAATACCAAGTGAAAATAGGATACCAAATGGAGAAATCATCACTTGGAAGATATCAATAAAAAGATACATCAAGGAATGAGATATCCATTGATACACGCAACATGAAAGATATTGAACTCCCAATACAGAGGATGGTTCCAACAAACCAAGCCCTCTACAAAGTTTCATGATGGCACAAATCATCAAGATGAAACGACTTGCCTTCCACCAACACACACTTGAAATGGATCACAAGATGAGTGTTCTATAGAAAATGGAAAATCTCCCCCCGAGAGTTGTGCATTATAAAGAATTTGCATTTGAATACAAAATGCACAAGATGAGATCACCGCTTTCACTATATCTAGAAAACACTAGACAAGATCAAGAAAACAACAAGATCCACAAGTGGCACAGAAAGCAATGGGAGTTGACACAATCTTGGCAAGAGATAAGATAACTACAAACAAAAGACAATGTAAAGATGATCAACAATTTGTACCACATAAATGATTACCAATTGTTAGGAGACAAGAAGTATTTGGAAATAATTCCTGGTGGTAGATTGCAACGATATCCAACATCATCTTCACACCAAACACAAACAAATTTGCAACTTGTAGAGCTAACATGGCACCTAGGAACAACATAATTTACAATATCAACACTAGGTGATAATATCTCAAATTTACACATTTTTTAGGCTTGTAATATACACATAGCATATTACTCTCCCATAATGTGATACCAAAGAAATACTTAACACGATGCAAAAGAGAACCAAACAAGAGATAATTAATGGACCAAATAGAATTTGAATTTCTCATGAGAAGACATACCACATAGAGACTAGATAATCTTGTAATATCAATACTAGATGGTATTCCTGATGTACAGACATTTTTAGGATTGTGAGGTGCACAAAGCACATCACTCCCCCCAAAATGGGATGTTCCATTAATCTCTCACAAGAGCCAACTAAGATATAAACAAGATGCAAAAAGGCTCAACACACGACACACACGTACATGATGGGCAAACCAACATACACATACTTGATTTCTCAAGATAAGCAAATTGTAAGCACGACATATACAAGCACATGCAAGGTACAAAACCACAACATGCTAAGGGGTAATTAACTTTCAATGTAAACAATTTAAGCACTAGTTACCACAAGGAGGAACATTGGATATAAGATAGAAACTTGATAATCCGAATGACTTGGCTTGAGACAATATGAATGATGAAGACCCCTTAATTCTTCATAATGTAGCCAAGTCCCCAATATCCTCCAACAACACCTATTGATCATGTTTTAGCTTGTTGTTCCCCAAGCAAGTTGGGTCCTAAGAGGTTAGTCACAATAGTCTAGGCCACCCAAATGGTTCTTTTCTTGGCACCACCTTGAGTACCAACAAACTTGGCAAACACATTGCCAACATTATCCTTCCCAAGAGAATAGACATCATCAATAATAATTGGGTTGGATAAGTTACCACTAGTGCATGAAGAAGCGATGCGACCTTTCTCACGACATAAGTAGCAACATCTTCTCTTCAATTTCTTCACACTTGATTTCTCAATAAGAGAAGCATTAACTTGAGTCTTCTTGGGATGTGGCCTTTATTCAACTTGCGGTTGAGCATGAGATTGAACTTGTGGCCTCTTCCCTTGTTGCTTGTCATTAGTGGGCTTCTTCTTCAATGGGCAAGATCTAACATGATGCCCTTCAATTTTGCACTTGAATCAAATAATCTTGGCCGAATTCTTTTGTTGTTCTTGGCCCCTCTTCTTATTTCTCTTGGACTTCTTATTCTTATTGGAGTTGAATCCAACTCCAACTTTGTCTTTGGGGGATTTTTGCCCACTCAAGATATTGTTGAGTGTGGACTTCCCTTCATGACACTTTTCCAAGTCTTTCTTCAAAGAAGTGATTTGGGCCTTGAGCTCTTTGATTTCCTCTACATGGTTAGTATCAACAAAAGTACTAGACGAAGTATAAGCTTCATCGTTAGAGCAACAAGGCAAGGAACGTAATTCATCACAAGATGTACCAATGTTATGAGTAGATGAATTACGAGGACTAGCACATGGCAAGATAGCATTTTGACTTGAAGTAGTGCTAGTATCCACATGAGACTCACTAGATGTTACCTTAGGAATCATAGCCTCATGAGCTATCTTTAGCACATTATGGGATACTAGAAGATCATCATGAGACCTTGTGAGCTTTACATGACTTTCTTCCAATTTCCCATAATTGCTAGATAGCAACTCAAGTTGAGCCCTTAGCTCAACATTCTCCTTCAAAATGGATGCTTCACAAGAAATAGAGTTAGTAGCACAAGCATCATCAATCATAGCAATATGAGAAGGCAACTTGGCAAGCTCTTTTGAATATGAAGCTTTAAGTTGAGTATGAGACTCGGTGAGTTTGAGGAGCTCACTCTTAATGACCCTTGAGCCATTTTCGAGGTGCTCAAAGTCCTCAAGGAGTTTAGCATGCACAACTTCAAGCTTCTCATTTTTAGTTTAAAAATCATTGGCCACCTCAAGAGCTCTATCACGAGATTCTCTCACTCTAGACAATTCTAGAGCAAAAGTCTCCTCAAGAGATTCCTTGGTGGTTTGTTCAAGTTCAAGAGCTTGAGAGAGGTGTGCGATCTCATTAGCGTAACCACGCTAATGACCTTCCATTTTATCAATGGTGACCTCATGCTCCTCTAGACGAGATTCCAACTCATCAATATATTTCTTGCTCTCAATGGCAATAGCCATGATTTCCATAAAGTTGGAACGAGCTAATTTATTCTTAATAAGAGCTTTTAAAATCACCCCCCTTAATTTGTAAGGAGGCAACATTATCATTCTCTTCATCATTATCAACATCATCATCATTCTTGTCATCATCACTATCATCACAAGATATATTGGGATTCAAAGTGGGAGATACCTTTGAAGCCTTAGCCATAAGGCAAAACGCAATAGATGATGATGTTGGATCCCTCGAGCACCATTCAAGGACACATTTTGTTCCATGGGGTGTTGTATTTCCTCTACATTGTTAGCATCACAATTCGAGGAAATATATGCATTTTTATCATGGCAACGAGACATAGCAAGCATATCATCATGAGACTTAGTCAAGAAATTTCTACATGATATGCAAGAACTTTTAACACGAGCATATGAAACATTTAGAGTGCTCGAAGTGTTAAAGTCCAAAAGTGAAGCATTGCAATAATAAAGTGATGAAGGAGCATGAATAATAAGCTCACTATAATCATTGCAATGAACACCACTACTCACCATATAATTACCTTGTGGCAAACCACATGTAGGTGAAGTAGAAGAAATTGAGAATACCATACGGCCAGAGGTGGAAGGAGGACAATCATATCCACAAATCTTGGACATGCCATATTTGTATTGAAGCTTTCTCCACAACTCATGAGCATCCCGGAACGGCATGAGTTGAAATATAACTACATTGCTGAAAGCATCGAAAAGCACATTAGAAGTTTGAGCATTGATATAAGAGTTTTTCTCATCGTCTAAAGATAATCTTTCGGGATCCTTTGGAGGAGAAAAACCCATATCTACAATTCTATCTAAATTTGGGTCCATGACCCCAAAGAGATTAAGCATGCGAATTATCCAAACATCAAAGTTTGTGCCATCGAAACTAAGAGTGTTAGAGAATCCTAAGCCCCTAGTCGACATCCGTACTCTATAGGTGGTTAAGCCCTATAAAGAGAGATGAGGCTCTGAGACCAATTTAAAGACCGTGGATGTCGCCTAGAGGGGGGGGTGAATAGGCGCTTTAAAAATACGGTTTAGGCTCGAACAAATATGGAATAAACATAGCGGTTAATTTGTAAAGCACAAAACCTACAACAACTAGGCTCACCTTTGTGCACTAACAACTTATGCTAAGCAAGATAAACAACTAGGTGATAGCAAGATATATGACAAGAAACATTATGGTTATCACAAAGTAAAGTGCATAAGTAAAGGGCTCGGGTAAGAGATAACCAAGGCACGCGGAGACGACGATGTATCCCGAAGTTCACACCCTTGCAGATGCTAATCTCCGTTTGGAACGGTGTGGAGGCACAATGCTCCCCAAGAAGCCACTAGGGCTACCGTAATCTCCTCACGCCCTCACACAATGCAAGATACCTTGATTCCACTAAGGGACCCTTGAGGGCGGTCACCGAACCCGTACAAATGGCATCCCTTGGGGGCGGTCACCGAACCCGTACAAATTGCTCGGGGCGATCTCCACAATCTAATTGGAGACCCCAAAGCTTGCCCGGAGCTTTACACCACAAATATTGAGCTCTGAACACCACAAAGGTTGGGGCTACCTCCACAACTTAATTGGAGGCTCCCAACGACACCACGAAGCTTCACCACAATGGAATATGGCTCCGCGGTGACCTCACCGTCTAGGGTGCCCAAGCACCCAAGAGTAATAAGCTTCTCAACTTGTAACTTCCATGTATCACCATGGTGAACTCAAACCGATGCACCAAATGCAATGGCAAGGGCACACGGAGTGCCCAAGTCCTTCTCTCTCAAATCCCACCAAAGCAACTAATGCTAGGGAGGAAAAGAGAGAAAGAACAAGAAGGAGAACACCAAGAACTCCAAGATCTAGATCCAAGGGGTTCCCCTCACCTAGAGGAGAAAGTGATTGGTGGAAATGTGGATCTAGATCTCCTCTCTCTTTTCCCCCAAAACCCAGCAAGAATCCATGCAGGGATTGAGAGATAGCAAGCTCGAAGAAGGTCAACGATGGGGGAAGAACACGAGCTCAAGAGATTAGGTTCATTGGGGAATAAGACCCCCTTTTATAGGGCCTCCCGAATACAACCGTTATGCACCCAGGTGGTGCACAAGCGGTACTACCGCTGGAGGAGCGGTACTACCGCTTAGCATGGTAAAAACCGCCCAACGAGAGAGAAAAACACGACCTGTAGTTCTGCCAGAGAGGTAGTACCGTTCTGGGGAGAGGTAGTAGCGCTTATAAGAGGTAGTACCGCTCGAGGGGAGATGTAGTACCGCTTATAAGAGGTACTACCGCTCGAGGGGAGAGGAAGTACCTCTTACCGCGAAACCCGACACAAAAAATCGCATCCCCAAAAGCAGCGGTACTACGCGCGGCACATGGCCGCGGTACTGCCGCTTACAAGCGGTACTACCGCTCGGGAGAGCAGTACTACCGCTTGAGGCTTTCAAGAACACAACAGAGAAAACAGAGGATGCAATAAAGCGTAAACTGCCAGAACTTCTGCAAATGAACTCCGAATTGAGCAAACTCAAGCTTGTTTGATAGATGACAACGAGTAGCATCCAAACAACAAAAGGTTATAATGAGAAGAGGCAGGGGAGGTATGCCTAATATATAGAGGAGAGAAACCTCCGACCGTGAATAACCGACATAATGTCCAACATCGAAAACATCATTGAATAAGCATGTTAACTTCGTTTTCGGTGAACTCGAGCTTGCCATGAAGATGACCAAAAGCTCCAAATCTCACAAGGAGAAAAATCAAACAAGAACCAATAAAGATGATGCAAGGATGCAATGGTTTGAGATCTCTACGAACGATATGATCAAGCTACTCATCGAGAGCCCCCCTTGATAGTACGACAATCGATCCTATAACCCGGTCTCCCACAACTACGATGAGACCGGTAAAATAGAAAACCTATCAAGGGCAAAACATTGCCTTGCACATAGTGCACTTGAGATGGATGATGACGATCTTGACTCCCTCAAGCTGGACCACCTATCTTGATTGTGTTGGCTCGGTGAAGACTAGTAGATTGCTCCCCCATACTCCACTATGGGTGAGCCACTCTTCGGCACATCTTCACAAGTCCATTGCCACCACAATAGACGACAAGCTTCAAGCATATGATCTCTTTGTGATGATCCTACTTGAACTTGAACACCACAACCTAACCCTACAAAGAACTCTCACGAAGACCATGGGTTAGTACACAAAGCGTAATTGACAATGCTTACCACACCATGGGATTGCTTGATCCCTCTCGGTACATCTTCTATGCTTTGTGTGTTGATCAACTTGATTAACTCTTTGACTTAGTCTTGATGAACTTTGAATCTTTCCAACTCTCTTCATTTGCATGATGTCTTGAAGGTAAACATGAATGATCACACACTCTTCTTCTTCAAGACATGCTTGCAATAAGTTCAACCCTCACAAAACCAATCTTTGGATAATTCCTTAATAGCACCTTGGTCATCACAAACTCTCCTTGAAACCAACAAATGGACTCCAAGAAAAGCCTATGGTCAAACCCTTCAAATATAACTCAAGGCAACCATTAGTCCATAGAGATTGTCATCAATTACCAAAACCAAACATGGGGACACCGCATGTTCTTTCAGCTTACATGATAGATCCTATGGCTGAGGCATAGGGAATGACTTTCATTTTCTCTCTATCTTCTGCAGTGGTCGGGCATTGAGTCTTACTCAACTTCACACCTTGTAACACAGGCAAGAGCCCTTTTTTTGACTGATCCATTTTGAAATTCTTCAAAACTTTTCAAGGTATGTGCTTTGTGAAAGTCCAATTAAGCGTCTTGATCTATCTCTATAGATCTTGATGCCCAATATATAAGCAGGTTCACCGAGGTCTTTCATTGAAAAATTCTTATTCAACTATCCTTTTATGCCATTCAGAAATTCTATATCATTTCCAATCAACAATATGGCATCCATATGTAATATCAGAAATGCTACAGAGCTCCCACTCACTTTCTTGTAAATACAGGCTTCTCAAAAAGTCTGTATAAAACCTCATCTAAGCGTATATTCCAACTCCGAGATGCTTGCACCAGTCCATAGATGGATCGCTGGAGCTTGCACACTTTGTTAGCACCTTTAGGATCGACAAAACCTTCTGGTTGCATCATATACAACTCCTCTTTGACGTATCTATTAAGGAATGCAGTTTTGACATCCATTTGCCAGATTTCATAATCATAAAATGCAGCAATTGCTAACATGATTCGGACAGACTTAAGCATCGCTACGGGTGAGAAAGTCTCATTGTATTCAACTCCTTGAACTTGTCAAAAATCTTTCGCAACAAGTCGAGCTTTGTAGACGGTTACATTACCATCAGCGTCAGTCTTCCTCTTAAAGATCCATTTATTTTCAATGGCTTCTGATCATCGGACAAGTCAACCAAAGTCCACACTTTGTTCTCATACATGTATCCCTTCTCTGATTTCATGGCCTCAAGCCATTTTGCGGAATCTGGGCTCATCATCGCTTCCTTGTAGTTCATAGGCTCATCATGGTCTAGTAACATGACTTCCAGAATCGGGTTACCGTACCACTCTGGCACGGAACGAACTCTGGTTGACCTACGAGGTTTAGTAGTAACTTGATCTGAAGTTTCATGATCATTAGCTTCCTCGCTGATTGGTGTAGGAATCACTGGAACTAGTGTATATGATGTACTACTTTCCAATTCGGGAGAAGGTATAATTACCTCATCAAGTTCTACTTTCCTCCCACTCACTTCTTTCGAGAGAAACTCCTTCTCTAGAAAGGATCCATTCTTAGCAACGAATATCTTGCCTTCGGATTTGTGATAGGAGGTGTACCCAACTGTTTCCATTGGGTATCCTATGAAGACACATTTCTCCGACTTGGGTTCGAGCTTATTAGGTTGAAGCTTTTTCACATAAGCACCGCATCCCAAACTTTAAGAAACGACAACTTGGGTTTCTAGCCAAACCAAAGTTCATAAGGTGTCATCTCAACGGATTTAGATGGTGCCCTATTTAACATGAATGTAGCTATCTCTAAAGCATAACCCCAAAACGTGAGTGGTAATCTGTAAGAGACAACATAGGTCGCACCATATCTAATAAAGTACGGTTACGACGTTCGGACACACCATTACGCTATGGTGTTCCAGGTGGCGTGAGCTGTGAAACTATTCCACATTGTTTCAAGTGAAGACCAAACTCGTAACTCAAATATTCGCCTCTATGATCTGATCGTCGAAACTTTATTTTCTTATTACGATGATTCTCTACTTCACTCTAAAATTCTTTGAACTTTTCAAATGTTTCAGACTAGTGCTTCGTCAAGTAGATATACTCATATCTGCTCAAATCATCAGTAAAGGTCAGGAAATAACGATACCCGCCGCGAGCCTCAACACTCATCGGTCTGCATACATCAGTATGTATGATTTCCAACAAGTTAGTTGCTCGCTCCATTGTTCCGGAGAACGGACTTTTAGTCATCTTGCCCATGAGGCATGGTTCGCAAGCACCAAGTGATTCATAATCAAGTGTTTCCAAAAGTCCATCAACATGGAGTTTATTCATGCGCTTTACACCAATATGACCTAGACGGCAGTGCCACAAATAAGTTGCACTATCATTATCAACTTTGCATCTTCTGGCTTCAATATTATGAATATGTGTATCACTACGATCGAGATCCAACAAGAATAGACCACTCTTCAAGGGTGCATGACCATAAATTTTTTTCTCATATAAATAGGACAACTATTATTCTCTGATTTAAATGAATAACCATCTCGCAACAAACAAGATCCAGATATAATGTTCATGCTCAACGCTGGCACCAAATAACAATTATTTAGGTCTAAAACTAATCTCGAAGGTAGATGTAGAGGTAGCGTGCCGACGGCGATCACATCGACTTTGGAACCATTTCCCACGCGCATCATCACCTCGTCCTTAGTTAATCTTCGTTTAATCCGTAGCCCCTGTTTCGAGTTACAAATATTAGCATCCGAACCAGTATCAAATACCCATGTGCTACTACGAGCATTAGTAAGGTACACATAAATAACATGTATATCAAATATACCTTTGTTCACTTTGCCATCCTTCTTATCTGCCAAATACTTGGGGCAGTTCCGCTTCTAGTGTCCAGTCCCTTTGCAGTAGAAGCACTCAGTTTCAGGCTTGGCTCCAGACTTGATTTTCTTCGTGGGAGCAGCAACTGTCTTGCTATTCTTTTTGAAGTTTCCCTTCTTTCCCTTGCCCTTTTTCTTGAAACTAATGGTCTTGTTAACCATGAACACTTGATGCTCCTTTTTGATTTCTACCTTCGCAGCTTTGAGCATAGCGAAGAGCTCGGGAATTGTCTTCTGCATCCCTTGCATATTATAGTTCATCACGAAGCCTTTATAGCTTGGTGGCAGTGATTGAAGAACTCTATCAATAACACTATCTTTGTCAACTTTGCAACCAAGTTGAGTCATGTGATTGTAGTACCCAAACATTCTGAGTAAGTGTTCACATATAGAACTGTTCTCCTCCATCTTGTAGCTATAGAACTTATTGGATACTTCATATCTCTCAATTCGGGCATTTGCTTGAAATATTAACTTCAACTCTTGGAACATCTCATATTCTCCATGACGTTCAAAACGTCTTTGAAGTCCCGATTCTAAGCCGTAAAGCATGGCACACTGAACTATCGAGTAGTCATTAGACCGTGTTTGCCAGGTGTTCAAAGCGTCTACATTAGCGGGAGGGGGCTTGTCACCTAGCGGTGCTTTAATGACATAATTCTTCTGTGCAGCAATGAGGATAATCCTCAAGTTACGGATCTAGTCCGTGTAGTTGCAACCATCATCTTTCAACTTACCTTTCTCTAGGAATGCATTAAAATTCAAGGGAATGGTAGCACGGGCCATTGATCTACAACATAGATATGCAAAAACTACCAGGACTAAGTTCATGATAAATTAAAGTTCAATTAATCATATTACCAAAGAACTCCCACTTCCCTCTAGTCATCTAAATGATCACGTGATCCAAATCAACTAAACCATGTCCGATCATCACGTGAGATGGAGTAGTTTTTCAATGGTGAACATCTTATGTTGATCAAATCTACTATATGATTCACGCTCGACCTTTCGGTCTCTAGTGTTCTGAGGCCATGTCTGTACATGCTAGGCTCGTCAAGTTTAACCCGAGTATTATGCATGTGCAAAACTGTCTCACACTCGTTGTATTTGAACGTAGAGCTTATCACACCCGATCATCATGTGGTGTCTCGGCATGATGAACTTTCGCAATGGTGCATACTCAGGGAGAACACTTGTACCTTGAAATTTAGTAAGGGATCATATTATAATGCTACCGCCGTACTAAGCAAAATAATAAGCATAATAAGATAAACATCACATGCAATCAAAATATGTGACATGATATGGCCATCATCATCTTGTGATTTTGATCTCCATCTCCAAAGCATTGTCATGATCTCCATCATCATCGGCTTGACACCATGATCTTCATTGTAGCGTCGTGGTCGTCTCGCCAACTTTTGCTACTACTACTGTCGCTAACTCATAGTGATAAAGTAAAGCAATTACATGGCCTTCGCAATTCATACAATAAAGAGACAACCATAAGGCTCCTGCCGGTTGCCGATAATTTACAAAACATGATCATCTCATACAATAACGTATAACCCATCACGTCTTGACCATATCACATCACAACATGCCCTGCAAAAACAAGTTAGATGTCCTCTACTTTGTTGTTGCAAGTTTTACGTGGCTGCTACGGTCTTATCAAGAACCGTTCTTACCTACGCATACAAAACCAAAAAGATTTTTTGTCAAGTGTGTTGTTTTAACCTTCACAAGGACCAGGCGTAGTCACACTCGATTCAACTAAAGTGAGAAAGACAGACACCCGCCGGTCACCTTTAAACAATGAGTGCTCGTAGCGGTGAAACCAGTCCTGCGTAAGCATACACGTAATGTCGGTCCGGGCCGCTTCATCTCACAATACCGCCGAATCAAAGTATGACATGATGGTAAGCAGTATGACTATTATCGCCCACAACTCATTGTGTTCTACTCGTGCATATCATCTACACATAGACCTGGCTCAGATGCCACTGTTGGGGAACGTAGTATTTCAAAAAATTTACCTACGATTACGCAATATCTATCTAGGAGAAGCATAACAACGAGCGGGGAGAGTGTGTCCATGTACCCTTGTAGACTGAAAGCGGAAGCGTTTAGTAACGCGGTTGATGTACTCGAACGTCTTCACGATCCAACCGATCCAAGTACCGAACGTACGACACCTCTGCATTTAGCACACGTTCAGCTTGATGACGTCTCTCGAGCTCTTGATCCAGTTGTGGCCAAGGGAGAGTTTCGTCAGCACGACGGCGTGGTGGCGGTGATGATGAAGTTATCAGCGCAGGGCTTCGCCTAAGCACTACGATGATATGACCGACACTACTAGAAAAAGGGCTATAGATGGAATTGACACTAATGGCGCACCAGACAAGCAGTGCGCCATTAGTATATACTAATGGCGCACCACCTTCTAATACGTCATTAGAGTTCAAACTACTAATGGCGCACCAGGCCCAGGGTGCGCCATTAGTATCAATTTTTTTTTTGAACTAGTGCGCCTGTCCAAACATACTAATGGTGCATCCAGCAGTGCGCCATTACTAGTTGTAACTAGTAATGGCGCACCTGTCGGAAAGTGCGCCACTAATGTTGTTTTTTATTATAATTTTTATTCTTTTTTTTGCAAAACTACTAATGGCACACTATTCCACAGTGCGCCATTAGATTTTTTTTTTCAAAACTACTAATGGCGCACTAACAGAAGATGCGCCATTAGTAACCTGGATTACTAATGGCGCATTTAGAGTTGGTGCGCCATTAGTAAGTGGGCAGCAACAAGATATTTTGGACAGCCTCTCCTACCCACACTCACTTTCTCCCCACTTCATTCTCTCCACCTCCTCCTTGTCTCGGGTCCCTCCTCTTTTTCACCTCATTTCCACCATAGATTCATTCAAATTAAGTGGTTAAATTACCTTGTTTTGATAGGTAAGTAAGGGGGCAAGCTATATTTATGTTGTTCTCCCTACAACAATATGCACATGCACTTTTTATGGCCTAGCTAGATCTATGTATGTTCGTGGTGTTGCATATGTTTGTGGTGTTGCATATGTGTTTGTGTTTGGAGGTGTACCGGTATTTGAAATGCGATAGTTGCCAATATTTTCCTGGAATGTTGATTCATTTCCGTTTCGGTGAGAATTTTTGCATTAAGCATTCTTTTTGGTCCTATTTTTAGGGAAAGTCATGGCAAATTTTTTCTTGGTTCTAAAATATCGTTTTGCTCTACCCCGCAGGCGACCATGGTGCGCACGATGACCGAAGGCATCGTGAATAGGTTTTTGAGGTCCGCGAAGGCCGAGATGCTTCAAAAGAACGAGATGGAGATAAGATGTCCGTGTCGAAGATGCAAGCTGAAGAGCCTTATTGCGGACCCGGATTCCGGGCAGGTGTGGGACCACCTGCTCTTGCGTGGTTTCATGGATGGCTATCGGTGGCAAGGTGATGAAGATGACTACGAAGTCGTCCATGGGGGCCGGGCAAGAAATGAGGAAGGGCAGCAAGACAACCACCGCGGCTCGGGTGGGCGAGAAGACGAAGAATCCCCAGGAGATGATCACGACGGTGATGCTGTACACAGTCATCATGTAGAAGATGCAGGACATGATGATGAGGAAGATGCCGGAGCAGACGACATGCATGATCATGAAGATGATGATGCCGGCGGAGCAGACGACGCTGGACCATCGATGGGCTGGGTGCAGGACCCTCATATTCAAGAGCTGCTTCTCAAGCAGACATATAACACAAGACCTGCCGCCCGAGAGAAAGCCAAGATGGATCAACTTGAGTTAGACGCGGTTACTCCATTGTATGAAGGATGCAGGCCCGAGGATACCTGCCTGAAAGTAACGCTCATGGCTCTGGAGATGAAGGTAAAACACAAAATTACCGACGCATGCTTCGACGAGAACATGTCATTCTGGCACGAACGTCTTCCCAAGGGGAACAAGTGCCCGACCAGTTTGGAGGAGGCGAAGAAAATCATGTGTCCTCTGGATTTAACGCACGTGAAATACCATGTGTGCATGAACAATTGCATCATTTATCGGGACGAGCACACGGAGTCTACCATATGTCCGGTGTGCGGCGTCACTCGATACTAGAAGAGGAAGAAAGCTCCTCGAACAGTGGTGTGGTACTTTCCGATCACTCCTCGTCTGCAGCGGTATTTCGCGGACCCTAAGGTAGCAAAGCTCCTGCGTTGGCACGCGGATAGGGAGGAGAAGAAGCGAGATAGATAAAAAGACAAGATGCTGAGTCACCCTAAGGATGCGAGCCAGTGGCAAGCGTTGAACTTCGAAGACCTAGAATTCGGGAAAGATCCAAGGAACATCGTGCTGGGCGCAAGCACCGATGGAGTCAATCCGTTTGGCAGCCAGAGAAGCACACATAGCAGCTGGCCTGTGTTTGTGTGGATGTACAACCTTCCCCCCTGGTTGTGCATGAAGAGGAAGTACATACACATGAGTATGCTAATTGAAGGACCGAAACAACCAGGGAACGACATCAATCTGTATCTGGGGCTGCTGAAAGAGGAGCTTGACACGCTGTGGAAAACGCCAGCCAATACGTGGGTCGCTGCAGAGAAAGAATATTTCCCTATGAGAGCCGCGCTGCTCACGACGGTGCACGACTATCTCGGTTACAGATATGTCGCGGGGCAGGTGGTCCACGGACTTTCTGGATGCTTCAGGTGCATGGATGACACAACGTATCGCCAGCTAGATAGAGATCCCGGGTCTTCGAAAACCATGTTCATGGGACATCGAAGGTGGCTTCGCGACGATGACCTGTGGAGAAAACACAAGTATCTGTTCGATGGTGAAACCGAACCCCGAGGACGCCCGCGTACGAGGAGCGGCGAGGAAATAGACGAGCTGTTGAAAAATTGGAAAGATTGCCCACTGCCGGGAAAGAAGCAAAAGGCGCCAGAGCCAGGAAAGAAGCGAAAGGCGCCAGAGCCGCTGCTGAAGGTATGGAAAACGAGGTCTGTTTTCTGGGACTTGCCGTACTGGAAGATCCACCGTGTGCCTCACAGCCTTGATGTAATGCATATCACGAAGAACGTGTGCGAGAGTCTGCTTGATACCCTACTCAACATGCCAGACAGGACCAAAGATGGGCCGAAAGCAAGGGCAGACTTGAAATCAATGGGCATCAGGCAGGAGCTTCACGCTATATATGATGATCATGATGATGATGATGATGATGAGGCGAAGCAGGACACGGAAAGTCGTCGCAAAGGCAAAAAGGCCAAGAAGACCGGAAATGACTACCCTCCCGCGTGCTTCACTCTAAGTCAGGAGGAGATCGAGCAGTTTTTCACCTGCCTCGTAGGAGTAAAACTTCCTTACGGTTACGCGGGGAAGATAAGCAGATACCTAGACCCAGCGAAGCTGAAGTTCAGTGGGATGAAGTCTCACGACTGTCACGTGCTGATGACGCAGATACTTCCAGTTGCAATCCGTGGGATCATGGACGCGCACGTCCGTGAAACCCTATTTGGCCTATGCAACTTTTTCGACGTCATCTCTCGAAAGTCTGTTGGCGTGAGGCAACTCAGAAGGCTACAGGAAGAGATCGTGGTGATACTATGCGAGCTTGAGATGTACTTCCCGCCTGCATTCTTCGACGTTATGGTGCATCTGCTGGTCCATGTCATGGATGATATCATCCAACTCGGGCCGACATTCCTGCACAGCATGATGCCATTCGAAAGGATGAATGGTGTCATCAAAGGATACGTTCGCAACATGTCACATCCAGTGGGAAGCATAGCCAGGGGCTTTCTGACCGAAGAGTGCATCTCCTACTGCACGAATTATCTAGGCATCGAGAACCCCGTTGGTCTGCCCGTCAACAGGCACCTCGGCAGGCTCGCTGGATGGGGTCACCGTGAGGGTCGCCGGGAAATGAATGTCGACTTCGAGGGTCGACTCGCCGACTTTGAAAGAGCAAACCTAGTCGCGCTACAACACATAGACGTGATCGATCCTTGGGTGGTAGAGCACAAAACCTTTATTGAGAAGACGTACAATGACCGAGGCCAACAGAGGACGGACAGAGATATAATCAAAGAGCACAACTCATGTTTCACGCGTTGGTCCTAAAAGAAGACCGGTATTTCACCACCATGGTTATACCCGAAGCCAAATCCAAGACCGCGGGCGCAAACGTCACTGCGAAAAATGAGCCATGGGTACTGGCTTCCCAAGTTGACCAATGCTTCTTCATTACCGACCCATCAAAGCCCAGTCGTGTTGTCGTGAGGAGAGGCAAAAGGAAGATCATCGGAATGGATGGAGTAGCCAATGAGCAAGACTTCGACAAGTACGGCGACCCGAGGATCGAACATGACGAGGATGATGAAGTAGCAGCATACACCACAAGAAGAAGCAGGACCACCCTACCTAAAGGACGTCCGTTCCACAGAAGAACTCCATTTGCGAAAAAGAAGGGCAAGAAGATTGTGAACAGATACCTAGCTAGCTAAGATCAATTGTATTTAAATCGTAGCCTTCATTTCTCGATTGTATTTCATGGGCACTTTTTGAACTATCATGAATATTTTTAAATTTCATGGACACTCGATCTCGATCCCCCTCACCGCCGAGCACCCCCCGGTCCACCGGCCGCCGCCGCCGACCCCCCGCACCCTCCCCTACTCAACTGCCGCCGCCGACCCCCCGCACCCCTCCCCTACTCAACCG
>LR738710.1:158346875-158359054 GCA_902687465.1 Secale cereale
ACACCTCCCCTACTCAACCGCCGCCGCCGACCCCCCGCACCCTCCCCCGCTCCACCGGCCGCCGCCGCCGACCCATGAACTCAAATGATTCATAAATATATTCAAATAGCAAATTTGATGATATTTTTTATTTCTGTCTTATAAAAAAATATTACTGCTATGATTTAAACAAGTTTGAACGTATTTAAACACAAATAAATATCAAACAACATTTTAAATGCATAATTTTTTTTTGTGGAGCCTGGGAATCGAACCCAGGACCTCCTGGTGGGAGAACTGGGTGCTGACCAGTGGAGCTAGTAGAGGGACTTGATGTGTATGAGGTATGGTGGGAGATAACCTGTTGGCTCGCACAGAAATAAAAAAAATACTAATGGCGCACCAGGGTGAGGTGCGCCATTAGTATGGACGGACTTATGGTGCACCAGGGCGCGATGCGCCATTAGTATTGTGCCCCATCCATATTGATGCCCCGGCCCACTACACCTCCCCCCTCTCTCTCCCTCGCCTCGCCCTCGATCCCCTTGCCCTCTCCTCCCCCGACGCCGCCGCCCCCCTGCCCCCGACGCCGCTGCCCCTCGCGCCCCCGAGCCCTAGCGCTCGCCGCCGCCCGTGCCGATGCCGACCCACGCGCCCCCGAGCCCTAGCCCTAGCGCTCGACGACGCCGCTGCCCCCCGCGCCCCCGAGCCCTAGCCCTAGTGCTCGACGCCGCCCCACGCGCCCCCGCCGCCGGAGACTTGGTGCCTCGGAGCCGCCCCACGTCCTCGGAGCCGCCGCCGGAGACTTGGAGCCGCCGTCTGTCCCCGCCTCCCCAAGCTCGCCGTCTCCCTCTGCCTCTTCTCGGTTAGTTCATCCAGCATGCTACTTTAAGGAATTTTCTTGCCTCGTTTCTATGTAAAAAATAAAATAAAAAGAGTGGATGTGTTGCTTCCTTTGAAAACACAGGAAATTAGTAGTATTCCTAAGAAATTTTTCTAGACTAGAGGGAGAGAGCATTTACTAGTGCTGTCTCTGCTGGTTTTATTATTTCTTAGGAAAAATGTGTATCAAATCTAGCTATATGACAGAGGGTTCCTTAATTCCCTAGTTTGACTCCATCTATTTAAGTTACTTTTCTGCCAGTTCTATTTTTAACTAGATGAATCGCCACCTATTTTGTTAGATAAGTGAGACAATAAAGTCAAAAGTTTTAGGCAATATGATCTAGCCATGTAGGAGGTATTGTATTGTAGTCCCTGTATCAGAAGAAAAAAATTAAGCAAATTAACAAAATGAATAATAAACATGTTCAAACTTACATCCGTAATTGTGCATAGGCAACTAGAGGTCTTCCGCCAGCCTCTGTTTATTTAGATTCCTACTTGATCAAGTAGTGACCACCGCATATTACTGACTAAATCTTTGATGCAATACTTAAGCATTTCCTACCATGACAACCTGAGGTAAGATACAGCATATCACTACAAGTCTACAAGCAGAAGTACCACTACATGCTACATGTTTTCTACTTCTTATTATCTAGACTAGATACACATTTCAATTTCTAGAACGCATGAAAGAAGAAGAAAATAATAAAACCAGCAGAGACAACACTAGTAAATAAAAGTGCCATGTTATTTGAATTTTGAAAATAATAAAGAAGAAGAAAATAATAAAACCAGTTAGAAGTAACATTATTTAGAATGGAGTGGGAGGATGATGGATATTTTTCCACTAGAGCAACAAAAGTGCCATGTTATTTGAATTTTGAAAGGGCCTGAGGGTGTGGGTCTGTGGGAGTAGCACTAGTAAGATGGATGCATTTGGACTATACCAGTAAATAAAAGAGATTGATTGGATCAATCTTTTCCTTTGTGTCACACTCCACAGAGACAACAGTCCACTGGGCAAAGCTGCCTCCCTCCTACGTACTGCTCTGATGAACACAGTAGTATAAATAAAGTGCATCTACCTTGTCAAGGTAAGCAAAGAGCTCTGGTGGCTAGTGTTAATCAGGGCAAGAAAACTTGTTTTTGTCGTGTGAGTAAGCGCAGGTAAATCCTGCTATTTAATCTCATCAAATGCTTGTAGAAGCAACCTTACTAAAATCGGTAGATAAAATATCTAAAAATGACCATGATAGAACCATTGGGCTGAGCTAGCAAAGTAGATATGGTATGTCTGTCAGCTAGTTGTATGTTTAAGATTAAAAATACACTAGGTATATGTGTGCTTTTACTCTATTCTGCCAATTTGCAAATAAAGCGGTTATTTTATTCTGATTACAAAGATTGCATATTTTTCCATGTGGGTCTCTGAAGTTTGATCCAAATCTGAGATAACATACATGTAAACGGGCGTCCTTAAATGACTGCAAGCCTTCGACATGCATTTTCTTTACTTAAATGCACACTGCATCTCCTTTGTCTTAATGATATTCTGTCCAATGATGTCGGATTGTTTCATGATGTAACCACGAAAGCAAACTGGAAATATATGCTTTTGCAAGCTATACATGTGCTTGTCTTATTGCTGTTGCTTTAATTTGTTTGTTCTGTAACATCTTATAGCTTCATTGGTCCAATCAGCTACTAGAAATATCCATGTTTAGACATGGCAGATTTCCCCACTTTGCACTGCTAGGTTTTGTCTCCGACCATCGTGTCGTGATGGTTTTGCAGGTACCCCGAGAGGCCCTTGAGTTTGCTGGAATGTCGATTAACTTCCGTTCCGGCAAATTCGGGTACTCCATATGTCCTATTTTTAGCAAAGGTCATGCTGAAATTTCCCGTGAATTTTAGCATGACTTTGCTAAAAATAGGACATATGGGGTACTTGTGACTAATCCATGGGCCGGGGTATCTTAGTAGTTAATTAAGTAGGATCAAGTGCCCCTTTATTCTAGCTGCATTAAACCATAGGCGGCAATAGAGCCAAGTGATTAGGCCCAACTTAGAATTCTCCTTCCTAGCTTAGCTTTTAGGATGCCTCGGTGTCGACAAACCATTAATTATAAAACCTTGGCTTTTAGGGTGCCTCGGTGTCGATAAAAAAAAGCTTAGGCTTTTAGGGTGCCTCGGCGTCGAAAAACCCTCAATGATAAAAGCTTAGCTTTTAGGATGCCTCGGTGTCGACAAACCCTAAATGATGAGACCATGATCTTGTTCCTTGACAATAACCAACTTTTGACCAAACTTTGTTCCTATTTAGAGAGAAACATGGCCAACAACGATGAGGCCGGGGGTTCGGGCGGCAAGGCATTCTGGGAGCTGTCCCAGGAGATGGAGGAACAACCTCACTTGTATGAGGACGCCGCCTTCCCCACCGATCCTAAGACCACTGATGGTACCGCCGAGGATGACCCCACTGATGCCACCACTGATGGTGGGGCCGAGGATGCCACCACTAATGATGGCGGCGCACGCACAGATGGCAGCCAATCGAAGAGGCAACGGAAGGACTGGCGCCCGACCGTGCTCCGCACCCTCAAGGAGGAAGTTACTGAAGTGGACTCCGACGGGAATCCAACGGCGCCCGAACGAATAGTCAAGGGGTACTCGCTTCAGCTCGGGTGCATTCTCCGGAGCACCGTCTCGATCAACACCGAGAACCTGAGGCATCCTAACCGAGGGAATTTGCGCAACCTCCTCTTCACGAAGCTGCACGAACGATACAAGTTCCCCGCTGAATTTGAAAACACAAGCCTCAAAGGGAATAAAGTGAACAATGCTGCCCTCACGAAGATGAGCAAGGCCCTGTCTACTTGGAAAAGCAATGTGAAGAGAATGATCCAGAAAGGTGAGAGGTATGAGAAGATCAAGGAGAAAAATCCTTCGATCACCGAAGATGACTACAATGACTTCAAGATCAATTGCTCGAGCACCGCAAACTCCGAATCAAGTCAGTGGGGGAAAGAAATGCGGGAGCTGAACTTAGGGGAACACACACTCGGTCCCGGCGGTTACAGAGTGGCGGAGCCTATATGGGACAAGAAGGAGGCGGACCGTGCCGAGCAAGGCCTACCGCCCCTCTTCGATAAATACGGTGACAAGCAGACCAGGAACTTTGTCAGGGCCTGGTACAAGAAGGACCCGAAAACAAAGGAGCTTACCACGGATCCGAAGACCAGGGCGCTTGAGCTTGTTCTGGTAAGGAATACACCCCCGCGTAATTAGCTCCATATGGTTGCATTCTAATTAATGAAGGAAAATTTCTAAATGGTTCACATTCCTTCCGCAGGCGACTGAAAGCAGTAGCGCGGGGTAGACTAAGAGCAACCCTTGGGACACGACTCTAAATAGGGTGTTGAATGTAATGAAGAACAAGGATAAGCTCAGTAAGCCGACGTCAGCTGGTCGTGTGGCCGGCAAAGGCTTGTCGAGAAAATGGTCGTCATACTATAACGCTGGTGGGCGAAAGGAGAAAAAGACCAGCTCGGAAAGCCAGGCGCGCAAGGTTTAAGAACTCAAGGCACAGGTGGCACGGATTCCGGAGATTGTCCAAGAGCAAGTGCAACAACAGCTCGGAGCGACGATCACCGCCATTATGCCTACCTTGATCGAGGGGTTGAGTGCGTGGATTGCAGGCGGCCAACAGGGGCTGCCCCCGATTCCTAGCTTCACGGCCAGCAACTCGCAGAACGTGATGGCGGGGCCATTGGTGTCTCCGGCGGAGGCGGCATTGGTGTCTCCGACGCCGGCACAGGAGCTTAATGCACCCGGGTGTACGCCGGCCGGCACCTCTGCAGCAAGCGGCCCCTCCGTCAACTGCACGCCCACCGTTGGCGGTGCCTCGACATTAGCCGAGCTCGACGCCAACATCACGGTAACTAATTAAGCGTCTCTCGGCCGAGGACTTCATCTCCTTGCCTTTGACTGGGCATCCCTGACGCCCTACATGTTTTCGCAGGGCGCCGCCGACGTTCCGTGCACTCTCCTGCACTTCGAGAACAACGAGTTGGTCGATGTCGCCGAGGGCAAAATCGTTCAACAAGGCAACCCCTTGCTCCACGGTACCCAGATGCCCCCCAACTTGTTTAGGGTTCAACTGGTTCGGGTGCTGCCAGGCTGCGACGAGGAGTTACCTCCAATTCGACCCGTCGGGGCCGACGATGATGACGTGATGACCCTTAGCGCCTGCCTGAGCTGGCCCCTGCTTTGGTCGAAGAGCCAGATTCGTTTGGGGGCGGGGGACACCACCCCAAAGACAACACCGCCAGTCATGCCGGCGCCAAGTTGACCCCATGGCAAGACCGCCGCAACGGTGCCGGACATCCCTATGCCACTGGATCCAAACATGCATATTGCACAGGATCAGAACGACATCGACGACGATACATTTGCCAACGTCGATCAGTACTTTGCCGATCATGGGTACGGTGGCGACTTCATGGGGCCTCCTTCTCAAGAACCCAACCCAACAAAAGACGTGCGCGATCTAGCTGGTACCACGGAGAAGCCAAGTTGCAACAGGCGTCGTCTACCGTTCAGCTCTCAGGAGAGGCCTCCAGCTCCCGACTTCACCGAGCCTCAGATAGGCGAGGTGGGAAATATTATCAGCCCCAACACACTCAAGAAGGCGGTCTATGAGCAGAACTCGGTCCCATTACAGGAGAAGAAGAAGGCACGCAAAAGAAGACTAACAATGGTGCGAGCCAGCCGGCACCGAGTACGATCCGTGCTCAGGACGGGCCACCTTCACCTGAGGATGTAATGAGGAGGGTGCATGTGGCGGGTAGGCTGATGCTACCGACAAATATGCTCGATGCTGCAACCGGTGCTATGCGGAGTCTGCATGATAGTGTTCTTTCTTTGGAGAAGCGGCGTCTCAGAGAGAGGGATGTGGCATACCCGGTTTTCGCGGCCAAGGTGCCAGAGGGCAAGGGCTTTGTGGATAACTCCATCGGGGGTACGATCGTCCTGCGGTTTGATGACATCCACGCTATGCTGCACTACACCTTCGTTCGGCTATTTTCGTTGAGTATGGAGATGTGGATCATTCGCGACAAGACCCCGGACATCATGATAGTCGACCTCTTCTACATGCGTTCCAAGATCTTGGGCAGCGCTGGGGACCGGCAAGTCGCGACTTCTTACCTCGAAGGCGTCATTCTGGCAAACCGAGATAAGGATAACTTCCTCGTGCCTTACTTTCCCGAGTAAGTCCTCCCCCTCAACCGCCCCGTAACATATGAATTCTTAGATTTCGATCGTTTTTCTTTTAACATTCCGTGTTTTCTGCAGTGACACACATTGCACGCTCATCCTCCGAAGCCCCAAATATTCCATGGCCACGTATTTCGACCCGGACCGTCAGTCGAACGTAGACTACACAAATGTCAAGAAGGTTCTTGATGATGTTCTCCCCGGCTACGCCAAATCTGGAGGCACCTTCACCAGGCCTATTCGTAAGTACGGCAAGAACGTGTTCTCCCACAATACGACGTTCTGCTGCGTCAAGCAGCCGCCTGGCGGTCAGAAGGGTGCCTACTACGCCATCCATCACATGCGGGCGATCGTACGGGACCATCATCAACTTCTGCTACTGAGTAAACTCAAAGATTGGGCCGCGAGCGTGTCGGCAATCCAGGACGCGGACATCAGACAAGAATTATTTCGCATCCAGTCGGAGTTTGCGGAAATCATCCATCAAGATGTCCTTCGTACCTCGGGGCAGTTCTACCTCAGAAATCAACAGTCCAACAGTGACATCGACACAATGCTACAAATGCAGGCTGACAACGCCCGTGATTTCATGACTCCCACGATAGACGGCGGCTTCATCCACGCTCCGGTCCCTTGAGTCGAGTCGAAAGCAGTGATGCTGTGTCTAGTTCTGAAACATCGATTGGCTCATGTTGTAATTAAACTTTAATGAACTTGTAGTATGTCTCTTTGGTTTTGAGAGTCATTCAACTTAGATGTAATCGATGCTATTAATGTCTTGCTTTTCTCTTCCGATCGTTCTGCTGCATACTTATATATTGCTTATGTATTGTCTGTGAATTCGTACTAACGTTTCGTTTGGCTAGTGCATAGCGATGCCGTCGTATGTCGTGTACAAGGGTAAGGTTCCCAGAGTCTACGACGACTGGGAAGAGTGTCGAAGACAGGATCACCGATTCAGCGGTAACAATTACAAAGGGTACACCACTAGGGCCGAGGCCGAATCTAGATACGCCCGCTATCTAGCGGGAGAGGGGAGAGAGCGTTGGAGGAACCGGACGAAGACGAGTTTCATCGTGATGACCACAGCTCTCTTCTATGTGATGGTAGTTTAGATGATCGATATCGACTTGTAATGTGAAGACAAACTCGCTACTCGCGGTCTCGAGACTTGTAATATAATGTTATATCTTTGTTCGGTCTTTTCAATTCGGAGACTAATATGATGAATTGTATTCGGAGACTAATATGATGAAATGTATTCAGAGACTAATCTTCTATTGTATTTGATGAATCTGTTGTTGATGTGTGCTGTCTATATTCTGTCCAATTATACATTTTGTAAAATAAAAACAGAAAAATAAAAAATAAAAAAAACATAATATTCATACTAATGGCGCATCACATCACAGTGCGCCATTAGTATGCCAAAGGATACTAATGGCGCATCATTAAACAGTGCGCCATTACTATGCCGATGTTACTAATGGCACATCTTGTTGTTGTGCGCCATTAGTATGACAAAGCACCTGGGTATACATGGCCCCTGGGAGGCATACTAATGACGCACTGTTGTATATACTAATGGCGCATCTGAGGTGCGCCATTAGTATACCAGATTCTAATGGCGCACCAGAGGTGCGCCATTAGTAAAATATACTAATGGCGTGGCACTAATGGCGCACCACTAATGCGCCATTAATGGCCAAATTAGGTGCGCCATTAGTAGGCCTTTTCCTAGTCGTGAGAGGTGTGTAACTGTGGAGGAGGGCACCGCACACGGCTATGAACAATTGATGTGTGTTCTAGGGGTGCCCTCCCCATGTATATAAAGGAGGGAGAGGGAGGAGGCGGCCGGCCTAGGGAGGAGGCGCGCCAAGGGGGGAGTCCTACTCCCACTAGGAGTAGGACTCCCCTTTCCTAGTAGGAGTAGGAGAAGAGGGAAAGGAGGGGGCGCCGCCCCTCCCCCTAGTTTAATTCAGACTATGCTTGGGGGGGGGGGGGCGCACAGCCTGCCCTAGGCAGCCCTTATCTCTTTCCCCTAAAGCCCAATAAGGCCCATTTACTCCCCGGGGGGTTCCGGTTACCTCCCAGTACTTTGGTATTTAACCGGTGACCCCTGGAACCCTTCCGGTGTCCGAATATAACCTTCCAATATATCAATCTATATGTCTCGACCATTTCGAGACTCTTCATCATGTCCGTGATCACATACGGGACTCCGAACTACCTTCGGTACTTCAAAACACATAAACTCATAATATCGATCGTCATCGAACGTTAAGCATGCGGACCCCTACGGGTTCGAGAACTATGTAGACATGAACGGGAATTATCTCTGGTCAATAACCAATAGCAGAACCTGGATGCTCATATTGGTTCCTACATATTCTACGAAGATCTTTACCGGTCAAACCGCATAACAACATACGTTGTTCCCTTTGCCATCGGCATGTTACTTGCGCGAGATTCGATCATCGGTATCATTGTACCTAGTTCAATCTCGTCACCGACAAGTATCTTTACACGTTCCGTGATACATCTCGTGACTAAATCATTAGTCGTTTGCTTGCAAGATTTATTATATGTGTATTACCGAGAGGGCCCAAAGATACCTCTCCGACACTCAGAGTGACAAAATTCTATTATCGATCTACGCCAACACCACAAACACTTTCGGAGACACCTATAGAGCATCTTTATAATCACCCAGTTATGTTGTGACGTTTGATAGCACACAAGGTGTTCCTACGGTATTCGAGAGTTGCATAATCTCATATTAAGAGGAACATGTATAAGTCATGAAGAAAGCAATAGCAGTAAACTAAACAATCATAGTGCTAAGCTAACGGATGGGTCTTGTCCATCACATCATTCTCCTAATGATGTGATCCCGTTGATCAAATGACAACACATGTCTATGGTTAGGAAACATAACCATCTTTGATTAACGAGCTAGTCTAGTAGAGGCATACTAGGGACACTCTATTTTGTCTATGTATTCACACATGTATCAAGTTTCTGGTTAATACAATTCTAGCATGAATAAAAGACATTTATCATGATATATAAGGAAATATAAATAACAATTTTAATATTGCCTCTAGGGAATATTTCCTTCAATCCTCTCGGTACTATCTCTAGTTGAAGGTCTCTGAGATCATCGGCTAACTCCTGGGGTAAATCTAGTTATGAGAGTATTAACAAAACTCTTGCGGCTCAAAGCATCTGCCACGACATTGGCCTTTACTGGGTGATAATGTAGTCTCATGTCATAATCCTTTATGAGCTCCAGCCATCTCCTTTGCCTGAGGTTTAACTCCTTCTGCGTGAAGATGTACTTCAAACTCTTATGATCTGTGTAAACATCACAACATTTTCCAATAATAAAGTGCCTCTAGGTCTTGAGCGCATGCACTACGACTGCTAACTCCAAATCATGCGTGGCATAATTCAACTCTGAGGTTGGAGCTTACGTGATGCATATGAAACGACTCTTCCTTCTTGCATTGGAATGCCTCCAAGTCCCTGACGAGAAGCGTCGCAATATACTTGAAAATCCTTGGGTATATTTGGAAGAATCAGCACTGGGGCTGTAACCAAACATTTCTTCAACTCCTGAAAACTGGCCTCACATTCCTCGGTCCAATTAAACTTGGTATGCTTCTTCAATAACTTCGTCATGGGCTTCGCCTTCTTGGACAAATTCTCGATAAACCTCCGACAATATCCTGCGAGTCCAAGAAAACTGTGAATCTCTCCGACTAAGGTGGGTACCTTCCATTCGGCGATGGCGTCAACTTTGGAGGGGTCTACATCTATTCCTTCTCCTGATATGACATGTCCGAGGAATCTGAATTCCTTCAACCAAAACTCGCATTTGCTGAACTTGGCATATAGCTGATGTTTCCTGAGCTTCTCGAGAACCAAGCGCAAATGTTCCTTGTGTTCTTCTTCATTCTTTGAGTAAATCAAAATATCATGAATGAATACCACCACAAACTTATCCAAGAACTCCATGAATACCTTATTCATCATAGTCATAAAATAGGCAGGGACATTAGTCAAACTAAAAGACATGACTGTATACTCATAAAGCCCGTACCTCGTGGTAAAAGTTGTCTTGGGTATATCCTGTTCTCGGATCTTCAGCTGATGATATCCTGATCGTAGGTCGATCTTAGAGAAAACTTTGACTCCTTGTAGCTGGTCCAAAAAATCATTAATCATCGGTAGAGGATACTTGTTCTTGATCATCACCTCATTCAGCGCGCGATAATCTACCACCATTCTCAAGGATCCATCCTTCTTCTCAACTAGAAGCATTGGGTCTCCCCAAGGTGATGAACTCGGTCGAATATAACCTTTCTCCAATAATTCCTTAATCTGCTTCTTAATTTCCTCCAAATCATTTGCAGGCATCCAGTACTATCTCTTAGATATTGGTCCGGTGCCTGGTAACAATTTGATCAAAAACTCTATGTCTCGATCCGGTGGCATGCCTGGTAACTCTTCCGGAAACACATCAGGGTAATCCTTAACAACTGATACTTCCTCCTGAAGAACTCCTGAGAGAGCATTTACTTGAGTCCTCCTTGGCGCATGCCTCGACACATACTTGATCCATTTCCTTTCTAGGGTGGTGAGGAGAATCGATTTACTGGCACAATCAATGTTTCCCTCATACTTGGATAGCCAATCCATACCTTGGATCACGTCCAATCCTTGGGATTCCAGGATAATGAGGTCTGTGGGAAAAACTTGTCTCCCTATGGTCAATGGCAACTGAAAACATCCACGACTAGCCATATACTCTGCTCCTGGGGAACTCACTAACATAGGTGACTTAAGGGCTACGGTTGGAAACTTATACTTGTGCACAAATCCCCTTGATATGTATGAATGTGATGCACTAGTGTCAAAAAGAACAAGGGCTGTAAAAGCATTAACCAAAAACTTACCAACCACTGCGTCGGGCTGCTCTTCAATTTCCTCCACATTGTCGTGATTCACCTGACCTCTGGTGAAAGGATTGGGCTTCTTTCCCGAGCTTCCATTGCCATTCCCATTCTTTGCGTCGGGACACTCGGTGGAGTAGTGTCCGGTCTTCCCGCACTTGTAACAGGTAATGTGACTCAGATCTTTCTTTGCGGGTGTAGCTAGGTTGGAACGATTCTAATTGTTGTTTCCTCCATTCACATTGCCATTCTTATGGCCACTACGGTTATGGGCATTTCCTCCATGGTGAGAATGGCCTCCATGGTTATGTCCTCCATGGATGTGATGGGTGAGTCCTCCCGAGTACGGGGTGTAGCGGGGCTTCTGGTGAGCTCCAGAGTTGTACTTCCCCTGGCCATACTTCCGCTTGCGGCTCTCTATCTACTATTGCTTGCTTTCAATCATGATGGCCCTGTCTACCAACTCCTAGTAGTTGTTGAAGGCCGCCACCATCAGGTGCATACTCAGTTCATCATTGAGTCCTTCAAGAAATTTCTCCTGCTTTGCGGCAATTGTGGCCACATCATCTGGGGCATAGCGAGCTAACTGGCTGAACTCCTCCATGTACTACCACATGATACAATTTCCCTCACGTCAGTTGCGGAACTCACGCCTTCAGACTCATGGCTCCAGCTGAGACATGTGTGGTGCGGAAGGCCTCCTGAAACTAAACCCATGTAACTGTGGCAAGGGGATAGGTGGCGGTGTAATTCTCCCACCAAGAGGCTGCGGGTCCCTCAAGCTGATGTGCGGCAAATGGCACCCTTTCCATGTCCGTGCATCCAGCAATTGCTAGTTCCCTTCCGACCTTGCGGAGCCAATCATCAGCAAAAATCGACTCGGTGCTACTAGAGAACACCTTCGGATTTAACATTAGGAAAGGGGTCAGGTTATCAACTGGGGGGCGGGTTGTTGTTGTTGTTGTTGTTGTTGTTGTTGTTGTTGTTGTTGTTGTTGTTGTTGTTGTTGCTGCTGTTGCTGCTGTTCCTGTTGTTGTTGTTGTTGTTGTTGTTGTTGTTGTTGTTGTTGTTGTTGTT
>LR738710.1:158391421-158688990 GCA_902687465.1 Secale cereale
GTTGTTGCCGCTGCTGTTGTTGTTGTTGTTGTTGTTGTTGTTGTTGTTGTTGTTGCTGTTGTTGCTGTTGCTGTTGTTGTTGTTGCTGTTGTTGTTGTTGTTGTTGTCGGCGACAAAGTATTTTGGCGCCGTTTTTGAATGAGCTGAAAGCTCTTCCTCAGGATTGTGAACTCCATTCGTGAGTTTGATAACTACTTCAAGCGCAAGACGGATTGCACCAACACACTTGGGTTCACCTCATTCCAGAAGAGCATGACAACTATGAGGATGTTTGCATACAGAGCTCCCGATGATTCACTGGAAGACTATGGATGCATGGCCGTGTCCACGACCATTGACTGTATGTACAAGTTCTGCAAGGCAGTGGTGGCAATGTTTGGACCTCAATACTTGAGATCACCCGATGCTGAAGACACTGCTCGGATCCTATCACATAAAGCATCAAGAGGATTTCCTGGGATGCTTGGAAGCATCGACTGCATGCATTGGAAATGGAAAAACTGTCCATTTGCTTGGTAAGGGATGTACAAAGGCGCCAAAGGCGGTTGCAGTGTGGTACTAGAGGCAGTGGCCACACACGACCTCTGGATTCGGCACTCCTTCTTTGGTATGCCGGGAAATCAAAATGACATCAACGTACTGCAGTGCTCGAATGTCTTTTGTAGCGACCCGATCCCAATGGATCGAAGTCTCTGTGCTTATGTGCATCCCTGGGTCGGTATGCTGACACACAAAGTACTCGAGGATTTATAACAGAGTTCAATCACACACTTATTACATCGAGGTCCTCATAAGAGTTTTTATTACAAAAATATGGCAGAAGGCCAACTAAATAAAATATTATGGAAGCTTCAAAGATAAGTGAGTCCATTCAACTCCACAGAAAAACTGAGTGTAGAACAACGACCTATCACACCTTAATCCTCGTTAGAAAACTCTGCAACATGAGACGTTGCAGCCGTGTAGGTCAGCACATGGAATATGCTGGCTGTCGGGGAAACTGATCGCCTACGAACACCTATGGGACCGGAGCCCCTTTTCGGTACGGTGAGGGAGCGGAGGGAGCCCAAAGAGCAGATCGAGGGGCACATGCGGACAGTTTACCCAGGTTCGGGCCGCACGGATGCGTAAAACCCTACTCCTGCCTTCGGTTGTATTGAGTTCTCGAGCTCGAGAGCTTGAAGATCTACAGTACTAGCTACACCGAGCGTGGGAGAGATCAAGTTTTTGGAATCGAACCCCCTCTACGTAGTGCATGGGCCTCCTTTTATAGCTCAAAGGGGTCACCGACAGGTGTCAACGTAGAGGAGGGTAAAAGTGTAAAATTGGTGGTAGATGGAACAGTGCATGAACAGTGTATGCACAGTGGTCTATACCTAACCCTGACGGTGGGGGACAAGGGCATTGAATGCCCGTCGCCGTCACCCCAAAAGCGTCCGCCCGGGCGTCTCCGTTCGCCACGACGATGGCCTCGTCACCGCGGCTTGCCACCGTGTACCCCAGGCTGCACAGCCATCTGCCACGTGCCCCTGGAAGGGCCCCAGGGCGACGCATGGCCAGATGAGCTGGAGCGCAGGCACACAGCGTAAGCCTCCCCCGGCAACCACCTTGCTGGGGTTGCTATCTTGCCGGGCCCGGAAGCTTGTCGCTCTCCGGGTCCTGCCGGGGCGCGTGATGCGCCACGGTATATCTTCTGAGGTGCTGTTCTTTGGCCTTCCTGGCAAGCTCCTCTTGCCAGGGTCTTGTGCTGGAATGATAACCTTGATCCTGGTGCGGCCTTCCCGGCAAGCTCCTCTTGCCGGGGTCTTGTCTCTTAACTTGAATACTTGTTCTTGAATGGCTTTAAGGGGTCCAGAGTGGGCTTTGGGGGGCGCATGGTGACCCAGACCGCGGGACGCTGCTACTGCCCGTGCACAAGTCGGGATACTAAGGTACCCCTACTTTAGTACACCGACAGGAGCCCCCGGGCCTGGGCCACACACGGTGCCGAGCGCTGTTGGGCCAGGCCCAAAACAGTGCACGGGCACACGCGGCCCACGGCGCGCCGTTTCCCACTCCGCATCTGCCGCATCTCTCCCTAACGGCACGCGTCGATTGCGGCGTCGTGGGAGAGATCGTGGCCTTGTTTCTTTAATGGGAAAATGCGGAACGTCCCCCACTCCCCCCTTAAAAGCAGAGGAAGCAGGGGCAGTTTTCCCTCATTGCTTTCATTGTGTCTTGAATCTCCAGAAACCCCCGCCGCCCTCCGCCTCCCCAAAGGTCGACAGAGAGCCGAGCTCCACCCCTTCTCCGCCGTTTCCAGCATCCGCAGCGCCGTCGACCCCCCTCGCCGCCCCCGCCATGGCCCCGAAGAGCGACAAGGCGAAGAGCGACAAGGCGAAGAAAGAGAACTCCGACAAGGCGGCGAAGCTGGCAGCCATGCGGAAGAGGATGGTGGTCTTCCCGCCAAGGCTCGGCGCGAGGGAGCTGCGGGACAAGTATTACCTGTTCTGGGCGAGGGAGACGAAGGCTCACCCGCGCACCAGGGTCCTCCCTGCCGAAGCCATCGACATGTACCCGGGAGGTTACCACTACTTCGCTTTGTTCTTCCACTTTGGTATTTGTCCTCCGTATTCCGAGTTTTTCTGTGATGTGATGAACACATATGGATTCCACCTCCTAGATTTCACCCCGAATGCTATCCTCACTCTAGCCGTTTTCGCACATCTGTGCGAAAACTATGTCGGGGTCCATCCAAACGTAGCCCTCTTCCGCCACTTCTTCACACCTAGAGTAGAGTCTGGATCCCCACTCGCCGGTGGTATCTCCTGGATCTTCAGGCTCAACAAGAAAGAGGCGTACTTGATTGGAGAGCTCCGCGGCAAGTGGGAGGAGTGGAGGGCTGATTGGTGCTGGGTTATGGAAGAGGAACCCCAGCAGTTCACCTCGCCGCGCCGGACTGCAATAGTGCGCGGCAAGGATTGGAGTGACTTGGCCCTGGAGGACGATAAGCTGCAGATTGCCCTTACTAGGATCCTTCGCCTCCGGGCCGCCAACCTTACTGTAGGCGAGGTTGGGGCTGATTTTCTTCGCCGCCGCATTACTCCCCTGCAGGAAAGGAAGAGGCCTGCTTGGGAGTTCGGTAACGCGGCAGACCGCATGAAGCTGCGCCCCGGGCTGAATTATAACTTCACCGTTTTGGAGCTCAAGGGAATGGTCCGCTCGCTGTTTAAGCACGACCCCAAGCACAAGGAGTGGTTCACCCCGTCCCGGGGAGTTGTTCCATTGTGCAACAATACTGCTCTTAGTGCCATCCGCACGGCAATGCCTGAGTGCGATTCACACGGGGTTGTTCCTACCTGGCTGATGCCTTCAGCAGAGACCGTTCAAACTTTCTTCGACAGTCTGGTTGAACGGCCGCGCAACCCCGAAGAGAAAAAGGGCCTCACCTGGGCGACCACCGACCGGGATGTGGCATATATAGCCAACAGGATGGAGGAGGCCGTTGCAGCGGCGGCCGCGGGTGAGTTTGGGTACACCGTGGAGGAAGCGGAAGCGGCGGACGCGGTGAGTCAGGTCGAGGAGGAGGAGATCCTCAAACTGCTGAGGCCCGCGGGGAAGCTTGCCGCGGAGCTTGCCGGGGCGCCTACCGGGGAGCCTGCCGGGACGAGCGAGGCCGCCCGGCAGGGCTCCGAGTCCAGTGAGCCCGCCGAGGAGGACGCCGAATCTGGTGATTCTGACGAAGACTCGGGCGGGTCACTGAACCTTGACGACGCCTCCTCATCCTCAGAGAACTCTCCGCCACCACCAAGTCCTCCACCATAGCCGAAGAAGCGCCTCCGCAAGACCACTGAGACGGCGAGGCAGCCAGCACCTCGACAGCAGCCGCAGCGTCGCTCGACGCGTACGACGAGCAAGGTCGTCAAGGAGGCGCCCCGTGCCCCTGTGCCAAGCGGAGGGGGATCTTCCCAGAGCGGTTCTGGTGTTCCTTCTGCCCTCGGTCCTCGGCGACGACCGGAGCGGGGTCTTCGCAGCCCACGGCTCCGTAGCCCGCCAAGCGCCCGAGGGAGCCTTCTCCTCCAGCTCCTCGCGCTGGGACATGCGAGGCGGAATTTGACTTCTCCGCCCTTAGCTCTGACGAGGAGGAGGAAGAGTAAGCACTTGCATCTTTCATTTCTTCTGATTCTTGTTGTTCTTGTCTTGATTTCTCTTTGCCTAACTCTGATCTTCTCTGGCTTCCAGGACCTTGACCCAGAGGATGGCGAAGAGGGCCAAGATCCCTGTGGTTGACCTCGAGGACGACGAGCCTGCCGCAGCGACGGGGGATGCGCCAGCGACAAACTTGCCAGACCAGCCTGCTGCTCCGGAGAGCAGCCCCCAGCACAGCCCCCAGCGTAAGTCTTGTGTTCACTTTTCTGCTTGACGGGCGCGCTTGAGCCTCTTGTCGTCGCTAACATCTTTTTCGCTTGTTGTCTTGTGCAGAAATGGAGCCGCAGCCGCAGGAGCACCAAGAGACCGCCCCCGACGAGCCGCTCGTCCCACCATCCCCGCTAAGGAGGAGCTCCCCGACGAGGGAGGGTGCTCCGCCAAGGGCGGGTACTCCGCTAAGGGCGAGTACCCCGCCAAGGGTGAGCACCCCGACAAGGGTGGACACCCCGCCAAGGGAAGGCGCCAGCGGCCCTCCGCCGGCGGGGGCTTCTACTACGCCGCCAAGGGAGAACTCCCCGGCGAGGGACCCCGTTACCGAAGAGGCCCGCGCAGGTAGCCCTTGTACTCTTCTTTCCTTGAATTCATCTTTTTGGATATTTGCTTGACGATTCTTTCTTTTCTTTTTCTTCTGTCAGATCTACCCGCCCCGGAGCCGATGGAGACGGAGACCATCGCTGAGGAGGAAGTGCGCGGCGATGCTGGCGACGCCACCACCGCTGAAGGAATGGCTGGTGCTGACGAGCCAGCCGCCGAGGAGACCGCCCCGACCGCTGACGCGGCAGCCGGGGAAGGGACCGGCGACCGCACTGCTGGCCCTGAGGCCGCAGGAGTGCCGGACGCTGCGCCGGCCGCCGACCCCTGCGCCCCCGCGGCTGGGTCGGGTGTCTATCTGGAGGCCGCCAACGGGGTCTTTATCCAAGTCCCGTGGGCGTCCTCATCAAGGGCACCCGCGGAGGGGGAGACCTTCGACGAAGAAGTTCTCGCCTCTGCCGGGCTGAGGGTTGTCGACGCGCCCGGTAGCAGCAACGAGCCCGAAGAGGAGCAACTCCTACGTCAACTCCTGGGTTTGTACCGGGCCAGGCAAGCCAAGCTGGAGTCCCGAGAGGCTCTGGCTGCCAAGGCCGGTGCTGATCTAGAGAAGCGCGCCGTGGAGCTCCGAGCCGCCAACCAGGCGGCCCTCCGGAACTTGGCGGAGGAGCGCGAAGAGCTTGCCGGAGCACACCAGGCGTTCCTCCTCAAGAAGGCCGAGGTGGAGGAGCAGCAGCGACTGGCCGCCGAGGATCTGTCTTGGCGGGAGGGAGAGCTCAACCAGCGGAAGGTCGACCTCGATAGCCACGAGGACGACCTCACCGCTTGCGAGTAGGCCATTGGCGGGGCTCTGCAGGAGGCGAGGGACGCCGCTGCTGCCGCCGAGACCGCCAAGAGGGATCTGGAGGCCAGGGTGGCGCAGTTAGAGACGGGCTTGAAGGCGAGCGAGGACAGGGTTGCTGTGCTCAACGTGGTGTGGGAGAAGGACGCCCACACCAACTCGGAGCTGCAAGTCTGTCTCTCCGAGAAGGGCAAAGAGCTCAACGACGCCAAGGACTCCATTGCACACTTGGAGCTGAAGGTTTCCACCCTCACCGATTCGCTTGACGCCGCCCGGGACCGCGAGACGAAGCTGAAGGACGATCTTCGTGCTGAGAGGGCCTTGCTGGACAGCGCCGCCGTATCGCAAAACAACTTCCAGCGGACGGTGGAGCAGTGGACCGAGGAGCTCGTCGCCTCCGCCGCCAACATCGACAAGGAGATGGTGGCGCTGAGGGCGGAGCACCTCGTGTACTCCCCCGACGAGAGCCTCCCCCAAAGCGCCAAGCTGAGCTTGTTCTTCAGAGGAGTGGTGGCGGCCCTCGCGCAGCTACGGGAGAGGATCCCCACGCAGCTGGCTGACGAGGCGCGCCGGCTTTGCATGGGTACTATGGAGCGGGTGTTGTCGAAGATCGTCTACCTCAACCCCGGGATCAACCTCGACAACGTCCTCCGGACCCTGCCGCCCGAAGCTGACCAGGAGGCGTTGAAGGCACGAGTTGCCCACATCGTAGCCAAGGCGGGCAAGATCAAGCGGGTTGACGGAGACCGTGTAGACTAGGCTCCCTTCTTTCTGCTTCCCTTGCCGCTGCCGATTAAGTCATGGGTAGTAGTTGGTTAGAACAACGGCAAGTTATCTTGTAATATAACTTTATTTTGGATAGTCAATGCAGTGTTATCTCCCTTGCTTTGTTCCTTCACTTTGTATGCTTCTCACCCTACGCTTCCAGGGAACTTGCCGGCAAAGGGGCCCTTGCCGCGAGCGCTGAGTACGGGACTCTTAGCAGCCTGCTGGCAATTCCCTTGCCGGCAAGAAACCTTGCCGCAGCTAGTCACAACACACTTAGATTGTTGAGCGAACTCGAAAACGAAGTAAGGGCGCGACACTTGTCACAGCTCACTTAAGCCGTCGAGCGTGCTCGAAACAAAGTAAGGGTGCGGCTAGCCACGGGTAGGTTCCTCCGCGCACTTGTTTTCCATACAAAGTGTGGTTGTTCAAGGAAGACAACTAAGAATTTGAAATTTTGAATGCTCAAACTTTGTCAACTTATCTTATGTGTGCTATTCGCTTCCCGGCGGGGCTTCCCTTTCTTTGAACAGCACTTGGTCCATACCACTATCTCCTTCTCCCCCGGCAAACTTGTGCGCGAGGAACACTTTTTCTGTTTAAGAGAGAAAGGAAAAGAGGAGGAAACACAAGTATGGAGCCTTGCGGCTTGTTACTGCTTACCGGGGATGTGTGCTGCACAAAGTGTCAGATGATACATGCAAGTAAAAGGAAAGGCATGAGATGAGAAATGGTGCGAAGCACAAAAGTTTTACTGATGCACGGGGTCTGCGCCCGGCTTTGTACAAAGGTTTACATGCAACAGCGGCAAGAATTGTACAAAAGGTGGTTGCCGGAGCGGATCACGGCAACCGCGCCTCATGGGTGAAACTTGCGAAGATGCTCAATGTTCCAGGAGTTGCTCACCGGTAAGCCTTCTTCGGTCTCAAGGCGGACAGCGCCGGGCCTTGTGACTTGTCTCACCCGATAAGGGCCTTCCCACTTCGGCGTCAAATTTTTGGAATTCTTGGCGGACTGAACGCGCCGAAGAACAAGGTCGCCTTCCTCGAGACTCCTGGCCTTGACTTTGCGGCTATGATAGCGGCACAAAGCTTGCTGGTATCGAGCAGCTCGTACAGCAGCCTGGAGACGGTCCTCCTCGAGGAGCAGTGCGTCATCTTGCCGCAGTTGCTCTTGCTCGAGCTCGTCGTAAGCGAGCACTCGAGGAGATCCGTATACGAGTTCCGTGGGGAGAACTGCCTCTGCTCCATAGACAAGAGCAAAGGGTGTCTGCCCGGTGGCTCGACTTGGTGTCGTCCTGATTGACCAAAGAGCCGCCGGCAACTCCTCTATCCAGTTTCTTCCGCATTTGTGCAGCCTGTCGAACGTTCTTGTCTTTAGTCCGCGCAGCACTTTAGCATTGGCCCTCTCCGCTTGACCGTTGCTCCTTGGGTGAGCAACAGAAGCAAAGCAGACCTTGGCGCCAAGGTCTTGGACGTACTGCATGAAGGCGCAACTTGTGAACTGTGTGCCGTTGTCGGTTATGATCCTGTTAGGGATTCCGAAACGGCAAACAATTGACCTGAAGAACTTCACTGCTGACTGTGCGGTCACCTTTCTTACTGGTTCCACTTCTGGCCACTTTGTGAACTTGTCGATTGTGACGTACAAGTACTCAAAGCCCCCGACTGAGCGGGGAAACGGGCCGAGGATGTCGAGCCCCCAGACTGAGAAGGGCCAAGACGAAGGGATCGTCTTGAGAGCTTGAGCTGGCTGGTGTATTTGCTTGGCATGGAACTGGCACGCTTCACACTTGGTTACTTGTGCAGTTGCATCTTGGAGGGCTTCTGGCCAAAAGAAACCTTGCCGGAACGCCTTCCCGGCAAGTGCTCTTGCGCCAATGTGGTGGCCACATATGCCCCCATGTATTTCTGCCAACAGCTTATGTCCATCTTCCCGGGAAATGCACTTCAATCTGACACCATTGAGTCTTCTTCTGTATAGCTCGTTGCCGACGAACTGATACATACTTGACTGCCTGGTAATCCTCTCTATCTCTTATGGTTCTTCGGGAAGTTCCCCAGTTTGAATAAAGCGGACAATTTGCTGTGCCCATGCTGGAGCTTGAGGCTCAACAACAAGGACTAAAGGCATCAGTGCTGCTGCGGGAACGTCAGCTTCTATGGCAAGAACCTGTTGGTCTGCCGGAGCTGAACGTTCCCCGGCAAGCTCGCCGGGGCAAGACTTGTGGGGAACGCCTGCTTCAACTGTACAGACCCTTGGGTCTGCAGGAGCAGACTGTTCCTCAGCAACTCGATCGTTGATCTTGGGGACCTTGGCGGCGGCTCCAGGGAGATCCGCCGGCAAGTAGTCGCCGGAGACCAACTTTCTTTTCTTGCTCTGCCCAATTGATGGTGTAACGGATGGTTGAGTTAGCTTGAGCATGAAGGTCCCTGGTTCCACAGGTAACTTCATTGCAGCACACTTTGAGAGGCCATCTGTGATATCATTCTGAGCCCTTGGAACGTGCTCCATCTGCAGGCCTTCAAAGTGTTCTTCAAGCTTCCTCACTTCATCGACATAAGCCTCCATCAAAGGACTCTGGTAGCTCTTGTTTACTTGTCGGACCACCAACTGTGATTCTTCCCGCACAATCAGCTTCTTGATCCCAAGTTCGGCCGCAATTCTTAGGCCGGCAAGCAATCCTTCATACTCAGCAGTGTTGTTTGTCGCTTGCTCCTTGGGAAAGTGCATTTGGACAACATACTTGAGGTGCTCCCCGGTGGGCGCGACAAGCAGCACGCCAGCACCGGCGCCTTGCAGCGAGAAAGCACCATTGAAGTACATTATCCATTCCTTGCTCGCTTCCTCGACGGGGATGCTTGTCTCTGGGACTTCTTCGTTTGGTGTTGGTGTCCATTCTGCTATGAATTCTGCCAATGCTCAGCTCTAGATAGTTGAAGTACTCTCAAACTTGAGACCAAAGCTTGACAACTCTAGTGCCCACTCGACGATCCTGCCTGTTGCTTCTGGATTTTGCAATATCCTCTTCAACGGAAAGCGAGTGACCACCGTTATCTCGTGCGCTTGGAAGTAATGGCGCAGCTTTCTCGAGGCCATGAGGAGGCCGAAAAGCAACTTCTGCACCCCAGAGTATCTTGACCTAGCCCCCTGCAAGAGGGAACTTACAAAATAAACTGGGCGCTGCACCATCTTATTTCGCACTTCTCCTTGCTCCTGCGCGGACACATCCTTGTCGGGGTCAGAGCTCGTCAGAGGAGCCCCCTGCTTGTCGCTGGAGGTACTTGCCGGAGCTGTGGGCTCTTCCTCTGCCTCCCTTTCCGCTACCAACGCAGCACTAACCACTTGATTGGTTATTGCTAAGTATAGTAGCAACTTCTCTTGTGGCTTAGGTGCGACAAGTATTGGAGTAGAGGACAGGTATCCTTTCAAGTCTTGTAGCGCTGCCTCCGCTTCCGGAGTCCATGTCATAGGACCTGCATTTTTCAAGATTTTGAAGAAAGGCAGGGCACGTTCTGCAGACTTTGAAATGAACCTGCTGAGGGCAGCCACACAACCAGCATGTCTCCGTACATCCTTGACGCGCTTTGGGGCTTCGATCTGCTCGATGGCCTTCATCTTGTCGGGATTGGCTTCAATCCCCCTCTGGGACACAAAGAACTCGAGAAGCTTGCCGGAGGGGACTCCGAAAACGCACTTCTCGGGGTTCAACTTGAGTTGTATCTTGCGTGGATTCTCAAAGGTTTCTTCTAGGTCTTGTATCAGGGTATCTTTGTCCTTGCTCTTGACCACTATATCATCCATGTAGGCTTCTACATTCCTGTGTATCTATGGCTCAAAAGCAATGTGGACCACCCTTGCAAACGTTGAGCCCGCATTCTTTTCCAAAAGGCATACGTATGAAACAGTAAGTGCCACATGGAGTAATGAATGCGGTCTTCTCTTCGTCTTCCTCGGCCATGAATATCTGGTGGTAACCTGAGTATGCATCGAGAAATGAAAGCAACTCACATCCAGCCGTGGAGTCAACGATTTGGTCAATGCGCGGCAAGGGAAATGGATCCTTGGGGCAAGCTTTATTCACATCAGTGAAGTCTATACAAAGTCTCCACTTCCCATTAGCTTTGCGCACGACAACTGGATTGGCCAGCCACGTGGGATGAAGTACACCTCTAACAAGGCCTGCTGCTTCCAACTTCTTGATCTCCTCGGCAATAAACTCTTGGCGCTCCACTGCTTGCTTCCTGACCTTCTGCTAGACGGGCCGCGCGTGAGGACAAACAACAAGCTTGTGCTCAATTACCTTCCTGGGAACGCCGGGGATGTCAGACGGTTGCCATGCAAACACGTCGACATTCACCCGCAGGAAGGCAACGAGCGCGCTTTCCTATTTGGGATCGAGCGCAGCACTGATGGTGAAGGTACCACCAGTGCCGTCCTCCTTGGCGGAAACCTTCTTGGTTGCCGGTGGAGCTGCCATTCCTTTCTTGCACTTGCCGGTGGAGCTCGATGGTGCGTCCTCGACGGCAGCGCAGCACTCCGAAGAGGTGCGTTTGCCGGAGTAGGCTCCAGAGCTCTTGCCGGACTTGGTCTTGGTTTTCCCCCGGGGAGCTTCAGCGGCAAGTGCCTTGCTGTCTGCCGCGGCTGCTGCGTCTCGGTAGATCTTGTCGGCGCAGATGAGCGCGTCCTTCTTGTCGCCGGGGACAGAGATGACGCTTATTGGCCCTGGCATCTTGAGCATGTTGTATGCATAGTGGGAGGCTGCCATGAACTTGGCGAGCGCAGGACGGCCAAGTATACCATTGTATGGCAATGGGATATCGGCAACGTCAAACGTGATCCTCTCGGTCCTGAAGTTTAGCTCTCCGCCAAAGGTCACTGGCAGTGTGATCTTCCCCATCGGTTTGCTCCTCCCCGGGTTAATCCCTTGAAAAGTCCCGGTCTCCTCGAGCTCGCTGTCTCGGATCTGCAGCTTCTTGATCACAGTGGAGGAGATCAAGTTGAGGCCGGCCCCACCGTCAACCAACATCTTGGTGACCTTGAGGTTGCGGACAGTTGGCAAAACCAACATCGACAAACACCCGACCGCAGTTGTGCGGTCAGGGTGGTCCTCAAGGTCGAAGATGATGGGCGTGCCGGACCATTTCAGCAGCCTGCGCGACTCGACGGGTGGCTCAGCTGCATTCACTTCCCGCACCCATTGCTTGAGTTGGCGGTGCGAAGTGTGCAGGGAGGCACCTCCATCGACGCACATAACTTCTGTGGCCTTCTGGAACTCCTGCTCGCTGTTATCTCCATCATCCATGTCCTCGTCGTCATCTTCGTCCTCGTCCTTGTCGCGGCCCCGGGGAGGTCTGTCTCCTTGCCACTGCTTGGCCTTGCCACGGCGTCCTCCATGGCCATTGAATGGCCGCTTCTTGCTGGGCTCTCCTCCGCCCCCTTGGGCCTTCTCCTTGTCGCGACGCTTGTATTCAGCCTTCTGCTGTTCTACGAGGTACTCTATCCTCTTGCAGTTCTGGAGATCGTGGCCCTTGGTGCGGTGGATCTTACAGTACTGCTTGTCGGAGCCGTCCTGCTTGTCGGCGGCCGCTACAGGGGTGGCCTCCTTGCCGGAGCCACCAGCCTGTGTCTTCTTGGCGGCAGCCTCCTTGCCGGACTGCTCGACAACCAGTACCTCCTTGTTCTTCTTCTTCTTATTGTTACGCCGCCGGCCTTTCCTTGCCGGGGCGGCATCCTCGCTGTCCGTTCCCCTTGCTCCGGTATCCTCTCCAGCGAGTCTCCTCCCCTCTTCAGCACGGGCACACTTGTCAGCCAGAGCATAAAGCTCGCTGACGTCCCGGATCTTGGTCATCGCCATCTCCTCCCTCATCCGGCGGTTACGCACGTTCTGATGGAACGCGCTGATAACCGCGCCAGGGTAGACATCCGGGATGTTGTGCTGAACGCGGCTGAACCTTTGGATGTACTTGCGCAAGGACTCTCCCTCCTTCTGGGCAAGAATGTGGAGATCGCTCTCCTGGCCGTGGGGTTTGTGGCCGCCCGTGAAGGCGCCGACAAGCTGGTGGCACAGATCTGCCTAAGAAGAGATGGAGTTCTCCGGTAAGTGCATAAGCCAAGATCTGACGTTTGGCTTAAGCACGAGCGGGAAGTAGTTCGCTAAGATCTTATCGTCACGTCCCCCGGCAGCCTGCACCGCAATGGTGTAGATGCTAAGGAACTCCGAGGGGTGTGTCTTGCCATCGTACTTCTCGGGTACGTCGGGCTTGAAGTTCTTCATGCTAGGCCACTGGACTTGCCGCAGCTCTCGGGTGAACGCAGGGCAACCTGCCGCGTACGGCAAGTCGCCTGATTCACCAGGCGCGTGCATGTCGACAACAGTCCCAGCGCGCTGGTCGGACTGTCTTCGGGCTTCTCTTCGACGCTCGATACGAGTTCGAGCGTCCTCTTGTCGCCTGTCGTCGAGGACTTGGCGCTGATCGCGGCGAGCCCGCGGATCCGACGACGCTGTGGAGTCATCGTCGACGTTGATCCGGCGGGTCGGCGATTTCTGCTTCCGCGGTGGGGAGTGCACGGTAGTTGCACCCCCGGCGGTCTTGTCTCCATCGGCCTTCGCTTGGTCGACTTGCCGCGGCCGTGATGTTGCCGGCTGCTGCGGCGTGTCGTTGTTGGCGAAGGCGATGAGGCTCTGGATTGTAGCCCTCCAGTCTTCGGCCTTGTCCGCCGATGGAGGGAAGTCGAGGAGCAGCTGGGCTCTGGCTAGAGCTTCTGCTGGAGAGGAGGGAAGTGGTGGCGAGAGGTGCGAGGAGCGAGACATGCTCGGACTTCTAGCAGCGTTAGAAGGAGCAGGTTCTCGCCCCGGCGACCGCGCCTTGCTCGTGCCAGCACGCTGGCCTTGAGCGTCCCGCGACCCGCCAGTTTGGCCTTGTCCCAGCAGGCGGATGGTACCGTGGGTACCACGTCGCTGCTGGCCCGGCACCTCTTGAGAGGGACGGGGTGCGTGCACGAACATCGAGGCTTTGGAGTTCACCCGATCGTCCGTCTTGTCCTTGGACTTGGCGGCGCCGTGAGTGTCCTTGCCGGCGTCCACCCTTCCGCCAGCGTCTCCCCCACCTACTGTCGGTTCTGGTGGTGGTGGGATCGACGCGGACGGGCCTCCGACCTCCGAAGCCTTCTTCTTCGGCGGCATGCTGGTGTAGTTGATGAGGTTGATGAAGCTGGAAAAGTTGCTGAAGATTGCGCCCGCGTGAGCGCCGGATCAGGTTCGCACAACCTCGACGCCCCCTACCTGGCGCGCCAAAGATGTCGGGGAAACTGATCACCCACGAACACCTATGGGACCGGAGCCCCTTTTCGGTACGGTGAGGGAGCGGAGGGAGCACAAAGAGCAGATCGAGGGGCAGACGCGGGCAGTTTACCCAGGTTCGGGCCGCACGGATGCGTAAAACCCTACTCCTGCCTTCGGTTGTATTGAGTTCTCGAGCTCGGGAGCTTGAAGATCTACAGTACTAGCTACACCGAGCGTGGGAGAGATCAAGTTTTTGGAATCGAACCCCCTCTAAGTAGTGCATGGGCCTCCTTTTATAGCTCAAAGGGGTCACCGACAGGTGTCAACGTAGAGGAGGGTAAAAGTGTAAAATTGGTGGTAGATGGAACAGTGCATGAACAGTGTATGCACAGTGGTCTATACCTAACCCTGACGGTGGGGGACAAGGGCATTGAATGCCCGTTGCCGTCACCCCAAAAGCGTCCGCCCGGGCGTCTCCGTTCGCCACGACGATGGCCTCGTCACCGCGGCTTGCCACCGTGTACCCCAGGCTGCACAGCCATCTGCCACGTGCCCCTGGAAGGGCCCCAGGGCGACGCGTGGCCAGATGAGCTCGAGCGCAGGCACACAGCGTAGGCCTCCCCTGGCAAGCACCTTGCCGGGGTTGCTATCTTGCCGGGCCCGGAAGCTTGTCGCTCTCCGGGTCCTGCCGGGGCGCGTGATGCGCCACGGTATATCTTCTGAGGTGCTGTTCTTTGGCCTTCCTGGCAAGTTCCTCTTGCCAGGGTCTTGTGCTGGAATGATAACCTTGAGCCTGGTGCGGCCTTCCCGGCAAGCTCCTCTTGCCGGGGTCTTGTCTCTTAACTTGAAAACTTTGTTCTTGAATGGCTTTAAGGGGTCCAGAGTGGGCTTTGGGGGGGCGCGTGGTGAGCCAGACCGCGGGACGCTGTTACTGCCCGTGCACAAGTCGGGATACTAAGGTACCCCTACTTTAGTACACCGACAATGGCAATGTCACACTATAGCAAAAATAACGAACAATATCTATCACTACATGCATATTTGGCTGGTGGATGCTCTAAGTTTAATTTTGCATAAAGCTAATTTTTTCCTACAACAAAGGATTTTTTTTATTTACTACTAGATTAAAATACCAATATTGAGAAGGTTCCTCCAACTCAATCCCAAAAGTCTACAAGTTATTAGTAACCCAACAATTTTTTTAAATATAGTGATGAGATCAACAAATCATTCACTTCTAGATACTCAAGTTGTCCATAACCAGGGATACGACTAATCGATTGGCTTGTACACTCTACAGAGGTTTGCGCACTTTTCCCCACAAGACTTGACCACCTCCATGATCGAAAGATCGAGACATAGCCTTTCTGAAGTGTTTCCTCTAAACCCTGTGTAGATCGGTACACCTACTTTCCCCTACATCAGCTAGTCCACCATTGTAAGAGGTCACACAACTTACTCAACTATGCCAGAACCCATAATGGCTTGTGGCTGCACACGGAAGTTTCAAGGCATGAAATATCATACGATCCCTTTGAGCCTAGGTGTCATTCCGTAGGGTGATCACACGGGTCCTCCGGGATCCCCTAGGACAACGCCGGATTCTCTAGGTGCCCCAACGATTCCATGCAGAGTTGTGTTAATGTGGCCACCTTAAAATTTCCCTTAGTTATTATTTCTCTCATAACTTCCATGAATCTCACATACCAATCCCCGTCTACGAGCATGGCTAAGCAACATGTAATGTAACAAATATTCCCGGGGTGAATCAAAGTCATAGGTTCCTACCACATGAACTAGATAGCATATCCACATGTTCCCAATCCTACTCATGCAGTCTTTGAGGGTGAAACTAATGCATAATAAAAACTGGGTATTGAAAAGTATGATCAAAGCGAGCTTGCCTTGCTGACGATCGTTAAACTCTAGGGATTCGTAGTAGCAAGCTTCGCACTCCGGATGATCTATCGTAAGCAAGCAATAACATACATAAGCACACAAGCAAAGAATCAAATAGAAATCGAAGAAAAGACTTATGAAAACTCCAAAAACTACCAATAAAACTTCTATATAGAACACACTTCGTAACAGTAGCAAACTTGTGTGATTTAGATCTTAACATGAAGAACATCAAGAGCTTCAATTTGCAAAAAGAATCAATTAGATCGGAGTTACGAAATTCAAGTTATGGCCTAAAGAAGTTAAAATTCAAATCTGTTTGAAACCAATTTTTAAAACTTTCAAAAATATTTTTAGTTTGGTTCTCTTGGTAGATGGGATCATGCTGCAAAATTTGGCATTGGTTTCGTTGAATTTGGACAAATAGCTAAAAAGTTATGAGCGTTTGAAAAACAGGGGCTAAACTGGAAAAAACTACAAATAGGTCATTGGCCACGTGGCAGAAAACTACTGGCCGAAACTATCCACTACAGAATCTAAAACAATGAACGTTCGCTAAATAGTGCATACCGGTTCGAATAATAATAGAAAATGATCTAATCTAGACCGTCTAACCTATATCGGACGGTGGGGGTTGCGCGGTGACTTATCGCGGCGGCCAGCGGCGGCAAGGGCGAGGAAGACGGCCGCAGCGGCGAGGAAGACAGCGGTGGCGGCTCGGGCTCGAACGGGACGATGGTGGCGGCTCGGGCTCGAACGGGACGGTGGCCCCGGGGCTCGGCGGCGACGACAGAGTAGATGGGAAGGTGTGGCTCGACGAGGCGAAGGCGATGGCGGCGTCGGCATCGGTCGAGGTGGCGGAACAGAGCGGGGCAAGGCGGCGGTGGATCTCGTCGGAGGTGACAACTCTGGCGAGTGCGGCGGGGCTGCGAGGGGCTTCGGTCGAGGGTGGCTTGAGGGAAAAATAGGCCAGGGTCGAGGGATTATAAAGGGGGCGAGGCATGGACGAGGGGCAAGGTGAGGAGGGGGAGTTCGGGTCGGCCACGGCGGCGGCGACAAAGCGTCCGGGTGGCAGACTCCAGCAGGAGCTCGGGGACGGACCTGACAGGTGGGTCCCACATGTCGGTGGTGGGGCGAAGCGGCATCCGACCGAAGGGAGGAGCAGGTGAGCGAGGCGATGCGGCTCGGCTCAGGCGTAGGCCGCTGGGCTGCTGACCGCTGTTGGGCTGGGCCGGTTGGGTTGGCCCGGCGCGGTTGGTGGGCTTCTCCTTTTTTTAAACGGTTTTTTGTGTTTGTTTTTACAGAAACAATAAAACATCAAAAACAAAAATAAAATTAAGACTAAAAAATACCAGAAAAATTCACATAATTCCCTCCTAATTAAATGGGTTTGGGTGAACATTTTTTTGGGCCTAAATGCAAAGTTTAAAAACAAACATTTTTCTATGCTAATAAAATTTGCATAAAAATAATTTTACAAATAAAACCAAATAAATATATTTTGATTCCAAATTCAAATTCCAATATTTCTTCTTTGTTTTTGAAGAAGTCCTTTTATCTTCTTTCTATATTTTATTTATTTTTGAAATAATGGAATTGATATTTGGTGAAACCAATTTCATTCAAATGCCCAACTTTGAAAATTTCAAAACTGGACTTTAGGGAAACTTCCAATTCTCTCATTTGGTCCTTGAGTTGCTCAAAGTCCCTTGGATCTAGTTCAAATAAATTCCAATGAGGCAAAAATGCTTAAATCATGGATGCATATGAATGATCTAATTATAAACATCCAAATTGAAAATTGGGATGTTACATCTTTGCCAAGCATGTTGAAGGTCATGCTCCTACGGTGAACCTCGAGGTAAATGGGCGGCACTACAACAAGGGATACTACCTAGCAGATGACATCTATCCGAGATGGTCGATATTTGTGAAGACTATCTCAAACCCTGTGCCAGGAGGCAAGAGCTCTTATTTTGCCAAGTGTCAGGAGGCTTGCAGGAAGGATGTCGAGCGGGAATTTGGTGTGCTTCAATCTTGATTTGTTGTTGTCTAATACCCCGCTCAGATCTAGTCGAAAGATCAAATGTGGGAGGTCATAACTTGCTGTGTCATCTTGCACAACATGATCATTGAGAGCAAGCAGGAGGAGCCAGTGTTTGACACTGAACCATATTACAGGCATGGTCCTCTTGCCCAAGTTGATCACAAGCTACCGACAACATGGACTACCTTCCTCAATATGCGTCAGGAGATCTGAGACCCACGGGTGCATCAACAACTATAGCAGGATCTGGTGGGGCACCTGTGGAGGCTCAAGGGTAACGCCTAGCTCGACGTGTGATGAAATATGAGTTTTTATTTGTTGAACTGTTTGGTTTGTATTGATTTTGTGAACAATTTGATTTGTATTGATTTTATGTGATGAACTATGTGATACAAAAATAGCTTATGCTGAATTTGTGTCGAAGTACGCCGAATATGGGCCAAAATTTGTCCAATTTGCGCCGAAAGTTATCCAATTTGCGCCGAAAGTGGGCCAAAATCGGCGCCTGGGGTTCACCTTGGGGGGGGGGGCTGGGAACCCAAGCACCCCCCCCCCGGCCGATTTTTCTGCTGGCTTGCCCCAAGCGACGCTATTTCAAGCCCCTGGCGAGGCGAACGGCTGGGGATGCTCTTAGAGCGTTACTAGACCCCTTATATTGCACTGAATCACAAAATAACCATTAGTTTACGGTTTGGTGTAAAAAATGACCCGATCAAACACTGTAAACGCGTCTGACCCTTAATTTTTTTGGAGAGGAGCGATAAATTGCCCCCTCCGACCCGCAAAAAGCCAGTTTCCCCCTCCCCCTCCCCGTTGGTGCCCTGTATCTTGCAAAAGCGGTTGGTGGGAGGGACATTTCATCGTGCGTGCTCTCCACACACCCTCCCGCAGCCGCCCACCACCATCGCCGCCTGCGATTCCTACCATTCTCGCCAACGAAATCACGCCGCCAGGCCGCACTACACCCAGGTCCACCGCGCCTCTTCGTCGACGCCCTGGATACATCGAGATGCGCTGCCCCCATGTCACCGCTGCCCCGTATCGACCGTCGCCAAGTCTTCGCCCGCCCCTGATTTGCCGCCGCCCTGGATTGACCGCAGCCGATGAGCTTTATTTTCTGGCCCTTCTAGATCGATTGCAGGTGATTAAATTCCATTGATGCGAGATCGGGTCCGGTTATGTAGATTGATTTGAGCTCTTGCGAGCAATTTTTGCTCGAGGATTCGACCTACGATGACGACTCGGACGTAGAGTCGATGCTCGAGCACCAATAGCAGCAAATGTTGGCGGCGTGATGGAATTATGCCCTAGAGGCAATAATAAAATTATTATTGTTATATTTCCTTAATCAAGATAAAGGTTTATTATTCATGCTAGAATTGTATTGACCAAAAACTTAAATACATGTCTGAATTCATAAACAAATACCGTGGCCCTAGTAAGCCTCTACTAGACTAGCTCATTGATCGAAGATGGTTAAGGTTTCCTAACCGTAGACATGAGCTGTCTTTTGATAATGGGATCACATCATTAGAAGAATGATGTGATGGACAACACCCATCCGTTAGCTTAGCATTCGATTGTTAAATTTATTGTTATTGCTCTCTCAATGTCAAATACATATTCCTTCGACTATGAGATCGTGTAACTCTCGGATACCGGAGGAATGCCTTGTGTGCTATCAAACATCACAACGTAACTGGGTGATCATAAAGATGCTCTACAGGTATTTTCATAGGTGCCTGTTGAGTTAGCATGGATCGAAATTAGGATTTTTCACTCCGTGTATCGGAGAGGTATCTCTGGGCCCTCTCGGTAATACACATCACAAGAAGCTTGTAAGGAAAATGACTAAGGAGTTAGTTATGAGATGATGTATTATGGAACGAGTAAAGAGACTTGTCGTTAAAGAGATTGAACTAGGTATGGAGATACCGACGATCGAATCTCGGGCAAGTAACATACCGACAGACAAAGGGAATTACGTATGTTGTCATAACGGTGGACCGATAAAGATCTTCGTAGAATATGTAGGAACCAATATGGGCATCCAGGTTCCGCTATTGGTTATTGACCCGAGAAGTGTCTCAGTCATGTCTACATAGTTCTCGAACCCGTAGCGTCCGCACGCTTAACGTTCGTTGACGATATACTGTTCTATGAGTTATATGATTTGGTGACCGAATGTTGTTCGGAGTCCCGGATGAGATAACGGACATGATGAGGAGCTCCGGAGGTAAATATCGATATATAGGATGATGATATTTGGACACCGGAAGAGTTTCAGGAGGTACCGGGTAGTCATCGGATTACCGGAAGCGTTCGGGGAGGGCCCGGGAGGTCTATGGGCCTAATGGGCCAAGAGGAGGAACATACCAGCCCACAAGGGGCTAGTGCGTCCCTCATCTCTAGGCCGCCGGCCCTAGGAAGGTAAAGGGGAGGGCTAGCCCCTCCTGCCTTTCCCCTCCACATGAGGGAAAGGGAAGGGGGTGATGTCACTTGAACAACATCGGTATTCCCCCAAAGAGGAAGGGATGATGCAGCACGGCTTGATGGAAATATGCCCTAGAGGCAATAATAAAGTGGTTATTATTATATATCTTTAAATCATCATAAAGGTTTATTATTCATGCTAGAACTGTATTGACCGGAAACTTAAATACATGTGTGAATACATAAACAAATAAGGTGTCCCTAGTAAGCCTCTACTATCCTAGCTTGTCGATCAAAAATGGTTAAGGCTTCCTAACCATGGACATGTGTTGTCATTTGATAACAGGATCACATCATTAGGAGAATGATGTGATGGACAAGACCCATCTGTTAGCTTAGCATATGATCGTTCAGTTTATTGCTATTGCTTTCTTAATGTCCAATACATATTTCTTCGACTATGAGATCATGCAACTCCTGGATACCAGAGGAATACCTTGTGTGCTATCAAACATCACAACGTAACTGGGTGACCATAAAGCTGCTCTACAGGTATCTCCGAAGGTGTCTGTTGAGTTGGCATGGATCAAGATTAGGATTCGTCACTCCGTGTATCGGAGAGGTATCTGTGGGCCCTCTCAGTAATACACATCACAAGAAGCTTGCAAGCATAATGACTAAGCAGTTAGTTATGAGATGATGTATTACGAAACAAGTAAAGAGACTTGTTGTTAACAAGATTGAACTAGGTATGGAGATACCTAGTATCGAATCTCGGGCAAGTAACATATTGACGGACAAAGGGAATTACGTATGTTGTCATAACGGTTTGACCAGTAAAGGTCTTCGTAGAAAATGTAGGAACCAATATGGGTATCCAGGTTCCACTGTAGGTTATTGACCGGAGAGGTGTTTCGGCCATGTCTACATAGTTCTCGAACCCGTAGGGTTCGCACGCATACCGTTCGATGACGATATAGTGTTATATGAGTTATGTGATTTGGTGACCGAATGTTGTTTGGAGTCCCGGATGAGATCACGGACATGACGATGAGCTCCGGAATGGTTCGGAGGTAAAGATTAATATATAGGATGATGCTATTTGGTCACCGGAAAGGTTTCGAGATGTACAAAAGTACCGGCAGGGGTTCCGGGAGGCCCCCGAGACGTTATTAGGCCTTATGGGTGAAAAGGGGAAGAGCACACCATCCCACATGGGGCTGGTGCTCCCCTCTAACCCCTGCCCACGCACCAAAGAAGGGAGGAAAGGAGAGGAGAGGCTTCCTAAGGCAGCCATCTCCCTTTCCTCCCCCATGACCAAATATTTTAAGGGGAGGGCACAACTAGGCAGGCGCCCTAGGGCAGCCGCCGGCCACTTGGGGTGCCCTAGGGGCTGCCTAGAGAGGGGGCGCCACACAAAGACACACCATTGTCTTAGCCATGTGCGGCGCCCCTCTTCACAGTTTTGTTCCTCATTCATATTTTTGTAGTGCTTAGGCGAAGCCGTGCGGAGATAGCATCACCATAACCGTCACCACGCCATGATGCTGCTAGAACTCATCTACTACTTCGATAATCTTGCTGGATCAAGAAGGTGAGGTCATCACCAAGCTGAACGTAGGCTGAACATGGAGGTGCCGTATGTTCGGCACTTGATCGGTTGGATCGCGAAGAAGTTCGACTACATCAACTGCGTTAAAAACGTTTCTGAATACGGTCTACGAGGGTACGTGAACACACTCTCCCCTCTCATTGCTATGCATCTCCATGGATAGATCTTGCATGTGCGTTGAATTTTTTTGTTTTCCATGCAACGTTCCCCAACAGTGGCATCATGAGCCAGGTCTATGCGTAGATGATATGCACTAGTAGAACACAAAGAGTTGTGGGCGGTGATGGTCATACTGCTTGCCACCAAAGTCTTATTTTGATTCGACCGTATTGTAAGATGAAGTGGCCTAGACCAACCTTACATGTCCACGTACATGAGACCGGTTCCACCGATAGACATGCAACTTGTTTTGCATAAAGGTGGCTGGCGGGTGCCTGTTTCTCCCACTTTAGTTGAATTGAATTTGACTACGGCCTGTCCTTGAAGAAGGTTAAACAACAAACTTGATAAATCACCATTGTGGTTGTGTGCCGTAGGTAAGAATGGTTCTTGCTAGAAGCCCATAGCAGCCACGTAAAACTTGCAACAAGAAAGTAGAGGACATCTAACTTGTTTTAGCAGGGCATGTTGTGATGTGATATGGTCAAGACGTGATGAGTTGTACTCTATTGTATGAGATGATCATGTTTTGTAACATCGACAATCGACAGGAGCCTTATGGTTGTCTCTTAATTATTGTATGAAATGCAAGCGCCATGTAATTGCTTTCCTTTATCGCTATGAGTTAGCAATAGTTGTAGAAGCAATAGTTGGCGAGACGACCACGATGCAATGATGGAGATAAAGGTGTCGATCCGGTGACGATGGAGATCATGATGATGCTTTGGAGACGGAGATCAAAAGCACAAGATGATGATTGTGACATCCCAAATTTTTAATTTGGAATGTTATACATAGGTCATCTTGCATATCATATTTTATTGCAATTCTGTGTGCTGCGATCCTCGAAATTCTAAGCAACTCAAGGACCCACTAAGGGAGTTGATACTACATGAAGCACATGATTCGCCATATTAGATACACCCCGGAAACACAAAGATGTATTTGGATTTGAAGGAACGTTTCTAGTGGACGGGAATGAAGAAGGACATTGCCGAGTATGTAGCCGTATGTGATGTATGCCAGAGAGTGAAGGCAAAACATCAGAAGCCAGCAGGATTACTGCAGCCTATGCCAATACCCGAATGGAAGTGGGATAAGCTTGGCATGGATTTTATCACCGGATTACCCAGGAACCGATCAGGATATGACTCAATCTGGGTAATACTGGATCGCTTGACCAAAGTAGCCCACTTTCTCTCGGTGAAAACCACGTATACTAGTGCAAAGTTGGCTAAGATATACATGACCATGATCGTATGTCTGCATGGAGTTCCGAGGACCATCGTATCAGATAGAGGAACACAGTTTACTTCAAAGTTTTGGCATCAGTTGCACCAGACTTTGGGAACCAGGCTAGAGTTCAGTACATCCTTTCACCCGTAGACCGATGGACAGACCGAGAGAGTCAATCAGATTCTGGAAGACATGTTGAGAGCTTGCGCACTAGATTATGGATCTAGTTGGGACGACAACTTGCCCTATGCGGAGTTCTCGTACAACAATAGTTACTAGGCCAGTTTGAAGATGGCACTGTTCGAAGTGTTGTATGGAAGGAGATGTCGAACGCCGTTGATGTGGGATGAAGTCGGAGACCGTCAGTTATTTAGACTAGATCTGATCAAAGAGTCAGAAGAGAAGGTTAAGCTGATTCAGGATAGACTGAAGGTGGCTCAGTCTAGGCACAAGAGTTATGCAGACTCGAAGCACAAGGAAGTAGTCTATGAAATCGGAGACAGAGCGTTCCTGAGAGTGTCACCCCTGCGGGGATTTAAATGTTTTGGAGTTAAGGGAAAGTTAGCCCCGAGATTTGTGGGACCGTACCGTGTGTTGGAACGTATGGGAGAGGTTGCCTACAAGTTGGAGTTATCCGAAGGATTGTTAGGAGTTCATGACATGTTTCATATTTCCCAGCTTAAGAAGTGTCATGCAGAGATGGCCGATATTCCTCTAAGAGACACAGTGCCCCTGGAAGCAATTCAGCTGGATAGTGATCTAACTTATGAGGAGAAACCGGTCAAGATCCTCGAGCATGCAAGCCGAGTCACCCACAGCAAGGTTATCAAGTTTTGCAAAGTTTAGTGGAGTCACCATACCGAAGATGAAGCCACCTGGGAACGAGAGGATGATCTAAGCAAGGACCACCCACACCTATTTTCTAGCCAACCCGAATCTCGAGGGCGAGATTCATCCTAACGGGGGTAGGTTTGTAACATCCCAAATTTTTAATTTGGAATGTTATACATAGGTCATCTTGCATATCATATTTTATTGCATTTCTGTGTGCTGCGATCCTCAAAATTCTAAGAAACTCAAGGACCCATGGAGAGAGTTGGGGATTTCACCGTTTCCGTATTTGAGTTTTCTCAAATACCGGTACGAGGATCACTCTGGTTTTAATTTTTTTTTTCTTCTCTCCGAAAAATATTTCTTAATAAAATATATGAGCGGAGATAATATGACTTCTCCAAAATAAAAGAAATATTGGAGGAAAAATATTAAAATCACATTTGGTTATTATTTGGATTTATTTGCAATTTTATTTGCATAGGAAAAATGCGTGTTTTTCAAAATTGCATTTAGGTCCGGGAAAAATGTTCACTTTGTCCTAACTAACATTAGAGGACGGTGAAAATTTATTTCAGAATTTTTCGTCTCCGTTTAGTTCTTATTTTGTTGTTTTTCTACGTCAGGACCATTTAAAAAAAAGGTTTCGGACCGAACTGGGCCGAAGGCCCAGCCGGCCCGTTGCGCCGCCGCCTCTCGCTCGTGGCCGAGCCGGACTCCCGCCAAGTCAGCCCCCCTTCCCCCTTTAAAAGCCGCCGCGAGCCCCCCCGTCGCCCCACACCGCCCCGCCGCGTGCGTCGCGCCTCACCGCCGCCGCAGCTGAGCCGTTGTCCCGCCGCCGCCTCCTGCTGCAGCCGCCGCCGACGCTGCCGCCGCCCCGCCGCCGTACTCCACCGCACCGCCCCGCCTCCCGCCGAAGCTCCACCACCGACGAGGTAGCCGCCGCCGCCACGGTCGATTTTTCCGAAGAAATGGCTCGGTTTTAAAATAAAAAACCTAGGTCCGTTTTTTTATATCGGTTCGGTTTTCTGTCGGTTTAGTTAGTTATCGGACGTTCGTCAGGTCGTTCATTTTAACAAACGTTTTTCGTCTTTGAGTAACAGACAGCGAACGTTCGTTCGTTAGCCTGTTCGTCCGTTTTTCATTTTCAGGGTTTTTCCGCAATTATTTTCGATCGAGATTTCTGCCCTGATCTTATTTTTAGTTTTTCTTTTCGCTCGTAAGATCTTCGTATCGAAGCCCTCTTTCCGTTTAACCAACTTGAAGAAGGTTTTGATACTGTACAATTTGACTTTAGTTCAATCTAGTAAACGGATCTTGTTTCGTTCGTAGTTTTAGTTTCGTTGCTCCGTTTGTTTTGTTTATTTTTGCAAACCAGAGTTCTTAAGTTGAACTTTATAGTTAGATCTTCTTATTTGGAGATTTACCTGTGCATCTTTGCTTGGTTGCTTATGCATGCTATTGTTTGCATGCGATAGAATTCCCGTAGTGTGAAGCGTGCTACTACGAGTCCCTAGGTTTTGCGAATCATTAGCAAGGCAAGTAACACTTTGATCATACTCTTTATTACTCAGTTTTTATGCATTAGATCAAACCCTCACACATTGCATGAGTAGGATCTCTTAACTTGTGGGTCTGGGAAGTAGATTGAGGTAGAACCTATTACCTGCATTACTTACAAACCCTTTGGGAGTTACTTCTATGTTATGTTTAGGTTGACATGCTATGCTCGTAGACGTGGTTTGGGTTTGAGAGTATCCATGCCAGATGTGAGATGTTAATTAATGGTTCAACTTAAGGTGGCTACTTTAATACACATCTGCGTGGATTGGTTGTGGCACCCTGGGGTTACCAGTGGTTTGCCAGGGCACCTGGGGTTACCAGTGTTGTCCAAGCAGATCCCGTGGTTACTGTGTGATTATCCCATGGAATGCCACCCAGGCTCTAAGGGGTCATAAAACTATTCATTCTAGAAACTTCCATGTGCAGCCACAATGCCATTATGGACTCTGTCATAGTTTGAGTAAGTTGTGTGAGCTTTTTCGTGGTGGACTAGCAGATGTAGGGGAAAGTAGGTGTACCGGTCCACCTGGGGTAAAGAGTAAATGCTTTTGAAAGACTATGTCTCGGTCATTCATTTCTCAAACACCATGCAGTGCGAGAAATCCAATGGAGGAGATCGACTCTTGTGGGGAAAAGTGCATAAACCTCTGCAGAGTGTACAAACTAATCATGATTAGCCGTGTCCCCGGTTATGGACATCTTGAGTATTTGGTACTTGAATTATTGGTTGATCTCATCACTCTAAAACTAATTTGTTGTGTTAATGATGACTACTTTAACTGGGATTGAGTTGGAGGTACCTTCTCAATGATGCTTCAACTACCATGATAGTTAAAATAAAAGTTATTCCTTTGTTGTAGGGAAAAATTGGCTTTATGCAAAAACTTTAACTTTAGAGCCTCCACCAGCCAAATATGCATGTAGTGTTAGCCTTTATTCTGTTACTTGCTCTACTGTGCTATCTTGCCAGCATATTCCACGTGCTGACCCGTTTCGGGCTGCAACATGTTACGTTGCTGACTTTTCTGAACAAGAGTAAGGTGCGTTAGGTCGTTTGTCATGCACTCAGCTATGCCGTTGGAGTTGATGGACTCACTTATCTTCCAAGCCTTTCGCTGTTAATGTGTTAGATGGCCTTATGCCAAATACTTTTGTAATAAGTTCTCTTTTGAGTCATTCGATGTAATAAGTGTGTGATTGCCACTCTGTTATAAATCTTCAAGTACTGTGTGTGTTAGCATTACCGATCCAGGGATGACACAGAACACAGAGACTTCGGTCCATTTGGATCGTGGTCGCTACAATGATGGCCATATCATCTCACATATTTTGATTGCATGTGATGTTTATCCTTTATGCATCTTATTTTGCTTATAATAGCAGTAGCATTATAAGATGATCCCTTCACTTAATTTCAAGATAAAAGTGTTCTCCCTAAGTATGCACCGTTGCTACAGTTCGTCGTTTCGAAGCACCTTGTGGTGACCGGGTGTGATAGACTCTATGTTCACATACGACGGGTGTAAGCCCGATTTACACACGCGGAATACTTGGGTTAAACTTGACGACACTATCATGTACAGACATGGTCTTGGAACAATGGAGATCGAAAGGTCAAACATGAGTCGTATAGTAGATATGATCAACATAGAGATGTTCACCATTGATGACTACCCCATCTCACATGATGATCGGACATGGATTAGTTGATTTGGATCATGTATCACTTAGATAACTTAAGGGATGTTAATTTAAGTGGTAGTTCATTAGTAATTTGATTAATTGAACTTAAATTTATCATGAAATTAGTCAAAATGTATTTGCATATTATGTTGTAAATCAATAGCTCGCGATGTAGCTCCCTTGTTTTTGATACGGTCCTAGAGAAAACTAAGTTGAAAGATGATGGTAGCAATAATGCGGACTGGGTCCGTGATATGAGGATTATCCTCATTGATGCATAGAAAAGTTATGTTCTTGATGCACTGCTAGGTGACAGACATGTTGCAGAAGCTAATGCACATGTTATGAACATTTGGCAAGCTCGATCTGATGACTACTTAATAGTTTGCGCCATGCTTTACTATTTAGAGTCAGGGCTCAAAAGACATTTTGAACGCCATAGAACATATGAGATGTTCCAAGAGCTGAAATTGGTATTTCAGGCTCATGCCCGTGTTGAGAGGTATGAGACCTTTGATAAGTACTTTGCCTACAAGATGGAGGAGAATAGCTCAGCCAGTGAGCATGTGCTCAGAATGTCTGGGTACTACAATCGCTTGAATCAAGTGGGAGTTAATCTTACAGATAAGATAGTGATTCACAAATTTCTCTAATCAATATGACCAAGCTACTAGTGCTTCTTGATGAAGTATAAAAATTCAAAGGATGACGAAAACAATTCCCAAAGCTCTTCGCGATGTTGAAATCGGCGGAGGTAGAAATCTAGAAGGAGCATCAAGTGTTGATGGTTAACAAGACCACTCGTTTCAATAAAAAGGGCAAGGGAAAGAAAGAACTTCAAGAAGAATGGCAAGCAAGTTGCTGCTCCCGTGTAGAAGCCCAAAGCTAGACCCAAGCATGAGACTGAGTGCTTCTACTCCATGGGTAATGATCACTGGAAGCAGAACTGCCCCAAACATTTTACAGATACGAAGGATGGCAAAGTAAACAAAAGTATATTTGATATACATGTTTTTGTGTAAGCTTCTACTCCAAGGGTAATTTTTTTGGCCAAATTGGGACAAGCTTTGGTGTAAGCTTCTTGTCAACCGGAGCTTCCCTCAAGAAGGCTCGTGGTTCCGAGAGGGAACGTGCCACCTCCTTGTGCGAAACGACATACGTACACAGCCGTGCTAAATTTTGCACAAACACATCCCAAATAGGAGTACCGTGCTAAATTTTGGAATTATTCTGGGCTCGTTTCGCCTTTTTATACATTATTGAGTTTCTGGGCACTTAATGTGCATAATTCAAATTTGAACTACAAGCAAAGGCTCCAGTGCACCAAAGTTGTTTGAAAAATCACATGTGTGTTCTTGGGTAAATTTCTAGATCCCATGCAAGAGAATGGAGTGAAATTCAAACATCTGGGCGTCGAGGCTCGGCCGGAAAGATTGAGAAACTTGGTTTTTTAATTCCTGTAATTCCAAAACACGCCTGAAAATCATGACACTTGGCATGGTGTCATGACATGGCACGAACATGTTGCAGTAATTTTTTTGGCCGAATTGGGACAAGCTTTGGTGTAAGCTTCTTGCAAACCGGAGCTTCCCTCTAAAAGGCTCGTGGTTCCGAGAGGGAACGTGTCGCCTCATTGTGTGAACTGACATACGTACACAGCCTTCTCCCACCTTATTTTTTTTACACAGCCAGATTGGACCAAATAGGAGTAGCGTGCAAAATTTTGGAATTATTTCGGGCTTGTTTTGCCTCTTTTATCCATTAATTGAGTTTCTGGGCATTTAATGTGCATAATTCAAATTTGAATTGCAAGCACAGGCTCCAGTGCACCAAAGTTGTTTGAAAAATCACATGTGTGTCGTTGAGTTAATTTCTAGGTCACAAGCAAGAGATTGGAGTGAAATTCAAACATATGGGCGTCATGGCTCGGTCGGAAAGATTGAGAAACTTGGTTTTTTAATTCGTGTAATTCCATAACATGCCTGCAAATCATGAAACTTGGCATGGTGTCATGACATGGCACCAACATGGTGCGGTAATTTTTTTGGCCGAATTGGGACAAGCTTTGGTGTAAGCATCTTGCAAACCGGAGCTTCCCTCAAGAAGGCTCGTGGTTCCAGAGGGAACGTTTCACCTCCTTGTGCGAAATGACATACATACACAACCTTCTCGCTCCATAATTTTTGTACAAACAGAGCTCAAATAGGAGTACCGTGCTAAAATTTTCAATTATTCTGGGCTCATTTCGCCTTTTTATACATTCATTTAGTTTCTGGGCATTTAATGTGCATAATTCAAATTTGAACTACAAGCACAGGCTCCAGTGCACCAAAGTTGTTTGAAAAATCACATGTGTGTCCATGGGTGAATTTCTAGGTCCCATGCAATAGATTAGATTGGGGTGAAATTCAAACATGTGGGCGTCGTGGCTCGGCCGGGAAGATTGAGAAACTTGGTTTTTTAATTCCTGTAATTCCAAAACATGCCTGAAAATCATGAAACCTGGCATGGTGTCATGACATGGCACGAACATGCTGCGGTAATTTTTTTGGCTGAATTGGGACAAGCTTTGGTATAAGCTTCTTGCAAACCGGAGCTTCTCTTAAGATGGCTTGTGGTTCCGAGAGGGAACGTGTCACCTCCTTGTGCGAAACGACATACATACACAGCCTTCTCCCGCCTTAATTTTTGTACATACACAACGCAAATAGGAGTACCGTGCTAAATTTTGGAATTATTCCAGGCTCGTTTCGCCCTTTTTATACATTAATTTAGTTTTTGGGCATTTAATGTGCATAATTCAAATTTGAACTACAAGCAAAGGCTCAGGTTCACCAAAGTTGTTTGAAAAATCACATGTGTGTCCTTGAGTGAATTTCTAGGTCCCGTGCAAGAGATTGGAGTGTAATTGAAATATCTGGGCATCGTGGCTCGGCCAGAAACATTGAGAAACTTGGTTTTTTTAATTCCTGTAATTCCAAAACACGCTTGAAAATCATGAAACTTGGCATGGTGTCATGACATGGCACGAACATGTTGCGGTAATTTTTTTGGCCGAATTGGGACAAGCTTTGGTGTAAGCTTCTTGCAAACCGGAGCTTCCCTCAAGAAAGCTCGTGGTTCCGAGAGGGAACATGTCACCTCCTTGTGCGAAATGACATACGTACACAGCCTTCTCCAGCCTTAATTTTTTTACACAGCCAGATTAGACCAAATATGAGTACCGTGCTAAATTTTCAAATTTTCCCAGGCTTGTTTCACCTTTTTTATACGTTAATTAAGTTTCTAGGCATTTAATGTGCATAATTCAAATTTGAACTACAAGCATAGGCTCCAGTGCACCAAAGTTGTTTGAAAAATCACATTTGTGTCCTTGGGTGAATTTCTAGGTCACATGCAAGAGATTGCAGTGAAATTCAAACATCTAGGCGTCGTGGCTCGGCCGGAAAGATTGAGAAACTTGATTTTTTAATTCTTGTAATTCCAAAACACGCCTGAAAATCATGAAATTTGGAATGCTATCATGACATGGCACCAACATGGTGCGGTATTTTTTTGGCCGAATTGGGACAAGCTTTGGTGTAAGCTTCTTGCAAACCGGAGTTTCCCTCAAGATGGCTCGTGGTTCGAGAGGGAACGTGTCACCTCCTTGTGCGAAACAAGATACGTACACAACCTTCTCCCGCCTTAATTTTTGTACAAACATAGCTCAAATAGGAGTACCGTGCTAAATTTTGCAATTATTTTGGGCTTGTTTCGCCTTTTTTATACATTAATTGAGTTTCTGGGCATTTAATGTGCATAATTGAAATTTGAACTACAAGCATAGGCTCCAGTGCACAAAAGTTATTTGAAAAATCACATGTGTGTCCTTGGGTGAATTTTTTGGTCTCATGCAAGAGATTGGAGTGAAATTCAAACATCTGGGCGTCGTGGCTCGGCCGAAAAGATTGAGAAACTTGGTTTTTTAATTCCTGTAAATCCAAAACACGCCTGAAAATCATGAAACTTGGCATGGTGTCATGTCATGGCACGAACATGCTGCGGTAATTCTTTTGGCCGATTTGGGAGAAGCTTTGCTGTAAGCTTCTTGCAAACCGGAGGTTCCCTCTAGAAGGCTCGTGGTTCCGAGAGGGCTCCTTGTGCGAAACGACATACGTACACAACCTTCTCCGGCCTTAATTTTTTTACACAACCTGATTAGACCAAATAGGAGTATTGTGCTGAATTTTGGAATTATTCCGGGCTCGTTTCGCCTGTCTTATACATTAATTGAGTTTCTGGCCATTTAATGTGCATAATTCAAATTTGAACTACAAGCACAGGTTCCAGTGCACCAAAATTGTTTGAAAAATCACATGTGTGTCCTTGGGTGAATTTCTAGATCCCATGCAAGAGAATGGAGTGAAATTCAAACATCTAGGCATCGTGGCTCGGCCGGAAAGATTGTGAAACTTGGCTTTTTTATTCTTGTAATTCAAAAACACGCTTGAAAATCATGAAACTTGGCATGGTGTCATGAAATGGCACGGACATGCTGCGGTAATTTTTTTGGCCGAATTGGGACAAGCTTTTGTGTAACCTTCTTGCAAAGCGGAGCTTCCCTCTAAAAGGCTCATGGTTTCGAGAGGGAATGTGTCACCTCATTGTGTGAAACGACATACGTACACATCCTTCTCCCGCCTTAATTTTTTTACACAACCAGATTAGACCAAATAGGAGTACCGTGCTAAAATTTGGAATTATTTCGGGCTCATTTCGCCTCTTGTATACATTAATTGAGTTTATGGGCATTTAATGTGCATAATTCAAGTTTGAACTACAAGCACAGGCTCCATTGCACCAAAGTTGTTTGAAAAATGACATGTGTGTCCTTGGGTGAATTTCTAGGTCATATGCAAGAGATTAGAGTGAAATTCAAACATCTCGGCGTCGTGGCTCGACCGGAAAGATTGAAAACTTGGTTTTTTAATTCCTGTAATTCCAAAACATGCTTGAAAATCATGAAACTTGGCATGGTGTCATGACATGGCACGAACATGCTGCGGTATTTTTTTGGCAGAATTGGGACAAGCTTTGGTGTAAGCTTCTTGCAAACCAGAGCTTCCCTCAAGAAGGCTCGTGGTTCAAGAGGGAACGCGTCACCTCCTTGTGCGAAACGACATACGTACATGGCCTTCTCCTGTCTTAATTTTTGTACAAACACAGCTCAAATAGGAGTACCGTGCTAAATTTTGCAATTATTCAGGGCTCGTCTCGCCTTTTTTATATATTAATTGAGTTTTTGGGCATTTAATGTGCATAATTCAAATTTGAACTACAAGCACGGGCTCCAGTGCACAAAAGGTATTTGAAAAATCACATGTGTGCCCATGGGTAAATTTCTAGGTCCCATGCAAGACATTGGAGTGAAATTCAAACATCTGGGCGTCGTGGCTTGGCCGAAAAGATTGAGAAACTTGGTTTTTTAATTCTTGTAATTCCAAAACACGCTTGAAAATCATGAAACTTGGCATGGTGTCATGACATAGCACGAACATGTTGCGGTATTTTTTTGGCCGAATTGGGACAAGCTTTGGTGTAAGCTTCTTGCAAACCGGAGCTTCCCTCTAGAAGGCTCGTGGTTCCGAGAGGGAACGTGTCACCTCCTTGTGCGAAACGACAGACGTACACAGCCTTCTCTCGCCTTAATGTTTTAACACAGGCTGATTAGACTAAATAGGAGTACCGTGCTAAATTTTGGAATTATTCTGGGCTCGTTTCGCCTTTTTTATATATCAATTGAGTTTCTGAGTATTTAATGTGCATAATTCAAATTTGAACTACAAGCATAGGCTCTAGTGCACCAAAATTGTTCGAAAAATCACATGTGTGTCCTTGGGTGAATTTATAGATCCCATGCAAGAGATTGGAGTGAAATTCAAACATCGGGGCATTGTGGCACGGCCGGAAAGATTGAGAAACTTGGTTTTTAAATTCCTGTAATTCCAAATCACGCCTGAAATCCATTAAACTTGGCACGGTGTCATGACATGGCACCAACATGCTGTGGTAACTTTTTTGGCCAAATTGGGACAAGCTTTGGTGTAAGCTTCTTGCAAACGAGAGCTTCCCTCAAGAAGGCTCGTGGTTCCGAGAGGGAACGTGTCACCTCCGTGTGCGAAACGACACACGTATACTGCCTTCTCCAGCCTTAATTTTTTTACACAGCCAGATTAGACCAAATAGAAGTACCGTGCTAAATTTTGGAGTTATTCCGGTTTTTTTGGCCTTTTTTATACATTAATTGAGTTTCTGGGCATTTAATGTGCATAATTCAAATTTGAACTACAAGCACATGCTTCAGTGCACCAAAGTTGTTTGAAAAATCACACGTGTGTCCTTGGGTGAATTTCTAGGTCTCGTGCAAGAGATGGGAGTGAAACTCAAATATCTGAGTGTCGTGGCTCGGCCGGAAAGATTGAGAAACTTGGTTTTTAAATTCATGTAATTCCAAAATTCTCTTGAAAATCATGAAACTTGGCATGGTCTCATGACATGACACCAACATGTTGTAGTAATTTTTCTATCTGATTTGCGATGGCACACACATTAACAATCAACAAAGTCATTTTGGAAAAAGTGTTGTCACGTTACAAATCTGAAACACAAGTATTATTGAAACTGTGGGCATTCGACTTACCAATTACGTGTGGCCACGCGTCCCTTTTTTTATTGGCTAGGAGGTGTCATGCGGAGTAGCTATTCGAGTACGGGAGGCATGCGATCAGACCCCTGCGCGTGCTTATCGGGAGGAGAGCCCTTTTGACCGCTACCCGCCGCACACCTTCCTCCCAATGTCTCCATTAATGGCGCCCGAGCACCTGTTATACGGCGTGGCTATATATCTCACTGGACTGAGATTTAAGGGAGAAAAATGAAAATCTGAAAAGAAAGTTTTGCACGTATCTTGATGTAAGATCCGACGGACCTATATAGCATCGACTACGACTTATAGCAAGCATGATGAATATAAGGACGATGACATTGGATAATAATTGTCTTACATATTTATAAACATAATTAGAAAAATCCACATGCGGCAACGCCCGATATACACAAGGGAAAAATAAGAAGGGAGACAACTAGTCTCCGCGGCGGGCGGCGACGAGCTCTTTCTTGTCCTCAAGATGCTGGTTGAGAGCATCCACAGGTTCCTCCACCAGCCTTCTGCGCTCATTGCGTAGCATGGCATTCTCGCCCATAAGTTTCTCGACGATGACGCCGGTCCTCTTCAACAAGGCAGTGGTCTGCTCCTGCTGCTCCACACATCCGACGATCTTCGCCCTCAGCAGGTCCCGCTCGGCCCGGAGCTGTGCATGGCTCTCATTTAGTTGCCGGATGACGTTGGTAGACTGTTCAAATGAGGCTTGCAAGTCATCCTGCAACCTCACCCACCATGAGATCTGATCCATCTGCCTAAGGACGAGGGCACGCATGCGCCTGTAAGAGTCCTCGACTGCCCGCGAGGCATTTTCCCAGGCCTCCGTGGCAAGGGTGGACATCTCTACTGCATTCACAGTGTGGCAGGACATCTCTTCTGCTTCCGCGGCGCGGCCGGACCAGTCTGCTGCATCGACGGTGCGACGGGTCCTCAGTGCTGCTTCGGCGGCGCGGCGGGACCTCTCTGCTACTACGGACGTGCGGCAGGACATGTTGGCTGCAATTGCGGCGAGGCGGGACATCTCTCGTGCTCCTGCTTCCAGGCTCGCCTCTCCCTGGTAGCAATCTATCGACCCAGAACTCACGCTGGCCATGGCGGACGCAAGGGAGCGATGATGAATGACTTGTTTGTTTTTGACTTTTTGTGGATGAGGAGTTGAGGAGGAATGTGTAGTCATCTTGGAGTAGTAGTATTTATAACCTCGTAGTAATACGCTCCTAAGTGGGAAATCGTTTAGGTTTTGATTGGTGTGAACAGGTTTGCAATTTGGAATGTGACGTGACGCATGCTCAAAATTTACTGACGATTATAAGTGCAGCACTATTCCCGGAAGGAGTAACGTGGGCACGTACGCCTTCTCAGCCGCGTACGTGGCATTTGCACCATAGGGTGCACCGCAATAGGCAATGTCAGAACACGTCTTGTTCCAACTACCGTGCGTGCTCGTTATTACCATCGCGCATGCTTCTTTTAATTAGAATGTGTGTGCCCGTCTAGCGCACACACGTTGATCTATCTAACTGTTTTAGTTTGTTGTGGCTAATCGCAAACAGTCCATCCATGTGAAGTGTATACCATCAATCGCAGACACTTTGATCTGGCTTACCCGTTTATGTTCTGTTGCCCAATCGCAAGCAGCTAATCCTTCTAAATCATATGCCCTCAATCACACACACCTTGATCTGGCTGACCGTTTCTTTTGTGTTGCCTAATCAAAAATAGTTCATCCGAGTGAACCGTATGATGTATATCGCACACACCTTCATCTGGCTGCTCGATTCATTTGTGTTGCCTAATCACAAACAGTTCATCTGAGTGAACCGTATGTTGTGTATCGCACACACCTTCATCTTCCTTCCCGTTTCTTTTGTTCCACCTCATCGCAAACATTTAATTGAACTGAACTGTATGCCCTTCATCGCACACACAACTAAAATCTGAACCGTGTTTGATGCATCCGTCTTCGCAAACGCTTTACACATTTTTGATGGTTTCCATACACCACCGTTTGCAATGATTGCATCACACATAATTTCTTGAAGGGTCTCTGATCGTAGTGTCGTGTTAGCAGCATCCTACAGTAGTGTTATACATGTTCCTCTGACTATGAGATTATGCAACTCCCGAATACTGGGGGAACCCCTTGTGTGCTACCAAACATCACAACATAACTGGGTGATTATAAAGATGCTCTACAGGTGTTTCCGAAAGTGCTTGTGGTGTTGGCATAGGTCAAAATTAGGATTTGTCACTCCGAGTGTCGGAGAGGTATCTCTGGACCCTCTCGGTAATACATAGCATAATAAGCCTTGCAAGCAAATGACTAATGAGTTAGTCATGATATGATGTATTACGGAACGAGTAAAGAGACTTTCCGGTAATGAGATTGAACTAGGTATGATGATACCAGCGATCGAATCTCGGGCAAGTATCATACCATTGACAAAGGGAACAACGTATGTTGTTATGCGGTTTGACCGATAAAGATCTTCGTAGAATATGTCGGAGCCAATATGAACATCCGGGTTCCGCTATTGGTTATTGACCGGAGATGTGTCTCGGTCATGTCTACATAGTTCTCGAACCCGTAGGGTCCGCACGCTTAATGTTCGATGATGATTTGTATTATGAGTTATGTGTTTTTGATGACCGAAGATTGTTCGGAGTCCCGGATGAGATCAGGGACATGACGAGGAGTCTCGAAATGGTTGAGACATAAATAATGATATATTGGACGATGTTATTCGGACACCGGATGAGTTCTGGGGGTCACTGGATAAATATTGGAGTGCCAGAAGGGTTATCGGAACCATCAAGGAAGTAATGGGCCTTATTGGGCCTTAGGGGAGAGAGAGGGCATCAGCCATGGGCTGGCCGCGCCCCCCATGGGCCTAGTCCCAATTGGACTAGGGGAGGGGCGGCGCCCCCTCTTTCTTTCTCCTCCCCCTCTCCTTCCTCCTTCTCCTAGTTGGACTAGGAAAGGGCGGATCCAACTCCTACTAGGACTAGGATTGCCCCCCTTAGGCGCGCCCTCGGCCTCCCCCTTGCTCCTTTATATACGCGGGCAAGGGGCACCCTAGAACACACAAGTTGACCGTTGTTTTAGCCGTGCGCGGTGCCCCCCTCGACAGATTCCACCTCAAGTCATATTGTCGTACTGCTTAGGCAAAGCCCTGCGCGGATGACATTATCAAAACCGTCGCCACACCGTCGTGCTGACCGAACTCTCCCTCGTCCTCAACTGGATCAAGAGCTCGAGGGAGGTCATCGTATTGAACGTGTGCTGAACACGAAGGTGCCGTACATTCGTTACTTGGATCAGTTGGATCGTGAAGATGTTCGACTACATCAACCGCGTTACTAAACGTTTCTGCTTTCGGTCTACGAGGGTACATGGACACACTCTCCCCTCTCGTTGATATGCTTCTTCTAGATAGATCTTGCGTGATCGTAGGATTTTTTTGAAATACTACGTTCCCCAACAATGGTATCAGAGCCAGGTCTATGCGTAGATGATATGCACGAGTAGAACACAAAGAGTTGTGGGCGATAATAGTCATACTGCTTACCAACATGTCATACTTTGATTCGGTGGTATTGTTGGATGAAGCGGCCCAGACCGACATTACATGACCGTGTTCATGAGACTGGTTCTACCATCATGCTTCGCACACAGGTGGCTAGTGGGTGTCTGTTTCTCCAAGTTTAGTTGAATCGAGTCTGACTATGCCCGGTCCTTGTTGAAGGTTAAAACAACACACTTGATGAAAAATCGTTGTGGTTGATGCGTAGGTAAGAACGGTTCTTGCTAAGCCCGTAGAAGCCACGTAAAACTTGCAACAACAAAGTAGAGGACGTCTAACTTGTTTCTGCAGGGCATGTTGTGATGTGATATGGTCAAGACATGATGAGTTATACGATATTTTATGAGATGATCATGTTTTATAAATTATCGGCAACCGACAGGAGCCTTAGTGTTGTCTCTTTGTTGTATGAATTGCGAACGCCATGTAATTACTTTACTTTATCACTATGAGTTTGCGATAGTAGTAGAAGCAATAGTTGGCGAGACGACCACGGCGCTACGATGAAGATCATGGTGTCAATCCAGTGACGATGGAGATCATGACGATGCTTTGGAGATGGAGATCAAAAGCATAAGATGATGATGGCCATATCATGTCACATATTTTGATTGCATGTGATGTTTATCTTATTATGCATCTTATTTTGCTTAGTACGGCAGTAGCATTATAAGATGATCCCTTACAAAATTTCAAGGTACAAGTGACTCCCTGAGTATGCACCGTTGCGACAGTTCGTCGTGCCGAGACACCATGTGATGATCGGGTGTGATAAGCTCTACGTTCACATACAACGGGTGTAAGACAGTTTTGCACATGTAGAATACTCGGGTTAAACTTGACGAGCCTAGCATGTACAGACATGGTCTCGGAATACTAGAGACCGAAAGGTCGAGCGTGAATCATATAGTAGATATGATCAACATAAGATGTTCACCATTGAAAATTACTCCATCTCACGCATCTCACATGATGATCAGACATGGTTTAGTTGTTATGGATCACGTGATCATTTAGATGACTTGAGGGATGTCTATCTAAGTGGGAATTATTTAGTAATATGATTAATTGAACTTTAATTTATCATAAACTTAGTCCTCATAGTATTTGCAAATTATGTTATAGATCAATAGCTCGTGTTGTAGCTCCCCTATGTTTTGATATGTTCCTAGAGAAAACTAAGTTGAAAGATGTTAGTAGCAATGATGCGGACTAGGTCCGTGATCTGAGGATTATCCTCATTGTTGCACAGAAGTATTATGTCCTTGATGCACCGCTAGGTGACAAACCTATTGCAGGAGCAGATGCATACGTTATGAATGTTTGACAAGCTCGGTATGATGACTACTTGATAGTTTAGTGCGCCATGCTTTACAACTTATAACTAGGACTTCAAAAACGTTTTGAACGCCACGGAGCATATGAGATGTTCCAAGAGATGAAAATAGTATTTCAGACTCATGTCCATGTCAAGAGGTATGAGACCTCTGACAAATACTTTGCCTACAAGATGGAGGAGAATAGCTCAGCTAGTGAGCATGTGCTCAGAACATCTGGGTACTACAATCACTTTAATCAAGTGGGAGTTAATCTTCCAGATAGGATAGTGATTGACAGAGTTCTCTCGTCACTATCACCAAGCTACTAGGACTTCGTGATGAACTATAATATGCAAGGGATGACGAAAATGATTCCCGAGCTCTTCGCGATCCTGAAATCAGCGGAGGTAGAAATCAAGAAAGAGCATCAAGTGTTGATTGTTAAACAAGACCACTAGTTTCAAGAAAAAGGGAAAGGGAAGAGAGGGAACTTCAAGAAGAACGTAAAGCAAGTTTCCACTCCTAGGAAGAAACCCAAGTCTAGAGCCAAGCCTGAAAAGGAGTGCTTCTACTGCAAAGGGACTGGTCACTGGACGCGGAACTGCCACAAATATTTGGAGGATAAGAAGGATGGCAAACTAAACAAAGGTATATTTGATATACACGTTATTGATGTGTACCTTACTAATGCTTGGAGTAGCGTCTGGGGATTTGATACTGGTTCGGTTGCTCATATTTGTAACTCAAAACAGGGGCTACATATTAGACGAAGATTGGCTAAGGACGAGGTGACGATGCGCGTGGGAAATGTTTCCAAAGTCGATGTGATCGCCGTCGGCACGCTACCTATACATCTACATTCGGTATTAGTTTTAAACTAAAATAATTGTTATTTGGTGCCAGTTGAAAGGATCGAGATGGACCTAGAGGGGGGGGGCGGTGAATAGGTACAATTACAAATTTTAATTGTTACTTAGCAATTTTAGGCAATAATGCGGAATATGAATGTGAGCCTAAAAATTGCAAGTAAGATGGTAAACAAGGTACGCTAGTATCATAAGTATGTAAGTAAGCTAGCACAATAAGATACAAGTAAGAACTAAGAGACAAGTAACCACAAGTAGAAAGTTAGGGTTAGAAATAACCGCAATTTCGAGAGACGAGGATGTATGCCGATGTTCACTTCCTTGGAGGGAAGCTACGTCACCGTTTAGAGAGGTGGGTGTTACAACGAAGGCACACCAACGCCACGAAAGCTCACTCTATTCTCTCTTTGAGATATCACCACGAAGACGATTCCCAACCACTAGTGGTAGACCTTTAGGTGGCCTACAAACCCTCACAAACTTTCTGGGGGTAATCACAACATTTGATTCCACTCCGAAAGACTCCTACCGCCTAGGAGTCTCCAACCTCCAAGAGTAACAAGAACGATGGGGAAAAGCTCAAGACTTGCTCAAATCACGAGTTCCTTTGGTGCAAAGAAGGGGAAGGAGTGGATCTATCACTTGATCGGACAACTTCTCACAAATGCTCTCAAATCCCTTGGGGATCTAAGATCTGGTGTGGAGGTGTGTGTGAGAGAGTGAAATGTGTTATAGGGTTTGTTCAAAGTGAATGGTCAATGCTCACCTATGGGGAAGAAGGGGTATATATAGTGTGAGCACAATTATGGCCGTTGTAGTCAAAGTGAACGGGCACGCCGAACATCCAGGCTAGGGGCCGGACATCCGGCCTGGCAAGCCACTTGAAGAACAAGGCAGAGCAGGACAGAAAGCAAAGGAGCCAGACATCCGGCGCGTCAGGAAACCCCGAACATCTGGCAGTTTGCCGGACATCCGAAGAGCTCATAGCCTATCACAAAAACATGGCATTACTACGGGTAGCACGGGCCGGCCATCCGAGATAGGGCCCGGACATCCGGTACGTCAGGAAGTCCCCGACATCCGAGGAATACCTGGACATCTAGCGTGAAACCTAAAACCTTTTAGATGTTTGGAGAGCTAAAGCCGGATATCTGGTGCTGAGCCCGGACTTTCGGGGCGCAGCCCGGACATCCGGCATTCCCAGGGCCAGAAACAAAGGTGAATTGTATTTGATAGATCCAAATGTTTCGAGAGAGGAAATAAGTGGCATGAGCAAGTCTTTTACTGACCCTATCGATCCCCTCTTAATAGTGTGGGATCCTATACTCAAGAAAGCAAACATGCAACCATTTTGATACTTTTCCTTGAGTAGAATTAACTCCGTTTGTTCATGATCCACACACCATTTAGATGAACTGGGGACTAACACCTGAGATTCACTTGACAAACATAGTTAGTCCCCTACATGTATATTGTCATCAACATCAAAACATGATGTACGGGCATGATTGCACTTTCAATCTCCCCCATTTTGTTTGTTGATGACAATCATACATGTAGTATCATAGAAGCAATAAATAAATTTAGCATTTATAGTCATGAGAGCATAATGCAAAATATGTTCCTATTTGCTTTCAGCTCCCCCTCATTGTGTGTCGGGACCCCGATCCTAAGTCACACCGATCTAGCTGTAACACGTCATATCACTTTGCGGCCTCACGCACGGTAACCCCACGGGTGCCACCTTACCTGGCCCGGGAACGTTTGCGCATTTTGGCACACGTATATGACGGTGTCGCTAGCATCCATATGACAGAGAACCCGGGCCGACATGGCTAGTTATAAACCAAAAGTGGCACTAGATTACAGAGACAGGCATCCATGACCCAGCAACGAACGTGTCGGTCATCAACGTATGAACCCAAGTCGTAGCAAGCTACATGGACTTAAAGGAACAATGCGTGACATTTCCCCTAAGGGACAGACACAGGAACGAAGAAGGACACATGCCGGCCAGCCTACGTGTTCCGAGCAGTAGCAAGCTACCAAGGCTCATTGGAATCACTAGGAGGCATTTCCCTGTAAGGCAGGCTACCAAAGGAAAACAACTAGGTGTCGGATCCCACACATACCAAACATTTCAAACATACACACAATATGCTCAATATGTGCAAATACAACATTGCATCACAACAGAACTCTATGACTCAAAGTACTTTATTTAAAAGGCTCCAAGAGCCATACATAACATATCCATACAGGTAGGGGTCACATGACCCAACACTCAAGTCATACAGTCATACAAGCACAAGCGGAAGCTACATGTCTGAGTACAGACAACTTAGAAAATAAAACAGGCTTGGTGTAGCCTGACTATCTACAAGGCCCTTCACAAGCTCCAGATCACCATCTGGGTGTCAAGCTACTCGTCGACGTCAACGTCTATGTAGAACCCATCAGCAGGGGCAGGGTTCTCCTCTGCAACAGTTATTAAGCAAACATGAGTACAAAGGTACTCAGCAAGTCTTACCACAGAACCTATCATACATGCAACATTATCAAAGGGGGTAGTGGAGTTCATAGCAGAAAGCCAGCTTTGACTATTGGCTAACCTATACTACAACTCTCAACAGATTGCAAGATGTTATTACGAACACGAGTCCTCTACTCACCACATCAATACACTACCGAGGATTCTCTTCCGTCATCCTACGGAAGGGCCATCCACGGCACTCACACTTATCTTGAGGCTTTTAGTAGTATCCATCAACTTGTCTATGAACTGTAAGAGTAACCAAGTAGTCCGTACCGCGAACAACGGCTATTCGAATAGTTTGATAACCCTGCAGGGGTGTACCTCTTCACACACGCTTCCACCACTTATCGCCGTATACTCGGCGTGTACTCGGCAACCTTCAAGCGGAAGCCCAGCAAGGGTGTTGGCCACGACCTGACTAACTACTCAAGTCTCTCGTCCAGGTTTATTGCCAATTTGGGTTCCATCCGTGGAGAGATCCGGCCGGGGTGTCGCTCACGGCCCCAAACGATGTGTACAGGGTTCCCGAGTCACCAAACGGGCAACCGATACACCGTGCCACGTACCTGTCGCATCACAACCCACCCCGAGGGTCAGCGTTGTGCACGACCTCCAGTAATCTATAAACACCAGAAACTAGTTGCAACTCCTGGACAGAGATCGAGGGTAATTAATAAGCCGAGAGGGTCAATTAAGGATCCCAATGTGTGGTAGTAGCTGTAACTTGAACCACACATACAGATCTCGGGTCCTAAGGACGATTCCAATGAAACAACCCACCATGTACTCCTACATGGCCTTTCATCGATACCTTTACCAAGAGTATTCCACACTTCCTTCTCTTTATCGGTATGATCATTTCACTCTGATCCATCACCCAGATGAACCAGACCAGACACAACTCTAAGCATAGCAGGCAACATAAACAAATAGCATGGTGGATCACACATCACATGGCTCAATCAATTCCTACACATGCTAGTGGGTTTCAACTATTTACTGTGGCAATGACAGGTCATGCAAGGGATAGGGTTCAACTACCGCAGCAAGTAGCAGTTCACACGCTGTTTCCTTAATGCAGTAAAAGAGAGCAGGAGCGAGAAGATTGGGTTTGTATCGGAATGATCAATGATTGCTTGCCTGACAAAGTAGTCGTCGGGTACTGCTCTTCAACTGGATACGCAGCAGTATCCTCGGGAGCAGGACCTAATACAGAGAATACCGACGATACAATCATTAACAAACAAATGCAACAATATGATGCATGCTCATGACATGGCAAGATGCATGTGTGTTGGCTAATGCAACTAAAACCAGAAGGGTTTGAGCCTATTTGAACCAAAGATTCAAATTGGCACTTTAACTATTATTTAAATAAGTACATTATCATGTTTTAAGGTATACAGCAAGGTTAACTTGCTCAAACATGCATGAAAACAGTGCTATTGGAAAGATTGGATTTTTCTGATCATTTTTCATATATAAATTATTTCCATCTGACCTACGGTTGATTTTATATGAATTTTAGAAGTTTTGGGTATTTTCTGGAATTTCCTGAATTATTTTTAATCTAAAAATTCCAGAAAAACCTTTACTGCGTCAGCATGATGTCATGCTGACGTCAGTCAGTCAACAGGAGCTGGTCCAGTCAAACATGACATGTGGGCCCAGCATGTCAGTGTCACAGCTAACTAACAAGTTAATTAGAGTTAAACTAAAACTAATTAGCTGTCAGTGGGGCCTGGGCCCACGGGTCAGTGACTAAATTAATAACTAATTAAATTAACAGAAACTTAATTAAACTAACTAATTAGCAAAAGGGTGGCCCACACATCAGTGACCCAGGGGTGGTCAACCCCCCCGGTCAGACAGGTCAAACCCGCCGGCGAAGTGACGCCGGCGAGGCCGAATACGGCGGCGTGCTTCGGAAATCATCTATGGAGCACGGCTCGAGCTGCAGTTGGGGTGCGTTGGGAAGCTCTTGTCGTTGCGTGTCGAATGGTGGTGGTCGCCGGACCTGGGGTGGCCGGAGACGACGGCAACAAGCTCGACGGCGGCGACCGGCGTCGGGCGTGTGTGGAGACGCGGCTGCAGTGGCCTAGGCGATGCGTGCGTAGTACCTAGCGCATCTACGTGCTGCGGCGAGTGTGATGGACGTGTGCCAGTGACCAAATGGTCACCGGAGCATCACCGGCGGCGAGCACGGCGGCGGTGCGTTTCGGTGATCAACGGAGCGGCGGCTACAAGGCGCAAACGAAGCAAAGGAAGGAGGGGAACGACGTAGGAGCTCACTGCGGTGCTAACGAGCTCGACGGAGGGGTCGGGGACGCGCTGTAGCTTCGTAACGGCGGCGAGGTGCTCCGGCGATCCGAGGAAGGGGACGGCGGCGTGAGGACGTTGCAGGGCTTCCGGCAATCCGTTGCTCAGCGAGGAGGAAGAGGACGATGCGGCGCTCCTTCTGGACACACTCACGGGGCGAGGGGGTAGCTCTAGGTGCGGCAATGGCGAGCGGCGGCGACGGGCGGCTCGGTGATGGAGAAGGAGAGAGCCAGGGGAGGCGACGGGGACGAGGGGGAGAAGAGAGAGCGGTCGGGGCAGCTGCGTGGCGTCGCGGGGAGTCGTCCAGGCCGTCAGGATGTAGGCAGGCAGGGTGGAGGTGGCCGGACGCATGTCGGCGCGCGGCGGCCACGCGCGCGTCCTTCTGGCGCGAGGAGGAAGGCGACAGAAGAGGCTGTGGGCTGGGCCGGCCTGCTACAGGGCTGGGCCCGAGGTAAGTGCTTTCTCCCTTTTTCTTTTTCCTATTTTCTTTTCTGTTTCATTTGTTTTGCATCTTTGTTTAATTAATAAAAATGCTAGAGCATTTTTATAACTCATGAAACTTGTCATGCCCACTGTATATAATATGAACAGTAGGGAACATTATAGTTCATGATTATTTGAGCATTTAAAATATTTTAAAGTATTTAAATGCCCAAATACAAATACCATATGATTTAATCCAAAGGCCTTTGATGTCCTAGAAAATTGTGCACCATTTTTGGCAGAGGTTTAAGACCAAGGCAGAAATGATGAACATTTTTTAAGGGCATTTTGGGTACATTGGAAAATAATTTATCAAACCCTAGTTGTTAGAAGAGGGGTGCTGGGGTTTCTGTCATTCCCATTTCAAGTTTCTTTGATAAGTAAACATGATGCACACTCTAGCTAGCCCTAATGCAAGTGCTAAACTAGGGATGTGACAACTCACCCCCACTTAAAAGAATCGCTTCCCGAGATTCGGGTTCCTCCGGAAAGAGGGTGGGGTACTCAAGTCGAAGACGATCCTCCCTTTCCCAAGTAGCTTCACTCTCGGAATGATGTGACCATTGCACCTTGAGAAACTTGATATTGTGGCGTCGAGTGGTGCGCTCGGTTTGATCAAGAATACGAACGGGGTATTCTCGATATGTAAGATTGTCCTGGAGATCAAGCGTTTCGTGGTCCACTCCGTGGATAGGATCCGAGAAGCAACGCCTGAGTTGAGAAACGTGGAAGACATCATGAACTCTGGAGAGGTGCGGAGGTAGTTCCAATTGGTAGGCAACTTCTCCTCGTTTGGCAAGAATGCGAAAAGGACCAATGTAATGAGGGGCCAATTTGCCTTTGATACCGAAGCGATGGGTTCCCTTAAGAGGAGTAACCCGAAGGTAAGCCTTATCGCCGACTTCAAAAGTCACATCCTTATGATGACTATCATATTGGCTCTTCTTGCGAGACTGGGCTGTTTTCAATCTCTCACGAACGATGCGAACCTGCTCTTCTGCTTCCTGGATCATATCCGGGCCAAAGAATTGTCTTTCCCCGGTCTCTTACCAGTTAAGAGGTGTTCGACACCTTCGTCCATATAGAACTTCGAAGGGAGCTTTGCCCAAGCTGGCTTGATAACTATTGTTATAAGCGAGTTCGGCAAATGGAAGACATTTTTCCCATTCCATACCGAAAGAAATGACAGAGGCTCGAAGCATGTCTTCCAGAATTTGATTGACTCGTTCCACTTGACCACTTGACTGGGGATGGAAGGCGGTACTGAAGGAGAGATGAGTTCCCATTGCATTCTGGAAACTTTCCCAAAATCGTGAAGTAAAAAGACTTCCACGGTCTGAGTTAATCTCCAACGGCACACCATGAAGTGATACTATCCGAGAGACATACAAGTCTGCTAGCTGGCTAGCGGTAATACTTTCTCGAACAGGGAGGAAATGAGCTACTTTAGAGAGGCGGTCGATAACGACGAAGATAACATTATTCCCTTTCCTGGTCCTGGGAAATCCGGTAATGAAGTCCATACCGACTTTGTCCCATTTCATTCAGGAATATCTAAAGGTTGAAGGGTGCCAGGAGGCCGTTGATGCTCTGCTTTGACTCGACGACAAACGTTGCAGTTAGCAATGAATTGAGCGATTTCTCTCTTCATCCTAGTCCACCAGAATCTCTGACGTAGGTCCTGATACATTTTGGTACTACCGGGATGAATCGTGAGAGGAGATTCATGAGCCTCCTTAAGAATCATTTGTCGTAGTTGTGGTTTCTTGGGTAGCACCAAGCGGTTCTCGAAGTACACTACACCTCGATCATCCATAGAGAAACTTCTAGCAACTCCGCTTGCAATGTTCTCCTTGATCCGAGATATGCCTTTATCATACCGCTGGGCAACTATGATTTGATCCATAAGGGTAGGTTTCGCCACCAAGGTGGAAAGGAATCCTCGAGGAACAATGTGTAGGTTAAGCTTACGAAATTCCTCGTGGAGAAGTGGTTGACCTTGTTGTAACATCAAGTTGTTACAATAAGACTTACGACTTAATGCATCAGCCATGACATTGGCCTTTCCAGGAGTATAAGTAATTCCTAAGTCGTAATCCGTGAGCAACTCAACCCAACGTCTTTGCCTGAGATTTAGATCCGGTTGGGTGAAGATATACTTCAAACTTTGGTGATCAGTGAAGATTTCACAGCGATTACCAAGAAGGTAATGTCGCCATGTTTTGAGTGCATGGACTATAGCTGCAAGCTCTAAATCATGAGTAGGATAGTTATCTTCTTGTGGACGCAACTATCGAGATGCGTATGCAATCACTTGACGATCTTGCATGAGTATGCAACCTAGTCTTTGTCGCGAGGCGTCGCAGTAGATTATAAAATCCTTGGAAAAGTCTGGTGGTACCAGTACAGGTGCAGATGTCAGGCGTCTTTTCAGTTCCTGAAAACTGGACTCGCACTGTGGGGTCCACTCAAACTTTTTATCTTTCTTGAGGAGTTCAGTTAGAGGTTTAGCAACCTTGGAGAAATTCTCGACGAAGCATCGGCAATAGCTCGCTAAGCCAAGAAAACTCCTAACTTGGTTGACCGATTCAGGGGAAGTCCAATCAAGGATGGCTTGAACTCGCTCGGGATTGATAGCAATACCCTTGCCAGAGATCACATGACCTAAATAGGTTACTTCTGGCAACCAAAATTCACATTTAGAGAATTTGGCATAAAGGCGGTGCTCTCGAAGTTTCGTCAATACCAGCCTTAAATGCTCGGCATGATCTTCCTTGTTCTTGGAATAGATGAGTATATCATCGAGGTATACCACGACGAATTTATCTAAGTACTCCATGAATATAGAATTCATTAACCGAGAAAAGGTAGCTGGGGCATTGGTTAATCCGAAGGACATGACGGTGTACTCATGTTGGCCATAACGAGTAACAAAAGCCGTTTTAGGAATGTCCCCGTTCTAGATTTTGATTTGATGGTAACCCAACCTCAAATCCATCTTAGAGAAGACTGAGGATCCAGCGAGCTGATCATACAGGTCGTTGATCCTGGGAAGCGGATACTTATTATTTACGGTGACCAGATTGACAGGTCGGTAATCTACAACCATCCGCTCCGTTCCATCCTTCTTCTTGACGAAGAGGACGGGGCAAGCCCAAGGGGAAGAACTAGGATGGATGAAACCTTTTTGAAAGGACTCAACGAGTTGTTTCTTTAGCTCAGCTAATTCTAGTGGTGCCATCTTATAAGGTCTCCTAGAGATTGGGACAGTTCCAGGGATAAGATCTATCACGAACTCGACATCTCTGTCAGGTGGAACTCCTGGCAGTTCTTCTGGAAAAACATCCGGAAAGTCACGGACTACCAGAATATCTTCGAGCTCTGGTAGAGGGCTGGCATTAAGAGAGTAGAGCTGACGCTCAGCCATTCGGGTGAAGACATTGACTATCTTGCCGGATGGATGTGTAAGTTGAACGGTCCTAGTATAGCAATCAATCTTGGCGTAATGAGTCGTCATCCAATCCATACCCAAGATGATGTTTATGTCCGAGGACTTGAGAGCGATTAGAGATGCAAGGAAAACAAGTCTATCGACAAGGATTTCATTTCCATGGCTTACCTTAGAGGTTTGCCATTTTGAACCAGGAGTTTGAATAACCATGGAAGTAGGCATGTCACAAAAAGTCATGTTGTGCAATCGAGCATAGCTCTCAGATATGAACGAATGGGATGCTCCAGTATCGAAAAGAACAGATGCCGGATGGCAGTTAACGAGAAGCGTACCAAGGACGACGTTAGGATCCTCATAAGCTTCTTCAGCAGAGACATAGTTGACATGACCACGTGCAGTGGGGATTGGCTTGACATAATTCACCTTGCCGGTTGGCTTACCACGGCCAACGGGTTTTCCTGGTTGGTTCTGAGGACACTCACGCATGTAGTGCCCCGGTTCTCCACACTTGAAGCATGTCACAGTGGTAGTGCGTGGAGCAAAGTTGGAAGGTGGTCCTCCATAGGTCTTAGCAGGTGCAAACTGTAGAGTTGCGCGAGGCGCCTCATAGGATGGCCTCGGTGTGTACTTGGGTGGCGGAGCAGTGTTAGGAACCCACACACGGCGCTTGTGAGAGCCAGAGCCGGATGAGGAACCAAAGTCTCGAGTATGCTTGCGGGTGGCCTCGAAGTCGGTCTGGCCTGTTTCAGCACTGATAGCCTTGTTTACCAACTTCTGGAAGGAAGTGCACTCATGCAGACGTAGATCTCGGCGGAGTTCAGGGCTGAGTCCCTTGCGGAACCTCGCCTGTCTCTCGGCATCGGTGGAAACTTCTTCAGGTGCATAGCGTGCCAAGTTGCCAAACTCGCGGCTATAACCATCCACAGTTAACCGACCCTCGGTGAAATTGCATAATTCCTCCCGCTTGCGATCCATGAGACCTTCCGGAATGTGGTGTTCACGGAATGCCTCACTGAACTCAACCCAAGTAGTGATTTGGCCAGCGGGACGCATAGCTTCAAAGTTTTCCCACCAAAGACTGGCAGGGCCCTCCAGATGATAGGCAGCGTAGGTAACCTTGTCTGCTTCGGCCACACGGGCAGAGTGTAGCTTGTGGGTGATACTACGTAGCCAGTCATCCGCATCCAGAGGTTCAGTGCAGTGATGGAACTTCGGTGGACACATCTTGATAAAGTCATTGATTGACACCTCGTCATTCCTCTGACGGAACCCAGTGTTCTGCTCTATGCGTTCCAGCAGACGGTTGGTCTCTCTCTTGTTCCGTTCTGCCTCGAGCATAACTTCCGCCAAGGAGGGTGGCTGGGGCAGAGTCCCATCTCTAGCCCCACTAGCCTCACCCTGCTCCTGAGGAGCAGGAGTGTTGCGAGTGTTAACCATCCTAGGAAAACAAAACAACGGTTTAGACAAGGATGGCAAAAATTTGACATAGAAGTGCAGAATGTAATGGATGACACGGAATGCAAAGATGTTCATCCGTACGACATGGTAATATAGGAACTGCTATATATACACCAGTGGTCAGACACACCATACAAAGTTTAGTACAAGCCAAGGCTAAAGTACAACTGCGGTGAAACACGATACATCCCATCAGAGGCATTCCAAGCTCCTATACATTATTTAACTACACCTCCGGAACTCAGTACACACTAAGTCATATTCCACAAGACGCGCAGGACTGTGGAAATACATATACTACGATACTACTACAACCACGGTCTAGCTCAGACATTCCCGTAGTAATCTTCGTAAAGATTACCACCATATCCTGGAAGTGGAACATATGGATCTTGAAACTCGCGAGCACTCGAAGGCTGTGGACCATAGGTACATGGATGTGGTCTCGGTCCCGATGCTGGTGGTAACCGACGCCCACGTGGAGGTGTAATACCCCCAACGTCACACCAATCCATGCTATCCGGCAGACGAGTCCGCACGAGGTACAAATCCCGCATGTCCAGATATCCGGCATGCACAGCAGGTGCAAGCCATGTCAAAGTAGTCCAGTGGGCGGCCCGAGTGTTATATAGCTCCATTCGGAGGGCACGGACCTCACGGTCCCTATCCTCCAGCATCTGAATAGTAGTCTGAAGCAGTGGCTCTTCATGAGCAGCATCAGTATACAGACCAGTGTAGTAGCCTTCCTCTCTGGGAAGTGAGGCTGGCATGTAACAGAACTCAGTGTTCAGCAACAGGGCATGCCTAGCACGGAAAATGGTCATCATCGAATAGGCGGCATCCTGCACTGCCATCTCGATGGTAATCCCGAGTCCATAAGACCAATGGATGGGGTCGTTAGCTCCAGGATATGAGGGGTATATCCGGACTGTGCAGAAATACTGATTCTGATTGAAATCCCGGTACTGTTCCTCCACGGTGTATTCAGGATACCAGCGATAACCGGTCTCAGTCAGCACACGGACTAGCATGGCCGTGTGACCGGGCACATTAATGCACCACGTCAAACGAACCACTTGGTGAGGGATGCGGCCAGACATCTGAAACACGAAGTAATGCAAAGGCATTAGTGTTTCTGGAAGAAATCGGGCAGCATAACAACTGTAAATGCTCAAACAAAGATTTGAGTCATCATACAAATGATAGCATAGCCACTCAACAATTCATATCAAGGTTCCGGTCCAACAATCATCATACTAAAATGGATAGAACTGAACTGAGGCTTGAAACCAACAATCCTAAGAGTCTACGGATTAGTAACTCGTGAACCTAGTAAGGATAAGAGGCCTAGTCCTAAATCCCCGTAGAAAGAATAGACTGACTTAGATCAGAAGGGCATAAGGTAAAGGAGTAAAAAGAGCCTTACGTTCCCTTCCACAATCAATTCCCCTACATATAACTAAGAATCTTTCTAGACTCAACATCGACCAGTTTGGCTTGAGAAACCTACAGGCAGTCCAGCTCTGATGCCAACGCTGTCGGGACCCCGATCCTAAGTCACACCGATCTAGCTGTAACACGTCATATCACTTTGCGGCCTCACGCACGGTAACCCCACGGGTGCCACCTTACCTGGCCCGGGACCGTTTGCGCATTTTGGCACACGTATATGACGGTGTCGCTAGCATCCTTATGACAGGGAACCCGGGCCGACATGGCTAGGTATAAACCAAAAGTGGCACTAGATTACAGAGACATGCATCCTTGAGCCAGCAACGAACGTGTCGGTCATCAACGTATGAACCCAAGTCGTAGCAAGCTACATGGACTTAAAGGAACAACGCGTGACATTTCCCCTAAGGGACAGACACAGGAACGAAGAAGGACACATGCCGGCCAGCCTACGTGTTCCGAGCAGTAGCAAGCTACCAAGGCTCATTGGAATCACTAGGAGGCATTTCCCTGTAAGGTAGGCTACCAAAGGAAAACAACTAGGTGTCGGATCCCACACATACCAAGCATTTCAAACATACACACAATATGCTCAATATGTGCAAATACAACATTGCATCACAAGAGAACTCTATGACTCAAAGTACTTTATTTAAATGGCTCCAAGAGCCATACATAACATATCCGTACAGGTAGGGGTCACATGACCCAACACTCAAGTCATACAGTCATACAAGCACAAGCGGAAGCTACATGTCTGAGTACAGACAACTTAGAAAATAAAACAGGCTTGGTGTAGCCTGACTATCTACAAGGCCCTTCACAAGCTCCAGATCACCGTCTGGGTGTCAAGCTACTCGTCGACGTCAACGTCTATGTAGAACCCATCAGCAGGGGCAGGATTCTCCTCTGCAACAGTTATTAAGCAAACATGAGTACAAAGGTACTCAGCAAGTCTTACCACAGAACCTATCATACATGCAACATTATCAAAGGGGGTAGTGGAGTTCAAAGCAGAAAGCCAGCTTTGACTATTGGCTAACTTATACTAGAACTATCAACAGATTGCAAGATGTTATTACGAACACGAGTCCTCTACTCACCACATCAATACACTACCGAGGATTCTCTTCCGTCATCCTACGGAAGGGCCATCCACGGCACTCACACTTATCTTGAGGCTTTTAGTAGTATCCATCAACTTGTCTATGAACTGTAAGAGTAACCAAGTAGTCCGTACCGCGAACAACGGGTATTCGAATAGTTTGATAACCCTGGAGGGGTGTACCTCTTCACACACGCTTCCACCCCTTATCGCCATATACTCGGCGTGTACTCGGCAACCTTCAAGCGGAAGCCCAGCGAGGGTGTCGGCCACGACCTGACTAACTACTCAAGTCTCTCGTCCAGGTTTATCGCCTATTTGGGTTCCATCCGTGGGGAGATCCGGCCGGGTTGTCGCTCACGGCCACAAACGATGTGTACAGGGTTCCCGAGTCACCAAACGGGCAACCGGTACACCGTGCCACGTATCTGTCGCATCACAATCCACCCCGAGGGTCAGCGTTGTGCACGACCTCCAGTAATCTATAAACACCAGAAACTAGTTGCAACTCCTGGACAGAGATCGAGGGTAATTAATAAGCCGAGAGGGTCAATTAAGGATCCCAATGTGTGGTAGTAGCTGTAACTTGAACCACACATACAGATCTCGGGTGCTAAGGACGATTCCAATGAAACAACCCACCATGTACTCCTACATGGCCTTTCATCGATACCTTTACCAAGCGTATTCCACACTTCCTTCTCTTTATCGGTATGATCATTTCACTCTGATCCATCACCCAGATGAACCAGATCAGACACAACTCTAAGCATATCAGGCAACATAAACAAATAGCATGGTGGATCACACATCACATGGCTCAATCAACTCCTACACATGCTAGTGGGTTTCAACTATTTACTGTGGCAATGCTAGGTCATGCAAGGGATAGGGTTCAACTACCGCAGCAAGTAGCAGTTCACACGCTGTTGCCTTAATGCAGTAAAAGAGAGCAGGAGCGAGAAGATTGGGTTTGTATCGGAATGATCAATGATTGCTTGCCTGACAAAGTAGTTGTCGGGTACTGCTCTTCAACTGGATACGCAGCAGTATCCTCGGGAGCAGGACCTAATACAGAGAATACCGACGATACAATCATTAACAAACAAATGCAACAATATGATGCATGCTCATGACATGGCAAGATGCATGTGTGTTGGCTAATGCAACTAAAACCAGAAGGGTTTGAGCCTATTTGAACCAAAGATTCAAATTGGCACTTTAACTATTATTTAAATAAGTGCATTATCACGTTTTAAGGTATACAGCAAGGTTAACTTGCTCAAACATGCATGAAAACAGTGCCATTGGAAAGATTGGATTTTTCTGATCATTTTTCATATATAAATTATTTCCATCTGAGCTACGGTTGATTTTATATGAATTTTACAAGTTTTGGGTATTTTCTGGAATTTCTTGAATTATTTTTAATCTAAAATTTCCAGAAAAACCTTTACTACGTCAGCATGACGTCATGCTGACATCAGTCAGTCAACAGGAGCTGGTCCAGTCAAACATGACATGTGGGCCCAGCATGTCAGTGTCACAGCTAACTAACAAGTTAATTAGAGTTTAACTAAAACTAATTAGCTGTCAGTGGGGCCTGGGCCCACGGGTCAGTGACTAAATTAATAACTAATTAAATTAACAGAAACTTAATTAAACTAACTAATTAGCAAAAGGGTGGCCCACACATCAGTGACCCAGGGGTGGTCAACCCCCCCCGGTCAGACAGGTCAAACCCGCCGGCGAAGTGACGCCGGCGATGCCGAATACGGCGGCGTGCTTCGGAAATCGTCTATGGAGCACGGCTCGAGCTGCGGTTGGGTGCGTTGGGAAGCTCTTGTCGTTGCGTGTCGAATGGTGGTGGTCGCCGGACCTGGGGTGGCCGGAGGCTGGAGTGTGTCCGAATACTATATCTCTATAAACCCGAAGGCTGGAGTGTGTCCGAATACTATATCTCTAACGAGCACGTGATATGTTCGGAAACCAGGCAATCCGGTCATAATTGCTTGAACAGATGAACTGAGTTTGGGGAGTTATGTTATATTACTATTTAACGTAAGAAACATCTTCCAGAGAGAATTGTTCCGTTAGGGGTTCCTTTCCCTGGGTCGGCATGCATAAAGATGCATGCCTAGGCTTTCAATCCCATGATGGGGATACTAGGAAGCCAATTCATGTTATTTAAAATATGATGTAGAATGCGTTATGTCATGTATCCACCGACCAATTATGACAGTGTCGCTAGCATCCATAGTCACACCGATCCTAAGTCACACCGATCTAGCTCGTAACACGTCATATCACTTTGCGGCCTCACACACGGTATCCCCACGGGTGCCACCTTACCTGGCCCGGGACCGTTTGCGCATTTTGGCACACATATATGACAGTGTCGCTAGCATCCGTATGATAGAGAACCCGGGCCGACATGGCTAGTTATAAACCAAAAGTGGCACTAAATTACAGAGACAGGCATCCGTGACCCAGCAACGAACGTGTCGGTCATCAATGTATGAACCCAAGTTGTAGCAAGCTACAAGGACTTAAAGGAACAACGCGTGACATTTCCCCTAAGGGACAGACACATGAACGAAGAAGGACACATGCCGGCCAGCCTATGTGTTCCGAGCAGAAGCAAGCTACCAAGGCTCAGTGGAAGCACTAGGAGGCATTTCCCTGTAAGATAGGCTACCAAAGGAAAATAACAAGGTGTCGGATCCCACACATACCAAGCATTTCAATCATACACACAATATGCTCAATATGTGCAAATACAACATTACATCACAACAGAACTCTATGACTCAAAGTACTTTATTTAAGAGGCTCCGAAGAGCCATACATAACATATCCATACAGGTAGGGGTCACATGACCCAACACTCAAGTCATACAATCATACAAGCACAAGCGGAAGCTAACATGTCTGAGTACAGACAACTTGGAAATAAAACAGGCTTGGTGTAGCCTGACTATCTACAAGGCCCTTCACAAGCTCAGGATCTCCGTCTGGGTAGCAAGCTACTCGTCGACGTCAACGTCTATGTAAAACCCATCAGAAGGGGTAGGGTTCTCCTCTGCAATAGTTATTAAGCAAACATGAGTACAAAGGTACTCAGCAAGTCTTACAACAGAACCTATCATACATGCATCATTATCAACAAGGGTAGTGGAGTTCATAGCAGCAAGCCAGCTTTGACTCTTGGCTAACCTATACTACGAATCTCAACAGATTGCAAGATAAGACTACGTACACGAGTCCTCTATTCACCACAACAATACACCACCGTGGATCCTCTTCCGTCATACTACGGAAGGGCCATCCACGGCACTCACACTTGTCTTGAGGCTTTTAGTAGTATCCATCAACTTGTCTATGAACTGTAAGAGTAATCAAGTAGTCTGTACCGCGAACAATGGCTATTCGAATAGATTGGTAACCCTGCAGGGGTGTACTTCTTCACACACATTTCCACCACTTAGCGTCTGCACACGACATGTGCTCGGCAGACTTCAAGCGAAAGCCGACGTGGGTGTAGACCACGACCTAACCAACCACTCAAGTCTCTCGTCCAGGTTTATCGCCTATGTGGGTTCCATCCGTCGGGAGATCCGGCCGGGGTGTCGCTCACGGCCCCAAACGATGTGTACAGGGTTCCCAAGTCACCAAACGGGCGACCGGTACACCGTGCCACGTACCTGCCGCATCACAGCCCACCCCAAGGGTCAGCGCTGTGCACGACCACCAGTAAGCTACAAACACCAGAAACTAGTTGCAACTCCTGGACAGAGAACATGGGCAGTCAATAAGTCGAGCGGGGTCATATTTCAGGGCCCAATGTGTGGTAGTAGCTGTAACTTGAACCACAAATACAGATCTCATGTCCTATGGATGGTTCCAATGAAACAACCCACCATGTACTCCTACATGGCCTTTCATCGATACCTTTACCAAACATGTTCCACACTTCCCTCTCTTTACCGAGTATGATCATTTCACTCTGATCCATCACCCAGATGAACCAGACCTGACACAACTTAAGCATAGCAGGCAACATAAACAAATAGCATGGTGGATCACACATCACATGGCTCAATCAACTCCTACACATGCTAGTGGGTTTCAACTATTTACTGTGGCAATGACAGGTCATGCAAGGGAATAGGGTTCAACTACCACAGCAAGTAGCAGTTCACACGCTGTTGCCTTAATGCAGTAAAAGAGAGCAGGAGCGAGAAGATGGGTTTGTATCGGAATGATCAATGGTTGCTTGCCAGACAGAGTGGTTGTCGGGTACTGCTCTTCAGCTGGATACGCAGAAGTATCCTTAGGAGCAGGACCTACCACGAAGAACACCAGCGATACAATCAATAAGCAAAAAAAATGCAACAATATGATGCATGCTCATGATATGGCAAGATGCATGTGTTTTGGGCTAATGCATCTATAAACAGAAAAGTTTGAGCTCATTTGAATCAAAGATTCAAGTTTATACCCAAACTATTATTTATTAAAGTGCATTATCATGTTTTAATGTGAACAGCAAGGTTAACTTGCTGACACATGCATGAAACCAGTGCCATTGGAAATATTGGATTTTTCTGATCATTTTTCATATATAAATCTTTTCCATCTAAGCTACTGTTGAATTTATATGATTTTTTGAGGATTAAAGCATTTTCTGGAATTTCCTGAATTGTTTTAAATCAAATAATCCCAGAAAATCATTTACTGCATCAGCATGGCATCATACTGACATCAGCAGGTCAACAGACCTGGTCCAAGTCAAACCTGACTGGTGGGTCCCGCATGTCAGTGTCATAGAGGCTAATCCCGGTCAAAACTGGGTTTGACCACGCGGTGGGGCCCACTACCAGTGGCTGTGGAGTTTAAACTAAACATCATTAGTCCCTAACTAAGTGGCCACGTCAGCCCGCCGGAGTTTGGCCGGCGGCGACCAAATCGCGCGGCGGTGAGTCGCCGGAGTTGCTCGGAACGGCGCTAAAGGTTGCGGTTTGCAACGGGGTTCGGTCCTACGGCGAGCAAGAGCTCATGCGCATCTAATGGTGGTGGTGGCTGGAGCTAGGGTGGCCGGAGCTGGTTGGAGCAGAGCTCGTGGCGGCTGCCGGAGCACGGGCATCATCGGGTTAAGCGTTGCGGGGCACGGGCGAGCAAGGGGAAGGGCTCAACGGCATCCTGGTGAGGTCAGGAGCACGATGAAGTGCTCGGGCATGTCTAAGGATCACTAGAACGACGGCGGCGATGAGGACGCCGGCGATGAGCTTGGGTGCTTGCGGGACGGCGGCTACAAGTCGTAATTGAGCCCGGGGAGAGGGGGGTTCGATGCGTGAGCTCACAGCGGTCGCAGAGGGCGTCGACGCGGGCTTGGGGAAGGCCGGACGACGACGTACGGGCGGCGACGATCTCCGGTGCCGAAGGTTGAAGACGATGGCGAGGACGGCGTTACGGGGCTTCTGGCGTCGAGTGCGTCGGTGGGGAGCTTCAGGGCGATGCGGCGGAGCTGATGGGTGCGTCGGGGAGGCGAGGGGGTGGCTTAGGGCGCGGTGGCGGCGAACGGCGGCGACGAGCCCGCTCGGTGGAGCTCGGCGGAGAGGGATAGAGGAGGGGGAGGACACAGGGGAGAGTGAGAGAGGGGCCAGGGGCTGCGTGGCGACACATAGGAGCGTCGAGGCGCCGGGGGACGCAGGCTGCCAGGCAGGAGGTGGCCGGACGCGTGCGTTGATGGCTTCTCGCCCCTCGTTGGTTACCCCAAGTGGAAGGTTGAGATGTAGCGTAGCGGCAAATTTCCCTTGGCAAAGATACCAAGGATCGAATCCCGTGAGACTCCGAGGGTCGACAAGTAGGTGTCAACGGCGCCAGAAACTTAGCGGTTGATGGGACCTGCACACAGATACAGATAACTTTGCTCCCAACGAGTACAAAGAGGTTGTCAATCCCACCGGCCTTGTTGTTTACAAAGTATCAAACACAAGAGATAATAATGATAGTTATGACTGCAACTAGGAAATAAAAACAGGAAGTAAATAGAAGGTGTGATCACCGGTGGTAATATGGACCGGGGTCCCATGATGTTCACTAGTGATGTCTCTCTCCCAAAAGACGATAAAACAGCAAAGCGAGGTAAACAAATTACAGCTGGGCAATTGACAGGATTATGTGCGCAAACCAATGCTAACTATGCTGCAAAGAAAGGTAGAGGCTCAAAAGCATGGGCGGTACGCCAAGGCAAGTAGACCGAAATCCATCTGCATCTACTACTAATCATCCACCTTGAGATATCTATCCAGAACATCTGGCTGGTATTAAGTTGCGAATCCCACCCAAAGTGTAAACTCAAAGCAACAGATAACTGCATTAAAAGAACTTAGCGTAAAGTAAACAATCCTTGCACCCGCAAGTACAAGCACCGTTGTTTTCTCCCTTGTGGCAACATCACATCCCCTAGACTCATGTTTCTATCACTCAAGCTAGTCATCAGGGGGGATGAACCCACAATCAAGCATAACGCTCCCTCTTGGAGTTACTACCTACTACTTGGCCAAAGCAATAAACAGCAACAGAGAACATGCATGAATTACTCAAGAACAAAGATATAAAAGAGGTGAATCAAATATATTACTCAAACACAATCTGAACATAGTCTCATAATCCATCAGATCCCAGCGAACTCAGCAAAGCAACAGCAGAAAAATTACATATGTGCCTCGATCATGTAGGGCAGCTCACGAGGTCTAAACCATGAGAGCAAAGAGGGGAGGAGAACATCACATAGCTACTGATCATGGACCCATGGTCCAAGGTGGACTACTCACAACTCATCCTGGAAGCGTCCATGGTGGTGGAGAAGCTCCCGGGTGGTGGTTCTCCCCTCCGGCAGGGTGCCGGGAAGCGTTCTCCTGATGCTCCCGATCTTGGAAGCGCTGCGGCGGCGGAACAGAGGCGAGATCGCGAAAAAGGGTTCTGTCCTAGAGGGTTTCGGGACGAGAGGGATATATAGGCGAAGGGGGGCAGCCAGAGGCGGAGCAGGGGCCCCAGGCGCCCCCCTGGCGCGGCCAGGGGTGGGGCCATGCCAGGTGGCCGCCTGGGCCTCCCCTGGCTCCCCTCTGGCCCATCTTTGGTTCTTCGCGAAGCTTCCTGTACGCTGATTTTTCCTGTATTTTTCCTAGAATTTTTGGAGCACTTTTAATATGGGGGAAACCTGAAATAGAAAAACAGCAGAAAACAGGAACTGGCATTGTGGTGCACTGAGTTAATAGGTTAGTCCAAATATGATCAAAAGTGTATGGAAGTGCATCAATATCATAACAATATCACACAAAAGAAGCATGGAGCAAGCAGAAATTATAGATACGTTTTGGACGTATCAACATCCCCGAGCTTAATTCCTGCTCGTCCTCGAGTAGGTAAATGATAACAAGCATAATTTCTGTGGTGACATGCTACCAACCATATAAGAACTTTTTAAGTAAAGCAATCAAGGCATGCAATTCAATTCAAGTCATAACAAGCAAGAGTCTATATTAGCATTGTAACAAGCAACATAAGAACATAAAGGTGCAAGAGCTCTCGCTGTCCGTGACTCGAATGTCTCCAAATGGTGTTTGCGTGCAAGAAAGGGGATAGGGATATACGAGAGAGTAAAACATAGTTTTTGTATTGTAGAGAACTTAATCTACTAAAGTTTCACACTTGGTCTTCTTTGGAATCTTATCTTGACTCATCCCCAGACCACTAGCCAGGTACAAGTCAAAATGATCCACTCCCTTTCGATATTATGAGCACTCATGCAATGGATGAGCGTAAGCAAGAAAGTTGACACTTAGGATGGCAAAAAGAGAAAAATGATGAAGGGGGAAGAAAAAAAAGGTGTGAAAGGCTCACATCAACGAGGACAATCATAGGCGAGAGAAAGCCAAATGATAGATATGATGTGAGGAGTAGGGATTGCCATGCAACGGATGCACATATGAGCTAAGGTAAGCTCTCCAATGGAACTAGTGGGGGTGCATCCAACTTGCTCGCTCAAGAAGACCTAGAGCTCTTTTGAGGAGGCTCATCATTGGAATATACAAGCCAAGTTCTATAGTGTGAAGGTCCCCACATAGCTATATGCATGAATGATAATCTCTATGGAGTACAAGGTATAAGATGAAGTACGAGTGTGGATCTCTCAAAAGGAATAGTAGTGTGCCCCCTTCTCTCTTTTTATTTCTTTTTCTCTTTTTTCTCTTTTTATTTTTATTTTTTTGTGGCCTCAATGGCTCTTTCTATTTAACTCTCATTTGTCCCCTTTGGGATCTTTTGATTTTGTCCTCTTTGGGATCTTTTCCTCACTTTAGGGGCAACACTTTATGTATTACAAGAAGTATAGAAGATCTTTCACACTTTACAAAAGTACTCAACATAAAGAAAATGAAACTATCATGATGTATGCAAATGTATGCCTCTGCCTGTGTAGCAGGATATGCAATGATACTAGCGCGTCATGTAGCAATGATTAGGGCAAGGCCCAACTAGCATGCGGCTAATCGATCAAGCAAAAGCATGTATGACATGAAGATCAAGTCATGAGAAGATGGATGTTGCATGGCAATGTATCTCGGAAAGGCTATGGAAATGCCTTGATAGGTAGGTATGGTGGCTGTTTTGAGGAAGGATATAATGAGGCTTATGATGACTGAGCGTATCGTGCCAAGGATTTGGATGCACCGGCGAAGTATGCGCCAACTCTCGAGGTGAGAAAGGGCAATGCACGGTACCGAAGAGGCTAGAAAAATATGGCTAGGTGGAAGTGTCAACTTTCGAATACTCACATTAGTCCGAAGAACTCATGCACTTATTATCGGTAACTCTCAATCTAATTAGGAGGTTCACAAAGAGACAAGTACCCCGAGGAGGAGTGTATGGGGGTTTGGTTATCCTTGCGCATCCTCGACTCATGGTACGTGAGTGTACTCTAATATTCGATCCCTCCAAAGATTAGTGATCCATCTAGTAGCTAAAGTTCTCAACTATTTTGTAGTTTTTCAAAAATAAACACGGATTGCCCAAAATACGACATCTATCACTAATAGGCTAAAGCTCTTGACACCAAAAGTTCAGACATTACTCATGGCAATACCTCAAAACTATTGCAAGTTACTACTAAAATTAAATAGCAACCTCAATTACCTACTTTAAGTTAAGACACACAACTCAGTGCAACAGGCAAACTCTCTTAACAAGATAAACATGAAAACTCAAGAGAGTTCAGCAACCAACTAAACAAAAGCTCTTTAAAAAGAAAAGCATGAAAACTAAGAGCTAAACATGACAGCAGCTATGGAAAGACAAAGAACACACACTGCAAAGATAAGCATGAAAATCCTATGTTGTGTTCTAGGTTGAAGTGGAGCGTGTTTCTCTCCCACACAAAGAAAGTTGGGTTCTAACTTGTTATGAACAGCAAGCAAAGCTAAAGAAAACTAAAAAAAAGAAACTAAGAGCAAGACGCTCCAAGCATAGCACATAACGCATGAAGTGATAAAATTATAGTGGAACGAAAGACGAACTGATAATTGTTGATGGAGAAGGGGATGCATGGGGGCATCCCCAAGCTTAGATGCTTGAGTCTTCTTGAATATTTCTTGGGGATGCACGGGGGCATCCCCAAGCTTGAGCGTTTGACCCTCCTGAATCTTCTTTTATCATCTTCCCTCGCACACTTGAAAACTCCCTTCATACATAACTCATCATAATCTGATTAGGAGGTTAGTACCCACAATAAAATAATTTTTTCCCTACTAGAAATAAAGATAATCTTGAAGAGCTACTGTTTCTCAAGATTGCCAAAAGGTTTTTTCAAAGAAAAAACAAGCTCAAGGTTTGCAAAACGAAGAAAAGGCAAAACAGGACAGAATCTGTGAAAAACAGACCAGCAGGTAGTAAATAATTTTTTCGGGGCACTTCTGCAACTCAAATCAAAAAACTCAGAACAGATGCTCGAAAGCCAATTATATAGAGCACGCTGTCAAAAAAAGTCAGATCAAAAAGATGATCTGGTGATTTTATTCGAATTTTTCTGTCCAAGGACAGAATCTGTTTTCCGGACAGCGCGTCACAACTTTTGCACTTTCTTGCAATCGGCGGCGAAACTTGGCACAAAGCAGAAAAGAAAAGATACAATGATGATGCTACTTTAGTAACAAACATCAAGACACAACAAAAGCAAAATAAAACCTAATTCGTTGTGGGCTGCCTCCCAAAAGCGCTTTCTTTTATGCCTTTAAGCTAGGCATGATGTAAAAAGATCAAGTTGTATCAATTGAACCATCATCAAGATCATCAAAAAGCTCTTCAATAGTACAACTAGTCTTAAGAGGACTTTCAAATAAAGGCCTAATAAAGATACTTCTAGGGAGAAAACCAACAGGTGGAAAGTCAATGGGAGATTCATTTATAAATTTATCAATGAGAGGTATTTCTTCCAAAGTCTTCACAGTTTCAACCCCTTTGGCAATAGATGGATTACTTTTGGAATGAGGAGCCTTTGGAACGTAAATGAACTTAGGTTCCTTTTTTGCCGGAGTTTCTACCTTTTTGGCTTTGATTGAGGAGAAAGTAGTTCCTAAAGTGTCAAAGATTTCCTCAATCTTGTCTATCCAAGAAGAATCCAAGTCATGGGATTTGATGGTCTCCAAAGTTTTGAGAATTTTATGCATGGAGCGATCAAGCCTATTCAAATTCCCTTGGATCTTACGGTCCAACTCATTTATCTTATTAATGCTTGGCATCTCTAGCTCTATCTTTTCAAGTTTTTTCATAATGTGAGCTAGGGTAATGTCCTCTTGAATGCTAACAACAGGGGGATTTCCAACAAGAATTTCCATAATACTAAGAGATTCCCAAACTGGGGCTTCTAGGAAATTTCCATTGATAGCAGAATCTAGAATAAACCTATTCCAAGAAGTAATTCCAACATAAAAATTTCTAAGCAGGATAGTAGTAGATTGCTTCTTGGTGGCTCTTTTTTGAGAATCATTAATTCTATACCAAGCATCTTTTAGACTTTCACCACTTCTTTGTTTAAAGGTGAGCACTTCTGCCTCACCAAAGGCAAAAGGACCAAACATAATGCCAACTAAAAGCAAGATAACTATTTTTGTGATTTTTGGTAAGGGACACTAAAGCAAAAACTGAAAGGTAAACTAACAAGACTAAAAAGCAAAGATAAAAGATAGCGTGCAACTCCCCTATCTTGAAGAGTGGAGTCCCCGGCAACGGCGCCAGAAACATGCTTGATGGCTTCTCGCCCCTCGTTGGTTACCCCAAGTGGAAGGTTGAGATGTAGCGTAGCGGCAAATTTCCTTTGGCAAAGATACCAAGGATCGAATCCCGTGAGACTCCGAGGGTCGACAAGTAGGTGTCAACGGTGCCAGAAACTTAGCGGTTGACGGGACCTGCACACAGATACAAATAACTTTGCTCCCAACGAGTACAGAGAGGTTGTCAATCCCTCCGGCCTTGTTGTCTACAAAGGATCAAACACAAGAGATAATAATGATAGCTATGACTGCAACTAGGAAATAAAAACAGGAAGTAAATAGAAGACGTGATCAGCGGTGGTAATATGGACCGGGGTCCCATGATGTTCACTAGTGATGTCTCTCTCCCAAAAGACAATAAAACAGCAAATCAAGGTAAACAAATTACAGTTGGGCAATTGATAGGATTATGTGCGCAAACCAATGCTAACTATACTGCAAAGAAAGGTAGAGGCTCAAAAGCATGGGCGGTACGCCAAGGCAAGTAGACCGAAATCCATCTGCATCTACTACTAATCATCCACCTTGAGATATTTATCCAGAACATCTTGCTGGTATTAAGTTGCGAATCCCACCCAAAGTGTAAACTCAAAGCAACAGACAACTGCATTAAAAGAACTTTGCGTAAAGTAAACAATCCTTGCAACCGCAAGTACAAACACCGTTGTTTTCTCCCTTGTGGCAATAGCACATCCCCTAGACTCATGTTTCTGTCACTCAAGCTAGTCATCAGGCGGCATGAATCCACAATCAAGCATAACGGTCCCTCTTGGAGTTACTACCTACTACTTGGCCAAAGCAATAAACAGCAACTGAGAACATGCAAGAATTACTCAAGAACGAAGATATAAAAGAGGTGAATCAAATATATTACTCAAACACAATCTGAACATAGTCTCATAATCCATCAGATGCCAGCAAACTCAGCAAAGCAACAGCAGAAAGATTACATATGTGCCTCGATCATGTAGGGCAGCTCACGAGGTCTAAACCATGAAGAGCAAAGAGGGGAGGAGAACATCACATAGCTACTGATCATGGACCCATGGTCCAAGGTGGACTACTCACGACTCATCCAGGAAGCGTCCATGGTGGTGGAGAAGCTCCCGGTGGTGGTTCTCCCCTCCGGTAGGGTGCCGGGAAGAGTTCTCCTGATGCTCCCGATCTTGGAAGCGCTGCGGCGGCGGAACAGAGGCGAGATCACGAAAAAGGGATCTGTCCTCGTGGGTTTCAGGACGAGAGGGATATATAGGCGAAGGGGGGCAGCCAGAGGCGGAGCAGGGGCCCCAGGCGCCCCCCTGGCGCGGCCAGGGGTGGGGCCGCGCCAGGTGGCCGCCTGGGCCTCCCCTGGCTCCCCTCTGGCCCATCTTTGGTTCTTCGCGAAGCTTCCTATACGCTGATTTTTCCTGTATTTGTCCTGGAATTTTTGGAGCACTTTTAATATGGGGGAAACCTGAAATAGAAAAACAGCAGAAAACAGGAACTGGCACTGTGGTGCACTGAGTTAATAGGCTAGTCCAAATATGATCAAAAGTGTATGGAAGTGCATCAATATCATAGCAATATCACACAAAAGAAGCATGGAGCAAGCAGAAATTATAGATACGTTTTGGACGTATCATGCGTGCACGCCGCGGCCACGCGCCCCGTCCTCTTGGGGAGAGGAGGGGGACAACTGGCGTGCGCCAGCGGGCTGGGCCGCGCTGGGCCAGCCAGGTAAGTGGCCCAGGTGAGTGGGCTGCCCCCCTGTCTCTCTCCTTTTTTCTATTTTCTTTCTGTTTTATTTCTTTTGCAACTTTGTTGAATTAATAAAAATGCTAGAACATTTTTATAACTCATAAAACTAGTCATGCCCACTGTATATAATATGAACAGTATGGAACATTTTAGTTTATGATTATTTGGGCACATAAAATATTTTATAGCATTTAAATGCCCAAATGCAAATACAATATGAATTAATCCAGAGACCTCGGGATGTCCTAGAAAATTGTGCACCATTTTTGGCAGAGGTTTAAGACCAAGGCAAAGATGATGAACATTTTTGAAGGGCATTTTGGGTACATTGGAAAAGATTTTATTAAACCCTAGTTGTTAGAAGAGGGGTGTTGGGGTTTCTGTCATTCCCATTTCAAGTTTCTGTGGAAAGTAAACATGATGCACACTCTAGCTAGTCCTAATGCAAGCACTAACTAGGGATGTGACAACTCACCCCCACTCAAAAGAATCACGTCCCGAGATTCGGGTTCCTCCGGAAAAAGGGTGGGGTACTCAAGTCGAAGACGATCCTCCCTTTCCCAAGTAGCTTCACTCTCGGAATGATGTGACCATTGAACCTTGAGAAACTTGATATTACGACGTCGAGTGGTACGCTCGGTTTGATCAAGAATACGAACGGGATATTCTCGATATGTGAGATTGTCCTGGAGATCAAGCGTTTCGTGGTCCACTCCGCGGATGGGATCCGAGAAGCAACGCCTAAGTTGAGAAACGTGGAAGACATCATGAACTCTGGAAAGGTGCGGAGGTAGTTCCAATTGGTAGGCAACTTCTCCTCGTTTGGCAAGAATGCGAAAAGGACCAATGTAACGAGGAGCCAATTTGCCTTTGATACCGAAACGATGGGTTCCCTTAAGAGGAGTAACCCGAAGGTAAGCCTTATCGCCGACTTCAAAAGTCACAAACTTATGATGGCTATCATATTGGCTCTTCTGGAGAGACTGGGCTGTTTTCAATTTCTCACGAACGATGCGAACTTGCTCTTGTGCTTCCTGGATCATATCCAGACCAAAGAATTGTCTTTCGCCGGTTTCTGACCAGTTAAGAGGCATTCGACATCTTCGACCATATAGAACTTCAAAGGGAGCCTTGCCCAAGCTGGCTTGATAACTATTGTTATAAGCGAATTCGGCGAATGGAAGGCACTTCTCCCAATCCATACCGAAAGAGATGACAGAGGCTCAAAGCATATCTTCCAGAATTTGATTTACTCGTTCCACTTGACCACTTGATTGAGGATGAAAGGCGGTGCTAAAAGAGAGATGAGTCCCCATAGCATTTTGGAAACTTTCCCAAAATCGTGAAGTGAAAAGACTTCCACGGTCTGAGTTAATATCCAACGGCACACCATGAAGTGATACTATCCGAGAGATATACAGGTCTGCTAGCTGGCTAGCGGTTATACTCTCTCGAACAGGTAGGAAATGGGCTACTTTGGATAGGCGGTCGATAACGACGAAGATAGCATTATTCCCTTTCCTGGTCCTGGGAACCCCGGTAATGAAATCCATACCGGTCTTGTCCCATTTCCATTCAGGAATAGCTAAAGGTTGGAGGGGGCCAGCAGGCCGTTGATGCTCTGCTTTGACTCGACGACAAATGTCGCAGTTAGCAATGAATTAAGCGATTTCTCTCTTCATCCTAGTCCACCAGAACCTCTGGCGTAGGTCCTGATACATTTTGGTACTACCAGGATGAATCGTGAGAGGAGATTCATGAGCCTCCTTAAGAATCAGCTGCCGCAGATGTTGGTTCTTGGGAACCACTAAACGGTTCTCGAAGAAGACAACACCTCGATCATCCGTAGAGAAACTTCTAGCGGCTCCGCTAGCAATGCTCTCCTGGAGTCGGTATATACCCTTATCACGCTTCTGGGCAGCTATGATTTGATCCGTAAGGGTAGGTTTCGCCACCAAGGTGGAAAGGAATCCTCGAGGAACAATGTGAAGGTTAAGCTTACGAAATTCCTCATGGAGGAGTGGTTGCCCTTGTTGTAACATCAGGTTGTTACAATAAGACTTATGACTCAGTGCGTCAGCCATGACATTGGCCTTCCCGGGGGTGTAAGTGATTCCTAAGTCATAATCTGTGAGCAACTCAACCCAACGTCTTTGCCTGAGATTCAAATCTGGTTGGGTGAAGATGTATTTTAGGCTTTGGTGATCAGTGAAAATTTCACAGCGATTACCAAGAAGGTAATGTCGCCATGTTTTGAGTGCGTGGACTACAGCTGCAAGCTCTAGATCATGTGTAGGATAGTTATCCTCATGTGGACGCAATTGTCGAGATGCGTATGCGATAACTTGACGATCTTGCATAAGTATGCAACCTAGTCCTTGTCGCGAGGCGCCGCAGTAGATAATAAAGTCATTGGAAAAGTCTGGTGGTACCAGTATGGGTGCAGATGTCAGGCGTCTTTTCAGTTCCTGAAAGCTGGACTCGCACTGTGGGGTCCACTCGAACTTTTTTATCTTTCTTGAGGAGTTCAGTTAGAGGTTTAGCAACCTTGGATAAATTCTCGACGAAGCGTCGGCAATAGCTCGCTAAGCCAAGGAAACTCCTAACTTGCTTGACCGATTCAGGGGGAATCCAATCAAGGACGGCTTGAACTCGCTCGGGATTGACGGCAATACCCTTACCAGAGATCACATGGCCTAGATAGGTCACTTCTGGCAACCAGAATTCACATTTAGAGAATTTGGCATAAAGGCGGTGCTCTCGAAGTTTCGTCAATACCAGCCTTAGATGCTCGGCATGGTCTTCCTTGTTCTTGGAGTAGATCAGTATATCATCGAGGTATACCACGACGAATTTATCCAAGTACTCCATGAATATAGAATTCATTAGCCGGGAGAAATTGGTTGGGGCATTGGTTAACCCGAAGGACATGACGGTGTACTCGTATTGGCCATAACTAGTAACAAAAGCCGTTTTAGGAATGTCCCCGTTCTTGATTTTGATTTGATGGTAACCCAACCTCAAATCCATTTTGGAAAAGACCGAGGATCCAGCAAGCTGATCATACAGATCATTGATCCTGGGGAGCAGTTACTTGTTCTTTATGGTGACCAGATTGACAGGTCGATAATCTACAACCATCCGTTCCGTTCCATCCTTCTTCTGGACGAAGAGGACGGGACAAGCCCAAGGGGAAGAACTAGGATGGATGAAACCCTTTTTCAAGGACTCATCGAGTTGTTTCTTAAGCTCAGCTAATTCTAGGGGTGCCATCTTATAGGGTCTCCTAGAGATTGGGACAGTTTCTGGAATAAGATCTATCACGAACTCGACATCTCTGTCAGGTGGAACACCTGGCAGTTCTTCTAGGAAAACATCCGGAAAGTCACGGACTACCGGGATATCTTCGAGTTCTGGTAGAGGACTGCCATTAAGAGAGTAGAGCTGACGCTCAGCCATTTAGGTCAAGACATTGACTGTCTTGCCGGATGGGTGTGTAAGTTGAACAGTCCTAGTGTAGCAGTCAATCTTGGCGTAATGAGCTGTCATCCAGTCCATACCCAAGATGATGTTTATATCCGAGGACTTGAGAGCGATTAGTGATGCAAGGAAAACAAGTCTATCGACAAGAATTTCATTTCCATTGCTTACCCTAGAGGTTTACCACTTTGAACCAGGAGTTTGAATAACCATGGAAGTGGGCATGTCACAAAAAGTCATGTTGTGCATTCGAGCATAGCTCTCCTATATGAACGAATGAGATGCTCCAGTATCAAAAATAACAGATGCCGGATGGCAGTTAACAAGAAGAGTACCAAGTACGACGTTAGGATCCTCATAAGCTTCGTCAGCAGAGACATAGTTGACATGACCACGTGCAGTGGGGATTGGCTTGACATAGTTCACCTTGCCTGTTGGCTTACCACGGCCAACAGGCTTTCCTGGCTGGTTCTGAGGACACTCATGCATGTAGTGCCCTGGTTATCCACACATGAAGCATGTCACAGTGCCAGTGCGTGGAGCAAAGTTGGCAGGTGGTCCTCCATAAGTCTTAGCAGGTGCATACTGTTGAGTTGGACGAGGCGCCTCATAGGATGGCCTCGGGGTGTACTTAGGTGGCGGAGCAGTGTTAGGAACCCACACACGACGCTTGTGAGAGCCAGAGCCACATGAGGAACCAAAATCTCGAGGATGCTTGCGTGTGGCTTCGAAATCAGTCCGGCCTGTCTCAGCACTGATAGCTTTGTTCACCAACTTCTGGAAGGAGGTGCACTCGTGCAGACGTAGATCTTGGTGAAGTTCAGGGCTGAGTCCCTTGCAGAACCTCGCCTGCTTCTTGGCATCGGTGGATACTTACTCAGGGGCATAGCGTGCCAAGTTGCCAAACTCGCGACTATAACCATCCACGGTTAACAAGCCCTGGGTGAAATTGCAGAATTCCTCCCGCTTGCGATCCATGAGACCTTCCGGAATGCGATGTTCACGGAATGCCTCACTGAACTCAGCTCAAGTAGTGATTTGGCCAGCAGGACGCATAGCCTCTAAGATTTCCCACCAGAGACTGGCAGGGCCCTCAAGATGTTAGGCGGCATAGATAACCTTGTCAGCTTCGGCCACACGGACAGAGTGTAGCTTGTGGGTGATACTGCGAAGCCAGTCATCCGCATCCAGAGGTTCGGCGGATTGATGGAACTTCGGTGGGCACATCTTGAAAAAATCATTGATTGACACCACGTCATTCCTCGGATGGAACCCAGTGTTCTGCTCTATGCGTTCCAGCAGACAGTTAGTCTCTCTCTTGTTCCGTTCTGCCTCGAGCATAACTTCAGCCAAGGAGGGTGGCTAGGGCAGATTCTCATCTCTAGCCCCACTAGCCTCACCCTGCTCTTGAGCAGCAGGAGTGCTACGAGTGTTGACCATCCTAGGAAAACAAAACAACGGTTTAGATAAGGATGGCAAAAACTTGACATATGAGTGCAGAATGTAATGGATGACACGGAATGCAGAGATGTTCATCCGTATGACATGGTAATATAGAAACTGCCATATATACACCAGTGGTCATACACACCATACATAGCTTAGTTCAAGCCAAGGCTAAAGTACAACTGCGGTGAAAAGACGATACATCTCATCAGAGGCATTCCAAGCTCCTATACATTATTTAACTACACCTCCGGAATTCAGTACAACTAAGTTATATTCCACAAGACACGCATGATTGTGGAAATACAACAACTACGATACTACTACTGCCACGGTCTAACTCAGACACTCCCGTAGTAATCTTCGTAAAGATTACCTCCGTAGCCTGGAAGTGGAACAGATGGATCTTGAAACTCTCGAGCACTCGAAGGCTATGGACCATAGGGTCATGGATGTGGCCTCGGTCCCGATGCTGGTGGTAAACGACGCCCACGTGGAGGTGTAATACCCCCAACGTCACGCCAATCCATACGATCAGGCAGACGAATCTGCACGGGGTACAAATCCCGCATATCCAGATATCCGGCGTGCACGGCAGGTGCAAGCCGTGTCAAAGTAGTCCAGTGGGCGGTTCGAGTGTTATAAAGCTCCATCCAGAGGGCACGGACCTCACGGTCCCTATCCTCCAGCATCTGGATAGTAGTCTGAAGCAGTGGCTCCTCATGAGCAGCATCAGTATACACCCCAGTGTAGTAGCCTTCCTCTCCAGGAAGTGAGGCTGGCATGTAACAGAACTCAGTGTTCAGCAGCAGGGCATCCCTAGCCCGGATGATGGTCATCACTGAGTAAGCGACATCCTGCACTGCCATCTCGATGGTAACCCCGAGTCCATCAGACCAATGGATTGGGTCGTTAGCTCCGGGATATGAGGGGTATATCCGGACGGTGCAGAAATACTGAATCTGGTTGAAATCCCGGTATTGTTCCTCCACGGTGTACTCAGGATACCAACGGTAGCCGGTCTCAGTCAACACACAGACTAGCATGGCTGTGTGACCAGGCACATTAATGCACCGAGTCAAATGGACCACCTGGTGAGGTGTGCGAACAGACATCTAAAACACGAAATAATGCAAAGGCATTATAATTTCTGGAAGAAATTGGGCAGCATAACAACTGTAAATGCTGAAAAAAGATTTTGAGACATCATACAAATGATAGCATAGCCACTCAACAACATCATATCAAGGTTCCGGGTCCAACTAATCATCATACTAGAAGGGTAGAAACCGAATTGAGGCTTGAAACCAACAATCCTAAGAGTCCACAGATTAGTAACACGTGAACCTAGTAAGGATGAGAGGCCTAGTCCTAAACCCCCGTAGAAGAATAGGCTGACTCTAATCAGTAGGGCATAAGGTAAAGAAGTAAAAAAGAGCCTTACGTTCCCTTCCACAATCAATTCCCCTACGTATAACTAAGAATTTTCTAGACTCAACATCGACCAGTTTGGCTTGAGAAACCTACAGGCAGTCCACTCTGATGCCAATGCTGTCAGGACCCCGATCCTAAGTCACACCGAATTAGCTTGTAACACGTCATATCACTTTGCGGCCTCACGCACGGTATCCCCACGGGTGCCACCTTACCTAGCCCAGGACTGTTTGCGCATTTTGGCACACGTATATGACAGTGTCGCTAGCATTCATATGACGGAGAACCCGGGCCGACATGGTTAGTTATAAACCGAAAGTGGCACTAAATTACAGAGACACGCATCCATGACCCAGCAACGAACGTGTCGGTCATCAACGTATGAAACCAAGTCGTAGCAAGCTACAAGGACTTAAAGGAACAACGCATGACATTTCCCCTAAGGGACAGACACAGGAACGAAGAAGGACACATGCCGGCCAGCCTACGTGTTCCGAGCAGTAGAAAGCTACCAAGGCTCAGTGGAAGCACTAGGAGGCATTTCCTTGTAAGATAGGCTACCAAAGGAAATCAACTAGGTGTCGGATCCCACACATACCAAGCATTTCAATCATACACACAATATGCTCAATATGTGAAAATACAACATTGCATCACAACAGAACTCTATGACTCAAAGTACTTTATTTAAGAGGCTCCGAAGAGCCATACATAACATATCCATACACGTAGGGGTCACATGACCCAACACTCAAGTCATACAATCATACAGCACAAGCGGAAGCTAACATGTCTGAGTACAGACAACTTGGAAATAAAACATGCTTGGTGTAGCCTGACTATCTACAAGGCCCTTCACAAGCTCAGGATCTCCGTCTGGGTAGCAAGCTACTCGTCGACGTTAACGTCTATGTAAAACCCATCAGAAGGGGCAGGGTTCTCCTCTGCAAGAGTTATTAAGCAAACATGAGTACAAAGGTACTCAACAAGTCTTACAACAGAACCTATCATACATGCATCATTATCAACAAGGGTAGTGGAGTTCATAGCAGCATGCCAGCTTTGACTCTTGGCTAACCTACACTACGAATCTCAACAGATTGCAAGATAAGACTACATACACGAGTCCTCTACTCACCACAAAAATAGACCACCGTGGATCCTCTTTCGTTATCCTACGGAAGGGCCATCCACGGCACTCACACTTGTCTTGAGGCTTTTAGTAGTATCCATCAACTTGTCTATGAACTGTAAGAGTAATCAAGTAGTCCGTACCGCGAACAACGGCTATTCGAATAGATTGGTAACCCTGTAGGGGTGTACTTCTTCACACACGTTTCCACCACTTAGCGTCTGCACACGACATGTGCTCGGCAGACTTCAAGCGAAAGCCGACGTGGGTGTAGTGTTACACCCTGCATTTTGTAACAAGTCATTTGCATCAATGAAGCATGAAAATTTGGACCAGCAATTCTTTTTGGCACCATTTGGCTTTTATTTGAATTGAGTTTTTCTTCCTGTGTTTTTCATGTGCTCATTAAAGTCAACTATTACCTCTTGTAGAATTCATCCCCTTACCCAAAATTTCTGCCCAATGATCATACCATGTGTTTATAGAAGTATAGTATTTTCTTATGAAATTAAGTTGGCCAAAATGTATTTTCAAAATTTAGTATTCCAGAAACCCCTGAATTGAGGTTTGCACTGCAAGTGCTTGATTTAGGGTGAGAAAATTATTTCAAAAAGTATATTTGAGACCTAGTAGTCATAGGACTCCTAGAAACCACAAAAGTATAATTTTAAAAGATATTTTCCTATTTTATTTAAAAGCTTTTTCTTAAGGCCAGAAATGGTCTTTAATAGGGAAAAATTATTTAATTATTTCAAAAATATTTGCAAAAATTCAGGGAGACTCATAGGACATATATTGTCCTTATATAAGAGTTTCAACACTTGGTCATGTTCAAAATAATGGGCTAATCCCTCAGAAACCCTTTCTGGATATTTCAAGCTTTTGAAATATTTACAAAGGAAATATTCTCTAAAAATTCCAGGGAAATTCTATCATGTCATATATGACAAATTTGATGATCTTGCCAAGCCCCATGCCTTGGGAAGAAAAAACAACATCCTCAAAACCCTTCATAACCATTATGTCCATATCTGAAGTTTGAGCAACTTTACATTGCCAAACTTATCCAAATGCTCTCAAACTTGGTGCACATGCTAGAATGGCCTAATAAGGCATCTAGGCCAAATGGCACAAGCTTTGGAGTAGGGTAACTTGATCAGAATACCCCAAAACCATTTCTGTTCAAATTCAAATTTGAACAACTTTACATTACCAACTTTTTACCTGGAGCTTCAAACTTTGTGGGCATGATCATAACCCCAAATGATGACACTACACCAAGTGGTGCATCAAGGGGAGATGATTGGCTTGACTTAAACATGTTGAAGCCATTTCTGTTGATTTCTAGGGTTCACCAAAGTTACATTGGCTAGTTTCTTCAAACAAACCCAAATTTGGTGAAACACCCTATTTCCATATGAAAATATGAAATTCAATCTTGTTAAGTGCCATGGCTAGTGGAGATCATTTGCTTGTCCAAAACATGATCAAACACCTTCTGCCATTTTACCAAAACCATCATCTTGACCTCTTTTACTATTTACTTTTGCTTCAACTTTCTACCACAGCTTCACCTAGTTACATTCAACCTCCAGTAACTTCCCCTGGACCAGAGCTCCATGATTGAGGGGTGAAAACCATAAGTTACCTTGCTGGACAGCCAAATTCTACCCATCTACCAGCTTCACTCCTCCCTCACTGATCACCCAGAGCATCCAAGGCCACAGCTGGTTTATTTACTTCGTGCTGGACCCCCCAGACACGGCGGACACGACCAGTAAGCCAACGGCATGCCGTGGCATGCCATAAGCACGCTCCAGAGCGCGCTACAGTGCGCACCCGCACTGTAGCCTCGCCCAATCCCTCGCCTCCGACCACCTCGTGCTCCTCTCTCGCGCCAACCGATGCGCATCGGCGTCCGCAACTCCCCCCGGCGCTGTCCTCCTCCTCCTTCTCCCTCCAGTGGCCGCCCTCGCACGCGCGCCGGCCGCCCACAAGCTCCAACCTCTGGCCTCACACGCGCGGGCTCTCTGGAGCATTCCCCGCTCCTCCTCTTTCCTCTCCCAGGCGTAGACCTTATCCACGAACGTCCCTGACTCGAACACAAGTGCCTGCACGGCCTCTGGCCTCGCCCGTAACTTCGCCGGCGCACGAGTCCACGGTGGACCGGGGCCCGGCTATATAAGCATGCCCCGGGCCTCTCCAACAGCACCCATCTCCTCCCCGTACACCCAGAAGCACACCAGCACCACCCACTCGCCCTCAGAGAGCCTGTGTGCTCGGGATTGACCGGAGCTCCGCCGCCTCGGGCGACCGGAGAACTCGTGGTACAGCCTCCCTCCGCCAAGCTCTTGCTCGATCTGGAGCTACCGGACCTCACTGACCCATTCCCCTCCTTCTCCCACTCCTATTGCAGCCCGGAGCGAGCCAGCCAGGACCCTCCCGACGCTCCGCCGCCGTTCCACCTCGCCGCCGACGAACCAGGCCCCTCCGGCGAGCCGCACCACCACCACTGGAACGACGACTCTCCGCTGGGTCCATTCCTGCCCATAGCTTGCCCCGCCGTGCGCCCTATCGCCGCCTGTGAGCTCGCCGTCTCTCTGGCCGCAAGGTTGAAGATGACAGGCGGGCCCCGCCTGTCATCCTCACCTCTCTCTCTCTCTCCCCTCTCTGCCGCTGACCGCCGGGCCCCGCCGTCAGGTTTAAAAAAACCCCTGGCGCGCACGCTGGCGCCCGTGCGGTGGGCTATTCGCCCTGGGCCGTGCACTGTGGCCGTTCTGGCCCAGTGGCACAGAGCCTTTTTCTTTTATTCTTTTCTGTGGTTATTTCAAATAATTTCACAGAATTAAATATTTGTCCAAATGAATTAACTCCAGTTCCTAAAACTTGTATAAATCCAATCTATTTAATGGTGTCACTTCCACACATGTCCATGCACCTTTTCTGTTCTGTTCAAATTTAAATTCATATTTGAACATTAAAACTTCTATTCAAAAATCCTTAGATCCCATTCTGCCACTCCAATACTCAAACTAAGAATTTTTGCCATCTTAGTTTTCCCTCTAGTATTTAACAAAAATAAGTTGACATTTTTCTAAGCACTTTGATTTTTCTGTTTCTATTGTGGTCTTATTTTCCCGTTGTTATTTTGTGACGATTAGATACCGTATTTGACGAGTTTGCTGAAGAAGAAGGTGGGGAAGGATTTGAAGACTTTGAAGACCAAGCCAATCCAGGCAAGCAGCCCTTTGACCATGATACACTTGTGTTCTTCGGAACCCGTTTGTTTCCGGATGCATGATAAGAGTGTCCGTGGTGACCTAGTTAAAAACCACCGTATGATGCATGCTTTACTCTTGATCTTGCTATGTGCTAGATGCAATGCAAATGGTTAGTAGTGATGCTTAGTGATGCATGTGTGCCATGAAACCTTTGTGGTTGCATTCTTTTCATAAACCCCATCGGGTGCCCCTAATGCCCGAGGGTGATATTGACTTAGGTCATCACTTGAGGAAGAAGTGATGTGCCGGTAAAGATCTTGTGCATGGGTGAAATGATGGATTAGATTTAGGTGTGACTACCGTCCCAAACAAATATGTGCAACCACTCTACCCCTTATGGGACGGGGCGTTATTGATTACTTAGGCCGATACTAGCATGGTGCCCGCATTACTAGTGACGGGGAGACTTGAGGTCTTTCCCGGGACGGGGTCTTGCTTGGATAGACGACCATGATTGTTTTCACAGGGCACCAGACACACCATTGGTCCCTTCGTGTATGCGTGACATTGAAAATAGGGCAAGTCCCATGATCTATTGTTTGTACTCGAGGGTTGTGCACCAACGAGTGGACTCTATGTTAGTGTCGTCTAAGGAAAGATAATGACTGGGTGCTTCCCCCGAGTACTTGAGGTACTGCGGGATCTTGTGGGTAAAGTGCGCAACCTCTGCAGAGTGTAAAACTATTCGAATAGCCGTGTCCACGATCATGGACAGTTGGGTGGTGCTACTTAAACTATGTCCAGAACTTTACTACATCGGTGAAAGTATATGTGTGTGATGAGTCAAGGTGGTGACTTGACTCGTGAGTAGAATTCTTTTCATGTTGATATCGGTAACCTGTTCTCGAGGTTACATAAAGTCATTGATGCATATAATTGATGGTAGAATATTTATTCTAGCTCGTTGCTAGATTGCTCATTGTTGTTCAATTGCATTGTTACTTGAACCAAATCATGGGTTGCTTGCGAGTACATTCAAAGTACTCATTGGCTTGCCACTGGTTATTTAATTGGCCATGCATGGAGGAACAAGAAGTGTTCTATGGAGACGAACATGCGAACTAGGACGCTATCCCAGTCAGAATGCCTGTAGGGTTAAGGCAGATGGCATGGGTTCTATTTATCTTCGAAGACTTCCTCTATTCGAGTTATTTGCTATTCAGCCCTTGAGGCTTTATCTATGTAAGACTTGGCCATAATGGCCATAATTTGTGTAAGACGGTATGTATGGATGTAAGACTCTTGTTATTCAGCTTCTGTGTGTTCTGTGAGCATTGATCTCTGGGATCACTGTACACGTGCATTCGGTGATCTCGACTTCTAAGTCGGGGTCCCCACAGAGCTGGTATCAGAGCCATCCTGACTGTAGGAAGCCTTAGTTAGCATGGGCATTAGTTAGATGAGACCCCTTTTTCAAAAACCTTCTGAACCTCTCTTCTTTTCTAAACCTTACTAACCTGAGATATCATCAGCTTATTAACCTCTCTTATTCCACCTTTGTAGATGGCCGCTGTACCTGAAGAGCACCTGACCACTGGGTTTCCCTTGCTTCTAGAGGATAGCCTCCAGGAGTGCCAGTTCCACCGAGCACCCATCCTCACCTACCTTGAGCATTGGGTTAGCAACACTAAGGTGGAGTACCATGTGGAAGTGATCGTGAAGGCAAACGATCCTCCCACAAGTTGGTTCTTTGAGGGACCCCAGATGGCAACATTACCTCTCGCTGATGAGGCTGCTGCACTCAAGGCACTAACCCGTCTCCGCGAGCTTCTCCCGGAGATGGCAGCCAAGATGACAACCCGCTTCTTGCCTTACCGGAAGGAAGGTGAAGATGAAAGCAGTGCACTAGCCCCTCCGCTGAAGGAAGGACTTCCACTTCGATTCCAGACCTACTTCAGTCTAAATGCCGACAGCTTGGCACAAGATTTGGCCTCGAAATCGATGAAACTTCGAGAAGAACTTTACAAGACCAAGGCACTTCTTCGTCGAGCACAAGAGAAGATGGATAGGATCAAGAAGGAAGGTGCGCCTCCGGGACAGTCCGCTATCGCATACCGAGGCAGAAGGCCCTCAGGAGATGTATCTTCCAAGGATGAAGAACCACCTCGGCGATGTCGTATGATGGCAAGGGAGTATCGCAAGCTTTTCTCGGCACCACCAACGAAGCACCGTCGTATCCAACTCCTCCACTCCCCCACACCCTCAAGTGACAAGGGGGCCCAGACAGATGAAGACAAGGAGGAAGACCCAGAGGAGCCAGAATACGCGTCCGAGCATTCCGCCGCTTAGGCATTATTCGCTACTTGGATATGCCAGTTCGTGACCTCTACGGTAGGATAGGTCGTGTAATCCCTATGCACAGTCGAGTCCTTGTATGGTTCATATGAAACCATCTAGTGTTTGCTTTTGTTGTGTTTGGATGTATGTCGTATTCTTCCTTCGGGAATATGTAAACGACTGCATCAACCATTTGAATTTTAATGATAGTGTTTGGCCCTTTCGGCCCTTGCATGATTTGATTAGTGTCACACCCACCCCTTACTAGGTACCCATCTATATTGCTTTCCCTCTTCCAAGTCATGAGACCTTTTACCGCTCCAACAGGATGCCTGTTGTAACTCGTACTGGTACCTCTACCCAGCAGCCTAAAGCCGGAGCATCCGCTCAGTCAGAGGCCGGCCACGACCAAACCAACGACCAAGCTCCACCACCACCTCCTCCGAACATGGACATGGCTCAGCTTCTCCAAGCTTTCCGAGAGGAACGCCAAGCCAACACCGCAGCCCTTCAGTTGATTGCTCAAGCTGTCACCAACAACCGCCAGCCGGCGGGGAATGGCAATGGACGTTCCACATTGGCAGAGTTCAAGAAGCATGCACCACCAACTTTCATCGAGACTGCTGAACCCCTGGATGCAGACGACTGGGTCCGCACCATTGAGGACTTGCTGGAACTAGTCGGATGCACCGAAGACCGCGAGAAGGTGGCTTATGCAGCCCACTGCCTCGGGGGATTGCTAGAGCTTGGTGGGATGGATTCAAGGTCATGCATGCTAGACAAGACATCACTTGGGACAACTTCAAGGCAGAATTCTGCAAAGCCCACATTCCTTCCGGAATCATGGCTATCAAAAAGCATGAGTTTCGAGCCCTGAAGCAAGGAAGTGGCACTGTCAAGGAGTACATGCAGAAGTTCAGTGTTCTGTCAAGGTATGACCCTGAAGATGTCAGCACTGATGCTGCAAAAAGGGAGCGCTTCATGGAAGGCCTCAATCAGACTCTGCAATACTCGCTTGTCGTGTGCAACTGCCCAACCTTCCCTGACCTGGTGAACAAAGCACTCATGCTTGAAGACAAGCGGCGTGCTCTGGAAGACACTCGCAAGCGCAAGATGGTCAGCAAGGGAAGTTCCAGCAACCAGAAGCCTCGCCCGTGGCAGTCAGCCCCGGCCAAGCCAACCTATCAGCCACCAAGAGCTCCTGCACCTCGCACCAACTATCAGCCTCAGGAGTATGCCAACCCAAGGTCAGCTTTCAACCCCAATAACAGTGGTGGCAACAAGATCAATAATCCAAACGAAGTCACTTGCTTTGGATGTGGTCAGTCAGGACACATCTCAAGGGTGTGCCCCAACAAGAAGCCTGATGCCCCGCGCCCCAATGCGCAGAAACCAGGACAAGGCCGCGGGATGCCACCAAGGAACCCAGCTCCTCGCAACCCGCCTAACCATGGGAAGGGGCGTGTGAATCATGTCACTGCTGAAGAAGCCCAGGAAGACCCGGACGTCGTGCTGGGTACGTTCCTTGTCAACTCTGCACCTGCAACTGTCTTGTTTGATTCTGGAGCCACGCATTCATTTGTCACTCAAAGATTTGCATTAAAAAGTGGCATGATCCCTACACCCCTGAATAACCCCATGGTGGTACAAACCCCCGGAGCAGAGATGAGAGCCAAGATAGGCTGTAAAGGAGTCAGTATTACCATTAACGGTGTAGACTTCCTAGCAGACCTTATCATCCTAAGATCGCAAGGCTTGGATGTGATCTTAGGGATGGATTGGATCAGCAAGCACCAAGGCTTGTTAGACTCTGCCAATCGGACTGTCACTGTGACCAATGACCAAGGAGTCGAAGTTAAGTTTGCTCCCAACTCCTCTTCCATTCAAGCCGCTCAAGTCAACTGTCTGTCTGAAGTTGGGCTAGAGCAAGTACCGGTGGTATCCGAGTATCCCGATGTCTTTCCGGATGAGCTACCGGGAATGCCTCCTGACCGTGACATTGAGTTCATCATCGAGCTCGTGCCCGGGGCAGGACCCATCTATAAGAAGCCTTATAGAATGGGGATGGAAGAATTAGCCGAGTTAAAGAAGCCACTGGAAGAGCAGTTGAGGAAGTGATTTATCCGCCCAAGTGCCTCCCCTTGGGGATCACCCGTTCTGTTTGTAGCAAAGAGGGACGGTACCATCCGCTTATGCATTGACTATCGCTCCCTCAATGAAGTTACAATAAAGAACAAATATCCACTTCCCAAGATTGAAGATCTGTTTGATCAGCTCAGCGGAGCCAAGGTGTTCTCCAAGATCGACCTCAGATCTGGGTACTACCAACTGAAGATCAGACCCCAAGATATTCCGAAGACGACATTCGTAACCAGATATGGCCTGTACGAGTGCACGGTCATGTCCTTTGGGTTAACCAATGCCCCAACTTATTTCATGTATCTCATGAATAAAGTCTTCATGGAATATTTGGACAAGTTTGTTGTTGTCTTCATCGATGACATTCTTGTCTTCTCGAAGACGGAGGAAGAACACGAGCAACATTTGAGGATGGTCCTAGACAAGCTTCGGGAGCACCAACTGTACGCCAAATCCAGCAACTGTGAGTTCTGGCTGCATAAAGTTGGATTCTTAGGTCATGTCTTGACCGAAGAAGGATTGTCAGTTGATCCCGCCAAGATCGAAGCTGTGACCCAATGGCAATCTCAAACGACCGTCAAGGAAGTCAGAAGCTTCCTCGGACTTGCGGGCTATTACCGCAAATTCATGGAAGGATTCTCTAGCATTGCCCGGCCGATGACTCAGCTCCTCAAGAAGGACAAGAAGTTCGAGTGGACGCTGAAATGCGAAGAGAGCTTCCAAGAGCTCAAGAAGAGGTTGACCACCGCCCCAGTTCTGGCAACACCTGATATTCACAAAGAGTTTGTGATATATTGTGATGCCTCTCGAACCGGATTGGGAAGTGTTCTGATGCAAGAAGGCCGAGTCATAGCTTACCTCTCCAGGTAGCTACGACCTCATGAAGAGAACTACGCTACTCACGATCTTGAGTTAGCAGCAGTGGTTCATGCCTTGAAGACATGGCGGCATTACCTCCTTGGGAAACGGTGTGAGATATACACAGACCACAAAAGTCTGAAGTACATTTTCACCCAAAAGGAATTGAACATGAGGCAGCGAAGATGGTTGGAACTCATCAAAGACTATGACCTCAGTGTTCAATATCACCCCGGGAAGGCTAACATGGTGGCCGATGCCTTAAGCAGGAAGGCTTGCTCCTTGAATGCCATAATTCAAAAGAGGCAGCCAACCCTGTTTAAGGAGTTCGAACAATTCAGTTTGGTATTGGTCACCCATGGATTTCTAGATCATTTGGAAGTCAAACCGACCCTGATGAATGAAGTCAAGAAGGCGCAAGGTGGGCACATAAGCATTGAAGGCATCAAGAAGAAGATGAAGCTAGGCAAGCCCCCAGGATTCTCCGAAGACGAGCACGGGATTGTTTGGTACAAAGGCCGCATCTGCGTACCAAACAAGATGGAGCTGAAGAACCAGATCCTGCAAGGAGCCCACGACACTCTGTATTCCATCCACCCTGGAGGAACCAAGATGTATCAAGACTTGAAGGAAAGATTCTGGTGGCACGGGATGAAAAGAGAGATTGCAACCTATGTTGCAAAGTGTGATGTGTGCCAAAGGGTCAAGGCTGAATATCAGCGACCCGCTGGATTGCTCCAACCACTCAAGGTTCCCGAGTGGAAGTGGGACAAGGTCGGAATGGACTTCATCACTAGATTACCAAGGTCGAATAGAGGACATGACTCCATCTGGGTCATAGTTGACCATTTGACCAAGGTGGCCCATTTCACTCCTGTCAAGACTACTTATGATGGCAACCGGCTCGCAGCTCTCTACATCGACAGAATCGTAAGCCTTCACGGTGTTCCCAAGGAGATTGTATCAGATCGAGGAACCCAGTTCACCTCAAGGTTCTGAAAGAAGTTCCAAGAAGCCTTGGGAACCAAACTGTCTTTCAGCACGGCTTTCCACCCACAGACCGGAGGTCAGACAGAACGAGTAAATCAAATTCTCGAAGACATGCTCCGAGCCTGTGTCTTGGCATATGGAGCCAAGTGGGAAGGTTGCCTCCCCTTTGCCGAGTTCTCCTATAACAACAGTTATCAGTCGAGCCTACAGATGGCACCATTTGAGGTGTTGTACGGACGCAGATGTCGCACACCCCTCAACTGGTCAGAGACTGGAGAAGGGCTAGTCTTCGGACCGGATATTCTCCGCGAAGCAGAAGAGCAGTTCCAACTAGTCAGAGAACGTTTGAAGGCAGCCAAGTCAAGGCAGAAGAGCTATGCTGACACTCACCGCCGGGACATGAGTTTCCATGTCGGGGATCATGTGTACCTATGAGTAACTCCTTTGAAGGGAACCAAGCGTTTCCACGTCAAGGGGAAGCCCGCACCAAGGTTCATTGGACCCTTTGAGATCACTACACGACGAGGAGAAGTGGCTTACCAGTTGGAACTACCACCTTAGCTATCTGATGTGCACAATGTATTCCACGTGTCATAACTCCGGAAATGTCTCCAAGTTCCGAACAAGCCTGATCTCTACAAGGATGTTGATCACCAAGCCCTTGATCTCCAGCCTGATTTGACCTACCGCGAGAAGCCCATTCGCTTTCTGGATGAAGCAGAACGACGGACGCGAAGCCGCACCATCAAGTACTTCAAGGTCCAGTGGAGCAACCACACGGAAGTAGAAGCCACCTGGGAATGAGAAGACTATCTTAGATCCGAGTATCCCGATCTCTTTTAAGACCTAGTTTAGGAATCTTGGGGACGAGATTCTTGTAAGGTGGGTAGGTTTGTCACACCCTGCATTTTGTAACAAGTCATTTGCATCAATGAAGCATGAAAATTTGGACCAGCAAATTTATTTGGCATCATTTGGCTTTTATTTGAATTGAGTTTTTCTTCCTGTGTTTTTCATGTGCTCATTAAAGTCAACTATTACCTCTTGTAGAATTCATCCCCTTACCCAAAACTTCTGCCCAATGATCATACCAAGTGTTTATAGCAGTATAGTATTTTCTTATAAAATTAAGTTGGCCAAAATGTATTTTTAAAATTTAGTATTCCAAAAACCCCTGAATTGAGGTTTGCACTGCAAGTGCTTGATTTAGGGTGAGAAAATTATTTCAAAAAGTTTATTTGAGACCTAGTAGTCATAGGACTCCCAGAAACCACAAAAGTATAATTTTAAAAGTTATTTTCCTATTTTATTTAAAAGCTTTTTCTTAAGGCCAGAAATGGTCTTTAATAGGGAAAAATTATTTAATTATTTCAAAAATATTTTCCAAAATTCAGGGAGACCCATAGGACATATATTGTCCATATATAAGAGTTTCAACACTTGGTCATGTTCAAAATAATGGGCTAATCCCTCAGAAACCCTTTCTGGATATTTCAAGCTTTTGAAATATTTACAAAGGAAATATTCTCTAAAAATTCCAGGGAAATTCTATCATGTCATATATGACATATTTGATGATCTTGCCAAGCCCATGCCTTGGGAAGCAAGACAACATCCTCAAAACCCTTCATAACCATTCTGTCCATATCTGATGTTTGAGCAACTTTACATTGCCAAACTTGTCCAAATGCTCTCAAACTTGGTGCACATGCTAGAATAGCCTAATAAGTCATCTAGGGCAAATGGCACAAGCTTTGGAGTAGGGTAACTTGATCAGAATACCCCAAAACCATTTCTGTTCAAATTCAAATTTGAACAACTTTACATTACCAACTTTTTACCTGGAGCTTCAAACTTTGTGGGCATGATCATAAACCCAAATGATAACTCTACACCAAGTGGTGCATCAAGGGGAGATGATTAGCTTGACTTAAACATGTTGAAGCCATTTCTGTTGATTTCTAGGGTTCACCAAAGTTACATTGGCTAGTTTCTTCAAACAAGCCCAAATTTGGTGAAACACCCTATTTCATATGAAATTCAATCCTGTTAAGTGCCATGGCTAGTGGAGATCATTTGCTTGTCCAAAACATGATCAAACACCTTCTGCCATTTTACCAAAACCATCATCTTGACCTCTTTTACTATTTACTTTTGCTTCAACTTTCTACCACAGCTTCACCTAGTTACATTCTACCTCTAGTAACTTCCCCTGGACCAGAGCTCCATGATTGAGGGGTGAAAACCCTAAGTTACCTTACTGGACAGCCAAATTCTACCCATCTACCAGCTTCACTCCTCCCTCACTGATTACCCAGAGCATCCAAGGCCACAGCTGTTTTATTTACTTTGTGCTGGACCCCCCAGACACGGCCGACACGACCAGTAAGCCAACGGCATGCCGTGGCATGCCATAAGCACACTCCAGAGCACGCTACAGTGCGCACCCGCACGGTAGCCTCGCCCAATCCCTCGCCTCCGACCACCTCGTGCTCCTCCCTCGCGCCAATCGATGCGCCTCGGCGTCCGCAACTCCCCCCGGCGCTGTCCCCCTCCTCCTTCTCCCTCCAGTGGCCGCCCTCGCACGCGCGCCGGCCGCCCGCAAGCTCCAACCTCTGGCCTCACACGCGTGGGCTCTCTGGAGCATTCCCCGCTCCTCCTCTTTCCTCTCCCAGGCGTAGACCTCATCCACGAACGTCCCCGACTCGAACACAAGTGCCTGCACGGCCTCTGGCCTCGCCCGTAACCTCGTCGGCGCACGAGTCCACGGTGGACCAGGGCCCGGCTATATAAGCATGCCTCGGGCCTCTCCAACAGAACCCATCTCCTCCCCGTACCCCCAGAAGCACACCAACACCACCCACTGGCCCTCAGAGAGCCTCTATGCTCGGGATCGACCGAATCTCCGCCGCCTCGGGCGACCGGAGATCTCGCGGTACAGCCTCCCTCCGCCCAAGCTCTTGCTCGATCTGGAGCCACCGGACCTCACTAACCCATTCCCCTCCCTCTCCCAATCCTATTGCAGCCTGGAGCGAGCCAGCCAGGACCCTCCCGAAGCTCCGCCGCCGTTCCACCTCGCCGCCGACGAACCAGGCCCCTCCGGCGAGCCGCACCACCACCACTGGAATGGCGACTCTCCGCTGGGTCCATTGCTGCCTGTAGCTTGCCCCGCCGTGCGCCCTATCGCCGCTGGTGAGCTCGCCATCTCTCTGGCCGCAAGGTTGAAAATGACAGGCGGGCCCCGCCTGTCATCCTCACCTCTCTCTCTCTCCCCTCTCTGCCGCTGACCGCCGGGCCCCGCTCGTCAGGTTTAAAAAAACCCCTGGCGCGTGCGCTGGCGCCCGTGCGGTGGGCTATTCGCCCTGTGCCGTGCACTGTGGCCGTTCTGGCCCAGTGGCAAAGAGCCTTTTTCTTTTATTCTTTTTTTTGGTTATTTCAAATAATTTCACAGAATTAAATATTTGTCCAAATGAATTAATTCCAGTTCCTAAAAACTTGTATAAATCCAATCTATTTAATGGTGTCACTTCCACACATGTCCATGGACCTTTTCTGTTCTGTTCAAATTTAAATTCATATTTGAACATTAAAACTTCTGTTCAAAAATCCTTAGATCCCATTCTGCCACTCCAAAACTCTAACTAAGAATTTTTGCCATCTTAGTTTTCCCTCTAGTATTTAACAAAAATAAGTTGACATTTTTCTGAGCACTTTGATTTTTCTGTTTCTATTGTGGTCTTATTTTCCCGTTGTTATTTTGCGACGATTAGATACCGTATTTGACGAGGTTGCTGAAGAAGAAGGTGGGGAAGGATTTGAAGACTTTGAAGACCAAGCCAATCCAGGCAAGCAGCCCTTTGACCATGATACACTTGTGTTCTTCGGAACCCGTTTGTTTCCGGATGCATGATAAGAGTGTCGGTGGTGACCTAGTTAAAAACCACCATATGATGCATGCTTTACTCTTGATCTTGCTATGTGCTAGATGCAATGCAAATGGTTAGTAGTGATGCTTAGTGATGCATGTGTGCCATGAAACCTTCGTGGTTGCATTCTTTTCATAAACCCCATCGGGTGCCCCTAATGCCCGAGGGTGATATTGAGTTAGGTCATCACTTGAGGAAGAAGTGATGTGCCGGTAAAGATCTTGTGCATGGGTGAAATGATGGATTAGATTTAGGTGTGACTACCGTCCCAACCAAATATGTGCAACCACTCTACCCCTTATGGGACGGGGCTTTATTGATTACTTAGGCCGATACTAGCATGGTGCCCGCATTACTAGTGACGGGGAGACTTGAGGTCTTGACTGTTTTCACAGGGCACCGGACACACCGTTGGTCCCTTCGTGTACGCGTGACATTGAAAATAGGGCAAGTCCCATGACCTATTGTTTGTACTCGAGGGCTGCGCACCAACGAGTGGACTCTATGTTAGTGTCGTCTAAGGAAAGATAATGACCAGGTGCTTCCCCCGAGTACTTGAGGTATTGCGGGATCCTGGGTGACACGAAAGCTTCCCGGATATTGTGGGTAAAGTGTGCAGCCTCTGCAGAGTGTAAAACTATTCGAATAGCCGTGTCCACGGTCATGGAAAGTTGGGTGGTGCTACTTAAACTATGTCCAGAACTTTACTACATCGGTGAAAGTATATGTGTGTGATGAGTCAAGGTGGTGACTTGACTCGTGAGTAGAATTCTTTTCATGTTGATATCGATAACCTGTTCTCGAGGTTACATAAAGTCATTGATGCATATACTTGATGGTAGAATATTTATTCTAGCTCGTTGCTAGATTGCTCATTGTTGTTCAATTGCATTGTTACTTGAACCAAATCATGGGTTGCTTGCGAGTACATTCAAAGTCCTCATTGGCTTGCCACTGGTTATTTAATTGGCCAGGCATGGAGGAACAGGAATATGAAGAAGAGTTCTATGGAGACGAACATGCGAACTAGGACGCTATCCCAGTCAGAATGCCTGTAGGGTTAAGGCAGATGGCATGTGTTCTACTTATCTTCGAAGACTTCCGCTATTCGAGTTATTTCCTATTCAGCCCTTGAGGCTTTATCTATGTAAGACTTGGCCATAATGGCCATAATTTGTGTAAGACGGTATGTATGGATGTAAGACTCTTGTTATTCAGCTTCTGTGTGTTCAGTGAGCATTGATCTCTGGGATCACTGTACACGTGCATTCGGTGATCTCGACTTCTAATTCGGGGTCCCCACATGTAGACCACGACCTAACCAACCACTCAAGTCTCTCGTCCAGGTTTATCGCCTATTTGGGTTCCATCTGTGGGGAGATCCAGCCGGGGTGTCGCTCACGGCCCCTAACGATGTGTACAGGGTTCCCGAGTCACCAAACGGGCGACCGGTACACCGTGCCACGTACCTGCCGCATCACAGCCCACCCCGAGGGTCAGCGCTGTGCACGACCACCAGTAAGCTACAAACACCAGAAACTAGTTGCAACTCCTGGACAGAGAACATGGGCAGTCAATAAGTCGAGCGGGGTCATATTTCAGGGCCCAATGTGTGGTAGTAGCTGTAACTTAAACCACACATACAGATCTCAGGTCCTATGGACGGTTCCAATGAAACAACCCAACATGTACTCCTACATGGCCTTTCTACTTTACCTTTACCAAACATGTTCCACACTTCCCTCTCTTTACCGAGTATGATCATTTCACTCTGATCCATCACCCAGATGAACTAGACCTGACACAACTCTAAGCATAGTAGGCAACATGAACTAATAGCATGGTGGATCACACATCACATGGCTCAATCAACTCCTACACATGCTAGTGGGTTTCAACTATTTACTGTGGCAATGACAGGTCATGCAAGGGAATAGGGTTCAACTACCGCAGCAAGTAGCAGTTCACACGTTGTTGCCTTAATGCAGTAAAAGAGAGGAGGAGCGAGAAGATGGGTTTGTATCGGAATGATCAATGGTTGCTTGCCTGACAGAGTGGTTGTCGGGTACTGCTCTTCAGCTGGATACGCAGAAGTATCCTCGGGAGCAGGACCTACCACGGAGAACACCGGCGATACAATCAATAAGCAAAAAAATGCAACAATATGATGCATGCTCATGATATGGCAAGATGCATGTGTTTTGGGCTAATGCATCTATAAACAGAAAGGTTTGAGCTCATTTGAATCAAAGATTCAAATTTATAACCAAACTATTATTTATTAAAGTGCATTATCATGTTTTAATGTGAACAACAAGGTTAACTTGCTCAAACATGCATGAAACGAGAGCCATTGGAAAGATTGGATTTTTCTGATCAATTTTCATATATAAATCTTTTTCGTGTGAGCTACTGTTGAATTTATATGATTTTTTGAAGATTAAAGAATTTTTAGGAATTTCCTGAATTGTTTTAAATCAAATAATCCCAAAAAATCATTTACTGCATTAGCATGGCATCATACTTACGTCATCATGGTCCAAGTCAAACCTGACTGGTGGGTCCCGCATGTCAGTGTCACAGAGGCTAATCCCGGTCAAAACTGGGGTTGACTCGGTTTGACCACGCGGTGGGGCCCAATGACAGTGGCTGTGGAGTTTAAACTAAACATCATTAGTCCCTAACTAAGTGGCCACATCAGCCCGCTGGAGTTTGGCCGACGACGACCAAATCGCACGGAGGTGACTCGCCGGAGTTGCTTGAAACGGCGCTACAGGCTGCGGTTTGCCACGAGGTTTGGTCCTACGGCGAGCTAGAGCTCATGCACATCTAATGGTGGTGGTGGCTGGAGCTAGGGTGGCCGGAGCTCGCCGAAGCAGAGCTCATGGCGGCGGCCGGAGCTCGGGCATCAACGGGTTAAGCGTTGCGGGGCACGGGCGAGCAAGGGGAAGGGCTCAACGGCATCCTGGTGAGGTCAGGAGCACGATGAAGTGCTCGGGCGTGTCTAAGGATCACTAGAACGATGGCGGCGACGAGGACGCCGGCGGTGAGCTCGGGTGCTTGCGGGACGGCGACTACAAGTCGTAATCGAGCCCGGGGAGAGGGGGGTTCGATGCGTGAGCTCACAGCGGTCGTAGAGGGCGTCGACGCGGGCTTGGGCAAGGCAGGACGGCGACGTACGGGCGGCGGCGATCTCCGGTGCAGAAGGTTGAAGACGACGGCGAGAACGGTGTTACGGGGCTTCTAGCGTCGTGTGCGTCAGTGGGGAGCTTCAGGGCGATGCGGCGGAGCTGATGGTTGCGTCGAGGAGGCGAGGGGGTGGCTTAGGGCGCGGTGGCAGCGAACGGCGACGACGAGGCCGCTCGGTGGAGCTTGGCGGCGAGGGATAGAGGAGGGGGAGGACACGGGGGAGAGTGAGAGAGGGGCCAGGGGCTGCGTGGTGACGCATAGGAGCGTCGAGGCGTCGGGGGATGCAGGCAGCCAGGCAGGAGGTGGCCGGACGCGTGCGTGCACGCCGCGGCCACGTGCCCCGTCCTCCTGGCGAGAGGAGGGGGACGACTGGCGTGCGCCAGCGGGCTGGGCCAGCCAGGTAAGTGGCCCAGGTGAGTGGGCTGCCCCCCGTCTCTCTCCTTTTTTCTATTTTCTTTCTGTTTTATTTCTTTTGCAACTTTGTTGAATTAATAAAAATGCTAGAACATTTTTATAACTCATAAAACTAGTCATGCCCACTGTATATAATATGAACAGTATGGAACATTTTAGTTTATGATTATTTGGGCACATAAAATATTTTATAGCATTTAAATGCCCAAATGCAATTACAATATGAATTAATCCAGAGACCTTTGGATGTCCTATAAAATTGTGCACCATTTTTGGCAGAGGTTTAAGACCAAGGCAAAGATGATGAACATTTTTGAAGGGCATTTTGGGTACATTGGAAAAGATTTTATTAAACCCTAGTTGTTAGAAGAGGGGTGCTGGGGTTTCTGTCATTCCCATTTCAAGTTTCTGTGGAAAGTAAACATGATGCACACTCTAGCTAGTCCTAATGCAAGAACTGACTAGGGATGTGACACCTAGATCGGGAGTTCCGCCGCCGCAAGCCTCTATTGCCACCAAAAAGCAATCTAGACCCCGTTCCGGCACCCTGCCGGAGGGGGAATCCCTCTCCGGTGGCTATCTTCATCATCCCAGCGCTCTCCATGACGAGGAGGGAGTAGTCCACCCTCGGGGCTGAGGGTATGTACCAGTAGCTATGTGTTTGATCTTTCCCTCTCTCTCGTATTCTTGAGATGGCATAATCTTGATGTATCGCGAGCTTTGCTATTATAGTTGGATCTTATGATGTTTCCCCCCCTCTACTCTCTTGTGATGAATTGAGTTTTCCCATTGAAGTTATCTTATCGGATTGAATCTTTAAGGATTTGAGATTACTTGATGTATGTCTTGCATGTGCTTATTTGTGGTGACAATCTGATATGACGTGATCTACTTGATGTATGTTTTGGTGATCAGCCTGCAGGTTCCGTGACCTTGGGAATCTATGCATAGGGGTTGGTGCACATTTTCATCTTGACTCTCCGGTAGAAACTTTGGGGAACTCTTTGAAGTTCTTTGTGTTGGTTGAATAGATGAATCTGAGATTGTGTGATGCATACCGTATAATCATGCCCACGGATACTTGAGGTGACAATGGAGTATCTAGGTGACATTAGGGTTTTGGATGATTTGTGTCTTAAGGTGTTATTCTAGTATGAACTCTAAGATAGATCGAACGGAAAGAATAGCTACGTGCTATTTTACTACGTACTCTTGAATAGATCGATCAGAAAGAATAACATTGAGGTGGTTTCGTACCCTACCATAATCTCTTCGTTTGTTCTCCGCTATTAGTTACTTTGGAGTGACTCTTTGTTGCATGTTCATGGATAGTTATATGATCCAGTTATGTTATTCTTATTGAGAGAACTTGCACTAGTGAAAGTATCAACCCTAGGCCTTGTTTCAAAGCATTGCATTACCGTTTATGCTCACGTTTACCACTTGTTACCTTGCTGTTTTTATATTTTCAGTTTTCAAAAACCTATATCTGCCATCCATATTGCACTTCTATCACCATCTCTTCGTCGAACTAGTGCACCTATACAATTTACCATTGTATTGGGTGTGTTGGAGACACAAGAGACTCTTTGTTATTTGGTTGCAGGGTTGTTTGAGAGACACCATCTTCATCCTACACCTCCCATGGATTGATAAACTTTAGATCATCCACTTGAGGGAAATTTGCTACTGTCTTACAAACCTATGCACTTGGAGGCCCAACAACATCTACAAGAAGAAGGTTGCATAGTAGACATCAAGCTCTTTTCTGGCGCTGTTGCCGGGGAGGTTATTGCTTGAAGGTATATCTTTATATCATGCAATCGAATCTTTTAGTTTCTTGTTTTATCACTAGTCTAGCTTATAAAAGAAAACTACAAAAAATGGAATTAAGGTTACCTCATATCTTTTTAATATCTTTCGTGAAAATGATGGAAAGGAAAATTGTGCCGAAGTACTAGAAGAAGAATGCATTAAGATGTTTGGCACTAAATACTTGAATGATGAGCATGATTGCAATATTGTTAGTGTGAATCCCTTGAATATCCATGATGCTAATGATATGCAAAGCCAGAAGCTTGGGGATGCTATGTTTGATGAAGATGATATTTTTTGTCCCCCAAGTTTTGATGAGCAAATTTATTATGATGAAAGCATGCCTCCTATTTATGATGATTGTTGTGATGACACGTATGCTATAAAGAATAGAGATAACCATGAAACTTGTCATCATGATTTTAGTTTTCAATTAGATTATGCCTCACATGATGGTTATTTTGTTGAATTTGCTTCTCCCACTACTATGAATGAGAAGAACTTTTCTTATGATGGGAGTAGTAAATTTTTTTTGCAAGTAGATCATGAAGGGAATGCTTTATGTGCTGGCTATATTGTTGAATTCATTCATGATGCTACTGAAAATTATTATGAGGGAGGAACATATGCTTATAGGAATTGCAATAATATCAAGTTTCCTCTCTATGTGCTTGAAGTTTTGAAGCTATGCTTATTTTGCTTTCCTATGCTAGTTGGTTATTGTTCCCATAAGTTGTTTGCTCACAAAATCCCTATGCATAGGAAGTGGGTTAGACTTAAATGTAATAGTCATATTCTTCATGATGCTCCCTTTATGTTTCAATTCTTATCTTTTATGCGAGCATCATTGAAATCATTGTGCCTGGCTAGGGGCGTTAAACGATAGCGCTTGTTGGGAGGCAACCCAATATTATTTTCTTTGCTTTTGCTTCTGTTTAGGAATAAATATTGCATCTAGATTCTGTTTAGATGTGTTTTTGTGTTTTAATTAGTGTTTGTGCCAAGTAGAACCTTTGGGAAGACTTGTGTGAAGTTTATGCGATCATGCTGTAAAAACAGAAAGTTTAGCGCTCACTAGAATAGTCACTAGATTTTACTGGAGTGTTCTATTTAGTTGATTCTTTTTGCAGATGATTAATAAACAAATTCCTCACGTTTACCAATTTATTTCAATTTTTTTGGAGTTACAGAAGTATGCGAAAGTTACAGATTACTACAGACTGTTCTGTTTTTGACTAATTCTGTTTTTCGTGTGTTGTTTGCTTATTTTGATGAATCTATGAGTAGTATTGGAGGATATGAATCATAGAGAAGTCGGAATACAGTAGGTTTAACACTAATATAAACAAATAATGAGTTCATTATAGTACCTTTGAAGTGGTGGTTTGTTTTTTTATACTAACGGAGCTCACGAGATTTTTGTCTAAGTTTTGTGTTGTGAACTTTTCAAGTTTTGAGTATTGCTTTGATGGACTACGGAACAAAGAGTGGCAAGAGCCTAAGCTTGGAGATGCCCAAGGCACCCCAAGGTAAAATTCAAGGACAACGAAAAGCATAAGCTTGGGGATGCCCCGGGAAGGCATCCCCTCTTTCGTCTTCATATATCGGTAACTATACTCGGGACTATATTTTTATTCACCACATGATATGTGTTTTACTTGGAGAGTCATGTATGATTTGAGTCTTTGCTTGTTAGTTTTCCACAATCATCCTTGCTGGACAGACCTTTTTGAGAGAGATAAATATGGCCTAGGAATTGTTAGAACACTCTATGTACTTCACTTATATATTTTGAGTTAAATAGTTTGCTCTAGTGCTTCACTTATATCTTTTAGAGCACAGTGGTAATTTAATTTTGTAGAAATTGTTGATCTCTCATGCTTCACTTATATCCTTTTGAGAGTCTATTAGAATAGCATGGTAATGTGCTTTGTCTATAAAACTAGCCTTCACATGATAGGCATCCAAGATGAATATAGTAAAAACTTTCATACTAAGTGCATTGAATATGATGAGAAGTTCGATGCTTGATAATTGTTTTGAGATATGAGGATAGTGATATTAGAGTCATGCTAGTGGAGTTATTATGAAATTGAGAAATACTTGTGTTAAAGTTAGTGATTCCCGTAGCATGCACGTATGGTGAACCGCTATGTGACGAAGTTAGAGCATGAGGTATTTCTAGAGTGTCATCCTTTGTGTGGAGGTCGGGGGCGCGCGATGGTTAACTCCTACCAACCTCCCCCTAGGATCATGCGTTGATTTCTTTGTTTTGATGACTCATAAATTTTTGCAATAAGTATATGAGTTCTTATGACTAATGTTGAGTCCATGGATTATATGCACTCTCACCCTTCCACCATTGCTGGCCTCTGTTGTACCGTGCAACTTTCGCCGGTACCATACTCCCACTATATACCTTCCTCAAAACAGTCACCATATATCTTCCTCAAACCAGCCACCATACCTACCTATCATGGCATTTCCATAGCCATTCCGAGATATATTGCCATGCAACTTTCCACCGTTCCGTTCATATGACACGATTCATATTGTCATATTGCCATGCATGATCATGTAGTTGATATCGTATTTGTGGCAAAGCCACCATGCATAATTTTTCATACATGTCACTCTTGATTCATTGCATATCCCGGTACACCTCCGGAGGCATTCATATAGAGTCATACTTTGTTCTAGTATCGAGTTGTAATAGCGAGTTGTAAATCAATAAAAGTCTGATGATCATCATTATAGAGCATTGTCCCATGTGAGGAAAGGCCAAACAAAAGAGAAGGCCCCTCCAAAAAAAATTATAAGAAAAGGGACAATGCTACTATCCTTTTTTCCACACTTGTGCTTCAAAGTAGCACCATGTTCTTCATGATAGAGAGTCTCATGTTTAGTCACTTTCATATACTAGTGGGAATTATCATTATAGAACTTGGCTTGTATATTCCAACGATGGGCTTCCTCAAATGACTTAGGTCTTCGTGAGCAAGCAAGTTGGATGCACACCCACTTAGTTTCTTTTGTTCAGCATTCATACTTTTTTAGCTCTAGTGCATCCGTTGCATGGCAATCCCTACTCACTCACATTGGTATCAATTGATGGGCATCTCCATAGCCCGTTGATACGCCTAGTCGATGTGAGACTATCTCCCTCCTTTTTTTCTTCTCCACAACCACCATTCTATTCCACATAGTGCTATATCCATGGCTCATGCTCATGTATTGCGTGAAAGTTGAAAGGTTTGAAATAATAGAGTATGAAGACAAGTGCTTGGATGAAACCGGGGTTGTGCATGATATGAATATTTTGTGTGATGAAGAGGGAGCATAGCCAGACTATATGATTTTGTTGGGATAACTTTCTTTAGCCATAGTATTTTGAGAAGACATGATTGCTTTGTTAGTATGCTTGAAGTATTATTATTCTTATGTCATGATAGACTTTTGTCTTGAATCTTTTGGATCTGAACATTCATGCCACAATAAAGAGAATTACATTGAGAATTATGTTAGGTAGCATTCCACATCAAAAATTCTGTTTTTGTCATTTACCTACTCGAGGACGAACAGGAATTAAGCTTGGGGATGCTGATACTTCTCCAACGTATCTATAATTTTGATTGTTCCAAGCTATTATATTATCCTTCTAGGATGTTTTATGGGATTTTATATACACTTTTATATGATTTTTGGGACTAACCTATTAACCTAGAGCCCAGTGCCAGTTTCTGTTTTTCTGCTATTTTAGGATTTCGCAGATTAGGAATATCAAACGGAGCCCAATTGACCTGAACCTCAACGGAGGACGTTTTTGGACCTAAAGAAGCCCAGGAAGTGCCGGAGGGGGACGAGAAGATCCACGAGCTGCCCATGAGGGTGGGGGCGCCCCCCCCCCTACTGGGCGCGCCCCCCAGCCTTGTGGACAGCCCGGATACCCCCTTTGCTTGGCCCCGACTCGAACACCTCCTATATATACTGAAACCTCCGGAAAGTAATCTAGATCGGGAGTTATGCCGCCACAAGCCTTTGTTGCCACCAAAAAACAATCTAGGCCCCGTTCCGGCACCTTGCCGGAGGGGGAATCCCTCTCCGGTGGCTATCTTCATCATCCCGGCGCTCTCCATGATGAGGAGGGAGTAGTCCACCCTCGGGGCTGAGGGTATGTACCAGTAGCTATGTGTTTGATCTCTCTCTCTCGTGTTCTTGAGATGGCACAATCTTGATGTATCGCGAGCTTTGCTATTATAGTTGGATCTTATGATGTTTCTCCCCCTCTACTCTCTTGTGGTGAATTGAGTTTTCCCTTTGAAGTTATCTTGTCGGATTGAATATTAAAGGATTTGAGAACACTTGATGTATGTCTTGCATTTGCTTATCTATGGTGACAATGGGATATCACGTGATCTACTTGATGTATGTTTTGGTGATCAACCTGCGGGTTCCGTGACCTTGGGAATCTATGCATAGGGGTTGGCTCACGTTTTCGTCTTGACTCTCCGGTAGAAACTTTGGGGCACTCTTTGAAGTTCTTTGTGTTAATTGAATAGATGAATCTAAGATTGTGTGATGCATATCGTATAATCATTCCCACGGATACTTGAGGTGACAATGGAGTATATAGGTGACATTAGGGTTTTGGTTGATTTGTGTCTTAAGGTGTTATTCTAGTACGAACTCTAATATAGATGGAACGAAAAGAATAGCTACGTGCTATTTTTACTACGGACTCTTGAATAGATCTATCAGAAAGAATAACTTTGAGGTGGTTTCGTACCCTACCATAATCACTTTGTTTGTTCTCCGCTATTAGTTACTTTGGAGTGACTCTTTGTTGCATGCTGAGGGATAGTTATATGATCGAGTTATGTTTTTATTGTTGAGAGAACTTGCACTAGTGAAAGTATGAACCCTAGACCTTGTTTCAAAGCATTGCACTACCGTTTATGCTCACGTTTACCACTTGTTACCTTGCTGTTTTTATATTTTTAGTTTACAAAAACCTATATCTACCATCCATATTGCAATTGTATCACCATCTCTTCGCCGAACTAGTGCACCTATAAAATTTACCATTGTATTGGGTGTGTTGGGGACACAAGAGACTCTTTGTTATTTGGTTGCAGGCTTGTTTGAGAGAGACCATCTTCATCCTACGCCTCCCATGGATTGATAAACCTTAGGTCATCCACTTGAGGGAAATTTGCTGCTGTCCTACAAACCTCTGCACTTGGAGGCCCAACAACGTCTACAAGAAGAAGGTTGCATAGTAGACATCACCTAGCCGAACAATCGGAAACGTAGGGGTAAGCATAGGAGCCAGGCAACCCAGCTTGGCCAGAACTTAAGTCATATTGGTGCATATAATGGCAAGGATGAACTGTAAAAACAGGCGACATTTTTAAGCAAGAAGCTTTATTGATGATGGGCTTCGTTAAAGAAGCACCCAGGTATATATGTGGACGTAATCGTCATGTGGCAGTTTGGGCGAGCCGAATACTTGCCAAGTAAATGGAAAGGGAGAAAAAAAGGTAGAGAAACAAGAGAATAAAAGACAAGACCTAACTTATAAAGAGGAAGAAATTGCTACCAAACTATCCATAGAATCGTCGGAGCCTAGCGGCGTTCCAAGGGTTCGGCTCAAGGCGATTGTACTTTGCATTGCGAAGGCGATAGGTTCCACCGGTGAGTACTTCGTCAATAATGAAGGGGCCCTCCCATTTTGGTTTGAGCTTGTACTTTTTCTTCTCTCATAGGCGTAACACGAGTTCGCCGACGTTGTATGTCTTGGCCCACACTTCTCTGCTCTGGTATCGCCTAGCAAGTTGTTGGTAAAATGCGGAACATGCTAGCGCTGTATCGCTCTCCTCTTCAAGTCCATCTAGGTCGTCCTACCGATCTAGCTCGGCTTCTCTTTCCTCATACATGCGTGTCGGTGTATTGGATCGACATCTATGGGATCACAAGAATCCCTCCTACGGTTGTGGGGCGCGGGGTTGAGAGAAGAGCGGATCAAACAGATAGCACACGGTTCATTTACCCAGGTTCGGGCCGCAAGGATGCGTAAAACCCTAGTCCTGCTTTGGTGGATTGTATATTTGTGTTCTTCAGCTAGCTATGGGGCGTGAGGAGCTCCAAAAAGCCGAATCCTCCTCCTGGTCGCCTCGGGCCTCCTTTTATAGAGAAAGGGGCCGCCACAGTGGCACACAGGAGGTGGAAAGGGTACAGTGATGCGAGGTTTATCCCTCGCATTACATGACAAGGAGCATTTAATGCGTCTTGCTTAGGTGTCCTTGCTTTATCGGGGATGGGGGAGAGGCATGTCTTGTCCGCCGCTGCTCCTTCTTGTGTCGACACGCGCTGTCGTGGAAATAACACGGCAGATGTCTGGTTTAACGGACTTGATGATGGAACCATCGCACATGTTAGCTTGAAGGGGTTAAAAGCACACAAAGGACACATAGGGTTTATACTAGTATGGCCCCTTTGATGAAGGTAAAAGCCTACGTCTAGTTTGGTTTGGTATTGCTTGGGCGTCAATGAACAGGGAGCAGTTTGCTTGCCTGTCTCGACGGGTTGTTTCTTGCGTGTCCCTGAACCGTCGCCGGGTCGTCCCTTTATATAGAGGTGACGCCTGGTCCGGTTTACAGAGTCCCGAGGCCGGCTCATACTCGTGTCCGCCTCGGTCTATGCTCTTTTCTTCCTTATCTCTCAAGTTACATCATAGGACGGTTTACAAACCATAACTCTATACATGGGTCTAAGATCTCATGGGCCGTAGCCTCTACTAAATATTACAATCACATATATTTACAATAATCCGGTTTATACTAGCCGGTTTATACCTGCTAGTAATATCCCTGACATTAGGCCCGAGAATGATTTGAACTTGTTTACATCAATCTCCCCTATCTTGCATTTTTCCTTCTTGTGTCTTCTCATTTTTGTAAACCGGCCCTGACGTCATCCTCGGAAATCACTTAATCTGACTGTGACATCACTTCCGCATTTAACGCCGTGAGTTGTTCATCAGCTTTGTTTAAGGGTTGTTCCGAAAATCGAGGCGACAGAGGATCTTTATACAATCCTTTTCCTCGTCGAATCCTGCACTTGTCGCTTCGGATCTGCCTCTCTTCTATAAATACTGATGTCCTCATTCATTATCTTCTTCTGCTCCTTCTTCCTCCTCCGTCGCCCGAGCTCAAGACTCCATTGCCGCCCGAGCTCAAGCCACCGCCGTCGACCACTGAATCTACATCTTCGCCGGCCGCTGCATCGACCTGAGCTTGACTAGAAAAGACTCCGCCGCCACTTCTCAGGTATTTTATCTTCTTCCTCACTGTAGATCCGTGACCTCTATGGTTCTTCTCGACATCTCCGCCATTAAGCTTCAGCGGTAGTTTCATCTGTTCATCGTAGATGCCAAGTTTCACCGAAATTTTAACCTTTGATCCTTGCTTTTTAGACTTGATTTGGTTCTACCGATATATGCTTCAGATCTTAACCTGTAGATTATCCACTCTATATAAAACTCTTGTAGTTCTTCCCGTATATCCTTGTATTTGTTTTTCTTTTTCTTGCGCGCTCAGATCTGTTCTGCCTTAGCTGTCTGTAAAAACCTGTTTCTTCTCCTTTATAGATCTGTTAAGTATACTCCGATTTAAACTGTCTTGTACATGCTCCGTAAATTTTTTAAAGACAAACGCGACGGTTTAGCTCTTTCTCTATTGCTGTCATGAACCGGTAGTAACATAGCTCCCTGTTACTGCCGGGTTATCCGTATCATTAGTCCCTTGCTTAAACCGTTGCGTAACCTTTGCATATATCTTCCAGTTTATACCGCTGTACTCGAATAAACCGGTTTTATATTTTATCCTTTCAGCGCTTGCTCTTCTGCTGCCATGGCCAAACAATTTGTGTCCTGCAATTGGGTTCCTTCCACTATTACGGAAGAAGATTTGGCCGCAGCTGTGTCAATTGGCACTCTAGGTCCTCAATCCGTTTTAAAGTGGCGGGCTCCTGGAGATGAATGTCCTCCTACTCCCAAAGAGGGGGAGGTTATTGTCTTCTTTGACCATATTGCTCGGGGCTTTACTCCTCCCGGTTCGAAGTTTTTCCAGGATGTACTTGCTGCCTTCCAGCTTCATCCTCAGGATATAGGTCCCAACTCTGTGTCCAACATCTGTGATTTCCAATTTTTTTCTGAGGTGTATTTGCAAGAAGAACCGTCAGTTGATCTGTTCCGGGATTTCTTCCACCTAAACCGGCGGACTGAATATACTAGTGGACCGCATCAAGAACTAGGCGGGGTCAGTATTCAAAAGAGGAAAGATGCAGTCTTTCCTCATGCCGCTCTCCACACACATCCCAAGGACTGGAATAAATCTTGGTTTTACTGTATTGATACTTCACCTGCGGGGGAAAACCCATTGCCGGGTTACCGCGAGCACCGTCTTCCGGAGGATCACCCTCTGCCGCAGCGCCTCAGCTCCTCAGAGCGGCCCCGATTTGCCTCTCAACTTTCCAAGTTAAAGGCCTTTATGGCTAATGGTTTAACCGGCTTGGATTTCATGCGCTGCTGGCTCTCTTGGAGTATCCTTCCTCTGAGCCGGCGCACAAGCTTGATGTGTCAATACTCTGGTAAACCGGATGACCCTCAACGTTTTACTAAGGAGAAACTTTCTGAGTCAGAAGTCATTGAGTCCGCCAAGAAAATGCTTAACATCACTTTAGAAGAATGTAGCCAAACCGGACTGGCTACATACTACAAGAAAAATAAGATGCCTGCGGTATCTCTTACTTTCTTTCTTATGCATGTAATCCGTTCCTTTAAATGGTTCTTTCAATTTATCATTTACCTTTTTGAACAGGCCAATGATCCATTCTGGAAAAGGAAGCCTCAGGAAAAGGCCGGAAAAGTACCACACCGGAAAACCTTTGCCTCCAAGAAGAGGAAAACAGTCGGTGGTTCCAGTTCTCACGCTGAGGACGGCGATCCGGACTCTGAGGTATGAATTAATCCGGCTTTACTTTGCTCGCTTTACTCATAACTGTATCTAATGATAACTTTTCACAGGAGTTGGCTGAAGGAGATAAACCAGCCGAAGTTGAGGTAACTATCCTTTCTTCCGATTCAGAACCACTTCCACAAAAAAATCGTCGGACAGTCCGGAAATATCAGTTTTCTCACCCATATGCTCAATTGGATCCTAATTTTCTTTTGAAGAAACAGCAACATGAAGCTCTTCGCCGGACCACTCGCCACAACGGCCTTGCTGTGGAATCATCTGGAATATCTCTTACTCCGGCCCGGAAGCGCCGCTCTAAGGTTATACTCTCTCCAACCCTTCTTCATCCCAAGGCCGGGCTTATACGCAAACCTCTTAAACCGTCCGACCCTGATTATCAAGAGACTCCGTTATCTTCCTCCGGTGAATCAACTGCCACACAGCTTCCACCCCTGAAAACTGTCCCAGGGTAAGTCTTTAAATTTATCCGGTTTATGATTGCACTTTGTCTCATAGCTCTAACTTGTTTTTCCAACTTCCTTCAGCAAGCCAAAGCCTAGCAAAAAACCAAAAATCAACCAACCAACTGCTGAGACTGCCGTTGACGATCCGGTGGCTGATCCGGACTCAGCTATTCCTCCGGAAGGTGAACCTACAATTCCACTTGAAGATCCTGCTCCTGCCAATCACACTACTATGCCTGAGAATCCCAATACTGAGGATGTTCGTGAACCGGCAAGCCCTGCCTGGGCCAATTCTCCTTAGACCAATCCGGCTCCTCCCAGTCCGGTTCGCACTGCAACCCCACCCCCAACAACTGCTTCTCCAGATGTGGAAATAACTCACACAGCTTATACCGCTCCTGCTGAGCCCACTGTCTTAGCCAAACATACGGCTAAAGCGGAGAAGCTGCACAAAGAAAAGGGTAAATGGAGTACTGAATTATCCAGCTTTGCTGACATGAGTGCCCAGGAACTCTATTCCGGGTACTTGAACCGGCTCCACACTGGTCGAGATTATGAAGCAGGCTTGATTAACATGATGAAGGACAAGTATGAGGTAATCTCTTGCATCTTCTTTTGACTTTCAATGCCTTTCTGTCTATACCATATCAGCCCCCAAGTTCCGGTTTAGCTATGTTTAGAAGGTGAACCGGTACTTCCTGATGAATCAAATGATTTTACATTAGCCCCCAAGTGCCAGGGGCATAACTCGGTTTATGTGCCTGGGACTTGCCTGTCTTTTCCCTCAATACTTCGATTATCCATTAGTCCCCAAGTGTCAAGTAGACAACTTGTTTTGTTTGCTTGAGACTTTGTCTTTGAATTACTTCTGATTATTGCTTCAACTGCCCATTAGCCCCCAAGTGTCAAGTAGACAACTTGTTTGTGTGCTTGAGACTTTTGTCTTTAAATTACTTCTGATTATTGCTTGATCTTCCTTGCAGGCTGATTTAAACCGGAGGGATGAAGAAATTAGTGAACTCCGGAGGAGACTTGCTGAAACGGAGGCTGCTGCTTCTAAGGCCAAGAAAGATTTGAAGCTGAGTTTAAAAACTGCTAAACAGCTAAAGAAATTCTTTGAAGAGGAGCGGACCGCCTTTGAGGTTCAAAAGAAAGATCTGGAGAAAAGGGCCAAGGATGCTGAAGAAGCTCTTAATCCGGTGACTGAAGAGTTATCCGGTTTAAAGCGGCAAATAGAGTTGATGACTTCTGCAATCTTCGGTAAGTATTTAATCTGTATTCTTGCTTTCATCCTTGCAATCTTCTATCTGTGCCGGTTTAATTGCGATAATCATATGCAGGGCGCCGTGTCACCCATCTTGGGGATGACTTACGGAAAAAACTCAAGGCATGTTATACTTTGGTCGAGCAGCTGTATTCCGGCGCTCAAAGGATCATAAGTGCAACATCATTCAATAAACCGGCCCCTACTACCATCCAAGGCACATTGCAAAAGCTGTCTGTCTTGCCAGTGCGTTTGGAGGAAGTTAAGAAGTCTGCCGCTGGAGCCGGTTCCCTCGTGGCGCTTACCAGAGCGAAGGCGTGGGTTCCGGACTTTGATCTGGAAGAAGCCTTTAATGGGTATCCAAATACCAAAGAAGACGGATCAGATTTTACCGCAAAGGATCTCCATGTCTTGACGAAGGAGATGCGTCCTCTGGCCAGCAAACTTGCGGCCGAATCAGATTTATCCAGGTATCATCCGGGATATGACTTGCAAAACGAGCGGGTGGAGCGGCCGGTTTATGATACCGTCAATCTAATCCCACCAGTGCGCCCTCATACCTTCGCTCCAGATATCGATCCGTCTGAACTCATCAACGAAGAAATGTACTTTCGTACTTTAACGAAAATCGACTGGTGCGTCCCTGACTTCCAGCCGCTTCAAGAAGAGGAGGAGACTCCGGATCAAATTGATGTCCAACCGTCTCAGCAGGAAGGAGCATAACTCATAGCTTATTGTTGTAATTGCAGTCCCATTTTGCCGAACAATCTTTAATCTATCAGGCTTGCTATGCCTTGTAATAGGATAGGTGAAAACATTTGTCTGTGTTGATCCGGATATTCCCACTTTTGCTTTGATATTGCCAACTTGGTCTGATATGGATTATCTTATATATCATCTGTTCCTGCATAGATAATGAAGATATGTCCTAACGGTTTTACCGTTGGACCTATTAAATTGTTCTCACAACATATCAAACAAGTGTATGCTTATATCAAAAATAACTTTATACCTGAGATCAAGTATACTTGATACTCTTAATCCGGTGAATTTTGCCTCTTTTGAAGGGAGTCTTTTGATAGACCCATTAATAATCCCTGGTCTTACAGAAGCTCATGATTGTTCCGGGCTATGATGAACACCGGATTAACTCTTGCCGGTGTTTTATAACCCAGACTTTTTACTCATGCTGGTGCTCATGACCCAGATCTTTAACTTCGTAGATGTGTGGTCAATTTCTTGAATTGTCCCACTCCGGATTAAAGAACCATAAAACATAAACACCAGAAAAGCAAGTTTTGCAAATAAGACCATGTAGTCGAGGCTTTTTACGAGCTGCCAGGCTCAAAGCAAGCTTCGGCCAATCAATGGAATGGGCTTACCATCCAGAGGGCCGGTCGATGGATGCGGGTACCATCCATAGGAACCATAAGAAAAAACTTTAAGCCAATCACTGGGTGGATGTCGCCTGTCCAGAGGGCCTCCATGGTTCCATGAAACCATGGGTAAAACTTTAAGCCAATCACTGGATGGCTGTCGCCTGTCCAGAGGGCCTCCATGGTTCCATGAAACCATGGGTAAATCATAAGCCAATCACTGGATGGCTGTCGCCTGTCCAGAGGGCCTCCATGGTTCCATGAAACCAAGGGTAAAACTTTAAGCCAATCACTGGATGGCTGTCGCCTGTCCAGAGGGCCTCCATGGTTCCATGAAACCATGGGTGAATCATAAGCCAATCACTGGATGGCTGTCGCCTGTCCAGAGGGCCTCCATGGTTCCATGAAACCATGGGTAAATCGTAAGCCAATCACTGGATGGCTGTCGCCTGTCCAGAGGGCCTCCATGGTTCCATGAAACCATGGGTGAATCATAAGCCAATCACTGGATGGCTGTCGCCTGTCTAGAGGGCCTCCATGGTTCCATGAAACCATGGGTAAATCGTAAGCCAATCACTGGATGGCTGTCGCCTGTCCAGAGGGCCTCCATGGTTCCATAGAACCATGGGTGAATCTTGAACCAATCACTGGACGGATTACCATCCAGAGGGTTTTCATGAAGCGTCCTCTTTGAGCCGGATGTGACCTTATGCTCTTCAGGGAGTTTTATTGCTTCTGGGTGCATATATTCTGCAAAATCAATTTTAAACCGATCGATATGTTTGAAATATGACATATAACAATATAAGTATGGTTGTCCTCATAAGATATTTGTATTGGAAAAAAGGCTGAGCCCCCAGTTTACCGAGGATGCCGGTTTATTCATTAATCATAATATATACATAGGATACAGTGGAGCTCATGGCTCAGGTATAGTAGGGCCGTAAGAGGGCGATGTTCCACGGCCTATTTGTCTCCTCTTCCGATGTCCGTGAGTCCTTGTGTTCTCGAACGTCCACCAGGTAGTATGAACTGTTGTGCAGATTCTTGCTGACCACAAAGGGCCCTTCCCAAGGTGGGGATAGCTTGTGCATATCTGTTTGGTCTTGGATGAGCCGGAGTACTAAATCTCCCTCCTGGAACGTCCTGCTCTTGATCCGGCGGCTATGATACCTGCGCAAGTCTTGTTGGTAAATCGCAGACCGTGCTACTGCTATATCACGCTCTTCATCCAGCCGGTCTAAACCGTCCTGTCTCGCCTGCTCGTTGGCCGCTTCAACATAGGCTGTCACCCTTGGTGAGTCATGTCGGATATCACTTGGAAGGACCGCTTCAGCACCGTACACCATAAAGAAAGGTGTATAACCTATGGACCGGTTTGGCATAGTATTGATACTCCAAAGGACAGATGGTAACTCTTCAACCCAACATCCCGGGGTTCTTTGCAAGGGAGTCATAAGCCGGGGCCTGATACCTCGCAAAATCTCCTGGTTTGCTCTTTCAGCTTGACCATTGGTTTGAGGGTCAGCCACAGAAGATATATCTAGGCGAATATGTTCTTGTTGACAAAATTCTTCCATCTCACCCTTAGATAAATTGGTGCCGTTGTCTGTGATGATGCTGTGTGGAAAGCCAAACCGGAAAATTACCTTTTTGATGAATTTGACCGCTGTGGCTGCATCACACTTGCTCACAGGCTCTGCCTCAATCCACTTTGTAAACTTATCCACCGCCACAAGTAGATGAGTTTTTTGATCTTAGGATCGCTTAAAAGGTCCAACCATATAAAGCCCCCAAGTCGCAAATTGCCAAGTTATTGGTATCATCCGGAGCTCTTGTGCCGGAACAAGAGCCCGTCGCGAAAACTTCTGACAAGCATCACACTTCCGGACTAGATCCGCCGCATCAGCATGAGCTGTTAACCAATAGAAACCATGTCGAAAAGCCTTAGCCACCAATGATTTTGAACCGGCATGATGACCACAATCCCCTTCATTGATCTCGCGAAGAATCTCACAACCTTCCTCGGCTGATACACACCGCTGAAATGCTCCAGAGATGCTGCGATGATGAAGTTCCCCGTTTGCAATTGTCATGGATTTAGAACGCCGGACTATCTGTCGTGCCTCTATTTCGTCATCCGGCAGCTCTCCTCGGCTCAGATACGCCAAATAGGGCAGCGTCCAATCCGTAATAACATGAAGTGCTGCAACTAACTGTGCCTCCGGATCAGGGACAACCATGTCTTCCTCGGATGGTACTTGTACTGATGGACTGTGCAACTCATCCAAAAAAGTATTTGGTGGTACCGGTTTACGTTGAGAACCCAGCCGGCTTAAAGCATCAGCCGCTTCATTCTTGTTGGAAATATGCCCTAGAGGCAATAATAAATTGGTTATTATTATATTTCCTTGTTCACGATAATCGTTTATTATCCATGCTAGAATTGTATTGAAAGGAAACTCAGATACATGTGTGGATACATAGACAAACACCATGTCCCTAGCAAGCCTCTAGACGACTAGCTCGTTGATCAATAGATGGTTACGGTTTCCTAACCATGGACATTGGATGTCGTTGATAACGGGATCACATCATTAGGAGAATGATGTGATGGACAAGACCCAATCCTAAGCCTAGCACAGATCGTGTAGTTCGTATGCTAAAGCTTTTCTATATGTCAAGTATCTTTTCCTTAGACCATGAGATTGTGCAACTCCCGGATACCGTAGGAATGCTTTGGGTTTGCCAAACGTCACAACGTAACTGGGTGGCTAGAAAGGTGCACTACAGGTATCTCCGAAAGTGTCTGTTGGGTTGGCACGAATCGAGACTGGGATTTGTCACTCCGTATGACAGAGAGGTATCTCTGGGCCCACTCGGTAGGACATCATCATAATGTGCACAATATGTGATCAAGGAGTTGATCACGGGATGATGTGTTACGGAACGAGTAAAGAGGCTTGCCGGTAACGAGATTGAGCTAGGTATCGGTATACCGACGATCGAATCTCGGGCAAGTGCTATACCGATAGACAAAGGGAATCGTATACGGGATTGATTGAATCCTTGACATCGTGGTTCATCCGATGAGATCATCGTAGAACATGTGGGAGCCAACATGGGTATCCAGATCCCGCTGTTGGTTATTGGCCGGAGAGTTGTCTCGGTCATGACTACATGGTTCCCGAGCCCGTAGGGTCTACACACTTAAGGTTCGATGACGCTAGGGTTATAGGGAAAGTATGTACGCGGTTACCGAATGTTGTTCGGAGTCCCGGATGAGATCCCGGACGTCACGAGGAGTTTCGGAATGGTCCGGAGGTAAAGATTCATATATGGGAAGTCCTGTTTTGGTCACCGGAAAAGTTTCTGGCGATATCGGTAATGTACCGGGACCACCGGGAGGGTCCCGGGGGTCCACCAGGTGGGGCCACCAGCCCCAGAAGGCTGCGTGGGCTAAGTGTGGGAGGGGACCAGTCCCAAGGGGGCTGGTGCTCCCCCCCACCAAGTCCCTAGGTGCATGGAGAGTGGAGGGGGGCAAACCCTAGGTCCTGATGGGCCTTAAGGCCCACCCTAGGGCGCCCCCTCTCTCTCCCCCCCCCCTTGGCCGCACCCTAGATGGGTTTTTGGGGGCTGCCGCACCCCTAGGGGTGGGAAACCCTACAGGGGGCGCAGCCCCCCCTTCCCCCTATATATATGTGAGGTTTTGGGGCTGCTAGACACACGAGAACGTCTCCCTCTTGGCGCAGCCCTACCCCTCTCCCTCCTCGTCTCTCGCAGCGCTTGGCGAAGCCCTGCTGGAGTCCCGCGCTCCTCCACCACCACCACGCCGTCGTGCTGCTGTTGGATGGAGTCTTCCCCAACCTCTCCCTCTCTCCTTGCTGGATCAAGGCGTGGGAGACGTCACCGGGCTGCACGTGTGATGAACGCGGAGGCGCCGTTGTTCGGCGCTTAGATCGGAATCAACCGCGATCTGAATCGCAGCGAGTACGACTCCTTCATCCGCGTTCTTGCAACGCTTCTGCATCGCGATCTACAAGGGTATGTGGATCCGACTCTTCCCTCGTAGATGCATCTCCTAGATTGATCTTGGTGAGCGTAGGAAAATTTTTGTTTCCCATGCAACGTTCCCCAACAGTGGCATCATGAGCTAGGATCTTGCGTAGATGTTTTCACGAGTACAACACAAAGGGGTTTGTGGGCGTTGATGTTTAGATTGCTTCCCTCTTTGGTCTTTCTTGATTCAGCGGCATTATGGGATGAAGCGGCCCGGACCAACTTTACATGTCCACGTACATGAGACCGGTTCCATCGACAGACATGCGACTTTTGTTGCATAAGATGGCTGGCGGGTGTCTGTCTCTCCTATCTTAGTTGAATCGGATTCGACGAAGGCGGTCCTTGTAGAAGGTTAAATAGCAACTTAAATATCACCGTTGTGGCTTTGCGTAGGTAAGAAGCATTCTTGCTAGATACCCATAGCATCCACGTAAAACATGCAACAACAAATTAGAGGACGTCTAACTTGTTTTTGCAGGGTATGTATGTGATATGATATGGCCAAAGACATGATGAGATATATTTGATGTTGGGGAGCAGATATTTGTTCTTTATCGTCTTCTTGTTCAATGGCCGGTAATCAACGCAGAGACGCTCCGTGCCATCTTTCTTCTTGACAAATAAGACACCACAGCCCCAAGGCGACGTACTAGGCCTGATGAGACCCATACGCTCCTGTTCATCAAGCTGCTTCTTCAATTCCTTCAATTCGTCCGGAAAGAGCTTGTACGGACGCTGGCATGCTGGCTCAGTACCCGGCTCGAGTTCAATAACGAATTCCACCTGACGGTGTGGAGGCATGCCTGCAAGTTCTTCAGGAAAGACGTCTTGATATTCGTTCACCACCGGAATTTGAGATATGGCTTTAATTTCGCCCTTATCATTGAGAGAGAAAAGCCTGATAGTGTTATCCCTGGAGGCAAAGATAATCACATCTTCATCAGGATGAGTCATCTTGACTTCCTTCTGCGCACAATCAATGTGAGCATCATGCTGAGAAAGCCAATCCATTCCGAGGATGAGGTCGATGTCAGAATCACCAAGAACCACCGGCTTAGCCAGAAAGCGATAATCACCCATGCGAATAGAAACATCCGGAGCATAGACACCAGAATTCATACGTCTCCCCGGAGAAATAATTTGCAACCTCTGAGGCAAATTTTTGGTGACAATGTTGTGCTTGGATGCAAATGGGAATGACATGAAGGAATGAGAAGCACCCGAATCAAACAACACTTTAGCTGGAAAAGAGTTAACTGAGAGGTTACCCAAAATCACATCAGAAGAATTCTCCGCTTGCGCTGCACTCATCAGATTGACCCTTGCAGCCTTTGGATCATGCTTGACCATAGCGGTACCGACAGGTGGAGGAGGCGGAAGGCACCTTGGGTTGTTGCACTTGTTGGAATAATGACCCTTCTGGCCACACTTGTAGCAAGTAACCTCAGAAAGCGGACGGGCAGGAGGAACACTCGGTCTTGGAGCTTGGAATTGTTGCTTGGACTGCTTGTTAGAGTTGGGTGGGTGGGAGAAACCACGTCCACTAGAGTTCTTGTTGCTGTTGGAGTTGTTGGAGTTGTTGTAAGGAGCTCGAATCACTGGAGGAGGAGGAAGCTAGAATTTCTGTTGCTTCGAGACCATCTGAGACGATGAGGAAGAGTGAACGGCATCTCGAATTCTCCTTTTAGAAGCCTCCATCTTAAGCTGAGCTGCCTCTTGTTTCAAAGCCATATTATAGAATTTGTCGAATTCATCGGGCTCGAACAAGGTGAGAGGAAGTTGAAGTTCATCTTTCAGGCCTCCACGGAACTGGTAGATTTTGCTCTTAGCATCAGGAATGTCTTCCTTAGCATAGCGAGCGAGGTTTTGGAACTTGACATTATACTGATAGACTGTCATAGAGCCCTGCTTCAGGTTGCGGAATTGCTCACGCATACCCTCGATGACACTTGTTGGAATGTGGTGAGAGCGAAAGTCCTTGCAGAAATTCTCCCAAGAGATCACCTGACCTGGCCTGGAGTCTTTGTACTGCTGCCACCAGTCAGCTGCTTGGTCTTTGAGTTGGAAGGCTGCAAACTTCACATAATCCTCTTCTCTTACGTTACTGCACTCAAAATGCTTCTTGATATCGGTTAACCAATCTTCAGCATCAAGAGGGTCGACACAGTAACTGAAAGCTTTTGGATTATTGGCCAAGAACTGGTTGAGAGTAGCATGGTGCTGCTGGTTGAAGAAGTTGCCTTGATTCCCTGGAACACCCTGATTAGCTTGATTAGCTTGCATCTGCTGCATCATCTGCATCAACAACTGGGTGTTCTGGGCTGTAGTCTGCATAATCGCTCTCCAAGCCTCAGACGGAGGAGGAGGGGAAGGAGGACGATCTGGGACCTCTTCACCCTCTGGGTTAGCGTTGGGAACCCGTTCGGAGCCATCCTGAAAGAGATGACCACGAATCAGCAATTGATTGACAGAAGGTATAAGCTGAATCAATGGAATGAATTGCAACTAGTCTTCACAATAATCATTCGAACAATAGGAACGAATGAAATCATTCGAACAAGAGGAACGAATGAAATTCTCAGTTAAATGATAACATCCATCTTCACGAGAAGCCACATAGGGGACAAAAGGTTAAAAGAAAAACAACAAGGTACAGACGGGAACAAACACAAGATAGGAGCTTCGTTCTAACATCTTTGTGCTGAAAGCATATGAACGCGTTACGAAAGGGTTTTGCAATCCCCGGATCAGCATAGCCAAGGACCCTTTAAGATGCAACTCCCGATCGGAACATTGGTCATAATACCACTTCACTCAATGTAGAACCCCGAACTCGCTAACCTGCATTCGTTGGAAGAATGCCTACGATCTACTGGATAAACCCACCTATTAATTTCCGAAAGATTCCAGTTATGCAATCAGGTGTTGGGGATACACGGGAAGCACCGCGCAATCAACTCTAAACCTACATCCAGGTGTATCCATCCTTCAACACATAACCAGTCTTTCTCGGAAACTGTTTACCTCGGACCTTCGAAAAGCATCCACTATAACAAGCTATGGCAATACTCCCGAACTACCTCCCCAGTACTGGGTGATGTCGGGGTTATCTTGCCACTAACCGTATAGGAGAGATTTTCGATGTCTGCCGTCTTAAGTATTTAGTACTGCCGCGATATGCATGTGACGACAATACCCCGAAGCTCAACTCCCCGGGACACTGCCACAACCCCTAATGTCAGGAGGCATCGAGAACAATATTCTCGTCACAAGAGCATCGAAACAATCCCAGAATACTCGCGAGATTCCTAAAAAAAAATTGGTGCAATTTTTGAAGATAGAAGAGACAAGAGTAGTCGTCAGGAGTCCTCACCAGAGAGAAAGGGGATGAGAAGCAAAGAAATCCTACTCTCCGATATAATATATAGGACTCAAAATATTTTCAGTGTGTGCCTAGACTCGACCGTCAATGATTCGATCAATCAGTGGGGGCTCCTAGGTCGGAGAAGGCTCTGATACCAACTTGTAATGCCCAGGATGGGACTAAATCTCCTACGTGTCGAGGCACGACTTAGAGACTTAACCCCATGCTGGAATGATCGCAAGTCTGGTATCTTTGCACAACTCATGTAAAAGATGGGGATGGAAAACATAAAATAGTTGGCTTACACTCGCCACGTCACACAAATACAATACATGTCTCAAATCATCATACAATAAAATATCACAGCCCTCTAAGGGTAAAATCCAAATGACAAGATACCAATCATAACTTAAATCCACTTGTCGGATCTAATCCTAGTAGAAGTCTCCACTACTGATCATCAGGATAACGGACATAGTATCGACTATGCTCCTCGTCATACTCCCAGTCTAGCTCGGTGCCATCGCCTAGATAGCTCACCACTGGACCTGCATCTGGTGTGGTGAAGTAACTGTGAGCCACAAAGGAGTCAGCAATCCCGTTCCCGGGTAACAAGACTATTTAAGCCTTGGGAAAGGATAAGGCTGAAGAAAGAACAAGTGTCTGCAGCAGCAACTAGCAACTAGCTTACGTGAAAGAGTGCGAGAATAGAAAGCCTCGGTCGAGAGATGATCACGAAGTGATCCTAGCTACAGCTCAAAAAACATAACCCCACCGTGTTCAACTCTCGAATCCCTATTCGGAAATTGACAGTCATGGTACACACGCTGGTAGTGTATTGAAACATTGTGTCAAGTTATCTACAACCGGATATTAACAAGCTCCCATCTGCCACATAACCGCGGGCACGGCTTTCGAAAGTTCATAACCCTGCAGGGGTGTTCCAACTTGACCCATTACAAGCCCACGATCCGCGGAGTCGCAACTCCAAAGTGTGAAGACCCGAGTATTCTCGGAACCCCGTGCTCAAGATACTCCGAACTAAGGTAAGGCTAATCCAGCAAATCCTCCCGGCGTGTCGACACCCTGATAGTAGCCGCGTGTATCTAAGTCTCAGGACACGACCGGAAGGGCGAGGCTACGGGTTTATATCAATCCTCGAGTTCCCTCGTGGTGACCCCGCAGGCTCCCTGTTTCGGACCAACACTCATGTGTAGCACTGGCCCGGGGTTGTTGATTAAGAACTCGGGTTAATTACTCCCTATGCAAGTTATTTAGTTATTAGGCAAATAGTACCAACGTTGGGACTTGCTGGAAAAGACTTAGCACTTAGCGGTTTATCAAGGGTGTCCCATACACCCCAACCGTGTTAGGAACGCATAATCAAGGAACATAACACCGGTTTAAACGGTTCCTAACGGCATGAGTGGAACAAATCACCAAGCAAAAGGCTTAGCCTTCCACCCTTGCCAATATATAGATGATTTCATTTTAAGCATTATATAGTGTGATATAACCCAACAAAACTTCAACATGAAGCAAGCATCTTCGATCTTCACCTGCAACTAGCAATGCTATAAGAAGGGCTGAGCGAAGCGTACTTAGCCAAGCAACGGTTTGCATAGGTAGGGTGGTTAAACATGGTCATGGTTACAAGTAGGAGGCTGACATGAAAGACATGGGCATCGAGGCAAAACTATAGAGCGATATTCTAGCAAGAGGCAAAGATAGTAATGTTATCGGGGTTCGGTCATCTTGCCTGAAGTGTAGTCGTTCGGATCGTAAGAAGGGTCCTCGTGCTCAACCTCGTTGGTAACCTCGTGCTCGTACTCGTACTCGGTCTCAGCTTCTGGCTCTAAACAATTCAATCACACAAGGCACGAATCAACAAGATGCAATGCGCACTCAAAATGATGGATGCATGATGGATGCACTAAGAGAGCACACGGAGCACGGAAAATAGCACTCAAGCAAATCAACTCAAAACATGATAACAAAAGGAGATTATGAATCTACACGGAAAATCAATCAAGTTTCATATAAGACTCGCTGAAATCGGAGGTACGGGCTAAAAGTTATGCCCGAAACAAGAAATGAGCGAAAGCTGAAAATTACAGCAACATAGCAACTTCGGAGCACTAGAAAAATAAGCTACTGCACTCAAACAACATGGCAAAGAGCATGAACATAAACTAGACATATCCTACAGCAAATAAGTCCAAAGGTGCACCCCCAAAGGAGCCACAGAACAATAGCAACAAGCTTGGACATATTGAACTTGACAATAAAATTCTGACAGCAGAATTTTATTGAAACTTTGGAGCAAAAGTTAAACATGCTACAGCCACTTAAATAAGCATTTGAGAACATGAATGGAAAGCCAACAATATATAGTACAAGGATCCATCAAGATCCACTCCAAAACTATCATGGTTTGTCCTAGAGCAGCAAGCAAACATGGCATCGGAACGTTACAGATTTCAGACTTAGTGAAAATCCACTTAGTGTTAAAACAGCAGTTTCATCATGGCATCTAAAAGAGCAAGTTTAAGTCACCTCGAAACTAAACATGGCAAATGGTAAGCACCTCATCAAAGTACACATGATGGTGATTCCGAAACATACAAGCATGCATCATGGAGATAAACACAACGATAGCAATGAGCTCAACAAGATGGCATTTCATAACAAGTGAAACAACATCACAGCCACATGGCACTTTGCAACGAAGATATACATGGCAAGATTAAATCTATCATGCAACCTAATACAAGCAACATGTAGAGCATGGCAAGACGAACACGTGGACATGTCATTTGCATCATTCGGACAAACGAGCTAAAAGATATCATAAAGCAAAGATGGCATCAAAACTACACATAACAACAGTTTTATCACGATGCACTCTTGCAGCAGAAAAGCAAGCGTCTAGATGACCTCTAACATGCATGGCACAATGAGATGAAACGTAGTGCTAATCACCACGAACGTCTGGACACCTCATTTGCGCAAAACGGACATCCACACAAAAAGATATCGCAGTTATAAAAATGCATCACAGAACAAAACAACATGTAGATCTAGGGTTTTTTAGAAACAACCTCAGATCTGGTGAGGAAACGGTCTCGGGCCCGCGGGGGATCTGATGCGGCCTGCGGTGGCGGATCTGGTGACGGGCCACGGCGGCTCGGGGAGGCCCGGCCTGGCTGCTGGCGACTGGGCCGCGCGGGAGGAGGTGGCCTGGCGGCTGGGGCGGTCTGGCGACGGGAGGCCGGCTCGATGCGGAGCGGGCGGAGGGAGGCGACCGGCCCACCTGGCGGGATGCGGATGAGAGGCTGGAGGGGCGCGGGACGGGCCGGCCCAGCGGGGCTGCTGGCGCGCCTCGTCGATCTGGCCGATCGGCAGCCCAGGCGGGGAAGTGGTCCACGGCGGCTGGGCCTCGAGCCCCTGCCGGAACGGCGAAGCGGGATCTGGCGGCTGGGCCGCTGCAGGGTGGCGATGTGGTCCTGCGGGACGAGGCGCCTAGCGAAGCGGCGATGCGGTCCACGGGCGAAGCAGCGATGCGTTGACCCAGGCGGCAGGATCCGGTCGGGATTGATTCCCCGATCGATCCAGATCGGTGGCGGTCGATGGCTCCTCGGGAGCCTGGCGGCGGGGACTCGTGGAGGTTGAACAAAGCGGCAGTTTGGATCTGGCCAGGCACTAAAAATGAGGGAGAGGTTAGGGAAGAAGCTAGGGATGCCCAAAAATAGACATGGGGGGTCTAAATATATCAGTTTTTGCTAGGGTTAGGGGTTTTGGGGGTTTTAGAGCCCTCCGATCGCGATCCGACGGATCCGATCGCGAGGGGAGTTAGGATGGGCTATGAGGAGGGAAGTGGGCTGTTGGAGGGTTGTCTTGGGCCACAAAGTGGAGGCACTTTGAGCCCACACGAATAACTGTTGGGGTAACAAATGGACTCCAAACGCGACGAGATTTGACAGGCGGGTTACACACAACAAAACTACAACACACGACAAGTCTCGCGCCAAACCGGTAACGTTACACGGCCAAACAACAAAGTAGGCCTACGGGACGCCACGGACACGTGAGGGAGCTCCGGAACGCGAAACGGACAACGGGAAGGAACGCGTGGAACCGGATGCAACCGACAACACAAATGCAATGCGATGCACATGACTACATGATATGAATGAATGCCACACACTCACACAACAAAACGACAAAAAACCCGAAAGACAAAGAACCCGGAATGGAATAGATGAAGCCGGAGATATATTATATGCCCAAAAGGGAAAGTATTACATCCGGGGCATTACAAAGGGCCTGCATTCTCCTATAGTGTGTTTCGCTGGTCGTCCCCTTGTGCTATGTTTCGGACAAGCCTGATTTAACTCCTGGTCCCAACTAACATTTCCACCGCCGGTTTGTGGGGGTGGTTTGCCCCTATTGCGCTGGAAACCCTCTTGAACTTGGGTATTGGCCACGAAATCAGAGCCACCCTCCGCCTTTCGCTTGCCCAAGAAGCTTGTTGTAGCCGGATTACCCTGCGCCGGTTTACCGGGCTTGTTGACTTTCCCTTCTTTGTCTCCCTCTGCTTCTGGGTACTTAGTGTTGTCTAAGTCCCCATACTTCACCAGAGCACTCATGAGAGTTCCCATATCGTTACAATCTTGTATAAGCCGTCCCAGTTTTAGCTTTAGAGACTCAAACCGGCCATTGTTCTCTAAAGTCACTATTGCCGTACTGGGATTGATACTATTTGAAGAATGCAAGATCTCCGATACTCGTCGCACCCATGCAATTGTAGATTCCTGCTCTCCTTGCACACATGCCGTGAGATCCACTATTGACATCGGCTGCTTGCATGTATCCTTGAAATTTTTGATAAACTGGCGACGTAGCTCTCCCCATGACCCGATGGAATTTGGGGGTAAACCCTTTAGCCAGGTCCAGGCTGTACCTTCAAGCATCATAGTAAAGTACTTTGCACAAGCCGCTTCATCTACATCCAGCATCTCCATGGCCATCTCGTAACTCTCAACCCAAGCTTCAGGAGCCAGATCTGCTGTATAATTAGGCACCTTACGTGGACCTTTGAAATCCTTGGGCAGCTTCACGCTCCGTAAAGCGGGGATAAGACACTACACACCAAAGGAACTTGTTGTAACTCCTGTCTCCGTCGTGGTCGTGTGAACCGGCGTCGTCTGACGGATTTCCTCCCGGGCTACCGACCTAATCCGGTTTACATCCTGAGCTTGTGCAGCCGCCCCTGCCGAATTATCCTGTCTGTGCCGATGCCGCCTGCGTTCACTACTAGACACTTCTGGTTCCTCCCAATGCCTAGTGTAACTCCGGCTGGGACATGGTGTTGAATGCAGCCTGTCCCTGCTATGAGAATATGCTTGCTGTTGTATTAACGCCGTATTAAGAAGATCCATGACCCTGCGTGCCTCCAACGCTACCGGTGATGTCCCCTCAACGGGTAAAGTGGCTAAGCATGAAGCGGCCGCAACGATGTTGTCCAAAGGATTTGAATAGTGACCCGGAGGGGTGGCAATGTGAGGCGCAGATGTAATCCGTCAATCTTGTTCCACGGGAGGTTGTTGAACCGGCTCATCCCTTGGGGGCGCCCTCCGGTTTAACACCGGATCATTACTGGTCCCAGCCCCAGGCGTCCGAAAGAGATCTGTTGCTTCGTAAACCGATGGTAGACGAGATTGATATTTCCGACCCCTTACTCCCTATACAGAGGCCTGCTCCATCCTTAGATGAAAAGCCTGATCATTCAATTCCGCCTGCCTTATTGCTATCATGGCCTTCTCTGTTTTCAGATCATCCCTTGCATGATCAATCCGGCCCTTTAGCTGAAGGAGCTCTGCATCGTGCTGCGCCTTGTGTGCTGGAGCTACCTCTGCCACAGCTTTGGCCGTGAACTCCTCGACTAAGGTGGATAGAACGTCAGTAGGTGAGAGGGCCGGGCCGCTCCCCCCTACACCAGCTTCTGCTGTCGCCCCGTTCACCGTGGGCTCCGGTGTAAATTGTGAACCGGCCATAAAGACAGCCACCCGGTTTGGCGGGTCCAAGGGGTCCGGAATACTGTCTCCGTCGGACTCATCCTCAGACCGGCCGTCCCACAACTGATACAAAGATTCAGTCTCTCCGGATAAGGATCCGTCGTCGGAGTAGACAACTGTTTCACCGCCGGATTCCGATCCGTCCTCGGTTTGGACCCCATGAACTGCTCCAACAAAAACGTGCTTCATGGCGGGCTGAATCCGGCCCGATCTCGCGTGCTGAGCCGGCTCGATGATGTTGGAGAAAATGTCTGGCTCAGGTCCTGGTTCGCCAATCTTGCCGATGAAGACATGGATGCCACCGAAGGGAACCCGGTACCCGTATTCGATTGAATCGGCCTCCGGTCCCCAACCCGCGTCGTCGATGTAGATCCGGCCGCGGCGACTCTTGGTCATCCGGCCGACAACGTAGCCCTTGAGCCCTTCAAAGCTGCCCTTCAAGAACTCGAAACCATCGTGCCGAGGCCCCACGGTTTATACTAGCCGGTTTATACCTGCTAGTAATATCCCTGACACGTGCCCTGGCCAGCGATGCCTGAGATTCCATGTAGGCAGGCAGGCAGCTGCGGTGGCGCAATGGTGGGTCTTCACGAAGATCTGCATGTCGCCACGCAGGTGCCTGCCCAGCTGGTTGGGTCGGCAGCTGCATAAGGCGGTGGTGGTTTTAGTTGGTGTGGGCCTAATGGTGGCCCTGCGGATGTCCCTGGCAAGGGCCTTGCCGGGGCCCCGACAAGGGTCTTGCCGCGGCGCCTGCTGTCATCCACGGCAAGGTGCTTGCCGGAGGTCTTGTGGTCTTCCTTGGCTGGGATCCCACCGAGGGTCATCGTCTTCTTAGTGTGTATCTGATCTTGAATGTCTTCACAAAGATCTGCATGCCACTACGGGGATGTCTCCAGAACCCTTGCCCCATGGGGGCGGTGGACTCAAGGGTGAACCGCTCCGTAGGCGTGGGGCGAGTTGCCGCGGCAAGGGTCTTGCCGGGGCTGCTAAAGCCGGCCCCGGCAAGGATCTTGCCGGGGCTGCTAAAACTGGCTCCCGGTAAGGATCTTGCTGGGGGAACCCGCTTCGTCCCTTTGCTCTTTGTGATCTTGGATTGGGCTTCAGTCTTACCCTGGCTTACCTCCCTGGCCTTGCTTGGTGCGGCGGTGCCCGTGGCTCAGACTGCCCGTGCACAGTCATAGGGGTACAAAAAGTGTACCCCCCTTTTTGTACACCGACAGGAGCCCCCGAGCCTGGGCCACACATAAGCGCGACGCGTTGTTGGGCAAGGCCCAGAACGGGGCGCGGGCAGGCGGGACGGTTTTTACCGTGGAAAGATTTTCCGCGCGCCGCGCCTCCCACGATCCGCGCGCATGGCGCGGTGTGGAGGGGCGTGCGTGACATGGGCGGCATGCACGGGGCGGATTCCGCAGGCATGCGTCACGTCGTAGTTAATGTGAAAGGAGGCGGCCCGCATTTTCCCCCATAAGAAGGAATAACCGCGGGGGCGCTGCTCACTTTCTCCTCTTTCCTCGCGCCTCTTCCAATCTCAGAGCCGCCGTTTCCTCTCTTCCTTCCTTCCCAAGCGTCCGCCGTCGCCTGCCGCCGTCGCCTCGCCCTCCCCCTCCCTCAGTCCTCTAACTTTCTCAGATGCCATGGCGTCCAAGTCCGTCAAGGGCAAGGGGGTGGCAAGAGCGCCGGGACTGTTGAGCCGCCTGAGAACGCGCTATTGGGTGACCAGACGAAGTCCGCCTTCTTCTTCCCATCGATGGTTGACGTCCATGAGCTCCGGGCCGCCTTCATGCCTCTTTGGGGGGTGAAGACGGGGGGAGAGAATTTGGGACATCCGGTGACGCGCGTCATTCCTGCCGCTTGCGCCGAACCTGGCCCAAATCGGTATCCCTTCTTCGTCGACTATTTCTCTTGCGGGTTATGTCCCCCTTTCTTTGATTTCTTCTGCGACATCATGGATACCTTCGGCTTCCGCCTCTTGGATTTTACTCGGAATGCGGTGGCATGCATGGCTTTCTTTGCACACCTTTGCGAAGGCTTCGTCGGGGTGCATCCCGACACGACGCTCTTCCGCCATTATTTCTCCCCTCGGATCCAGCCGGGAGGTGCTGGCTTTGGATGCATCACCTGGATCCCAAGATCCAAGGGAGCGTATCCGGACGGTGCCGTGAAGGAGAGGTGGGATGAATGGCGCGGCCTGTAGTGCTGGATAGAAGACGAAGACCCGCCAAAGTTTTGCAAGGTCCGCCGAGTGCCGCCGGTCCGTGGCAGTGATTGGAGCGATGTCGACGCCGCCGACGGGAGTCTCACTGTCGCCACCACCAGGATTCTCCGGCTCGCCCAGGCTGGACTCACCCTTGAGATGATCGGGGCGGACTTCATTCGCCGTCGGATAGCCCCGTTGGACAACAAGGGGAACCCAGCCTGGCTCTTTAAGAATCCGGCTGACGTTATGTGACACCGCCCTGGCCTCGAGGACAACTTCACGGTGATGGCACATGCCCACTTCTGCCAGCGGCTCTTCCAGCTTGATGTGGGTCGTGACGGCGAGGTCGAACGGACCGGCAAGGCCGCGAGGGCTGCCGTAAAGGCCGGCAAGGCCATCAAGGGGCCGTTTTTCAAGTTGCCAGCGGGGGTGGTCCTGTTGTGCAATAATTCGCGTCGGTCCGAGATCATCGCTATCATGCCAAAGTGCAACGCGCACGGCCCTATCCCGCGCTGGAAGGAGCCGGTGGACGCGGATGTGCAGCAATTCTTCGACTCTCTGGTTGAGGTGTATGTCAATGCTGACGCCGAGCGGTGGCTTGTCATGGACACCACCCAGGCAGAGCTGGACTACATCGCCACTAGGGCGAGGGTGGCGCAGCTTGCGATGGAGGCCGGCGGTGCCGGGGGTGTGGAGGACAAGGCCGCAACGACTGCGGAGGAGGAGGAGCTCATCCGGTGGGCGGCGGCCACCGGGGAGGCTAGCAGCGCCGGCACCGAAGCTCCGCTGGTCGAAGACGCAGCCGACGAGTCATTGGAGGAGGAGGACGTGGCGGCGGGCTCGACGCCCACCAGGGGAAGAGGGCGAGTCCTGCGGCGGGCTAGTTCCGGCGAGCCGGTCCGGCCCGGCAAGGCTACGCGGCCTCAATTGACCCTGGAGGGGTCCGGGCGCCACACGAGGGCCACGGCAGCGAGGAGGCTGACGAAGGCCGCTGAGAAGAAGAAGGCAACAGCCCCTTCTCCATCTGGGCGCTCACAAACTCCGCCTTCTTCGCCTCCCCCGGCAGACGTTGACTCGGATGTCGACGCGGAGCTCCCTTTTGATCTTGGGCCCCTCAGCCCAAAGAGGAAAAGGAAAGCAGTGGAGGAGGAGGAGATGGACGACGAGTAAGTACTCCGTTCCTTACCGGCATTTCCATTCCCCTGAACTAAGCCACTCATCTTGATCCGTTTTTGCTTCTGCAGGGATGCAGAGACGTTGGCCTAGAGGATGAAGAGGGCGAAGGCCTCTGCGAGCAGCCAGCCCTTGGCTGGGGCTTTAGAGACGCCACTGGTGGTGTTGAGCAGCCCGGATAGCAGCCCCCGGCACAGCCCCCAGCGTAAGTTCGTCACCCTCTTCTTGCTCGACATGTGGTAGGTGTTCGATGCTATGGTGCGGACCTTGTCGGTTTTGTAGGACGGGAGCGGCAGCAGGAGGAGCCGCAGGGGGCTACCCCCAACACACCAACCCCATCGACTACGCCGCCGCGAGGGGCGTCCCCGGCAAGGGCACCAAGCATGGAGCCCACACCCATGGAGGAAGAGGGGAACTTGGGTGCTGGTGGCTCTGCCACGGCGCCAAATGCTGGCGGGGAGGGGGTTCTGCTTCACGGCCTGGCACCGGTGAGTCGCCTGCCCTCCATCTCTTTTTTTTCCTTGTTCTTTTTCTTGGCTGTATTGCTCCCATTACTGCTCAGGCACTCCTTCAGATATGGAGGATGTGGACGCCGTTGTCGGGAATATTGCTGAGGAAGCTGCGGCGGAGGCCGACAGGATTGCCGCCGAGGAGGCTGCCAAGGATGCTGACGAGGCCGTCGCTGACGAGGCTGCCAAGGATACTGCCGAGGGTGCCAGCGGTGGGCCTGCCGGGGGGCCGGCAAGGCCATAGCCGAGGAAGAGGTGGTTGATGATCAGCCTTCTTCCCCCACAACCTCGGGCCCTGGCTGATATCTGAAGGTGGGCGATGATCTCTTCGCCCACCTTCCAGGGGCGTCAAATTCTCGACCGCCCGCCGGAGGGGAAGTCTTCGACGGCGAGGTGTTCGCCGCCACCGGGCTCGAGGTTGTCGCTGAACCGGGTGTTGGTGGCGATGGTTCTTCAGAGGGGCAGCTTTTTCGCGCTATGGGGGCCAATTTCCGAAAGCTCCAAGTGCTCTACCGTGCCCGTCTGGACAAGGTTACGTCCAGGACGGCAGCGTTGGACAAGGTGGAGGTGGACTTCAAGGCGCGCGTTGCTGAGACGCAGACTTGGTTTCGCCAAGCTCGCGAGGAGCAGAGAGCCTTTCAGGAGGAATTGGCCAGGCGCGATGCAGAGCTCATCATGAAGATGGCTGACATCGACAAGGCCCAGGAAGAGGCAGCGAACTTGGCTGCCGCGGCGGAGGCCACCCGGAACCAGCATCAAGCCGACTTGGATTCCCAGGAAGAAGACCTCTCCACGCGTGAGGCAAAGCTTGCCGCAATGCTCCGTGGCAAGGATAAGGAGCTCGAGGTCCTTGGCGAGCGGCGGACTCACGAGCTGGAGCAGAGGCACAAAGAGGCACTCGATGCCCAGGCCCTGGTCCATGCCGGCAAGGTGAAGGAGCTGGAGGTAGAGCGGGACGAGCTGAAGGAACAGGCCCTCAAGCTGTCCGACGAGAAGAACACACTCAATTGCGCCTTGGTAGAGGCGCAAGGAGCGGTCACCAGCAGAGCTGGGGAGCTCTCCGAAGCGCAAAACTCCATCAGAGATCTCAAGCTGAAGCTGGAGAATCTCGAGAAGATGTTGTCGGAGAGCTCGGCTCGGGAGGAGACCTTGACCAGGAGCTTGCAGGAGGAGAAGCAGCTGCGGGCGGACGAGGCCGCCTCCCACCAGGAATATGTGGCGGGCGAGAACAGATGGATCAGCTGGCTGGAGGACGTCGCTGGCAGGGTCACCTCGCAGTTGGCCCTCATGGGGATGCCAAACGTGAGGTATGCCCCTGAGTGGAGCTGGACCGTCAACGCCAAGCTAACCTTGTTCTTCGAGGGCGTCCTTGGAGCCTTGGCTGATCTTCACTCCAACAGAGCGGCCACGCTGGCCGGGGAGGCCCGGCGACTCTGCCGGGGGGTCATGACCAAGGTCCTCACCAAGATGGCGTACTGGAATCCCGATCTTGACTTCGAAGCCGCGATGGATAGCTTGCCGGAGGGTACTGACCTAACGGTGCTCAAGAAGCGCATCAAGCCCGTCATCAGCTGCATCGACGAAATTAAGCATCCCGTTCTTGTTCGCCGCTGCGGGTTCATGACCAAGAAAAGTTTTATCTTTAGTTAGAACCGCAACAATGATGTGATGTAATATAACTTTGAAATATTTTTGGGATTACGCATGCTATTTCCCTGTTTGTTGCCTCTTGTATGTCCACCCTATGCTAGCTGGGTAGGCTTGCCGGCGCGGAAACCCAAGGCAGCGTCTTGGGGACGGGTCCCCATTAGCCTGCCGGGTGAGCGTGCTATCGGGTGAGCCACCTTGCCGCCCTTAACACAGCCACTCGAATTGTTGAGTTTGACTCGAGTCGGAGTCGAGAGCCTTGCCAATTGCGGAAGGCTACCCTACCATTTCCAACGCAGCCGTTTGAACTGTTGAGCGGACTCGAAATAGAGCAAAGGCATTGCCGATCAGGAAGGGCCCCATTCGCGTACATGTTTCTGTTTGTACAAAGAATGACAGCTCCGAGGATAATAACCTTAAATAATAGAATGGAAATATCCGGGGTGCAATGTAACTTAGCTTCTGTTTGTAGTCGTTCGAGTACTGATCTTCTGGCCTCCTCCCTTCTCAAAGAGCCACGAAGACGAAGGAGTGCTGGGCTAACTGCTGGAGCCGATTCTCACAACTGAGCGCCCCTACCTGGCGCGCCAAAGATGTCGGTGTATTGGATCGACACCTATGGGATCACAAGAATCCCTACTACGGTTGCGGGGCGCGGGGTTGGGAGAAGAGCGGATCAAACAGATAGCACACGGTTCGTTTACCCAGGTTCGGGCCGCAAGGATGCGTAAAACCCTACTCCTGCTTTGGTGGATTATATATTTGTGTTCTTCAGCTAGCTATGGGGCTTGAGGAGCTCCAAAAAGGTGGATCCTCCTCCTGGTCGCCTCGGGCCTCCTTTTATAGAGAAAGGGGTCGCCACAGTGGCACACAGGAGGTGGAAAGGGTACATTCATGCGAGGTTTATCCCTCGCATTACATGACAATGCGCATTTAATGCGTCTTGCTTAGGTGTCCTTGCTTTATCGAGGACGGGGGAGAGGCCTGTCTCGTCCGCCGCCGCTCCTTCTTGTGTCGACACGCGCCCTGGCCAGCGATGCCTGAGATGCCATGTAGGCAGGCAGGCAGCTGAGGTGGCGCAATGGTGGGTTTTCACGAAGATCTGCATGTCGCCACGCAGGTACCTGCCCAGCTAGTTGGGTCGGCAGCTGCATAAGGCGGTGGTGGTTTTAGTTAGTGTGGGCCTGATGGTGGCCCTGCGGATGTCCCCGGCAAGGGTATTGCCGTGGCGCCTGCTGTCATCCCTGGCAAGGTGCTTGTCGGAAGTCTTGTGGTCTTCCTTGGCTGGGATCCTGCCAAGGGTCGTCGTCTTCTTAGTGTGTATCTGATCTTGAATGTCTTCACAAAGATCTGCATGCCACTACGGGGATGTCTCCCGAATCCTTGCCCCATGGGGGCGATGGACTCAAGGGTGAACCGCTCCGTAGGCGTGGGGCGAGTCGCCGCGGCAAGGGTCTTGCCGAGGCTGCTGAAGCCGGCCCCGGCAAGGATCTTGCCGGGGCTGCTAAAACTGGCTCCTGGCAAGGATCTTGCCGTGGGAACCCGCTTCGTCCCTTTGCTCTTTGTGGTTTGGCTTTGGGCTTCAGTCTTACCCTGGCTTACCTCCCTGGCCTTGCTTGGTGCGGCGGTGCCCGTGGCTCAGACTACCCGTGCACAGTCATAGCGGTACAAAAAGTGTACCCCCCTTTTTGTACACCGACAATGCGCACTCTAGGTGTGTCATGAATAATATCGCAGGGCAAGACAGTCTCTGTGCCGTACACCATGATAAAAGGTGTATATCCGGTCATACGATTGGGCATGGTCCGCAGACCCCAGAGTACGGTCTCGAGCTCTTCGGCCCAATGTTTATCCGACTCCCGTAGGGAGCGCACTAGTCGGGGTTTAATGCCGCTCATATTCAGACCATTGGCCCGTTCGACTTGACCATTTGTTTGAGGGTGGTATACAGAAGCGTAGTCGAGTTTTATACCCAACTTTGCGCACCAATTTTTTACCTCATCAGCTGTGAAATTGGAGCCATTATCTGTGATAATACTATGCGGGACACCACAATGGTGTACTACGCTGGATATGAAATCTATCACGGGTCATGCTTCAGCTGTTTTTACTGGCTTGGCTTCTATCCATTTAGTGAATTTGTCCACCATCACCAGTAAGTATTTTTTTATGACTTCCCCCTTTAAGGGGTCCGACCATATCAAGCCCCCAGACCACAAAAGGCCAAGTAATGTGGATTGTTATCAGTGCGGTGGGAGGCATGTGACTTTGATTTGCCAAGAGCTGGCAGCCAACACAATGTTGGACTAAGGTTTGGGCATCTTCTCGGGCAGTAGGCCAGTAAAAGCCAGCATGAAAAGCTTTGCCTACGAGCGCCCTAGCTGCGGCATGGTGACCGCCCATTCCAGCATGTATTTCAGTGAGAATTCGCCTTCCCTCATCTTCTGAGATGCACCTTTGGAGAATACCAGATGTACTTTTCTTGTATAGTTCACCTTCGTGTACTTTGTAGGCTTTTGAGCGCCGGACTATGCGGCGGGCCTCATTCTGGTCATCGGGGAGTTCCTGTGTATTAAGGTAAGCTAGGAAAGGCTCTGTCCAGGGGGATATAACAGCCATGATTTCATGAGCCGACGGAGTTATGTCCATGCCTGGCTCTCCCATGACTTCGTGATTGGGTGCGGCTGGGGGTATGTTCGGATCTGTATTCGTATCGCCGCTCGCGTCCTGCCATGTTACTAATGGATTGAACAACCGTTCCACAAATGTGTTCGGCGGGACGGGGTCGCGTTTAGCTCCCATGCGTGCGAGTACGTCGGCTGCCTGGTTATTATCTCGGGCTATGTGATGGAATTCCAACCCGTCCAATCGAGCCGACATTTTTAGTATGTGTCGGTGTACTAAAGTAGGAGTACCATAGTATCCCGACTTGTGCACCGGGCAGTAGCAGCGTCCCATGGTCTGGCTCACCACGCGCCCGCCGAAGCCCACTCTAGACCCTTTTAGGCCATTCAAGAACAAATTATTCAAGTTAAGAGACAAGACCCCGGCAAGAGGAGCTTGCCGGGAAGGCCGCACCAGGCTCAAGGACATCTTTTCAGCACAGGACCCTGGCAAGAGGTGCTTGCCAGGAAGGCCAAAGAACGGCACATTAAGAAGAGATATCGCGGTGCATCATGCGCCCCGGCAGGACCCGAAGCAAGCTTTCGGCTCCGGCAAGGTTGCGACCCCGGCAAGGTGCTTGCCGGGGGAAGCCTACGCTGTGTGCTTGCGCTCCAGCTCATCGGGCCACGCGTCGCCCTGGGGCCCCTCCAAGGGCACATGGCAGATGGTTGTGCAGCCTGAGGGACACGCTGGCGAGCCGCGGTGGCGAAGCCATCGCCGTGGCGAACGGAGACGCATGGACGGACACTTTTGGGGCGACGGCGAAGGGCATTCAATGCCCTTGTCCCCCACCGTCAGAGTTAGGTGAAGACCACTGTTCATATACTCTTCATGCACTGTTGCAACTACCACCGATTTTACATTTCTACCCTCCTCTACGTTGACACCTGTCTGTGACCCCTTTGAGCTATAAAAGGAGGCCCATGCACAACGTAGAGGGGGTTGGATCCCAGAAGCTTGCTCCCTCCCTCGCTCGGTGTAGCTGGTACTGCAGATCTTCAAGCTCCCGAGCCCAAGGACTCAATACAACTAAAGCAGGAGTAGGGTTTTACGAGTCCACGCAGCCCGAACCTAGGTAAACTGCCCGCGTGTGCTCCTCGATCTGCTCTTCGTGCTCCCTCCGCTCCCTTACCGCAACGTAGAAGGGGCTTCGGTCCCATAGGTGTTCGTGGGCGGTCAGTTTCCCCGACTTCTTTGGCGCGCCAGGTAGGGGGCGTCGAGGTTGTGCAAACCTGATCCGGCGCTCACGCGGGCGCAACCTTCAGCAACCTCTGCAGCTTCATCAACCTCATCGACTGCATCAACATGCCTCCGAAGGAGAAGGCTTCGGAGGTCGGAGGCCCGTCTGCGTTGATCCCACCACCACCAGAACCAACGGCTAGTGGGGTAGACGCGGGTGGAGGGGTGGACGCCGGCGAGGACACTCGCGGCGCCGCCAAGTCCAAGGACAAGACGGACGACCGGGCGAACTCCAAGACCTCGGCGTCCGTGCATGCACCATGTCCCTCTCAGGAGGTGCCGGACCAGCAGCAACGTGGTACAGGAGGTACCATACGCTTGCTGGGACGAGGACAAGCCGGTGGGTCGCGGGATGCTCAAGGCCAACGCGCTGGTACGAGCATGGCGCGGTCGCCGGGGCGAGACCCTGCTCCTTCTAACCCTGTTAGAAGTCCGAGCATATCTCGCTCCTCGCATCGCTCGCCGCCGCTTCCCTCCTCTCCAGCAGAAGCTCTTGCTAGAGCCCAACTGCTCGTCGACTTCCCTCCGGCGGCAGACAAGGCCGAAGAATGGAGGGCGACGATCCAGAGCCTCATCGCCTTCGCCAACAACGACACGCCACAACAACCGGCAATATCGCGGCCGCGGCAAGTCGACCAAACGAAGGCCGATGGAGACAAGACCGCCGGGGGTGCAACTACCGTGCACTCCCCGCCGCGGAAGCAGAAATCGCCACCCCGCCGGATTAATGTCGACGACGACTCCACGGCGTCGTCGGATCCGCGGGCTCGCCGCGATCAGCGCCAAGTCCTCGACGACAGGCGACAAGAGGACGCTCGAACCCGCATCGAGCGTCGAAGAGAAGCCCGAAGACAGTCCGACCAGCGCGCTGGGACTGCTGTCGACGTGCACGCGCCCGGTGAACCAGGCGACTTGCCGTACGAGGCAGGTTGCCCTGCGTTCACCCGAGAGCTGCGGCAGGTCCAGAGGCCCAGCATGAAGAACTTCAAGCCCGACGTACCCGAGAAGTACGACGGCAAGACACACCCCTCGGAGTTCCTCAGCATCTACACCATTGCGGTGCAGGCTGCCGGGGGACGCGACGAGAAGATCCTAGCAAACTACTTCCCGCTCGTGCTCAAGCCAAATGTTAGATCCTGGCTCATGCACTTGCCGGAGAACTCCATATCTTCTTGAGCGGATTTGTGCCACCAGTTTGTTGGTGCCTTCACGGGCGGCCACAAACCCCACGGCCAGGAGAGCGATCTCAACATCCTTGCCCAGAAGGAGGGAGAGTCCCTGCGAAAGTATATCCAAAGGTTCAGCCGCGTCCAGCACAACATCCCCGATGTCCACCCTGTCGCGGTTATCAGCGTGTTCCACCAGAACGTGCGTAACCGCCGGATGAGGGAGGAGATGGCGATGACCAAGATCCGGGACGTCAGCGAGCTTTATGCTCTGGCTGACAAGTGTGCGCGTGCTGAAGAGGGGAGGAGACTCCCCGGGGAATATACTGGAGCAGGAGGAACGGATAGCGAGGATGCCGCCCCGGCAAGGAAAAACCGGCGGCGGAATAACAGGAAGAAGAAGAACAAGGAGGTACTGGTTGTCGAGCAGTCCGGCAAGGAGGCTCCCGCCAAGAAGACACAGGCTGGTGGCTCCGGCAAGGAGTCCGCCCCTGTAGCGGCAGCCGACAAGCAGGACGGCTCCGACAAGCAGTACTGCAAGATCCACCGCACCAAGGGCCACGATCTCCAGAACTGCAAGAGGGTAGAGTACCTCGTAGAACAGCAGAAGGCTGAATACGAGCGACGCGACAAGGAGAAGGCCCAAGGGGGCGGAGGAGAGCCCAGCAAGAAGCGGCCATTCAATGGCCGGGGAGGACGCCGCGGCAAGGCCAAGCAGCGGCAAGGAGACAGACCTCTCCGGGGCCGCAACAAGGATGAGGACGAGGATGAAGATGGGGACATGGACGAAGGAGACAACAGCGAGCAGGAGTTCCAGAAGGCCACAGAAGTTCTGTGTGTCGACGGAGGTGCCTCTCTGCACACTTCCCACCGCCAACTCAAGCAGTGGGTACGGGAAGTGAATGCAGCTGAGCCACCTGTCGAGTCACGCAGGCTGCTGAAATGGTCTGGCACGCCCATCATCTTTGACCTTGAGGACCACCCTGACCGCACAACAGCGGTCGGGTGTTTGCCGATGTTGGTTTCACCAACTATCCGCAACCTCAAGGTCACCAAGATGTTGGTTGACGGCGGGGCCGGCCTCAATTTGATCTCCTCCGCTGTGATCAAGAAACTGTAGATTCCCGACAGCGAGCTCGAGGAAACCGGGTCGTTCCAAGGGATCAACCCGGGAAGGAGCAAGCCAAAGGGGAAGATCACGCTGCCGGTGACCTTTGGCGGAGAGCTTAACTTCAGGACGGAGAGGATCACGTTCGACGTTGCCGATATCCCATTACCATATAATGGGATACTTGGCCGTCCTGCGCTCGCCAAGTTAATGGCAGCTTCCCACTACGCGTACAACATACTCAAGATGCCGGGGACGATAAGCGTCATCTCTGTCCCCGGCGACAAGAAGGATGCGCTTATCTGCGCCGACAAGATCTACCGGGATGCAGCAGTCGCGGCAGACAGCAAGGCACTTGCCGCTGAAGCTCCCGGGGGGAAGACCAAGACCAAGTCCGGCAAGAGCTCTGGGGCCCAATCCGGCAAACGCACCTCTTCGGAGTGCTGTGCTGCCGTCGAGGACGCACCATCGAGCTCCACCGGCAAGTGCAAGAAAGGAATGGCGGCTCCACCGGCAACCAAGAAGGTGTCCGCCAAGGAGGACGACACTGGTGGTACCTTCACCATCAGTGCTACGCTCGACCCCAAATAGGAAAGCGCGCTCGTTGCCTTCCTGCGGGCGAATGTCGACGTGTTCGCATGGCAACCGTCTGACATCCCCGGCGTTCCCAGGAAGGTAATTGAGCACAAGCTTGATGTTTGTCCTCACGCGCAGCCCGTCAAGCAGAAGGTCAGGAAGCAAGCTGTGGAGCGCCAAGAGTTCATTGCCGAAGAGATAAAGAAGTTGGAAGCAGCAGGCCTGGTCAGAGGTGTACTACGTCCCACGTGGTTGGCCAATCCGGTTGTCGTGCAAAAGGCTAATGGGAAATGGAGGCTTTGTATAGACTTCACTGACGTGAATAAAGCTTGTCCCAAGGATCCTTTTCCCTTGCCGCGCATCGACCAGATTGTTGACTCCACGGCTGGATGTGAGTTGCTTTCATTTCTCGATGCATACTCAGGTTACCACCAGATATTCATGGCTAAGGAAGATGAAGAGAAAACTGAATTCATTACTCCATGCGGCACATACTGCTTCATACGCATGCCCTTTGGATTGAAGAATGCAGGATCAACATTTGCAAGGGTGGTCCACACTGCTTTTGAGCCACTGATACACAGGAATGTAGAAGCCTACATGGATGATGTAGTGGTCAAGAGCAAGAGCAAGGATAGCCTGATTCAAGACCTAGGAGAAACCTTTGAGAATCTGCGCAAGATACAACTCAAGCTGAACACCGAGAAGTGCGTCTTCGGAGTCCCCTCCGGCACGCTTCTCGGATTCTTTGTGTCCCAGAGGGGGATTGAAGCCAATCCCGACAAGATAAAAGCCATCGAGCAGATTGAAGCCCCGAAGCGGGTCAAGGACGTAAGGAGACTCGCTGGTTGTGTGGCTGCCCTCAGCAGGTTCATTTCAAAGTCTGCAGAACGCACCCTGCCTTTCTTCAAAATCTTGAAAAAGGCAGGTCCTATGAAATGGACTCCGGAAGCGGAGGCGGCGCTGCAAGACTTGAAAGGATACATGTCCTCCACTCCAATACTTGTCGCACCTAGGCCACAAGAGAAGTTGCTGCTGTACCTAGCGGCAACCAATCAAGTGGTTAGTGCTGCGTTAGTAGCGGAGAGGGAGGCGGATGAGGAACCCACGTCACCGGCAAGCGCATCCAGCGACAAGCAGGGGGCTTCCCTGACAGGCTCTGGCCCCGACAAGGACAAGTCTGCGCAGGAACAAGGAGAAGTGCGAAAGAAGATGGTGCAGCGCCCAGTTTATTTTGTGAGTTCCCTCTTGCAGGGTGCTAGATCAAGATACTCTGGGGTGCAGAAGTTGCTTTTCGGCCTCCTCATGGCCTCAAGAAAGCTGCGCCATTACTTCCAAGCACACGGGATAACAGTGATCACTCGCTTTCCGTTGAAGAGGATATTGCAAAATCCAGAAGCAACAGGCAGGATCGTCGAGTGGGCATTGGAGCTGTCAAGCTTTGGTCTCAAGTTTGAGGGTACTTCAACCATACAGAGCAGAGCTTTGGCAGAATTCATAGCAGAGTGGACACCAACACCAGATGAAGAAGTTCCAGAGACAAGCGTCCCCGTCCAAGAAGCAAGCCAAGAGTGGATAATGTACTTTGATGGTGCTTTCTCGCTGCAAGGCGCCGGTGCTGGCGTGTTACTCATAGCGCCCACCGGAGAACACCTCAAGTATGTTGTTCAAATGCACTTTCCCAAGGAGCAAGCGACAAACAATACTGCTGAGTATGAAGGTTTGCTTGCCGGCCTCAGAATTGCGGCCGAACTTGGGATCAAGAAGCTGATTGTGCGGGGAGACTCACAATTGGTAGTCCGACAAGTAAACAAGAGTTACCAGAGCCCTTTGATGGAAGCTTATGTTGATGAAGTGAGGAAGCTTGAAGAACACTTTGAAGGCCTGCAAATGGAGCATGTTCCGAGAGCTCAGAATGATATCGCAGATGGCCTCTCAAAGTGTGCTGCAAAGAAGTTACCTGTGGAACCAGGGACCTTCGTGCTCAAGCTAACTCAGCCGTCCGTTACACCATCAGTTGGGCAAAGCAAGAAGAGGAAGTTGGTCTCCGGCGACTACTTGCCGGCGGACCTTCCCGAAGCTTCCGCCAAGATCCCCAAGATCAGCAACCAAAATGCTGAGGAACAGTATGCTCCTGCGGACCCAAGGGTCTGTACAGTTGAAGCAGGCGTTCCCGACAAGCCTTGCCCCGGCGGGTTTGCCGGGGAACCCTCAGCTCCGGCAGAGCCGCAGGTTCTTACCGTAGAAGCTGAGGTTCCCGCAGCAGCACTGATGCCTTTAGTCCTTGTTGTTGAGCCTCAGGCTCCAGCATGGGCACAGCAAATCGTCCGTTTTCTTTAAACTGGAGAACTTCCCGAAGAACCAGAAGAGATAGAAAGAATAACCAGACAGTCAAGTATGTACCAGTTCATCGACAACGAAGTATACAGAAGAAGACTCAACGATGTCAGGTTGAAGTGCATTTCCCGGGAAGATGGACAGAAGCTGTTGGCAGAGATACATGGAGGCATATGTGGCCACCACATTGGCACAAGAGCACTTGCCGGGAAGGCGTTCCGTCAAGGGTTCTTTTGGCCAGAAGCCCTCCAAGATGCAACTGCACAAGTAACCAAGTGTGAAGCGTGCCAGTTCCATGCCAAGAAGATTCACCAGCCAGCTCAAGCTCTCCAGACAATCCCTTTGTCCTGGCCCTTCTCGGTCTGGGGGCTTGACATCCTCGGCCCCTTTCCCCGCGCAGTCGGGGGCTTTGAGTACTTGTACGTTGCAATCGACAAGTTCACAAAGTGGCCAGAAGTGGAACCAGTGAGGAAGGTGACAGCACAGTCAGCAGTCAGGTTCTTCAGGTCAATTGTTTGCCGTTTCGGAATCCCTAACAAGATCATCACCGACAACGCCACGCAGTTCACAAGCCGCACCTTCATGCAGTACGTCCAAGACCTTGGCGCCAAGGTCTGCTTTGCTTCTGTTGCTCACCCGAGGAGCAATGGTCAAGCAGAGAGGGCAAATGCTGAAGTGCTGCGTGGGCTCAAGACAAGAACCTTCGACAGGCTGCACAAGTGCGGAAGAAACTGGATAGAGGAGTTGCCGGCGGCTCTTTGGTCGATCAAGACGACACCAAATCAAGCCACCGGACAGACACCCTTTGCTCTTGTCTATGGAGCAGAGGCAGTTCTCCCCACGGAACTCGTATACGGGTCTCCTCGAGTGCTCTCTTACGATGAGCTCGAGCAAGAGCAACTGTGGCAAGATGATGCATTGCTCCTCGAGGAGGAACGTCTCCAGGCTGCTGTACGAGCTGCTCGATACCAGCAAGCCTTGCGTCGCTATCATAGCCGCAAGGTCAAGGCCAGGAGTCTCGAGGAAGGCGACCTTGTTCTTCGGCGCGTTCAGTCCACCAAGAACTCCAACAAGTTGACGCCGAAGTGGGAAGGCCCTTATCGGGTGAGACAAGTCACAAGGCCCGGCGCTGTCCGCCTTGAGACCGAAGAAGGCTTTCCAGTGAGCAACTCCTGGAATATAGAACATCTTCGCAAGTTTCACCCATAAGGCGCGGTTGCCGTGATTCGCTCCGGCAACCACCTTTTGTACAAGTCTTGCCGCTGTTGCATGTAAACCTTTGTACAAAGCCGGGCGCAGACCCCGAGCACCAGTAAAAACTTTTGTGCTTCGCACTGTTTGTCATTTCATGCTTTTCTTCTTACTTGCATGCATCATCTGACACCTTGTGCAGCACACATCCCCGGTAAGCAACAACAAGCCGCAAGGCTCCATACTTGTGTTTCCTCCTCTTTTCCTTTCTCTCTTAAACAGAAGAAGTGTTCCTCGCGCACAAGTTTGCTGGGGGGCAAGGAGATGGAGGCATGGACCAAGTGCTGTTCAAGAAAGGAAAGCCTTGCCGGGAAGCGAACAATCCATGAAAGCTAAGTTACCAGAATTTGAGCAGTTCAAATTTTTAAAATTCTTAGTTATCTTCCTTGAACAACCGCACTTTGTATGGAAAACCTGTGCGCGGAGGAACCTACCCGTGGCTAGCCACACCCTTACCTTGTTTCGAGCACGCTCAACGGCTTAAGTGAGCTGCGACAAGTGTCGCGCCCTTACTTCGTTTTCGAGTTCGCTCAGCAATCTAAGTGTGCTGCGACTAGCTGCGGCGAGGTTTCTTGCCGGCAAGGGCATTGCCAGCAGGCTGCTAAGAGTCCAGCACTCAGCGCTCGCGGCAAGGGTCCCTTTGCCGGCGAGTTCCCTAAAAGCGTAGGGTGGAAAGCATACAAAGTGAAAGGACTAAAGCAAGGGAGATAACACTGCATTGATCATCCAAAATAAAAGTATATATTACAGAGATAACTTGCCACTGTTCTAATCAACTACTACCCATGACTTAATCGACAACGGCAAGGAAAGCGGGAAGAAAGAAGCCTAGTCTCTACGGTCTCCATCGACCCTCTGGATCTTGCCCGCCTTGGCTACGATGTGGGAAACTTGCGACTTCAACGCCTCCTTATCAGCCTCGGGCGGCAGGGTCCGGAGGACGTTGACAAGGTTGATCCCAGGGTTGCGGTAGACGATCTTCGACAAGACCCGCTCCATGGTACCCATGCAAAGCCGGCGCGCCTCATCAGCCAGCTGCGTGGGGATCCTCTCCCGTAGCCGCGCGAGCGCCGGCGCCACTCCCCTGAAGAACAGGCTCAGCTTGGCGCTGTGGGGGAGGCTCTCGTCGGGGGAGTATCCAAGGTGCTCCGCCCTCAACGCCACCATCTCCATGTCGATGTTGGCGGCGGAGGCGACGAGCTCATCAGTCCACTGCTCCACCGTCCGCTGGAAGTTGTTTTGCGAGACGGCGGCGCTCTCCAGCAAGAGCCTCTCAGTACGGAGTTCGTCCTTCAGCTTCGTCTCGCGGTCTCGGGCGGCGTCGAGCGAGTCGGTGAGAGTGGAAACTTTCAGCTCTAAGTCAGCAATGGAGTCCCTGGCGTCAGTGAGCTCTTTGCCCTTCTCGGAAAGGCGGACTTGCAGCTCCGAGTTGGTATGGGCATCCTTCTCCCGCACCACGTTGAGCGCAGTGACCCTGTCCTCGCTCGCCTTCAGGTTTAGCTCCATCTGCGCCACCCTGGCCTCCAGATCCCTCTTGGCGGTCTCTACGGCAGCGGCGGCATCCCCCGCCTCCTGCAGAGCCCCGCCAATGGCCTGCTCACGGGCGGTGAGGTCGTCCTCGTGGCTGTCGAGGTCGACCTTCCGCTGGTTGAGCTCTCCCTCCCGCCGAGACAGCTCCTCGGCGGCCAGTCGCTGCTGCTCCTCCACCTCGGCCTTCTCGAGGAGGAATGCTTGGTGTGCTCCAGCAAGCTCTTCGCACTCCTCCGCCAAGTTTCAGAGGGCCGCCTGGTTGGCGGCACGGAGCTCCGCAGCACGCTTCTCCAAATCAACGCCGGCCTTGGCAGCCAGAGCCTCTCGGGACTCCAGCTTGGCTTGCCTGGCCTGGTACAAACCCAGGAGTCGACGCAGGAGCTTCTCCTCTTCGGGCTCGTCGCTGTTGCCGGGCGCGTCGACAACCTTCAACCCGGCGGAGGCGAGAACTTCTCCGTCGAAGATCTCCCCCTCCGCTGGTGTCCTTGATGATGACGCCCACGGGACTTGGATGAAGACCCCGTTGGCAGCCTCCAGATATACACCCGACCCAGGTGCGGAGGCGGAGGGGTCGGTGGCCGGTGCAGCGTCCGACGCTCCCCGTCCTCCGGGCCCGCGGTATGGTCACCGGTCCCTTCCCCAGCCGCGGCGTCGGCGGCTGGGGCAGTCTCCTCGGCGCCAGCCATTCCTTCCGCGGCGGTGCCGTCGCCAGTTTTGCCGCGCACCTCCTCCTCAGCGATGGTTTCCGTCTCCATCGGCTCCAGGGCGGGCGGGTCTAGCAACAGAAGACAAAGAAAAGAAAGATTTGTCAAGCAAATATCCAAAAAAGAAGAATCCAAGAAGAAGAAAGTACAAGGGTTTACCTGCGCGGGCCTCTTCGATGACGGGGTCCCTCGCCGGGGGGCTCTCCCTTGGTGGCGTAGTAGTGGTTCCCGCTGACGGAGGGCCGCTTGGGCCCTCCCGTGGCGGGGTGCTCACCCTTGTCGGGCTGCTCGCCCTTGGCGGGGTACTCGCCCTTGGCGGAGTACCCGTCCTTGCCGGAGCACTGTCCCTCGCCGGGGAGCTCATCCTTGGCGGGGAGGGTGGAGCAAGCGGCTCGTCGGGGGCAACCTCCTGGTGCTCCTGCGGCTGCGGCTCCACTTCTGCACAAGACAACAAGATATCAACAAGGATAACAACCTCAAGCGCGCCCGCCGAGCAGAAAAGTGAACACAAAGCTTACGCTGGGGGCTGCGTTGGGGGCTGCTCTCCGGAGCAGCAGGCTGGTCCGGCAAGCCTGTCGCTGGTGCGTCACCTGCCGCTGCGATGGGCTCGTCGTCCTAGATGTTAACCACAGGGATCTTGGCCCTCTTCCCCATCCGCTGGGTCAAGGTCCTGGAAACCGAACAAGATCAGAATTAGAACCAAGCAAGAAAAACCAAAACAAAACCAAAGGTAATAGAAATTGCAAGTACTTACTCTTCCTCCTCTTCGTCGGATCCGAGGGCGGAGAATTCAAACTCCGCCTGGCGCGCTCCAGCGCGAGGAGCTGGAGGAGAAGGCTCCCTCGGGCGCTTGGCGGGCTCCGGGGTTGTGGGCTGTGAAGACCCGGCACCAGTCGTCGCCGAGGACCGAGGGGCAGAAGGGGCACCAGAGCCACTCCGGGAAGATCCCCCTCCGCTTGTCGCTCGGGCACGGGGCGCCTCCTTGACGACCTCGCTCGTCGTGGTGGCACGCGTCGCACGGTGCTTCGGCTGCTGTCGAGGCGCTTGTGGCCTCGTTGTCTCAGCGGCCTTGCGGAGGCGCTTCTTCTGTTGTTGCGGAGGGCTTGGCGGTGGCGGAGAGTTCTCCGAGGATGAGGAAGCGTCGTCGTCGAGGTTTAGTGACCCGCCCGAGTCTTCGTCGGAATCGCCCGATTCGGCGTCCTCCTCGGCGGGCTCACTGGACTCAGAGCCTTGCCCGGCAGCCCCGCTCGTCCCGGCAGGCTTCCCGGCAGGCTCCCCGGCAAACTCCTCGGGCGCAATCTTCAGCAGCTTGAGGATTTCCGCCTCCTCGGCTTGGCTCACTGTGTCCGCTGCCTCTGCTTCATCCATGGTGTATCCAAATTCGCCTGCGGCCGCAGCTGCGGCGGCCTCCTCCATTCTGGAGGCAATGTATGCAACATCCCGGTCGGTGGTCTCCCGGGTGAGTCCCTTCTTCTCCTCGGCGTTGCATGGCTTTTCGACCAGGTTGTCGAAGAAGGCCTGCGCGGTCTCCGCTGAAGGCACCAGCCAAGTGGGGACGACCCCATGGGAGTCGCACTCAGGCATTGCCGCGCGGATGGCACTGAGGGCAGTATTGTTGCACAGAGGAACTACTCCTACCGACGGTCTGAACCACTCCGGGTGCTTGGGGTCATGCTTAAACAGCTCCCGGACCATCCCCTTCAACTCCAAGACGGTGAAATTATAATTCAGCCCGGGGCGCAGCCTCATGCGGTCTGCCGCGTTGCCGAACTCCCAAGCGGGTCTCTTCCTTTCCTTGAGAGGGGCAATGCGGCGGAGGAGGAAATCGGCCCCAACTTCACCCACAGTCAGATTGGCGGCCCGGAGGCGAATGATTCTAGTGAGGGCAATCTGCAACTTGTCATCCTCCGGGGCCAATTCGCTCCAATCCTTGCCGCGCACTATTGCAGTCTGGCGCGGCGAGGTAAACGGCTCGGGCGCATCTTCCAGAACACAGCACCAATCAGCTCTCCACTCCTCCCACTTGCCGCGAAGCTCTCCTTTCAAGTACGCCTCCTTCTTGTTCAGCCTGAAGATCCAGGAGATACCGCCGGAGAGTGGGGATCTGGACTCTACTCTAGGCGTGAAGAAGTGGCGGAAAAGAGCTACATTTGGGTGGACCCCGACGTAGTTTTCGCACAGATGTGCGAAAACGGCCAAGGTGAGAACGGCGTTTGGGGTGAAATCTAAGAGATGGAGCCCGTACGTGTTCATCACATCACAGAAGAACTCCGAATACGGAGGACAGAGACCGCAATGGAAGAATGCAGCGAAATAGTAGTAACCTCTCGGGAACATGTCGACGGCGACGGCGGGGAGGACTCTGGTGCGGGGATGAGCTTTCGTCTCCCTCGCCCAGAACAAGTAGTACTTGTCCCGCAGCTCCCTCGCGCCGAGCCTCGGCGGGAAGACCACCCTCCTTCTCCGCATGGCTGCCAGCTTCGCCGCCTGCTCGGACTTCTCCTTCTTCGCCTTGTCGCTCTTCGCCTTGTCGCTTTTTGGAGCCATGGCGGGGGCGGCAAGGAGGGAGGCGGGGAAGTCGACGGCGCCGCGGATGCTGGGGACGACGGAGGAAGGGAGGAGCTCGGCTCTCTGTCGACCTAAGGGGAGGCAGAGAGCGGCGGGGGTTTCTGGAGATTCAAGGCGCAATGAAGGTAATGGAGGGAAACTGCCCCTACTTCCTCTGCTTTTAAGGGGGGAGTGGGGGACATTTTGCATTTTTCATTAAAGAAACAGGCCACGATCTCTCCCAGGACGCCGCAATCGACGCGTGTCGTTAGGGAGAGATGCAGTGAATCTGGAGTGGGGAACGGCGCGCCGTGGGCCGCGTGTGCCCGTGCACTGTTCTAGGCCTGGCCCAACAGCGCTCGGCACCGTGTGTGGCCCAGGCCCGAGGGCTCCTGTCGGTGTACTAAAGTAGGGGTACCATAGTATCCCGACTTGTGCACCGGGCAGTAGCAGCGTCCCATGGTCTGGCTCACCACGCGCCCGCCGAAGCCCACTCTAGACCCTTTTTGGCCATTCAAGAACAAAGTATTCAAGTTAAGAGACAAGACCCCGGCAAGAGGAGCTTGCCGGGAAGGCCGCACCAGGCTCAAGGACATCTTTTCAGCACAAGACCCTGGCAAGAGGTGCTTGCCAGGAAGGCCAAAGAACGGCACATTAAGAAGAGATATCGCGGCGCATCATGCGCCCCGGTAGGACCCGAAGCAAGCTTTCGGCTCCGGCAAGGTTGCGACCCCGGCAAGGTGCTTGCCGGGGGAAGCCTACGCTGTGTGCTTGCGCTCCAGCTCATCGGGCCACGCGTCGCCCTGGGGCCCCTCCAAGGGCACGTGGCAGATGGCTGTGCAGCCTGAGGGACACGCTGGCGAGCCGCGGTGGCGAAGCCATCGCCGTGGCGAACGGAGAAGCATGGACGGACACTTTTGGGGCGACGGCGACGGGCATTCAATGCCCTTGTCCCCCACCGTCAGAGTTAGGTGAAGACCACTGTTCATATACTGTTCAAGCACTGTTGCAACTACCACCGATTTTACATTTCTACCCTCCTCTACGTTGACACCTGTCGGTGACCCCTTTGAGCTATAAAAGGAGGCCCATGCACAATGTAGAGGGGGTTGGATCCCAGAAGCTTGCTCACTCCCTCGCTCGGTGTAGCTGGTACTGCAGATCTTCAAGCTCCCGAGCCCAAGGAATTAATACAACTAAAGCAGGAGTAGGGTTTTACGTGTCCGCGCGGCCCGAACCTGAGTAAACTGCCCGCGTGTGCTCCTCGATCTGCTCTTCGTGCTCCCTCCGCTCCCTTACCGCAACGTAGAAGGGGCTTCGGTCCCATAGGTGTTCGTGGGCGGTCAGTTTCTCCGACAGTATGGCATTGCGATAAGCTGGCATTTTTTAATCCTTCGCATCAAAATCCCCATTGATTTGGGAGATGGCGAGGTTTGCGTCTTCGCGTACCTTGAGGCATTGAATGCCCATGGATACGGCTAGTCGGAGACCATGCAAAAGGGCCTCATATTCAGCCGCATTACACGAGTCCGTATACATAATCTTTAAAATGTACCGAATTGTATCCCCTCTTGGAGATATTAGTATCACACCGGCCCCCAATCCGGATAGCATTTTGGAACCGTCGAAGTACATTGTCTAGTGGGAGTATGAGCCATACTCTTTAGAGAGTTCAGCTTCGGTCCATTCTGCGACGAAGTCGGCCAACACCTGGGATTTAATATTCCGACGCGGTTTGTAAGATATTTCGAGCGGTAGGAGCTCAATAGCCCATTTAGCTATGCATCCCGTGGTGTCTTTATTATTGATAATATCATTGAGTGGTACCTCGGATGCCACTGTGATCGAGCACTCTTGAAAGTAGTGCCGGAGAGATGACATGAAGACTGCATAGGCATTTTTTTATAGTGGGGGTACCGTGATTTACACGGTGTGAGAACCTTGGATACATAGTATACGGGCTTTTGAACGGGGAATTTATGTCCCTCTTCGGCTCGTTCGACGATGAGCATGGCGCTCACCACCTGGTGAGTGGCTGATATGTACAGCTGCATTGGTTTGCCAACATCGGGGCGGCCAGGATTGGGTTGCTTGATAGCAAAGCTTTTATTTCTTCCAATCCGGTTGTGGCCACATTTGTCCATTCAAAATTGTCAGTGCGCCGTAGCAATCTGTAAAGTGGCAATGCTTTTTCTCCTAACCTGGTGATGAAGCGGCTTAAAGCTGCTACGCAGCCTGCTCGTTTTTGCACTTGCTTGAGATCGGTTGGTATTTTGAGTTCTGACAGGGCCCGGATTTTAGTTGGGTTAGCTTCAATTCCTCTATGGGATACAATGAACCCTAATAGCTTTCCGGCTGGAACGCCGAAGACACATTTTCTGGATTGAGCCTTATGTCATATTTTCGGAGGATGGTGAACGTAAGGCGGAGATCATCCACGAAGGTTTCGACGTGTTTGGTCTTTATGACTACGTAGTCAGCGTATGCCTCCACAGTTTTGCCAATTTGTTTTTCTAAGCATGTTTGAATCATGCGTTGATATGTGGCGCCAGCGTTTTTGAGTCCGAAAGGCATAGTGTTGAAACAAAAAGGGCCATATGGTGTAATGAATGCCGTTGCGGCCTGATCGGATTCTTTCATCTTCATCTGATGGTATCCTGAGTAAGCATCAAGGAAGCACTGTGAGTCATGTCCGGACGTTGCACCGACAATTTGGTCAATGCGAGGCAAGGGGAAGGGATCCTTTGGGCAAGCCTTATTCAAGTCTGTGAAATCGGCACAGAGGCGCCAGGATTTATCCTTCTTTGGTACCATGACTAGGTTGGCTAGCCAGTCCGGATGTTTGATTTCTCTGATGAATCTGGCTTCCAATAGTTTGGCTAACTCTTCTCCCATTGCTTGTCTTTTGGGTCTAGAAAATCATCGCAGTGACTGCTTGACTGGTTTGAACCCTTTTATAATATTGAGGATGTGTTCGGCCAGCCTACGTGGGATTCCTGGCATATCTGAAGGGTGCCAGGCAAAAATATCCCAATTTTCCCTAAGGAAGGCGTGTAACGCGCTGTCTACCGTCGGATCCAGCTGTGCCCCGATGGATGCTGTTTTATTAGGGTCCGTTGGGTGCACTTGAAATTTGATGATTTCTTCAGCGGGTTTGAAGGAGGTAGACTTTGATCTTTTGGCGAGGATGACATCGTCGGCATCCACCTTTGATCATAGGGTAGTTAATTCTTCAGCCGCGTGAGCTTCGAATAATACCTCTAAGGCTAAGGATGCCGTTTTGTTTTCGGTGCGGAGTGCTCTATCCGGGTCACTTATTATTGTGATCACCCCATTGGGCCCTGGCATTTTAAGCTTCATGTAACTGTAATGGGGTATAGCTTGAAAGCGTGCGAAAGCATCCCGTCCTAGAAGTGCGTGGTATTCGCTGTGAAAGGGCACAATGTGAAAGAGTAGTTCCTCCAATCAGTAGTTGTCGGGTGAGCCGAACACTACATCGAGCTTAATGCTTCCCGAACACTTGGCCTCGCGGCTTGGTATAATTCCCCTAAAGGTTGTATTGGTGTGCTCAATGCAGGATTTTTTGACCTGCATTTTTGCAAGCGTTTCCTCATATATGAGGTTTAGTCCGCTTCCTCCGTCCATAAGTACTTTAGTGAGGCGAAAGCCATCTACTATTGGGTCCAGTACAAGAGCTGCTGATGCTTGGACCGGTCGGATTCAGGGTGCGTCTTCGGCAGAAAAACTGATGGCCGTGTCGCTCCATGGGCTTGCAGAGCTAATTTGGTATACCTCGGCAAGTTCGCGATTTGCTCTCTTGAGACAGTTATGGGAGGAGAACATCTTGAAGACAGTGAGGATATTGGTGTCATTCTCCCTTGGTGCGGTAGTGGCTAGAAGTGCCATACCGCTTTTTGCTACCTGCCAGAGTACCCGACGTGCTCTAAGACGATGGTTTGGGACATTATCCGGGGTTGCATGTATTTGGCAAGGTGTATCGAGTAGTTTGTCCAGTACGGACATGTGCCTTGAAATAGGCTTGTTCTTCTTGCCAATAGGAATGCTATCGGCTGACCAACTAGGGTAAGTCTGTTTAGCTTTGGTAACGTACTGTTCGGAGATGGACCATTCCAGAGGTGTATTTTGGGCTTTCCAAGTATTTTCCATTGCGTAGTACTTCCGTACTAACTACGATAGTTCTTTGAAACTCAGAACACGACGTCGATTGAGGGCGTTCAAGACTCCCTCGTCCGTGCAATTGCGGTGAAATAAAGAGACGGCTTTGTCATCGCAGCAGTCCCTGATCTTGTTTTCGACAATTAAGAATCTGGCCCAGAAGTGGTTGGTCGTTTCCCCGGGCTGTTGTTGTATGTTCGTGAGATCGTCTATGTCCGGGATTCCTGATTTACTTGAAGACTTTTTCCCAGGGTGGGTGGGTGTTGGTAATTTTAAATCCCAACCCAGAGTGATATTCGGGGTTTTAACAACCTCTGTTGGTGACAAATCGATGTATATAACTTTTGCGCTATAATGAATGTGAGCGACTTTTACCTCCTGTGTGACTGTTTAGGTAAATCTGAAAGTTTCCAGTCGTTGGCTTCAACCCCCACATACATAGTACTGGGGTGTTCGGTCATATGCATATACACTCTTTATCCAACATCTTGGTCCGTGTAGGAAGTGTATGCGGAGCGAACGAGGCAATCAGACTATGCGGCGTTATTGCTTTCACCTAGTCATAGGAGTTTGACAGGTGGGACTAAGTACTAGCCACTGGTGCGGATATGATATTTCCGAATTAAGGTATCCAATTGCACCTGGCTGGGCGAAAAAAACAACCCTTCGTATAACACAAGGTAGATCTCTATCGATTTTAGTATAAAACTAAGTCATCAGATTGCGAACTAGGTTCTCACATATCATGATGGTCAGTTTTCGTCTTTCTTTACTGAGGTACTTGACTGGACGAGCCAGAAGTACAATCGCAGTAGTTCTCCCTTACAGCCTAGCCGAACAATCGGGAACGTAGGGGTAAGTATAGAAGCTGGGCAACCCAACTATTAACCCAAGACATGATTCAGAACTGATGCATATATGGCAAACATCTAGGACGCCGAACACTCCTTATAGGTGTTCGGACTTTTCAACATATACCGGGCTGAATACAACCCCTGGTAATGGACCCTAGTGACAAGGCACATGTGGCAATCTATCGTGGGGAGAGAGCATAGATGGTGAGTGAATAACACTCCAAACATAATATAAGCCAACCTGTTCTTATACTATCCCGTTTTAGTACAGCGAGCCGTAAGCTTACAGATAATGCCGATGACTTTCCTGGACATTTTACATGCCAGAAAAGTACAAAACACACAGAGAAAAAAGGTTTACACAGGGTCTTAATCTAAAAAGAAACCTTAGCTCGGGTCCCTGCTGCACGTCTACGCTGTTTTCTCCTTTGTGATGTGTCCTTGAAGGGGGGAGTATGATGGCCATCTATAAAATAGAAAAAAAAATAACCTGGAAAAGAAAAGAAATCCAGTGTGGCCATAAACAAAATCTGGTTCGTTTAATGAACCTTGAAAGATAATTTTAGAGTCCGAATAGGGTCGGGCCGAACTATGGACTATTTGCATGCAGTGTGCCCCAGCGCCGCCCAAGGGATTTTGAGGGCATAATTATGTATACGAGGCACGTATGCTATCACCTTATGGGGTAGTCGATGGGGGCGTAACTGCTAATCTAGCCCAGGCTCATCTGAGCTGCCGCACTGACGCGTATGCCGGACACGTTTAACCGTGTCCGCGGTTTTAACGATCGATAAGTTGTCTGGCTTGAATAGGCTGTTTTGGACTTCGGTTGCTAGGGCCGCAGTGTCCTCTTCCGTACGAAGAGAGTGCTCCATATTTCCATTGACCGTGATGACGCCACATGGTCCAGGCATTTTAAGCTTTAGATAGGCATAATGTGGGACTGCATTAAAGCGGGCGAAGGCCGTTCTTCCGAGTAGTGCATGATAGCCACTTCGGAATGGAGCTATGTCGAAGATTAACTCTTCGCTTCGAAAGTTATAAGGAGAGCTGAATACGACCTCCAGTGTTAAAGAGCTCGTGCAGCGGGCTTCTACACCCGGTATCACTCCTTTAAAGGTCGTGCTGCTTGGCTTTATTCTTGACGGGTCGATCCCCATCTTGCGAACAGTGTCCTGATATATCAGATTGAGACTGCTGCTACCGTCCATAATGACTCGAGTGAGATGGTATCCATTGATTATTGGGTCGAGCACTAGGGCAGCCGAACCCCCATGAAGGATACTAGTCGGATGAACCCTGCGATCGAATGTGATCAGACATGCCGACCATGGGTTGAATTTGGGGGCAACAGGCTCGACGGCGTAGACATCTCGTAGTGTGAGCTTGCGCTCCCTCTTTGGGATATGAGTGGCATATATCGTTTTCACTGTTTTGATCTCTTGTGGAAATTTCTTCTGTCCCCCTGTATTCGGCTGGCAAGGTGCATCTCCGTCTTCGTTGTGAGGTCCCTTCCCCTTGTGTCCGGCATTGAGCTTGCCGACCTGCTTGAAGACCCAACAATTATGGTTGGTATGGTTTGCAGGTTTCTCTGGGGTACCACGGATTTGGTAGGGCCTATCTAATATTTTTTCCAAGCTAGATGGACCATCTTTGTTGCCTTTGAATGGCTTCTTCCTTGACCGGGTCTGGAACCGCTGAATCTGGCGTTTACCGTTGTATCATCTGGACTTCCAGCATTGTTTCGACGTTTGTTTTTGTTATGTCATGGCTTTCCATTATCGTCCCTGACATCATATGTTCCGGGGTCGCTGGTGCTGCTACGAGCTAACCAGCTGTCCTCGCCCGCGCAAAAATGGGTCATGAGTGCAGTTAGGGCTGCCATTGTCCTCAGCTTTTCCTGTCCGAGGTGTCTGGCTAGCCATTCGTCCCGGACACTGTGCTTGAAGGCCGCTAAGGCTTCGGCGTCCGGTCAGACGACGATTTGGTTCTTCTTAGTGAGAAACCGATTCCAAAGCTTATGGGCTAACTCCCTGGGTTGTTGAATTATGTGACTTAGGCCGTCAGCATCTGAGGGCCGGACATAGGTCCCTTGAAAATTGGCCTAAAAAGGATCCTCAAGTTATTCGCAAATCCTAATGGAATTCTCTGGGAGGCTGTTTAGCCAGTGCCTAGCTGGTTCTTTCAGCTTGAGGGGTAAGTATTTTATGGCGTGGAGATCATCTCCGCGAGCCATGTGGATGTGAAGAATAAAGTCTTCTATCCAGACGGCAGGATCTGTCATTCCATCGTACGCCTCAATGTTTACGGGTTTAAACCCTTCTGGAAAGTCGTGATCCAGCACCTCATCGGTGAAGCACAGAGGGTGTGTGGCACCCCTGTATTTTTGCTATGTCATGGCGTATGTCCGATGGTTGTGATGTTCGGTATTGACCCCGAACTGGTATATAACCGCATGATTGGCTTGATAGCCACCGTCTTGTGCGGGAGCACGGTCCCTGGATCCGTAGATGGATCTGGTCTTGCCAGCCTTTTTGTTTAGGTCCTCACCTAGATCTTGTTTCTGGGCCTGAGCCGCATCTTCCTATCCTTTACGGGGTGGGGGTGCGGGCTTGTGCACGCCGTTGCTAGCCACTCTGTCCCATCCACGAGGTGGTCGGTCGGGTTTATCGGCGGTATAGGCGCAGTGGCCTCGTCGTCGATTTCGGGCAGCAGTTTATGCTTGGGATAGCCTTTGGTTTGGTGATTATAGCCATATTTCTGCTCAGCGTCTAGCACTTCATTCCATCTATCATTGAGCGTGTCATGTGTGGCTCGAAGCCGTCTCTGCTGCTTTTTCAGGATCCTCGCGGTGGCAATAAGCCTCCGATGGAAGCGTTTTTGTTCTAAGGGTTCTTCTGGGATGATATATTTGTCATCGCCCAGGCTGACATCCTCTTCCGAGACAGGTTCGTGATTACTGTCTTCGGCACCGCTGTCATCAGACAGCGGTTTCGAACTATGTCCGCTGTCCTCTCACTCATCCTGCTCCATTGCTGGGTGTGCGGGGTCTTCGTCTTGTTCCCGACTGTCACCGTCGTTAGTGACAGTGTTTCTATCTTTTCCTTTGCGGGGTTTAGTTCGGTGCTTCGGGCGCCGACGTTTGGGAGGTTCTTCGACAGGCTTGTCCTTTGCGGGATCATTTTCGCCGTCGCCCTCCTTCTCATTAGGTGTGTCAACCATATACACATCGTATGAAGACGTGGCTGTCCATCGCCCGGTGATGGGCCGATTTTGGTCTAGACCTGCTTCGGCTTCGAGGTCCATCCCTTTGAAGTCTTCGAAATCGTAGTCAAGTAGATCAGTTAGATCTTCGACCGTGGCTACCAAGTGGGTGGTGGGTGGGGAGCAAAATTCTCCATCATCAGCCTCCAGTTCGAACCGGATATAATCCGGTTGTGTGTTCCCAACTAAGGAGAGAGATTTTAACGATTCCAGCACATCACCAAGAGGAGAGTGTCGGAAGGTATCTGCAGCGCCGAATTCGGCAATAGACACCTGATCGAGCTCGAAGGGCACATATATGCATGGTTCGGAACTTGCGGCCGGAGACGAGTTCGGGGTTCCGGTAAGACAGATCCCGCTCAGAGTTGGGTCCGTGTGCGGCTCCAAAGCCATTGAATCTGTGGCTTCCGCGGCGGGGTTGAGCTTCCCGTCCTCGGGTGATGAGATCTGTTCCGGATCTAAGGCCAGAACGGTTACAGGTCCTATATCGTAGTCCGATGATAGAGTTAGGTCATGTTCATCGTGGTGATAGGGAGAGGTCACCGTAGTCTCGAATCTGTCAAAGATCAAGTCTCCGTGGATATCAGCGATGTAGTTGATGCTTCCGAATCTGACTTGATGGCCAGGGGCGTAGCTCTCTACCTGCTCAAGGTGGCCTTCTGTGTTGGCATGGAGCATGAAGCCGCCGAACACAAAAGGCTGGCCGGGAGGGAAAATTCCATCGGTGGCGCCGTCGTGGTCGATGAAGCGATCTATCAGTCCTTCGGTCGACGACATAGTGGAACTCCCAATGAAAGCACCAATGGCGGTGTCAAAACCGGCGGATCTCGGGTAGGGGGTCCCGAACTATGCGTCTGAGGATCGATGGTAACAGGAGGTTGGGGACACGATGTTTACCCAGGTTCAGGCACTCTCGATCGAGGTAATACCCTACTTCCTGCTATATTAATATGGATGAATATGATTACAAGAGTTGATCTACCTCGAGATCGTAATGGCTAAACCCTAAAGTCTATCCTATGAAGATGTTATGATTCTCTTCTCCAGCTACTACGGCCTAAACCCTCCAGTTTATATATGCACCGGAGGGCCTAGGGTTTGTATATAACCGACTTGTAGAGGAAGGAAAGATTACACCCGAACCTAAAACCTGCCATTATACGAATACATGAGTCCTATTCGGATATTTGAGACGATCTTCAGCAATGATCTTCATGGCCCACCAGTCCGGCCCACCACGAGTTATCCAGCCACACGAGGACCCCTCAATCCAGGCCTCCCCCAATCATCATCAAGGAACTCAAGGTAGTCAACACGAGATGGGAATCCGAAAGCAGAAGAGGATGGAGCCTCGGGAAGAGGATCATCATCACTCACGGGACTCCCACGATCATGAAGGCGCTGCTTGAGCTGATTCTTGGAGATGATAAGGCGCTTCTGAACATCATGGTTCTACTGACAGTTGAAAGTGATCCCCTTCATAAGGGAAGACTGAGCCTTGCCTAAGAACGAAGAAAAACGGTTACGAGGCACAATCAAAGAGGAAGGTGCAGAGGGCACAGTTGGCTGAGCACCACCAGAGGACTTCTTTGGCTGAGTATTTGTCTCACGCATATGATTCGTAGGTTTCCAAATAGAGTGCACAACAGTCTTGGCAACCTCAAATGGAGCAACATTATCAATCAGAGCCTGAATGAATGAAGCATGAGGGAATTGGCGTGTCTGAATGAAACTGGAAAGGCAGATCTCATGCCAAATGTAATGAGCTGTGTCTAGAGGCTCAGTAGGTGCATCATGCATACAGACCATCAAATCAATGCAATAGTTGCGAGCCCTTGAATGATCTCCCTTCTTGGGATAGAGAGTGCGAAGCACACACTGATAGATAATGTAGAAGGGAGCACGGGAGATGGATACCTTATTGAGAGGAAGAGTGTAATGCCCAGGATGCGACTATAGCTCCTACGTGTCGAGGCACGAGTTAGAGGCATAATCGCATTCTGGAATGATCGCAAATGTGGTATCTTTGCACAACTCATGTAATGAAGAGGGATGAAAGAGTAAAATAGTTGGCTTACACTCGCCACGTCACACAATTAATTCAACATTCATACATTCATCCAAATAACACAGGGTCCGGCTACAGACGAAATCAAACGAGAAAAGATACCACAACCAGAAGTCCTGATCACCCCTAGTAGGAACCACTACTGATCGTCGGGATACGTCACATACATACGACCACGCTCTTCATTGAACTCCTGGTGAACTTCTTGTCCATCTCATGTGTCGTACTCAGTTGTACCTGCATCTGGTGTGTGTTGAATCTGTGAGTCACAAGGACTCAGCAATCCCATTCCCGGTATCAAAACTAACAAAGCCTTTAGGTGTGGAGAGGTAATAAAGTGGCTGCAGCAAGCACTAAGCAACTAGCTTATGAATTCAGAGTGAGATGAGAATATGTGCCAACGGTCGCCAAAGGTGATCAATAAGTGATCCTAGCTACTCACGTTCAAGCATAACCCCACTGTGTTCACTTTCCGAAAACCCCTTCGAAAAGAGAATATCATGGTTACTCACATAGGTAGTGTAGTCTTAAGGATATGGTGTCACGTTATCTACAACCGGATATTAAAAAATTCCCATCTGCCACATAACCGCGGGCACGGCTTTCGAAAGTTCATAACCCTGCAGGGGTGTCCCAACTTATCCCATCACAAGCTCACGATCCGCGAAGTCGTAACTCCATGTTGGGAAGACCCGAGTATTCTCGGAATCCCGTGCTCAAGATATTTCGATAGAGGTAAAACTAATCCAGCAAGACCTCCCGGCGTGCCGACACCCTGATAGTAGCCGCGCGTATCTCGTCTCGGGCCATGACCGGATAGGTCAGCCTACAGGTAAATACCAGATACCTCGGGTTTCCCCGAGGCGGCCCTGCAGTCTGCCCAATTTGGACCAACACTCATGAGGAGCACTGGCCGGGGTTGTTGATTAAGAACTCGGGTTAATTACTCCCTATGCAAGTTTTAGTTGTTAGGAAAATGGTAAAACCAAAGTTGGGCCTTGCTGGAAAAGCTTTAAGCAATGTGAATTATCGAGGGGGGGGGGCATAAACCCCAACCGTGTTAGGAACGCAAAATCAAGGAACATAACACCGGTTTATCGGGTCCTAAGGTGGCATGAGTGGAACAAAACACCAAGCAGAAGGCCAAGGCTGCCACCCATTACCAATATATATGTGCATTAATTTAATTAAGATATATATTGTGTTATCCCAATAAAACAAGTCCAATACATGGAGCAATCTTCAACTTCACCTACAACTAACAATGATATAAGAGGGGCGGAGCAAAAGCATACTTAGCCATTCAACGGTTTGCTAGGAAGGCGGTTAGAGTGTTTCATGGCAACATAGGAGGGTGATGAGACAAGAATGGGCATCGAGGCATAACTATAGAGCGAGACAACTAGCAAAGCAAAGATAGAGGTGATATCGGGGAACAGTCATCTTGCCTGGGATCCCGCAAGGAAGAAGAACGAGTCCATGAAGAAGACAAACGGAGGTAGTCGAACGAATCCTCACAACTCCAGAACAAAACCGAAGCTAACGAGAGAAGCAACCGGAAAGAAGCAAACCACAAGGTAACACACAAACATAAACATGGCATATGATGCACAACCAAGTATGATGCATGCCCGGTTTAATTATGCATGGCATGGCAAAGTGCACAAACAACACTACAATTTAGGTGGAGCTCAATATGCAATGAGTTGCATATTGATGAGACACCACATTAAAGTATTTAGTTTGCTCTCATTTATTTACAAGACAAGATTAAATGTTGGTTAACATGGCAAGAGGGGAAGCATAAGTAATCTACACTATCTAGGCATTTTAAATGAGGCCGGAAATAACAACAACAATTCCGGAAACTCCCCATGTGCATATTTAGCAATTTTAATGCAAACAACACTTTTAAGCATTTAAATGTTGTTATCATGATGCGGATGACGTATGCAAGTTTGATGCCATTTTTATTAAAAGTTAACATGAACAAGATATGGAGTGACTCGTCACCGTGGTGGAAGGAAAGGGTGACACGACGGCGATAACCGAAATGGTGCCACGGCAACAAATCGGTTCCGGTAACTCGTTGAGATGCCTGCGCAAAAGAAATGGTGGCGTGAGTGTGTCATGCAAGAGATAGGTGGGGTGATCCCGGCAACCGGGTTCCCATAGGTTGGTGGCGAGGCAAACGAGGGGCATCGCAAGCGACGATTCGGGCACGGTGCAAACATACGGTTCATCTCGTACATCACACATTCATCCATTCACGGGCGTCGTCTCAGGGTTATACCTTGGAAGCGAACGTTTTTGGAGGGGTTCGGGTTCGTCGAGGGAAGCAGTCGTACACGGCGCCGGTAGTTGTACACGGGTCTTCGGCGACGGTAGTGGTACACGTTTTCATAGATGTCACGGCGGCGGTAGTCGTTCGGCATCGATTGTCGAGGCACTTGGCGTTCTGTGTAGTCGATCTTGACGGTTCCGAGGGCTCCGGGCGTCGTGGTACTTGTCGTAGGGGTACTTGGCGATCCGAAGGGGTACTTGGCGATTCCATGTAGTCGTACACACGATGCAGTTGAACTTGGCGCAATCCAAGGCGACGGTACTTAATGAACCGGATACAGTCTTAGAGCCACGATCTTTGCCAACAACAGAAAGCGGCAGCGCACGAAGGCAGCGGGGCAATGTCCTCCCCGGATGGAGCTGGGGCAGGAGAACCATGGCGAGGACGAAAGGGACTAGGCGAGCAGGAGGTCGCAATAGAAGAAAGTGGCCGAGAGACGCGGAAGGGAGCTCGAGCGCGTGCTGTGGCAGAGGATGGCCGGGACTAGATGGAGGCACGCGAACGAGCTTGAGGCCGGGGTGCACAGTAGGACACACCGACGGAGCTGAGGGGCCAAAGCCGAAGCGGCGTCCCACTGTGCATGAGGAGGTCGGCGGGCGGAGCAGCTCCGATGGCCGCCACGAAGGCCGGGGAAGCAGGGAGGCGGGGCGGCGATGGAGGTCTCTGGCGCGGAGGAAGTCGGGCGACGGGGCTGCTGGAGTTGGCGTGGGAGGCCAGACGCGGGGGCACAGCGAGGCGCTAGCGCGGAGGATTCTCGCACGGAGGGACGGCGCTCGGCAGCGAGGAGGTCAGGCGCGGAGGCAGCAGCGACGATGAGGTGGTCGGCGGGCGCGCTCCGGGAAGGAGGCGGCGCCGGACGAGGGAGGTGGTCGGCGCTGCGGGAAGGAGAGGGATCGGGTGCGGCAAGCTGCTCGGTCGAGTAGACGAGAGGGAGAGGGAGAGATCGATGGGAGTGGGGTGGTGGCGCGAGGGAGAGAGCGATGGGGAGGCGGTCGAGGCTAGGTTATAGTGCGGCTGGGCTACGGGGGAGGGATGTCGGCCTGGTGGCTAGGAGGCCCAGTAGGGCTGCTGGGAGGCCCAACTAGGCTCTTCTCTCTATCTTTCTTCTTCTTTTAGCAGAAAAATAGAGAGAGTTCAAAGAATTAAGAAAAGATGCCATGAACAAGAATAAAATGATGGGACATATTTGTAAGGCTTTATGGAATATTTCCAACCCAACAAAAGTGGTTCCAACAAAATAGGGGAAGTTAAATCCAAAATTATTTAACTTGCACCAAAGGAGTTTGAATGGAGTTTAGACTTTAGGAGTTTCAAAAATGTTTGGATTTTTGGAGGAACCTCGATAAAATGGATAAGAATTGTGGGCAAGGTTTGGGAGTAGAAAATTGACGTAGAAAAGTCATGGGAATTTGGCAAGTGTGTATTGATGATTCCAAAGCAATGGAATATTTTATAATAGCTCCATAAATATTAGGAGGATATGTTATAAAGAGAAGTCACTCTTCCCTCGATTTAAATGGATCAAAGATCCACACGATTTATTTAGTTGAGTTGCAAAAAATAAAGACATGATGGCACAATGACATGATGCAATGCAAACATAAATAAAGCAAGCACAAATGAAACACCCGGGAAAAAACCCGGAATAGCTGGAAGTCTTCTGGAGCGTCGCTCTTGGGGCGTCACAAAGAGCACGTTCCTCCTTAGTGAGCTGAGAGGGAGGCTTAAAAAGAGAAGCACAATCATCAATCCCCTTGGGCCTATGATGTGGATCATGGCTGTGAATCTGATGGCCAACTCTAGACAAACCCAGAATCTGAATAAACAAGGCATAGGTGACACTAAGCTGAGTATCATCAGTCATCCAGGTGAGGGTGTCGTCTAGAGCAAAGAAGCATGTGGCATAGAATTGGAGTATGGTGGCTTCATTCTAATCACACTTAAAGGTCATTGCCAAACCAAGAGTCATATCATCAATAATTTTGACTGGGCCTCCAGGAAACATGGACGGATTATCACGCAAGAACTGAAGATTCACATATGTGTGAGGAGCAAGACCACGGCTACGAACAAAACTGGAGTAGAGGTCCTACTGCATGCGGGTACGAAAACGAGGATCCTCAGCATCACCCCTCATATCAAATTGGTTGATATCCCGGCGAAACTCAAGGTATTGACCAGTCCCCACGGTTGTGAAATCATGGATGGGGCGATCCCAGCTGAAAGGAAGCTCCATGGAGATGTGACGACCATGTGACACGGGCATTGCGGCACCACGGACCTGAGGAATGGAGGCCCTTCGAGTGCCTGGTTTTGACTGTCCAACAATGTGTCGTTGTCGGTGTCAAAACCGGCGGATCTTGGGTAGGGGGTCCTGAACTATGCGTCTGAGGATCGATGGTAACAAGATGCAGGGGACACAATGTTTACCTAGGTTCAGGCCCTCTCGATCAAGGTAAAGCCCTACTTCCTTCTATATTAGTATGAGTGAATATGTGTACAAGAGTTGATCTACCTCGAGATCGTAATGGCTAAACCCTAGGTCTAGCCTATGAGGATATTATGATTTTTCTCTAGCCTCTATGGACTAAACCCTCTGGTTTATATACACACCGGAGGGGCCTAGGGTTTGTACATATCATCTTGCAGAGGAAGGAAAATCTACACCCGAGCCTAAAATTTGCCATTACAAGAATCCAGGAGTCCTATCCGGATATGAGAGATGATCTTCTATAATAATCTTCACGGCCCACCAGTCCGGCCCACCAGGAGTTTGTCCGGCCACCTGAGGACCCCTCGATCCAGGACTCCCTTAGTAGCCCCTAAACCTGTCCTCGATGATGATGCGTTTGGCTTCGGTATTGTCTTCGGCATTGCAAGGAGGGTTCCTCCTCCCGAATATATTTTCTGCAAATAGATGGATTGTGTTCGGCTCTGCAAGATTAGTACAACCCTTAGCCCCGAAGGCAAGGCTCTTGAAGAAAATGAATAATGTGTCTCTACTGACAACTTTTGGGTGAAACGTCGCGTCCAACCCACTAACATATCGAACCATTTTATTTGTCCTAGTTTCGCGTTGCGAGGTATATCCTCATTGACACGTCCCGTCAGAATAGAGATCGTGTCCGCTCATTCTGGCATTCTTATCATTGTGACGTGAGCACCCACGCCGCGCATTACGCACGGCCGCTTTGGGAACCGGCGAGTTTTATGGCTAAGGTGGGGGACGCTCTGTATTCGCAGTGTTATAAAAGGACACCAATCCCTTTCACCTGCCCCACGCCTTCCTCAAGCTCGAGCTCTCCAATCTCCCTTGCCACCGTCCCCTCATCTCCTGCGCCCACAACCCCTCATTGCTCAACCACTACTCCCCTTCCCAACAATGGCTGGATCCGGTGCCAGAGGCAAGTGGGAGGCTTCCACGGTCACCGAAAAGACCATGGAGGATCTACGGAGCGCGGGGTATCTCGCCGGTGACATCGCACACCAAGTCCCCCCAAAGGGCCAGTTGATTCCCGCTCCTAAGGCGGGCGAGAGGGTAATTTTTACCTCTCACTTTGTTAGGGGGCTAGGGTTTCCACTCCACCCGTTTGTTCGGGGTCTTTTGTTCTTCTGTGGGCTAGATTTCCATGATCTAGCCCCGAACTCAATCCTTCACATATCCGCTTTCATAGTGATGTGTGAAGCCTTTCTCCGCATCCCCCCACACTTCGGCCTGTGGCTTAAGACCTTCAACATGAAGCCGAAGGTGGTTGACAGGGAACATGCGGAGTGTGGGGGCGCCATGATCAGCAAGCTCCCGTACGCAACTTGGCCCAAGGGCTCGTTCATGGAGACGAACAAGGTCTGGCAGCAGGAATGGTTCTACATCACCGAACCCCGCGACACCAAGTGGGCGGCGGAACCTGCTTTCAGATCCAGACCCCCAATGAGGTTGACCTCCTGGACCAAGAAGGGTCTGGACTGGGGGTCGCACACTGAGGTAACGACTATCGTGGGTCGTGTGTCTGGCGTAATCTCCAAAGGGCACCTGCTCTCCTCCGTGATCCAGGTGATGCTGACCGGCTCGTTCTCCCTTGCCGAAGCCGGGATTCCTCCCTGTGGGAGTTCGATCCGGTAGGATACAAGCCGCTGAAGCATCTATTGGCTCTACGCACAAAGAGATCTGGAAGCACCTCTTCAAGAGCCAGAAGGAATGGACCAAAGAGGACGACGATGCGGGCTTCAGCACTGAAGTTTCCGCCACAGAGGTAATAATGATCCTTGCCGAACACATACACTTTCCCTTATTTAATGATAATAGGAGTTGGAATTTTTACGTGATATACAGGGCTAGATGAAGAAGGCGCCCCAAATTAAGTGTCCGGCGCCTTTGCCCGAACAACCAGCACTGCCTCTACTGACGGCGATGCTGGTTCCGGCGCCGTACAAGGCGCCGAACAAGAAGCCCAAGAAGACAAAGGGCAAGGGGCCCAGAGACAGCCCCCGTCCTGCGGGCAAGAAGCTAGAGGGCCTCCACATTCTCTCCTCCGACAAGGCGGAGGAAGATGATGAGGAGGAAGAAGAAATGCCCCCTGCACAAGGGTGGGGGAGGAAGTGGGGGGCCATCGCTCACGCGGGTACGGCCGTGTCCCGGAGGAAAGTAAACCTCGGAGCTACTTCGAGTTCATCCGAACACAGCTATGTTATGCAGCCTAGGGAAAACCCCCTGTCCACGGCGTAAGTCGGTCCGGACTCAAGTGCCGCATCTTTGTTTATTCAGTTTTTATGACATTTTACTTAATATTTTTCTCCTGCTGACCTACAGCCCTCCCGGTGTAAACCAAGATGTTACATAATCGGAGGGGAATTCTCTGGCGCCTGGGGAGACGAAGAGTGACCCGCCAGTCCAGGCTCCGTCGCCTGTAATCGGCGGGGACACCGAAGTGTCGTCCCAGTGGGTTCTATCCGCCCAAGGTGATGAGGGTGGGGCAAGAGACAGGGCGGCCGAGGGTTTTACCTCGGCGGCCGTTGACCATGGGGAAACGGCCCCCATGGAGGCCGAAGACGTGGGGCCAAACAATCCGGGGCCCCACTAAATACCATCCCCGAGCCCCACCAAATACCATCTCGGAGCCTAGCGCGGCTCCAGGGTTCAAAGACCTGGCTCCTCAAGCGAAGGAGGCTACGGCGGCGCCCGGAATTAATCCAGAGGCACCGGATTCTATGGAGGGAGCTCTGCAAAGTGCTCTCATCATTGAAGAACACCGCACCGTGATGGGTGCGGTGATGAAGAAGATTCAGTCCGTCGAGGGCGGACTGAATGAAGCCTTCAATAGCCTTTTAACAGGCTTTGAGGTAAGCAATGTAATGCTTTTTAGAAATTTTATTTGTTTTAAATGCACATATATAACCAGTAGCCCCTGATGCTTTGTGTGATTCTGAAAAGAATCGGACAAAGTATCCATAGAGTAGCATATTTACAGAGCTGAACTGCCGTGCAGGCTTCCTTAGTTACAGCGACTGCGCGAGACGCATAGGTTGCCGAACTAAATCGGAAGCTCGAAGATGCCAATGCGGACCTCGACCGCATCAACGGGCGTTTTGATGAAACGCAAGGTATGCATATTTTTGTTTTAAAATGTCAATAAGACTTAATTGATTGAGTATGATTACAAACTCTAATATTGTATTCTGTGTTACACAGTTGGCGCCGCTGAGCTCGAGGCCCTCAAGGGCGAGGTTTCCAAGGCCAAAGAGAACAAGGCGCCCGCTAATAAAGCGGCTGCTGATTTGGAGGCCGAAAAGGCGGAGTGCAAGGAGCACCAATCTCGGGTGTCTGAAGTCGAGGTCGAGCTCCAAGATGCCATCCGTAAGTGTGAGGCATCAGAGAAGAAGGCTTCGGAATAGGCGACCGAGCTGTCTGCGGTAGTAAATTCTGCCCAGGACGCGCGAGGCAAGGCGTGTCACACTCGGCAAGAAATCGAGCAGGCACGACAGATAGCATCTGTAAGATATTTCTCTTACAGAGCATCTTCGGAGGGTCGAAGTATATTGGGCTAACACGTTTGTGGAGTTCTCCAGGCGTGTTTGCTGATCTTCAAAGGAGCAGCGCAGATGCCGCCCAGTATTTCCGAGCCCTGGAGGGGAAAAACACGGAGAAGCTGTTTTGGTCGCAGTTTGAGGCGCCAAACACTAGTAGAAAACGGGGCTTTGGTTCGAGTGGCTAAAGGCATTAGTCCCGGTTGCATTACTAACCGGGGGTTCGTGTGAAAAAGGCATTAGTTTCAGACCTTTAGTCCCGGTTTGAGACACGAACCAGGACTAAAGGGCATCGCACCCTTTAGTCCTGGTTCGTGTCTCAAACCGGGACTAAAGGTTTAATCCTTTACTCCCAGTTTGAGGTACGAACCGGGACTAAATGGTGCGATGCCCTTTAGTCCCGGTTCATGACTCAAACCGGGACTAAAGGGCCCATTTCTCAAACTCTACCCCCCTAGTGGATCGCCATTTCAGTTTTGAAAAAAACCAAAGAAAATGATAAAAACTTCAAAAAAATAAAATCCTATGAGATGTAGTTATATTACTACATATACTAGTTAGGAAAATATAAAAACTTAAATTTGGAGATTTTTTGCAAAAAAGTGTTATGAAAAAGTAAAACGGCTATAACTTTTGCATACGATGTCAAACAAAACGTATAATATATCAAAATGTTCAGCACGAAAATCCGCATCCGATTTTGACAGCCTATAGCATGTTTGCAATTTTTTAGAATCCTCAAATTCTAAAAGGAAAAAAAGATATGCTCAAATTTCTACTTTTTTAATTTTAATTAAATCTGGTCAAACTACTTATTCAAGAAATATTAGTGTTACTAAATAATTATTCAAGAATATTAGTATTACTAAATAATTATTTCAGTTTTTTTATTTTGGTCAAATCTGGTCAAACTATGGTCAAACTACTTATTCAAGAATATTAGTGTTACTAAATAATTATTCCAGTTTCTTTTTATTTTGGTCAAATCTGGTCAAATTGTGCTCAAACTATGGTCAAACTATCGTCAAACTATGGTCAAACTACTTATTCAAGAAATATTAGTGTTACTAAATAATTATTCAAGAATATTAGTGTTACTAAATAATTATTTCATTTTTTTATTTTGGTCAAATCTGGTCAAACTATGGTCAAACTACTTATTCAAGAAATATTAGTGTTACTAAATAATTATTGTTTTTAAGAATAATAGTTTCGAAATCAAACAGTTAAATGTGTGACTTCATGCTCAAGCTAAACTACTCAAGGTTAATAGGATTGAAATCTTAGTATTGTCAGGAAAACAACAAGTGCAGACTTTTAAACGAGGGGGAATAGAACCTGAAAGTTAAGCATGCTTAGGCTGGAGTAGTGAGAGGATGGGTGACCGGTCAGGAAGTTAGATGATTTGGAATGATTGGGTGAATAGAGATTAGAGGTTAAATTGAGAAGTGATGAGGTGTGGGTGATTAGAGAATAAATTGTAAAATAATTCAGAAATTTGAAAATCGAAAAAAAAAACATTTACAAAAATTGTAAATTTACCTTTAGTCCCTGTTGGTGTTACCAACCAGGACTAAAGGTGGAGCTCTAGACAGCAGCCACCTGGAGGGCCTTTAGTCCCGGTTCGTATAAGAACCGGGACTAAAGGGGGAAGCATTTGTATCGACCCTTTAGTCCCGGTTCCCCAACCGGGACTAAAGGCCGTTATGAACGGGGACAAATGGCCCATTTTCTACTAGTGAAAACATCCGATGCCCCTCAACGACCAGATGAAGCAGTTGGTTGAGCTGCACAACATAGCGGGTTCGGCCATGAAGGACTTAATAGTCCGGCTATGGCCCGCTGAGCCAATCCCAAGTAGTTACTTCGGATTGGTGAAGTGGCTCGTCGAGGCGAGTCCGCGTGTCGATGCACTAACGCGTTCGGCCTGCATAGAAGGTGCTCGGATGGCCTTCGCTCGCGTTAAAGTGCATTGGGCGAAGATGAACGCAGTGCATATAGCTACTGCTGGCCCGCCTGCAGGCAAGGAGCACCGCAAGCCGGAGAAGTACTTCGAGGATGTCATCAACGGCACCCGCCTTGTAGAAGGCCAGTGTTCGAAGGATGTTGCCTTCGAATGATTGTATCCAGACGTAAAGGCTATGCTTATGAATCCAATGTGTATAACTTTTGCGCTATTATAATATCAGCGTCTTTTTCCTCCTGTGTTACTATTTATTTTAAATCTGAAAGTTTCCAGTCGTCGGCTTTGGCCCCCAGGTACATAGTACTGGGGTGTTTCGTCATATGCAAATACACACTGTATCCAACGTCTTGGTCCGTATAGGAGGTGTATGAAGAGCAAACTAGGCAATCAGACTATGCGGTGTTATTCCTTTCACTTAGTCGTAGGAGTTTGACATGTGGTACTAGGTACTAGCCCCTGGTGCGGATGAAGTATCCAATTGCACTTGGCTGGGCAAAAAACCAACCCTTCGTATAACACGGGGTAGATCTCTATCGATCGTAGTATAAAATGATACGTCCAAAACGTATCTATAATTTTTGCTTGCTCCATGCCACTTTTGGGTGATATTGCTATGATATTCATATACTTCCATACACTTTTGATCATATTTGGACTAACCTACTAATCCAGTGCACCCCGGTGCCAGTTTCTGTTTTCGGCTGTTTTTGTATTTCAGGTTTTCACGTTACGAGAACTGCCAGGAAAAATCCAGAAAAATTATATAAAAAATCAGCGTTCCAGAACCTACTTTGCGTCCGAAGGACAGCCAGGGGGGCCACCAGGGCTCCAGGCGCCCTGGCGGCGCGCCCCCCCGTGGGCCGCGTCGGGGGGGCGCCTGGGCCCCCCGAGACCCGTCTGGTGCCCCCCTTAGGCATATATTTAGAGCGTCCTTCGAAACCCTCGGGACGGGAACTCTTTTTCGCGATCTCATCTCTGTTCCACCGCCGCCGCTTCCAAGATCGGGAGCACCAGGAGAACTCTTCCCGGCACCCTGCCGGAGGGGAGGATCACCATCAGGAGCCTCTCCACCACCATGGACGCCTCCCGGATGAGTTGTGAGTAGTCTCCCTTGGACCATGAGTCCATGACCAGTAGCTATGTGATTTTCTCCTCCCGTTCTTGTGCTTCACTAATTAGTCCTCTTGAGCTACCCTACATGATCGAGGCACATATGTAATCCTTATGCTGTTGCTATGATGGGTTTGCTGGGATCCGATGGATTATGAGATTATGTTCAGATTGTTCTTGAGTAATATATTTGATCTACCTCTTTTATATTTATGTTCATAAGTAATTCTTGCATGTTCTCCGTTGTTATTTATTGCTTTGGCCAAGTAATACGTAGTGACTCCAAGAGGGAACGTTATGCTCGATTGTGGGTTCATGCCCCTCGATGACTAGCTTGAGTGATAGAAACATGAGTCTAGGGGATGTGCTGTTGCCACAAGGGGGAAAACAACGGTGCTTGTGCCCGCGGGTGCAAGGATTGTTTACTTTACGCAAAGCTCTTTTAATGCAGTTGTCTGTTGCATTGAGTTTACACTATGGGTGGGACTCGCAACTTAATACCAGCGAGATGTTCTGGATAGATATCTCAAGGTGGATGATTAGTAGTAGATATTGATGGATTTCGGTCTACTTACTTTGGCGTACCGCCCATGCTTTGAACCTCAACCTTTCTTGCAATGTAGTCAGCATTGGTTTGCGTTCGTGGTCCTGTTAATTGTCCAACTATAATTCGTTTACCTCACATAGCTGTTTTATCGTCTTTTGGGAGAGAGACATCACTAGTGAACATCATGAGACTCCGGTCCATATTACCATCATTGATCACATCCGCTATTTACTTTTCGCTTTTATTTACTATTGCAAACATTATGTATCACTACTATCATTTGCGTTTAATCCTTTGTGAACTACAAGGCCGGAGGGATTGACAACCTCTTTGTACTCGTTGGGAGCAAAGTTATTTGTATCTGTGTGCAGGTCCACGTTGATTGCTAATACGCGCCGTTAGCACTTGACACCTACTTGTTGAACCTAGGAGTCTCTGGGGATTCGATCCTTGGCATCTTTGCTAAGGGAAAAACTTCCACAACACTGCATCTTACACCTTCCACTTGGGGTAACCAACGAGGGGTTAGAGGCCCATCAAGGAGTTTTTCTGGCGCCGTTGCCGGGGACTCCACTCTTCAGGATAGGGGAGTTGCATGCTATCTTTTACCTTTGCTTTTTAGTCTTGTTAGTTTACCTTTCAGTTTTTGCTTTAGTATCCTTTATCAAAAATTAGAAAACTAATTTATTTTGCCTTCCTGTTAGTAGTCCTATCTGTTTAGCTAAACATGTTAGGATATGGTGCTTTGAGGGAATCAGAAGTTCTAGATTTCCATCAAAGGGATGGAGAAAATATGAAGAAGGCATGGACAGAATTTCTGATGCACATAGGAGAATTATGCCTTGGGTACCTATAAAAATTGTGCTTAGGAATTTTTACCAAGGTCTTTTTAAATGGTGTATACACTCTCTTGACATTATAGCCGAGGGAGATTTCCTAGAATGTGATGAAGCTAGAGCTCTTGAAATTATACATGGTCTATCTAGTTACTTTGTTTATGATCATAATTTTGATACTATCATAGATAGACTTGTGACTATTGAAAAGAGAATGGATGCTCTAGACTTAATGAAGGTAGAGAAACCCAAACCCAATAAGAGAGATATTTTGGAAATAGATAATGACTGGGAGCCTCTTGTTAGGATTAGCATCTCTAATCAAGACTTCCTTGCTTATTGTGATATTGGATCTATGGTTTCTACTATGCCAAAAACTGTTCATGATTCTTTAAAATTTAACATGGATAGACTACCATCTTATCATGAACACACTAATGGAGATATTTCTGAAATCCAGGGAAGAATAAAAGATGTGCCAGTTAAATTCCTTAAAGGGATTGCAATGGTTGATTTCTTCATCATGGAGCCAAACCAAGGAAATATAGTGCTTGGAAGGGACTTCCTCCGAGCGGTAAAAGGCTTCATCGATATAGGTAAGGGACAAATCCGCTTACGCGGAAAGGCAAAAGGTGTGTACCCCTTTCCTAGAAGGAACAAGAGTGAACTTGTTGAGGAACCATATGAATCAATTTATAACTCCGATTATCATGATGGTTATTGATTCCTCTATGCATTATGCCTAGCTTAAAGGCATAAAAGAAAGCGCTTTTGGGAGGCAGCCCACATGAATAAATTTTTATATTTTGCTTTTGTTGTGTCTTGATGTTGTTTACTACTGTAGCATCATCATTGTATCTTTGCTTTTCATATTTGTGCCAAGTATAGCCTCTGATTGCTAGAAAGTTCAAAAGTTGTGAGGTGCTGTCCAGGAAACAGATTCTGTCCTTAGATAAAAAAAATCGTATAAAATCACCAGATCATCTTTTTGGTATGAATTTTTTCGACAGCATTCTCTATATAATTTTATTTCATGCGTCTGTTTTGAGTTTTCTGATTTGAGTTGCAGAAGTGCCCCGGACAAATCGATTACTACCTGCTGTTCTGTTTTTCACAGATTCTGTCCTGTTTTGCCTTTCCTTCATTTTGCAAACCAAGAGCTTGCTTTTTCTTTGCAAAAACCTTTCGGCAATCTTGAGAAGCAGTAGAACTTCAATAATATCTTTATTTCCAGCAAGGTGCAATTATTTTATTAAGGGTACTAACCTCGCTAATCAGATTATGATGAGTTATGTATGAAGGGAGTTTTCAAGTGTGCGAGGGAAGATGATAAAAAGATTCAGGAGTGTCAAGCACTCAAGCTTGGGGATGCCCCCGTGCACCCCAAGAAATATTCAAGGAGACTCAAGCGTCCAAGCTTGGGGATGACCCCGTGCATCCCCTTCTCCATCAACATTATCAGTTCGTCTTTCGTTCCACTATATTTTTATCACTTCATGTGTTATGTGCTAAGCTTGGAGCGTCTTGCTTTTAGTTTTCTTTTTAAATTTTCATAACGAGTCGGAACTCAGCGTTCTTTATGTGGGAGAGAAACACGCTCCACTTCTACCTAGAACATAACATAGAATTTTCATGTCTATCTTTGCTGTGTGTGTTCTTTGTCTTTTAATAGCTACTATCATGCTCTGCTCTTAGTATTCATGCTTATCTTTTCAAAGAGCTTTTGTTTAGTTGGTTGCTTGAACTCTCTTTAATTATCATGCTCACCTTATTAAGAGAGTTTGCTTCTGTTGCATTGGTTAATATGTCTGTGATAAAGATGCTACGTGCATAATGGTGCTTAGTAGTTCATGTTTTCTTGTGGTTAGTCTCAAATAGCCGGGGGATTCCCAATGTGTTATTGGAGTACCAACATGATTTGTTTGCCAATGATGTGGTATGGTTTAGTAATATCTTCCTTCAAGAATTTATTTTGATTGACTTGGCGTATGCTCACGCATATTTAAGACTGTAAAGAAAGTCTGTCAAGGCTTGATGATCTTTTATTTCTGAGTAGCGATATAACTACCATGCCTGATTCAATGTTGCTTTGTCGCTCTGCATGATTATGACCGTCATTGCTCTCTTAGTTGGTCACTCCCAGTCTTTTGCTAACCTCCACCTGTACTAAGCAGACTAACTTTGCAATACATAGCTCATGGGAAAGTAGCTTAAAAACTATTGTGGTAAAGAATATGTTGCTTATGTATCTTATTTCTTATAAGTTGCTTGCTGAGCGGTAACCATGTTTCTGGGGACGCCATCAACTGTCACACTTTTGTTGAATATCATGTGAGTTGCTATGCATGTTCGTCTTGTCTGAAGTAAGGGTGATTTGCCATGGGTTGAATGAGTATGCATATTGTTAGAGAAGAACATTGGGCTGCCAACCAAAGCCATGCATCATGGTGGAAGTTTTAGCTTGGACATTAATCCTCAATCTCTTATGAGAATATGCTTATGCATTAAAGAGGAGTCCATCATCTATTTTCTATGTTGTCCCGGTATGGATGTCCTCAAGTTGAGATCTATCAAAAACGAGAAATCAAATGCGATTTATCTCCTTGGACATTTGTACAGGTGGCATAGAGGTACCCCTTTGTGACACTTGGTTGAAACATATGTAATGCAATGATAACCCATGGAAATCCGAGCTAATTAGGACAAGGTGCGAGCACTATTGGTATTCGATGCATGAGGCTTGCAACTTATAGGATGTCTTATGCATGACACATATGAAGTACTACTACCGTTGACAAAATTGCTTCTATGTTTTCAAAATAAAAAGCTCTAGCACATAACCATTCTTTTACTTTTATGTTGAGTCTCCACCTTCTTTTAAAAGCACCAACTACGGAGAGCATGATTGTCATTCTGAGTGTAATGTGCATTGTCCCAAAGTAGCATTGTCTTTTGCATGATTGTGATATCGTTTATTTTGAAATCATTGTATCTAGTCATCACTTAAACCTTGAAGGTGCCCCTGCATTTATGTTTTGCTTCACTAAAGGGGGCAAGCTAGATATCAAGTTATCATATTTACACATCATGTTCATTGCAAATCTTTTTGATGTTTCAGTTTCATATTGTAAAACTTTCAGTCATTTGTGATTTTCTCATGAGGCAACTTAATTACTATAGAATCATTGTCTCGGTAAGCTTTTGTCATATGACTATGAATAAGTCCTATATGGTTAATAGCATGTCACCACAGAAATTATACTTGTTATCATTTACCTACTCGAGGACGAGCAGGAATTAAGCTTGGGGATGTTGATACGTCCAAAACGTATCTATAATTTCTGCTTGCTCCATGCCACTTTTGGGTGATATTGCTATGATATTCATACACTTCCATACACTTTTGATCATATTTGGACTAACCTACTAATCCAGTGCACCCCGGTGCCAGTTTCTGTTTTCGGCTGTTTTTGTATTTCAGGTTTTCACGTTACGAGAACTGCCAGGAAAAATCCAGAAAAATTATATAAAAAATCAGCGTTCCAGAACCTACATTGCGTCCGAAGGACAGCAGGGGGGGGCACCAGGGCTCCAGGCGCCCTGGCGGCGCGCCCCCCCTGGGCCCCCCGAGCCCCGTCTGGTGCCCCCCTTCGGCATATATTTAGAGTGCCCTTCGAAACCCTCGGGACGGGAACTCTTTTTCGCGATCTCATCTCTGTTCCGCCGCCGCCGCCGCTTCCAAGATTGGGAGCACCAGGAGAACTCTTCCCGCCACCCTGCCGGAGGGGAGGATCACCATCGGGAGCCTCTCCACCACCATCGACGCCTCCCGGATAAGTTGTGAGTAGTCTCCCTTGGACCATGAGTCCATGACCAGTAGCTATGTGATGTTCTCCTCCCGTTCTTGTGCTTCACTAATTAGTCCTCGTGAGCTGCCCTACATGATCGAGGCACATATGTAATCCTTATGCTGTTGCTATGATGAGTTTGCTGGGATCCGATGGATTATGAGATTATGTTCAGATTGTTCTTGAGTAATATATTTGATCTACCTCTTTTATATTTATGTTCATAAGTAATTCTTGCATGTTCTCCGTTGTTATTTATTGCTTTGGCCAAGTAATACGTAGTGACTCCAAGAGGGAACGTTATGCTCGATTGTGGGTTCATGCCCCTCGATGACTAGCTTGAGTGACAAAAACATGAGTCTAGGGGATGTGCTGTTGCCAAAAGGGGGAAAACAACGATGCTTGTGCCCGCTTGTGCAAGGATTGTTTACTTTACGCAAAGCTCTTTTAATGCAGTTGTCTGTTGCATTGAGTTTACACTATGGGTGGGACTCGCAACTTAATACCGGAGAGATGTTCTGGATAGATATATCAAGGTGGATGATTTGTAGTAGATATTGATGGATTTCGGTCTACTTACTTTGGCGTACCGCCCATGCTTTGAACCTCAACCTTTCTTGCAATGTAGTCAGCATTGGTTTGCGTTCGTGGTCCTGTCAATTGCCCAGCTGTAATTCGTTTACCTCACATAGCTGTTTTATCGTCTTTTGGGAGAGAAACATCACTAGTGAACATCATGAGACTCCGGTCCATATTACCATCATTGATCACATCCGCTATTTAATTTTCGCTTTTATTTACTATTGCAAACATTATCTATCACTACTATCATTTGCGTTTAATCCTTTGTGAACTACAAGGCCGGAGGGATTGACAACCTCTCTGTACTCGTTGGGAGCAAAGTTATTTGTATCTGTGTGCAGGTCCACGTTGATTGCTAATCCGCGCCGTTAGCAGTTGACACCTACTTGTTGAACCTAGGAGTCTCTGGGGATTCGATCCTTGGCATCTTTGCTAAGGGAAAAACTTCCACAACACTGCATCTTACACCTTCCACTTGGGGTAACCAACGAGGGGTTAGAGGCCCATCATAAAACCAAGTCACCGGATTGCAGACCAGGTTCTCGCTTATCATGACAGTCAGTTATCGACTTTCTCTACTGAGGTACTAGACCGGACTAGCCAGAAATACAATCGCAGCAGTTCTCCCTTTACACCCTAGCCGAACAATCGAAACGTAGGGGTAAGCACAGGAGCCTAGCAACCCAACTATTGACCCAAGACATGATTTGGAACTGATGCATATAATGCAAACATCCAGGACGCCGGACACTCCCTATATGTGTTCGGTCTTTTCAACATCTGTAGAAAAAAGAAATAAACCTGGAAACGAAGAAGTCAATCCGGTGTGGCCAAAGTAATTCTGGTTCGTTTAATGAACCAAAAGAAGATTAGTTTAAAGTCCGAATAGGATCTAGCCAGACTATAGACTTTATGGAGGTGCCCCCGGTCACTGCCCAAGGAATTTTTAGGGCATAATTATGTACTCGAGGCACATATGCTATCACCTTATGGGGCGGTCGACGGGGGCATAGCTGTCAATCTTGCTCAGGTTCATCTGAGCTGCCGCACTGAGGTGTGTGCCAGACACGTTTGGCTGTGTCCGCTATTAATACATTATCTGGCTTGAATAGGCCGCATTGTACTTCGGCTGCCAAGGTCGCAGTATCTTCCTCCGTACGAAGAGAGCGCTCCATATTTCCATTTACCGTGATAACGCCACGTGGTCCAGGCATCTTGAGCTTTAAATAGGCATAATGCGGGACTACATTAAAGTGGGCGAAGGCCGTTCTTCCGAGTAGAGCATGATAGCCACTTCAGAATGGAGCTATGTCGAAGAGTAATTCTTCGCTTCGAAAGTTGTCGGGAGAACTGAATACAACCTCCAATGTTAAAGAGCCTGTGTAGCGAGCTTCAACGCCCGGTATCACTCCTTTAAAGGTCGTGCTGCTTGGCTTGATTCTTGAAGGGTCGAGCCCCATCTTGCTGACAGTGTCCTAATATATCAGATTGAGACTACTGCCGCCGTCCATAAGGACTCGGGTTAGATGGTATCCATCTATTATTGGGTCGAGCACTAAGGCAGCCAAACCCCCATGCCGAATACTAGTCGGATGATCCCTGCGATCGAAAGTGATCGGACAGGCTGACCATGGGTTGAATTTTGTGGCGACGGGCTCAACGGCATAGACGTCTCGAAGTGTGCGCTTGTGCTCCCTCTTTGGGATATGAGTGGCTGCTACCTCTTGAGCTTGCGTTGTATTCCCTCGAAGAGGAAAGGGAGATGCAGCACAATAGCATAAGTATTTCCCTCAGATTTTGAGAACCAAGGTATCAATCCAATAGGAGACCACGCGCGAGTCCCTCGCACCTGCACAAACAAATAAGAACTTTGCTGCTAACGCGATAAGGGGGTTGTCAATCCCTTTACGGTCACTTACGAAAGTGAGATCTGATAGAGATGATAATTTATATTTTTGGTATTTTTGGTTTAATAAAACAGCAAATAAAAGCGGTAAAAGTAAAGTAGATGTAGATTGATATGTTGAGAATAGACCCGGGGGCCATAGTTTTCTCTAGTGGCTTCTCTCATGATAGCGATATTCTACGGCGGGTAAACAAATTACTGTCGAGAAATTGATAGAAAAGCGAATAATTATGAGACTATATAGGCATGATCACTGTATATAGGCATCATGTCCGAGACAAGTAGACCGACTCCTGCCTGCATCCAATACTATTACTCCACACATCGACTGCTATCCAGCATGCATCTAGTGTATTGAGTTCATACGAATAGAGTAACGCCTTAAGCAAGACGACATGATGTAGAGGGATAAACTCAAGCAATATGATGTAAGCCCCATCTTTTTATCCTCGATGGAAACAATACAATACGTGCCTTGCTGCCCCTACTGTCACTGGGAAAGGACACCGCAAGATTGAACCCAAAGCCAAGCACTTCTCCCATTGCAAGAACTATAGATCTAGTAGGCCAAACCAAACCAATAATTCGAAGAGACTTGCAAGGATATTATGAGCACACATAAAAAGTTCAGAGAAGAACCAGATATCTTTCATAGATAACCTTGATCATAAACTCACAATTCATCGGATCTCGACAAACACACCACAAAAAGAGATTACATCGAATATATCTCCTCGAAGACCGAGGAGAACTTTGTATTGAGATCCAGAGAGAGAGAAGAAGCCATCTAGATACTAGCTATGGTCCCGAAGGTCTACAGTAAACTAGTCACAACTCATGGTGAGGGCGATGATGATGATGAAGAAGGCCTCCGTGATGGATCCCCCTCCGGTGGAGCTCCAGAACAGGCTCCAAGATGGGATCTCCATGGGAACAGAAGCTACGGCGGGGGAATTAGGGTTTTCTCTCTGACTACGGAGTTTCTTATATAGGAAGAAAGAGGGCACCAGGGGCCACTTGAGGGGGCCTCGAGGCAGGGGCGCGCCCTGGGAAGGGGGGAGCGCCCCCACCCTCGAGGGCCACCTCTCTGTCCCCTGACTTGGTCCTCAAGTTCCGCGTCCGTGATTTTCACCAAAAATATCTCTCGCGAAGGTTTCTTTTCGTTTGGACTCCTTTTGATATTCTTTTTCTGCAAAACCCTGAAATAGGCAAAAAACAACAATCTGGACTTGGCCTTTGGGTTAGTAGGTTAGTCCGAAAAATGATATAAAAGTGAATGATAAAGCCCATTAAACATCCAAGACTTCATAAATAATAGCATGGAACAATAAAAAAATTATAGATACGTTGGAGCCGTATCAAGCATCCCCAAGCTTAATTCCTGCTCGTCCTAGAGTAGGTAAATGATAAAAAAAGAATTTTTGATGTGCAATGCTAACCAATATAGTTTTTCAATGTAATTCTCTTAATTGTGGCATGAATATTCAGATCTGAAAGATTCAAGATAAAAGTCTATATTGACATAAGAAATAACAATACTTCAAGTAATACTAACAAAGCAATCATGTCTTCTCAAAATACTATGGCTAAAGAAAGTTATCCCTACAAAATCATATAGTCTGGCTATGCTCCCTCTTCATCACACAAAATATTCATATTATGCACAACCCCGATTTCAGCCAAGGAATTGTTTTCATACTCTATCTTTTCAAACCTTTCAACTTTCACGCAATACATGAGCGTGAGCCATGGATATAGAACTATGGGTGGAATAGAGGTGGTTGTGAAGAAGACAAAAAGGAGGGAGATAGTCTCACATCGACTAGGCGTATCAACGGGCTATGGAGATGCCCATCAATAGATATCAATGTGAGTGAGTAGGGATTGCCATGCAACGGATGCACTAGACCTAAATATGAATGAAAGCTCAACAAAAAAACTAGTGGGTGTGCATCCAACTTGCTTGCTCATGAAGACCTAGGGCATTTGAGGAAGCCCATCACTGGAATATACAAGCCAAGTTCTATAATGAAAATTCCCACTAGTATATGAAAGTGACTAAACATGAGACTCTCTACAATGAAGAACATGGTGCTAATTTGAAGCACAAGTGTGGAAAAAGATAGTAGCAATTGTCCCTTCTCTCTTTTCTCTCATTTTTTTTGGAGGGGCTTTCTCCTCTCTTTTTTATTATTAGCCCCTCTATTTTTTGGGCCATCTCCCTTTTTTTATTGGCCTTTCCTCACATGGGACAATGCTCTAATAATGATGATCATCACACTTTTTATTACGACTCGATATTACAACTCGATACTACAACAAGTATGACTCTACATGAATGCCTCCGGCGGTGTACCGGGTTATGCAATGAATCAAGAGTGACATATATGAGAAATTATGCATGGTGGCTTTGCAACAACTACGATGTCAACTACATGATCAGGCATGGTGTCGGTGTACAAAAACAGGGGTACACTTTTTTTACCCCTATGACTGTGCACGGGCAGTCTGAGCCACGGGCACCACCACACCAAGCACAGTAGGGGAGGTGAGCCAAGGTAAGACCGAAGCTCGATGGAACTGGAGCAACGCCAAGAACAAGACCACAAAGAGCAAAGGGACGAAGCGGCTTCCCCCGGCAAGATCCTTGCTGGGAGCCAGTTTTAGTAGCCCTGGCAAGATCCTTGCCGGGGCCGGCTCTGGCAGCCCCGGCAAGACCCTTGCCGCGGCAGCTCGCCCCACGCCTACGGAGCGGATCACCCTTGAATCCACTCCCCCCATGGGGCAAGGATTCGGGAGATATCCCCGTGGTGGCATGCAGATCTTTGTGAAGACATTCAAGGACAGATACACACACTAAGAGGATGACGACCCTTGGCGGGATCCCAGCCAAGGAGGACCACAAGGCATCCGGCAAGCACCTTGCCGGGGATGACAGCAGGCGCCGTGGCAAGACCCTTGCCGGGGCCCCCGGCAAGGCCCTTGCCGAGGACATCCGCGGGGCCACTATCAGGCCCGCGCCAACTACGCTTCCACCGCCCCATGCAGCTGCCGACCCAACCAACTGGACAGGCACCTGCGTGGCAACATGCAGATCTTCGTGGAGACCCGCCCTTGCGCCACCTCAGCTGCCTGCCTGCCTACATGGCACCTCAGGCACCACTGGCTAGGGCGCGTGTCAACACAAGGAGGAGGGGCGACGGACAAGACGGATGTCTCCCCTCGTCCCCGATAAACCGAGGACACCTAAGCTAAGCGCGTTAAATGCGTCTTGTCCTGTAATGCGAGGGATAACCTCGCATCACTGTATCCTTTCCACCTCCTTTGTGCCACTTTGGCAACCCCTTTTTCCTATAAAAGGAGGCCCGAGGCGACCAGGAGAAGGATTCGACTTTTTAGAACTCATCACGACTCGGCTTTTGGAGCTCCTCACTAGCTGAAGAACACAAACATATAATCCACCAAAGCAGGAGTAGGGTTTTACGCATCCTTGCGGCCCGAACCTGGGTAAAGGAACCGTGTGCTAACTGTTGGATCCGCTCTTCTCTCAACCCCGCGCCCCGCAACCGTAGTAGGGATTCTTGTGATCCCATAGGTGTCGATCCAAATACACCGACATCTTTGGCGCGCCAGGTAGGGGGCGCAGTTATGAGAATCGGCTTTAGCAGTCAGTTCGACGCTTCTTCATCATCATGGCGCCCAAGAAGAAGACGACGGTGGCGGTTGGCTAGTCGGAGGCCGGACAGCCCGCCCCGACGCGGGCGAGCAGCGGACCGGTCGCAGAAAGGACCCGGGGCGCTGCTCGCGAACACCAACGCCATCCCAGCAGCCGGAGTTTGGGAGGGGGCGATGTTTATGTGCCCGGAATGGGCCAGACACCGCCATGTCCAAGGACGCAGCTGGGCCCTCCGCGAATGGCGCGGGGCCTTCCAAAGTTGCTGCCGCATCACCAAAAGGCGACGCAAGGGCCTCCAGGACTCCCACGCCGGCGCCCACAGCACGCTCCTCCCAAGTAGCGCGCGGCAAGCGGCGTCCTCGCGCTGAAGATCCCGGGAGTCACCATGGGAAGAGCCCCAAGCGCCACTCCCGGGACGTAGAAGACCTGCCCGCCCGCCGGAGCGTTGGTGGAAACGGCATGCAACCGCGGGATCGTGACGAAGCTCCTCCTGACACGGTCAGGGGTCGAAGCGCGTCGCGGTCCGTGCAGGTTTCGCTACCATTGACCCCAGCCGAAGCCTTGGCACGCACGCAGTTGCTCCTCGACTTTCCTCCCGTTACGAGGAAACTCAATGAATGGAGAGCCATCATCCGAAGCCTTGTCGTAGTCGCCAACAAGGATGAACCATCTCCAGCGGAGCTCCCGTGTCGACGCTCCGATGGGGTCCCACGCACCGGCGGCGGGAGGGCCGGCAGCACCGTGGCTATGGTGTATTCGCCTCCTCCTTGCCCGGTGCCACGTGCATCGACTCGTCGGGACATTGCGGGCGACGCCAACTCCATAGCGTCGTCCGACCCACGGACCCACGGCGACCAGCGTCAAGTTCTTCAGGAGCGAGCTCATGAAGACGCTGGAACCACCATCAAGTGCCGGCGCGGAGCGCGCCACCAGTCAGACAGGCGGGCGGGGCCTGCTATGGACCGCCCAGCACCGGAGAGCCCTGGAGGTCTACCTTACGAGGTAGGCTGTCCGGCTTTTACCCGTCAGCTGCGGCAGTTCTAGTGGCCCTCTCACCGCACCTTCAAGCCTGACGTTGGCGAGAAGTACAACGGCAAGACCCACCCGTCGGAGTTCCTTAGCATCTACACCATCGCGATGCAAGCTGCTGGGTCCCACGACAATAAGGTGCTTGCGAATTACTTTTCGTTGGCTCTTAAACCTAACGCCATGTCGTGGTTGATGCACTTGCTAGTAGACTCTATTTCCTCCTGGTCCGACTTGTGCCATGAGTTTGTTGGCGCATTTACTGGAGGTCACCAAGCCCATGGCCAAGTGAGTGACCTGCACGTCATACCCCAGAAGGAAGGCGAGAGTCTGCGCAAGTACATACAAAGGATCAGCCGGGTGCAGTACAACATCCCTGACGTCCACCCTGCCGCCATCAACAGCGCGTTCCATCAGAACGTGCGTAATCGCAAGATGCGCGAAGAACTGGCGATGACCAAGGTGAAAGACGTGGCAGAGCTCTATGTTCTCGCTGACTGATGTGCCCGGGCTGAAGAGGGAAGGAAGTACCCTGGCGAAGATGCCGGCACGGAAACTGACTCTTCAGATGACGATACTACCGCCCCGGCGAAGAAAGGCCAGCACGGCAACAGGAAGCGCAAGGGTAAAGCCATGCTTGCCGTCGAGAGATCTGATGACACCGGCTCCGCCAAGACAACCAGGGCGGGTGACCCCGGCAAGGAAATTGCCGGGTGTGTCGAGAAGCCAGGAAACTCCGGCAAGCGATATTGCAAGATCCATCGCACCAAGGGCCATGATCTCCGGGACTGCCGACAGGTTGAGCTCCTTGCTGAGAAGCAGAGGGCTGAATATGAGAGGCGGGACAAGGAGAAAGGCAGGATGGTGCTGAAGGGTCCAGCAAGAAGTGTGACGGCCAAGCAGGCCATTGCGGTAAGGATAAACTGCAGAAGAGGCCCGCCCGGGGCCATGACAGAAGGCCCGAAGACTACGATCACGAAGAGGACGACGAGTCCGGCGACCAAGAATTTCAGAAGGCTACGGAGGCCATGTGCGTCGATGGCGGCGCCTCGCTGCATACTTCTCACCGCCTACTTAAATAGTGGGCGCGCGAGATTACAGTGGCAGAGCCGTCATCCGGTGCCCAAAAGCCGCTGAAATGGTCCAGCACACCTATCATTTTTGACACTGAGGATCACCCTGATCGCACTACTGCGGTCGGGTGCTTGCTGTTGTTGGTCTCACCAACAATACGCAACCTCAAGGTGACAAAGGTGCTAGACGATGGCGGGGCCGGTCTGAATCTACTCTCGCCCACCGTGATTGAGAAGCTGCAAATTCCTGAGGGAGACCTCGAAGAGACGGGCACGTTTCAGGGGGTCAACCCGAGGAGAAGTCAACCAAAGGGGAAGGTCACGCTGCCCGTGAATTTTGGGAGTGATCTGAACTACAGGACGGAAAGGATCATGTCCGATGTTGCCAAGATCCCCTTGCCTTACAACGGGATCCTTGGCCGCCCAGCGTTGCCAAGTTCATGGCAGCGTCACACTACGCCTACAACACCCTGAAGATGCCAGGGCCTGTGACGATCATCACCATCCCCCCCCCCCCCGATAAGAAAAATGCGCTGATTTGAGCTGACCAACTGTACCAGCAAGCAGTTGCAGCATCTGTCGCTACGAGGGCACTTGCTCCTGCCACTGGAGCCTGGGAGGGAAGAAAAAGAAGACCGGTGAGACCTCAGACACCCACTCCGGCAAGCGCACCTCTTCGGAGTGCTGTGCTCCCGTCGAGGACGTGCCAGAGAGCTCCACCGAAAAGAAGAAGACCAGTGAGACCTCGGACACCCACTCCGACAAGTGATGGCTTCTCGCCCCTCGTTGGTTACCCCAAGTGGAAGGTTTGAGATGTAGCGTAGCGGTAGTTTTCCCTTGGCAAAGATACCAAGGATCGAATCCCGTGAGACTCTGAGGGTCGACAAGAAGGTGTCAATAGCGCTAGAGACTTTTGCTTGACAGGACCTGCACACAGATACACATAACTTTGCTCCCAACTAGTACAGAGAGGTTGTCAATCCCTCCGGCCTTGTCGTTTACAAAGGATCAAACGCAAGAGATAATAGTGATAGGTATGACTGCAACTAGTAAATAAGAACAGGAAGTAAATAGCGGGTGTGATCAGTGATGGTAATATGGACCGGGGTCCCATGATGTTCACTAGTGATGTCTCTCTCCCAAAAGACGATAAAACAGCTAAGCAAGGTAAACGAATTACAGCTGGGCAATTGACAGGATTATGTGCGCAAACCAATGCTAACTATGCTGTAAGAAAGGTAGAGGCTCAAAAGCATGGGCGGTACGCCAAGGCAAGTAGACCGAAATCCATCTGCATCTACTACTAATCATCCACCTTGAGATATCTATCCAGAACATCTCGCTGCTATTAAGTTCCGAGTCCCACCCATAGTGTAAACTCAAAGCAATAGACAACTGCATTAAAAGAACTTTGCGTAAAGTAAACAATCCTTGCACCCGCAAGTACAAGCACCGTTGTTTTCCCCCTTGTGGCAATAGCACATCCCCTAGACTCATGTTTCTGTCACTCAAGCTAGTCATCGAGGGGCATGAACCCACAATCAAGCATAACGTTCCCTCTTGGAGTTACTACCTACTACTCGGCCAAAGCAATAAATAGCAATGGAGAACATGCAAGAATTACTCAAGAATATAAATATAAAATAGGTGAATCAAATATATTACTCACACACAATCTGAACATAATCTCATAATCCATCGGATCCCAGCAAACTCAGCATAGCAACAGCATAAAGATTACATACGTGCCTCGATCATGTAGGGCAGCTCACGAGGTCTAATCGGTGAAGAACAAAGAGGGGAGGAGAACATCACATAGCTACTGGTCATGGACCCATGGTCCAAGGGGGACTACTCACAACTCATCCGGGAAGCGTCCATGGTGGTGGAGAAGCTCCCGGTGGTGGTTCTCCCCTCCGGCAGGGTGCCGGGAAGAGTTCTCCTGGTGCTCCCGATCTTGGAAGCGCGGCGGCGGCGGAACAGAGATGAGATCGCCGAAAAGGGTTCCGTCCTCGAGGGTTTCGGGACGCGATGTAAATATATGCCAAAGGGGGTCACCAGAGGAGGTAAGGGTGGCCCAGGCGCCCCCCCGGCGCGGCCAGGAGGGGGGCCGCGTGGGCAGGCCGCCTGGGCTGCCCCTGGCTCCCCTCTGGCCCCACTACTGGCGCGTGGAAGCTTCCGGAGCGCTGATTTTATATATATTTTTCCCGGAATTTTTCTGGCAATTTAAGTAATGGGAAAACCTGAAATAGAAAAACAGCAGAAAACAGAAACTGGCACTGGGGTGCACTGAGTTAATAGGTTAGTCCAAATATGATCAAAAGTGTATGGAAGTGCATAAATATCATAGCAATATCACACAAAAGAGGCATGGAGCAAGCAGAAATTATAGATACGTTTTGGACGTATCAACATCCCCAAGCTTAATTCCTGCTCGTCCTCGAGTAGGTAAATGATAACAAGCATAATTTCTGTGGTGACATGCTATTAACCATATAAGAACTTTTTAAGTAAAGTAATCAAGGCATGTAATCCAATTCAAGTCATAACAAGCAAGAGTCTATATTAGCATTGTAACAAGTAACATAAGAACATAAAGGTGCAAGAGCTCTCGCTGTCCGTGACTCGAATGTCTACAAATGGTGTTTGCGTGCAAGAAAGGGGATAGGGATATATGAGAGAGTAAAACATAGTTTTTGTATTGTTGAGAACTTAATCTACTAAAGTTTCACACTTGGTCTTCTTTGGAATCTTAGCTTGACTCATCCCCAGACCGTCAGCAAGGTACAAGTCAAAATGATCCACTCCCTTTTGATATTTTGAGCACTCATGCAATGGATGAGCGTAAGCAAGAAAGTTGACACTTACGATGGAAAAGAGAGAAAAATTATAGAGGGGGAAGACAAAAAAGGTGTGAAAGGCTCACATCAATGAGGACAATCTTCGGCGAGAGAAAGCCAAATGATAGATATGATGTGAGGAGTAGGGATTGCCATGCAACGGATACACATATGAGCTAAGGTAAGCTCTCCAATGGAACTAGTGGGGGTGCATCCAACTCGCTTGCTCAAGAAGACCTAGAGCTCTTTTGAGGAGGCTCATCATTGGAATATACAAGCCAAGTTCTATAGTGTAAAGGTCCCCACATAGCTATATGCATAAATGATAATCTCTATGGAGTACAAAGTATAAGATGGAGTACGAGTGTGGATCTCTCAAAAGAAATAGTTGTGTGCCCCCTTCTCTCTTTTTATTTCTTTTTCTCTTTTTTTCTATTTTATTTTATTTTTTTGTGGCCTCAATGGCTCTTTCTATTTATCTCTCATTTGTCCTCTTTGGGATCTTTTGATTTATCCTCTTTGGGATCTTTTCCTCACTTAGGGACAACACTCTATGTATTACAAGAAGTATAGAAGATCTTTCACACTTTACAAAAGTACTCAACATAAAGAAAATGAAACTATCATGATGTACGCAAATGTATGCCTCTGCCAGTGTAGCAGGATATGCAATGATACTAGCGCGTCATGTAGCAATGATTAGGGCAAGACCCAACTAGTATGCGGCTCATCGATCAAGCAAAAAGCATGTATGACATGAAGATCAAGTCATGAGAGGATGGATGTTGCATGGCAATGTATCTCAGAACGGCTATGGAAATGCCTTAATAGGTAGGTATGGTGGCTGTTTTGAGGAAGGATATAATGAGGCTTATGATGACAGACGTATCGTGCCAAGGATTTGGATGCACCGGCGAAGTATGCGCCAACTCTCGAGGTGAGAAAGGGCAATGCACAGTACCGAAGAGGCTAGAAAAATATGGATAGGTGGAAGTGTCAACCTTCGAATACTCACATTAGTCCGAAGAACTCATGCACTTATTATCGGTAACTCTCAATCTAATTAGGAGGTTCACAAAGAGACAAGTACCCCGAGGAGGTGTGTATGGGGGTTTGGTTACCCTTGCTCATCCTCGACCCATGGTACGTGAGTGTACTCTAATATTCCATCCCTCCAAAGATTAGTGATCCATTTAGTAGCTAAAGTTCTCAATTATTTTGTAGGTTTTCGAAAATAAACACGGATTGCCCAAAATACGACATCTATCACTAATAGGCTAAAGCTCTTGACACCGAAAGTTCAAACATTACTCATGGCAATACCTCAAAACTATTGCAAGTTACTACTAAAATTAAATAGCAACCTCAATTACCTACTTTAAGTTTAGACACACAACTCAGTGCAACAGACAAACTCTCTTAACAAGATAAACATGAAAACTCAAGAGAGTTCAACAACCAACTAAACAAAAGCTCTTTAAAAAGAAAAGCATGAAAACTAAGAGCTAAACATGACAGTAGCTATGGAAAGACAAAGAACATACACAGCAAAGATAAGCATGAAAATCCTATGTTGTGTTCTAGGTTGAAGTGGAGCGTGTTTCTCTCCCACACAAAGAAAGCTGGGTTCTAACTCGTTATGAACAGCAAGCAAAGCTAAAGAAAACTGAAAAGGAAACTAAAAGCAAGACGCTCCAAGCATAGCACATAACGCATGAAGTGATTAAAATATAGTGGAACGAAAGACGAACTGATAATTGTTGATGGATAAGGGGATGCACGGGGGCATCCCCAAGCTTAGACGCTTGAGTCTTCTTGAATATTTCTTGGGGGTGTACGGGGGCATCCCCAAGCTTGAGCGTTTGACCCTCCTGAATCTTTTTATCATCTTCCCTCGCACACTTGAAAACTCCCTTCATACATAACTCATCATAATCTGATTAGCGAGGTTAGTACCCATAATAAAATAATTTTTCCTTGCTGGAAATAAGGATAATCTTGAAGGGCCACTGTTTCTCAAGATTGCCAAAAGGTTTTTGCAAAGAAAAAACAAGCTCAAGGTTTGCAAAACGAAGAAAAGGCAAAACAGGACAGAATCTGTGAAAAACAGACCAGCAGGTAGTAAATAAATTTTTCGGGGCACTTCTGCAACTCAAATCAAAAAACTCAGAACAGACGCCCGAAAGCCAATTGTATAGAGCACGCTGTCGAGAAAATTCAGACCAAAAAGATGATCTGGTGATTTTATACGAATTTTTCTGTCCAAGGACAGAATCTGTTTCCTGGACAGCACGTCACAACTTTTGAACTTTCTTGCAATCAGAGGCTAAACTTGGCACAAAGCTGAAAAGTAAAGATACAATGATGATGCTACTGTAGTAAGAAACATCAAGACACAACAAAAGCAAAATAAAATTTTATTCGTTGTGGGCTGCCTCCCAAAAGCGCTTTCTTTTATGCCTTTAAGCTAGGCATAATGCAAAGAGATCAAGTTTTATCAAGAGTAAAAGAATAGCTAGCCCGTATAACGGACTCAAAAGGTAACTTAATCTTCTTTCTAGGGAAGTGTTCCATCCCTTTCTTGAGAGGAAATTGGAATTTTATATTCCCCTCTTTCATGTCAATGATAGCACCAACGGTGCGAAGAAAAGGACGTCCCAAAATAATTGGACAAGAAGGTTCACATTCAATATCCATAATAGTAAAATCAACCGAAACATAATTGTCATTGACAATGATAAGAACATCGTCGGTCCTCCCCAAAGGTTTCTTTATGGAAGAATCATCAAGACGAACACCAAAAGAACAAGAATCAAAAGGTTTCAATTTAAGCATATCATATATTCTTTTGGGCATAACGGAGGTACTAGCTCCAACATCACATAAAGCATAGCAAGAGAAGTTATTCAACTTAATTTTAATCATAGGATCCCAACCATATTCTAGCTTTCTAGGTATGGAGGCTTCTACCCTAAGCTTCTCCTCCCTAGCTTTGGTAAGAGCATTAGTGATATGCTCCGTGAAGGCAAGCTTAAGCGTGCTAGTGTGGGGATCTCTAGACATCTTGTGAAGAAAATCAATAACTTCAGAAAGGGTGCAATTATTAAAATCAAGGTCACTACTATCAGTGGTAATGGTGTCCTTTAGACTTACTTGTTTGGTAGCTTCTATGGTCATAGGAGTTTCTACGGTTGTGGTCATAGCATCACCATTAATAGGTCCAATGGGACCAGGAGTGCATTGGGTGCTAAGAGTTTGGATATCCTCAACAACTTGGATAGTAGCAACAGTGTGGTGGGTAGGAAGGCTCTTAATTCTATCTTCTTCCTCCTTTTCTCTAGCCCATCTCTCTTTAAGTTTAGCCAACATCCTAATGTTTTCATTAATTTGCACTTGAATAGCATTCATAGGAGTGGTCTTCCTCTCCTCAAGAGGGGAAGTTCTAATTTTAAGCAACTCTACCTTATGGGCTAAATTTTCTACCTTCGAAGAGAGATCATCTAGTTTGTTTAGTTTTTCTTCTACATTCTTATTGAAGGCTTTTTGGGTAGTGATGAAATCTTTAAGCATAATCTCTAGTTCAAAAGTGGAGTTCTTGGTGCTAGGATAAGCATTGTTGTTCCCATAGGAATTAGAGTGGAACGGTCTAGGGTTGCTACCAAAATTACTCCTATAAGCATTGTTATTGAAATTGTTTCTAGAGATAAAGTTCACATCTACTTGATCTTGAGCAATCAAAGAATTTAAAGGAACATCACGAGGATCAATAGAAGATTGCTTGGAAAGTAGAGACATGATCAAGTCAACTTTTTCATTTAGGGAGGAAATCTCCTCGACAGAGTTTACCTTCCTACCTGTTGGAGCGCGTTCGGTGTGCCATTGGGAATAATTGGTCATCATCTCATCGAGAAGCTTCGTGGCAGCACCAAGTGTAGTTGACATAAAGGTTCCTCCCGCGGTCGAATCTAACAAGTTCCGCGAGGTAAAGTTCAAGCCTGCATAATTTTTTTGGATAACCATCCAAGTAGTCAAACCATGAGTAGGGCAGTTCTTGACAAGAGATTTCATGCGTTCCCAAGCTTGGGCAACGTGTTCATTATCCAATTGTTTAAAATTCATTATGTTACTCCTTAGTTGGATAATTTTAGCAGGGGGTAGTACTTCCCAATAAAGGCATCCTTGCACTTGTCCCAAGAATCTATGCTATTTCTAGGCAAAGATTGAAACCAAATTTTAGCTCCTCCTCTCAAGGAGAAAGGAAAAAGCTTAAGCTTAACAATATTACCATCTATTTCTTGGTACTTTTGCATATCACAGAGTTCAACAAAATTATTTAAGTGCAAAGCAGCATCATCTCCAGCACCAGAGAATTGATCTTTCATAACTAGGTTCAGTAAAGCAGGTTTAATCTCATAAGAAGGTGCTGAAGTGGCAGGTGTAGTAATAGGCGTGCAGATAAAGTCATCGTTGTTATGACTAGTGAAGTCACACAACTTGGTGTTCTTGGTAGAACCCATAGCAGCAGCAAGCAAGATAACTATTTTTGTGATTTTTGATAGAAGACACTAAAGCAAAAACTGAAAGGTAAACTAACAAGACTAATAAGCAAAGATAAAAGATAGCGTGCAACTCCCCTATCTTGAAGAGTGGAGTCCCCGGCGACGGCGCCAGAAAACTTTGCTTGATGGCTTCTCGCCCCTCGTTGGTTACCCCAAGGGGAAGGTTTGAGATGTAGCGTAGCGGTAGTTTTCCGTTGGCAAAGATACCAAGGATCGAATCCCGTGAGACTCCGAGGGTCGACAAGAAGGTGTCAATAGCGCCAGAGACTTTTGCTTGATAGGACCTGCACACAGATACAAATAACTTTGCTCCCAACGAGTACAGAGAGGTTGTCAATCCCTCCGGCCTTGTCGTTTACAAAGGATCAAACGCAAGAGATAATAGTGATAGGTATGACTGCAACTAGTAAATAAGAACAGGAAGTAAATAGCGGGTGTGATCAGTGATGGTAATATGGACCGGGGTCCCATGATGTGCACTAGTGATGTCTCTCTCCCAAAAGACGATAAAACAGCTAAGCGAGGTAAACGAATTACACCTGGGCAATTGACATGATTATGTGCGCAAACCAATGCTAACTATGCTGTAAGAAAGGTAGAGGCTCAAAAGCATGGGCGGTACGCCAAGGCAAGTAGACCGAAATCCATCTGCATCTACTACTAATCATCCACCTTGAGATATCTATCCAGAACATCTCGCTGGTATTAAGTTGCGAGTCCCACCCATAGTGTAAACTCAAAGCAACAGACAACTGCATTAAAAGAACTTTGCGTAAAGTAAACAATCCTTGCACCCGCAAGTACAAGCACCGTTGTTTTCCCCCTTGTGGCAACAGCACATCCCCTAGACTCATGTTTCTGTCACTCAAGCTAGTCATCGAGGGGCATGAACCCACAATCCAGCATAACGTTCCCTCTTGGAGTTACTACCTACTACTCGGCCAAAGCAATAAATAGCAACAGAGAACATGCAAGAATTACTCAAGAACATAAATATAAAAGAGGTGAATCAAATATATTACTCACACACAATCTGAACATAATCTCATAATCCATCGGATCCCAGCAAACTCAGCATAGCAACAGCATAAAGATTACATATGTGCCTCGATCATGTAGGGCAGCTCACGAGGTCTAATCGGTGAAGAACAAAGAGGGGAGGAGAACATCACATAGCTACTGGTCATGGAACCATGGTCCAAGGGGGACTACTCACAACTCATCCGGGAAGCGTCCATGGTGGTGGAGAAGCTCCCGGTGGTGGTTCTCCCCTCCGGCAGGGTGCCGGGAAGAGTTCTCCTGGTGCTCCCGATCTTGGAAGCGCGGCGGCGGCGGAACAGAGATGAGATCGCGAAAAAGGGTTCCGTCCTCGAGGGTTTCGGGACGCGATGTAAATATATGCCAAAGGGGGTCAGCAGAGGAGGTAAGGGGGGCCCAGGCGCCCCCCCCCCCCGACGCGGCCAGGAGGGGGGCCACGTGGGTAGGCCGCCTGCGCTGCCCCTGGCTCCCATCTGGCCCCACTTCTGGCGCGTGGAAGCTTCTGGAGCGCTGATTTTTTATATATTTTTCCCGGAATTTTTCTGGCAATTTTAATAATGGGAAAACCTGAAATAGAAAAACAGCAGAAAACAGAAACTGGCACTGGGGTGCACTCAGTTAATTGGTTAGTCCAAATATGATCAAAAGTGTATGGAAGTGCATAAATATCATAGCAATATCACACAAAAGAGGCATGGAGCAAGCAGAAATTATAGATACGTTTTGGACGTATCAGCAAGCGCACCTCTTCGGAGTGTCGCGCTCCCGTCGAGGACGTGCCAGAGAGCTCCACCGACAGAAACAAGAGGTCCAGGGCCACGCCGCCAGGAACCAAGAGGGTTTCCGTCAAGGAGGACGGCACAGGAGGGGCTTTCACCATAAGCTCCTCCCTTGACGACAAATAGGAAGACGCGCTCGTCACCTTCCTACGGGTGAATGTCGACGTGTTTGCATGGCAAGCATCCGAGTTCCCCGGCGTTCCCAGGGAGGTGATTGAGCACCACCTTGCTGTCTGCCCTCATGCGCGGCCCGTCAAGCAGAAGGTCAGGAAGCAAGCTTTGGAACGACAAGAGTTCATCACAGAGGAGACCCGGAAATTGGAAGTTGCGGGTTTGGTAAGAGGAGTGCTCCATCCAACATGGTTGGCTAATCTAGTGGTATTGCGCAAGGCAAATGGGAAGTGGAGGCTGTGTATTGATTACACAGATATCAATAAAGCTTGTCCCAAGGACCCCTTCCCATTGCCGCGCATCGACCAGATTGTTGACTCCACGGCTGGGTGTGACCTGCTGTCATTCCTCGATGCCTACTCCGGCTACCACCAGATCTTCATGGCAAGAGAAGACGAAGAGAAGACAACATTCATCACCCCATGTGGTACGTACTGTTTCGTACGAATGCCTTTCGGGTTGAAGAGTGCTGGCTCGACGTTTGCAAGGGCAGTCCAGATTGGTTTTGAACCCCAACTCCATAGAAATATGGAGGCTTATATGGATGATATAGTGGTCAAAACCAAGAACAAGGCAACCCTTATACCGGATTTACAAGAAACATTTGCCAACCTACACAAGATCAACCTCAAGCTGAACCCTGAGAAGTGCATCTTCGGCGTCCCGTCCGGCAAGCTTCTTGGGTTCTTGTGTCGCAGCGTGGGATAGAGGCTAATCCGGACAAGATCAAAGCTATAGAGCAGATTGAAACACCCAAACGGGTCAAGGACGTGCATCGGCTTGCTGGCTGCGTTGCCGCCATGAGCAGATTCATTTCCAAGTCTGCCGAGCGTGCCCTCCCCTTCTTCAAGATTTTGAAAAAGGCAGGGCCGATGGAGTGGACAGCAGAAGCTGAAGCAGCGTTACAAGATTTGAAGAGGTATCTTTCCTCCACGCCAATACTAGTTGCGCCTAGGCCACAATAACTGTTGCTGCTATACTTGGCGGTGACGAACCAGGTGGTCAGCGCCGCACTAGTGGCGCAGAAAGAAATTGATGACGGGGTCATAGCAGCGACAGAGCCTGGTGCCACTGGCGCAGAGACGACATGGCCGGTTGGAGTGCAGCCAAGGAAGAAAATGATGCAGCACCTGGTCTACTTTGTTAGCTCCCTCTTGCAGGCGGCTAGATCAAGGTACTCCGGTGTGCAGAAATTGCTCTTCGGCCTTCTCATGGCCTCAAGGAAGCTGCGTCATTACTTCCAGGCGCATGAGATCACTTTCGTCACTCGCCTCCCTCTACAACGGATATTGCACAATCCAGATGCAGTGGGAAGGATTGTAGAGTGGGCACTGGAGCTGTCTAGCTTTGGCCTCAAGTTTGAAAGTACCTCGACGATTCAGAGCCTAGTCCTGGCAGAGTTCGTCGCAGAATGGACCGCAACGCCAGATAAAGAAGTCCAAGAAACTGCTCTCCCCGGCAAAGAGGCGAGTTGCAACTCAATCATGTACTTTGATGGAGCTTTCTCCTTGCAGGGCGCAGGGGCTGGCGTACTGCTAGTCGCGCCCACTAGAGAGCACCTCAAGTACGTGGTCCAGATGCACTTCCCCAGGGAGGTATCAACGAACAACACTGCTGAGTACGAGGGGCTGCTGGCTGGTCTTAGGATCGCGGCAGACCTCGGAATCAAGAAGCTCATTGTCGAGGGCGTTGTCATCAAACAAGTCAACAATGATTACCAGAGCCCGTTGGTGAAGGCCTACGTCGATGAAGTGAGAAAGTTGGAAGAGCGCTTTGATGGTATATAGGCGGAGCACGTTCCCCGAGCGTAGAACGACATCGCCGATTACCTGTCAAAGCGCGCTGCCCTCAAGCCACCTGTGGAACCAGGTACCTTTGTGCTTCAGCTTTCTCTGCCATCCGTTGATCCATCAACAGAGCAGAACAAGAGGAGGAAATCAGGGCCCGGCAAGTACTTTCCCGCCGAGCTCCCCGGAGCTGCCGGTAAGGATGTTGTCGGAGACACTGAGCCCGCCACAGGACGGCTAGCTCCGGCGGAGCGTCAAGCTTTTGCCGTCGAGACAGCCGCTCCCTTGGCGGAGGAAATGCCTTTGGTCCTCGCAGTCGAGCCCCAGGCTCCAGCATGGGCGCAGCATACTGTCCGATTCCTCCAGACTGGGGAACTTCCTGAGGAGCAGGAAGAAGCGGAGAAAGTAGCCCGTCGGTCTGCTATGTACCAGTTCCTCGATGACGTCCTGTACAGAAAGAGACCGAACGGCGTGAAATTGAAGTGCATCCCTCGAGAGGAAGGACTGGAGCTGTTGGCAGAGATACATGGAGGCATATGTGGATCCCACATAGGGTCAAGAGCGCTTGCCAGCAAGGCATTCCGACAAGGCTTCTTCTGGCCCACTGCCCTCCAGGATGCGACGGCACTAGTCACCAGGTGTGAAGCGTGCCAGTTCCATTCGAATAAACATCATCAACCAGCTGAAGCCCTTCGAACCATTCCTCTCTCCTGTCCCTTCTCGGTCTGGGGGCTCGACATACTGGGCCCTTTCCCCCGTGCTGTCGGGGGCTTTGAGTACTTGTACGTTGCAATCGACATGTTCACAAAGTGGCCAGAGGTGGAGGTAGTGAGGAAGGTCACAACTCAGTCAGACGCCAAGTTCTTCAAGGGACTAGTGTGCCGTTTTGGTGTACCCAACATGATCATCACCGACAATGGCACGCAATTCACAAGCCGCACCTTCATGCAATATACCCAAGACCTCGGCAGCAAAATCTGTTTTGCTTCCATTGCTCACCCCCGAAGCAATGGTCATGCTGAGAGGGCAAACGCTGAAGTGCTGCGAGGGTTAAGGACAAAGATCTTTGACAGGCTGCACAAGAGCGGGAGGCGCTGGATTGATGAGCTACCGGCGGTTCTTTGGTCGATCGGAACGACACAAAATCGAGCCACCAGCCAGACACTCTTTGCCCTGATATACGGGGCGGAAGCAGTTCTCCCCACTGAACTCATATACGGGTCACCTCAAGTGCTTGCTTATGATGAGCTTGAGCAAGAGGAACTGCGGCAAGAGGACGCAACGCTCCTTGAGGAAGATCATCTTCGGGCGGCTGTGAGAGCAGCACGCTACCAGCAAGCCTTGCGCCGCTACCATAGCCGCAAGGTCCGTGCCCGAAGTTTTGAGGAAGGCGACCTTGTTCTCCGACGTGTTCAATCGGCCAGGAATACGAACAAGTTGACGCCGAAGTGGGAAGGCCCTTATCGGGTAATACGAGTCACCAGGCCTGGCGTAGTCCGCCTGGAGATCGAAAATGCCATTCCGGTGAGCAATTCCTGGAACATTGAGCATCTTCGCAAGTTTTACCCATAAGGCGCGGCTTACCGGGCCCCCAACAAGCCACCCTTTTGTACAAGCCTTGCAGGCAAGGCATGTAACCCTTTGTACAAAGCCAGGTGCAGACCCTGAGCATAAATAAATGAAGCGCTGGCACCCTAAGTTATAGCATGCATGCTGAGTCGAGTCTCGTCCTTGGTTAGGGTTGATAGTGCTTAGCGGCGGCTAACACCTTGCTTAGAGGTCGAGTTTGCTTCTCTTTGTCTTTCCTCCATCTCCTTTGGTTCACAGGACACACACACATCCTTGCCGAGGCCACTTGGGGAGAAGAAAGAGGAACATATCAGCATCAAGGCCCCGGCAAGCCAGTGTTGCCGGGGGCTACAAGAGCAAAGATTCGCCCACGGCGAACCATGGTTGCCGGGGCTGCGGCTTGAGATAAGTTCTTCGTCCCCTATCATGCATTCCATTATGGACTGAGGTATGTGAAACCTCGTTCTTTTCCTTAAGCTACCGTGCTCCCATAACTCTAGGCCCTAGGGCTCGTTCCTGGGACTAAGTTTGCTCGTAGTCGCGGCAGCGAAAAGGTGAGACGGGGAGCCTAAAACCACTTCATCCCTGCCTCCGCCAAGGGCGTGAGAAAGGTCGAGCGAAGTAGGGAGATGGCAAGGCCTGTTGCCGGGCAAGAAAATGTTTACCTTAGAGATATCAGGGATTTATTCCCTGTTGTGGGTTCTACCTGCGAACAAATGACCCGGCAAACATTCCTTTTTCATTAAAAACATTCCACTCAGGTACAGTCCATAGGGAATGAAAAATATGAACAAGGAGATTACAACTTTTAAACTTAACAGATGCCCGAAGGCTTACAAACTACAAAGAGATAAGATGCCCGTAATGCCTTTCTTGTCCCTCTCCTCAGGAGGTAGGTGAAGGAGGCGAGAAGGGCAAAAGGGGCGCCTAGGCGAGCTACTGGTGGCAGAAGACACCAAGAGGACATCTCGGTGGCCGCCCAAGGGCTGGATGGTGATGGCGGCGCCAGAGGCAGAGTTCGAAGACGAGGCGGTAGGACGTCAGTACGCGTCGAATGCGTCGGTGCCCGCGTACTCCGACATGACGACCTTGCCGCCCGCCTTCTTCCTCTTCCTCTTCCGCAGCCTCCCTACGCCAGCCGCCAAGGAGACGGCCCCGAGAAGTTCAAAGAGCCGGTGACGCGGATGATGGGGTCGCCGGTGCCACCAGGAGCGGCGCCCGACACCTAGTCGGACCCGTCATCCTGCCGTCCACCGCCCTTGTCGTCGCTGCCGCTGTCCTCCTCGTCACCCTCGTTTGAGGAGGAGTCTTCGTCATCGGAGGAGCTCTCCACGCAGCACCTCGCACGAGTCCCGAAGTGCCCTAAGACCTTGATGAAGAGATGGCCATCCTCCATCAACTTGAAATGGAGGGTGAGCCCATCTGTCAGGTTGTGGATGCGAGCGAACGTCTTCCATCCTTGACGAAGATACATCACATGAGGGGCAGGGAAGTCGACGCGGACCCGCGTGCCACTGATCCCGCAGCCACTCATGTGCAGCCGCTGCGACTCCGGCGGGTCCACCTCCATCTCCCACGCAAATGGGGTCGGGAGAGGAAGGCGATGGCGCGGCGGCCGCCGCAACCTGACGAAGAACTTGCAAGGGTCATCCCCAATATGGCCTTCCATTGGAGGAGGGGCTGCTGGCGGGGGCGAGGCCGGCGGGCCGCCCCGTCCACCTCTTCCCCGAGCGCCCCGGCCTCGCCCATGGCCTCGCCCCCTCCCTCTTCCCCTCGTGGCCGGTTCTGCCACTGCAGGTGCAGGAGAAGGAGCGACGCGTTGTCGAGCAGCGACCCTCGTCGGCACCGTTAAAGAGCCGGGATTTCCTCTCTCCATGGCGAACAAAAGAGAGGAGCAGAAGCTGAAGGAGAAAGAAGATGGAGGAGTGCGGGGCGCCGTCCCTTCCCTCCCGCTCTTTATAAAGGGGCGGGGCTGGGGCTCGACCGCCCCGCTCGGCCAATCAAGACGCAGAAGGCGAGGGAGCCGGGACCGACCCGCCGCCCCAACCAGCGACGGCTCGGTTTCCCGCTTCCACCGTTCGCCACCTAAAGCGCATGGAGGGCACGTGGCGGACGTGCAGAACTGAGGGGACAGGTGAGGCGACCTCTCCCCACCCCTTGATCGTGGGGACTGGACGCCTTGACGACCGCGCCTCGGCCCCATTCAGTAAATTGGCCGCGCCTCCACGCCTCCCCCCGTTTACGGAGAAGGTGCGATGCCGCCTCCTTTCGCATTTACTGCGACGTGACGCATGCCTGCAGAAACTGCCCCACGCATGTCGCCCACGTCACGCACGCCCCTCCACCCCGCGCCATGCACGCGGGTCGTGGGAGGTGCAGCGCGCCGAAAATCTTACCACGGTGAGAACCGCCCCGCATGCCCGCGCACCGTTCTGAGCCTAGCCCAACAACGCGTCGCGCTTATGTGTGGCCCAGGCCCGGGGGCTCCTGTCGGTGTACAAAAAGAGGGGTACACTTTTTGTACCCCTATGACTGTGCACGGGCAGTCTGAGCCACGGGCACCACCACACCAAGCACAGTAGGGAAGGTGAGCCAAGGTAAGACGAAGCTCGATGGAACTGGAGCAACGCCAAGAACAAGACCACAAAGAGCAAAGGGACAAAGCGGCTTCCCCCAGCAAGATCCTTGCTGGGAGCCAGTTTCAGCAGCCCTGGCAAGATCCTTGCCGGGGCCGGCTCTGGCAGCCCCGGCAAGACCCTTGCCGCGGCAGCTCGCCCCACGCCTACGGAGCGGATCACCCTTGAGTCCACTGCCCACATGGGGCAAGGATTCGGGAGATATCCCCGTGGTGGCATGCAGATCTTTGTGAAGACATTCAAGGACAGATAGACACACTAATAGGACGACGACCCTTGGCGGGATCCCAGCCAAGGAGGTCCACAAGGCCTCCGGCAAGCACCTTGCCGGGGATGACAGCAGGTGCCGCGGCAAGACCCTTGCCGGGCCCCCCGGCAAGGCACTTGCCCAGGACATCCGCGGGGCCACTATCAGGCCCGCGCCAACTACGCTTCCACCACCACATGCAGCTGCCGACCCAACCAACTGGGCAGGCACCTGCGTGGCAACATGCAGATCTTCGTGGAGACCCGCCGTTGCGCCACCTCAGCTGCCTGCCTGCCTACATGGCACCTCAGGCACCGCTAGCCAGGGCGCGTGTCAACACAAGGAGGAGCGCCGACGGACAAGACGAACGTCTCCCCTCGTCCCCGCTAAAGCGAGGACACCTAAGCTAAGCACAATAAATGCGCCTTGTCCTATAATGCGAGGGATAACCTCGCATCACTGTACCCTTTCCACCTCCTGTGTGCCACTGTGGCAAACCCTTTTTCCTATATAAGGAGGCCCGAGGCGACCAGGAGAAGGATTCGGCTTTTCAGAACTCCTCACGACTCGGCTTTTGGAGCTCCTCACTAGCTGAAGAACACAAACATATAATCCACCAAAGCAGGAGTAGGGTTTTACACATCCTTGCGGCCCGAACCTGGGTAAAGGAACCGTGTGCTAACTGTTGGATCCACTCTTCTCTCAACCCCGCGCCCCGCAACTGTAGTAGGGATTCTTGTGATCCCATAGGTGTCGATCAAAATACACCGACACATGGCAATATGACAATATGATGCGTGTCATATAAACGGAACGATGGAAAGTTGCACAGCAATATATCTCGGAATGGCTATGGAAATGCCATGATAGGTAGGTATGGCGGCTGTTTTGAGGAACAATATGGTGGCTGTTTTGAGAAAGGATATATAGTGGGTTTATGGCACCGGCTAAAGTTGTGCGGTACAAGAGAGGCTAGCAATGGCGGAAGGGTGAGAGTGCGTATAATCCATGGACTCAACATTAGTCATAAGAACTCATATACTTATTGCAAAAATCTACGAGTCATCAAAACAAAGCAATCAACGCATGCTCCTAGGGGGGAGGTTGGTAGGAGTTAACCATCACGTGCCCCCGACCTCCACACAAAGGTTGGCACTCTACAAATTCCTCATGCTCTAACTTCGTCACATAGCGGTTCACCAGATGTGCATGATACGGGAATCACTAACCTTAACACAAGTATTTCTCAATTTCATAATAACTCTACTAGCATGACTCTAATATCACTATCCTCATGTCTCAAAACAATTATCAAGCATCCAACATCTCATTCTATTCAATGCACTTGGTGTGAATTTTTTTACTACATTGACATTGGATGTTTATCATGTGAAGACTAGTTCTTTTAGCCTAAACACATTACCATGCTGTTTTAATAGACTCTCAAATAGATATAAGTGAATCATGAGAGTTCAACAATTTCTACAAAATATTATCACCACCGTGCTGTAAAAGATATAAGTGAAGCACTAGAGCAAAAGCTATTCATCTCAAAAGATATAAGTGAATCACATAGAGTTTTCTAACAATTTCTAGGCCATATTTAACTCTATCAAATAGGTGTGTCCAGAAAGGATGATTGTGGAAAACTAACAAGCAAAGACTCAAATTATACAAGACGCTCCAAGCAAAATACATAACATGTTGCGAATAAAAATATAGCTCCAAGTATAGTTACCGATGGATGAAGACGAAAGAGGGGATGCCTTCCCGGGGCATCCCCAAGCTTAGGCTTTTGATTATCTTGATTTTACTTGGGGTTCCATGGGCATCCCCAAGCTTATTCCTTTGCTACTGCTTGTTCCATAGTCCATCAAAGCAATACTCAAAACTTGAAAACTTCACAACACAAAACTTAGACAAAAATTCTCGTGAGCTCCGTTAGTATAAGAAAGCAAACAACTACTCAAAGGTGCAGAAATAAATTCATTCTTTGTTTATATTGGTGGTAAACCTACTGTACTCCAACTCCTTTATGGTTCATATCCTCCAATACTACTCATAGATGCATCGGAATAAGTAAACAACACACGAAAAATAGAATTTGTCAAAGACAGAACAGTCTGTTGTAATCTGCAGGGTTCGCCTACTTCTGGAACTCCAAAAAATTCAAACTAAATTGATGAATTTTCGAAATTTGTCTACCAAACATCTGCAGAAAGAATCAACTAAAAATCACGCCCCAGTAAAATCCCACGGCTACTTTAGCAAGCGCTAACGATTCTGTTTTTCGCAGCAAGATCATATAAACTTCACATAAGTCTTCCCAAAGGTTATACTTGGCAAAAACACTAAAAAAAACATGAAACCACATCTAATAAGAGCCGATATGCAATATTTATTCCCTAACAGCAAAAAAAACAAAAAAACATAAAATTGGCTTGCCTCCCAACAAGCGCTATCGTTTTACGCCCCTAGCTAGGCACGATATAAGATAGATCTAGGTATTGCCATCCTTGGAAGGCAATCCATAAGTGGCTCTCATGATAGATTCATATGGTAATTTGATTTTCTTTCTAGGAAAGTGTTCCATGCCTTTCCTTAACGGAAATTGGAATCTAATATTTCCTTCCTTCATATCAATAATTGCACCAATCGTTCTAAGGAAAGGTCTACCAAGAATAATAGGACATGAAGGATTGCAATATATATCAAGAACAATGAAATCTACGGGCACATAATTCCTATTGGCAACAATAAGAACATCATTAATTATTCTCATAGGTTTCTTAATAGTGGAATCCGCAAGATGCAAATTTAAAGAACAATCATCAAGCTCGTGGAACCCTAGCAAATCACACAAAGTTTTTGGGATAGTGGAGACACTAGCACCCTTATCACACAAAGCATAGCATTCATTATCTTTTATTTTTATTTTGATAGTAGGTTCCCATTCATCATAAAGCTTTCTAGGTATAGAAACTTCCAACTCAAGTTTTTCTTCATAAGATTGCATCAAACCATCAACTATATGTTTAGTGAAAGCCTTATTTTGACTATAAGCATGCAGAGAATTTAGTATGGATTGCAACAAGGAAATACAATCAAGCAAAGAGCAATTATGATAATTGAATCCCTTGAAATCCAAAGTAGTGGATTCATCACTATGCAAAGTTTTAATCTCTTCACTCCCACTTTTAGCAATTTTAGCACCAAGATCTAAAAACTCTGAATCATTGGGACACCTTAAAGCATAATCATCTCTGATACGTCTCCAACGTATCTATATTTTTTTATTGTTCCATGCTATTATATTATCCTTCTAGGATGTCTTATGGGCTTTATTATACACTTTTATATGATTTTTGTGACTAACTTATTAACCCAGAGCCCAGTGCCAGTTTCTGTTTTTCTCCTATTTTAGGGTTTTACAGAAAAGGAATATCAAACGGAGTCCAATTGACGAGCCAATTTTTTATGATTTTTTCTGGACCAAAAGAAGCCCCCAAAGCAAAAGAGTTGGGCCAGGAGAGCCACGGGCTGCCCTCGAGGGTGGAGGGCGCGCCCTGGGAAGGGGGGCGCGCCCCCCTATCTCGAGGACGACCCGTAGCTCCCCTTTACTTGGCCCCAACTCCAAAAATTCCTATAAATACTGAAACCTCCAGAAAGAAACCTAGATCGGGAGTTCCGCCGCCGAAAGCATCTGTAGCCACCGAAAACCAATCTAGATCCCGTTCCGGCACCCTGTCGGAGGGGGGAACCCTCACCGGTGGCCATCTTCATCATCCCGGCGCTCTCCAAGACGAGGAGGGAGTAGTCCACCCTCGGGGCTGAGGGTATGTACCAGTAGCTCTGTGTTTGATCTCTCTCTCTCTCTCTCTCTCGTGTTCTTGAGATGGCACGATCTTGATGTATCGCGAGCTTTGCTATTATAGTTGGATCTTATGATGCTTCTCCCCCTCTACTCTGTTGTAATGGATTGAGTTTTTCCTTTGAAGTAATCTTATCGGATTGAGTCTTTAAGGATTTGAGAACACTTGATGTATGTCTTGCACGTGTTTATCTGTGGTGACAATGGGATATCATGTGATCCACTTGATGTATGTTCTGGTGATCAACTTGTGGGTTCCGTGACCATGGGAACCTATGCATAGGGGTTGGCACACGTTTTCGTCTTGACATTCCGATAGAAACTTTGGGGCATTCTTTGAAGTTCTATGTGTTGGTTGAATAGATGTTTCTGAGATTATGTGATGCATATCGTATTATCATGCCCACGGATACTTGAGGTGACAATGGAGTATCTAGGTGACATTAGGTTGATTTGTGTCTTAAGGTGTTATTCTAGTACGTACTCTATGATAGATTGAACGTTACTACGGACTCTTGAATAGATCGATCAGAAAGAATAGCTTTGAGGTGGTTTCGTACCCTACCATAATCTCTTCGTTTGTTCTCTGCTATTAGTGACTTTGGAGTGACTCTTTGTTGCATGTTGAGGGCTAGTAATATGATCCAATTATGTTATCCTTGTTGATAGAACTTGCACTAGGGAAATTATGAACCCTAGGCCTTGCCTACTATCATTGCAATACCGTTTATACTCACGTTTACCACTTGCTACATTGCTGTTTTTATATTTTCAGTTTACAAAAACCTATATCTACCATCCATATTGCACTTGTATCACCATCTCTTCGCCGAACTAGTGCACCTATACAATTTACCATTGTATTGGGTGTGTTGGGAACACAAGAGACTCTTTGTTATTTGGTTGCAGGGTGGTTTGAGAGAGACCATCTTCATCCTACGCCTCCCACAGATTGATAAACCTTAGGTCATCCACTTGAGGGAAATTTGCTATTGTCCTACAAACCTCTGCACTTTGAGGCCCAATAACGTCTACAAGAAGAAGGTTGCGTAGTAGACATCAAGCTCTTTTCTGGCGCCGTTGCCGGGGAGGTTAGCGCTTGAAGGTATATCTTTAGATCTTGCAATCGAATCTTTTAGTTTCTTGTTTTATCACTAGTTTAGTTTATAAAAGAAAACTACAAAAAAAATTTAAGGTTACCTCATGTGCTTCATCTTTTTAATATCTTTCGTGAAAATGATGGGAAGGAAAATTGTGCTCAAGTACTAGAAGAAGAATTACATAGAATGCTTGGCATAAAATACTTGAATGATGAGCATGATTGCAATGTTGTTAGTATGAATTCTTTTAATACCAATGATGCTAATGATATGCAAAGCCACAAGCTTGGGGATGCTATGTTTGATGAAGATGATATGCTTAGTCCCCCAAGTTTTGATGAGCAAATTTATTATGATGAAAGCATGCGTCCTATCTATGATGATTATTGTGATGACTTGTATGCTATAAAGAATAATTATAACAATGAAACTTCTCATCATGATTTTAGTTTTCAATTGGATTATGCTTCACATGATAGTTATTTTGTTGAATTTGCTCCCCCCAATACTATGGATGATAAGAATTTTTCTTATGATGGGAGTAGTAAAATTTCTATGCCAGTAGATCATGAAAAGAATGCTTTATGTACTGGTTATATTGTTGAATTCATTCATGATTCTACTGAAAATTATTATGAGGGAGGAACATATGCTTCCACATATTGCAATAATATCAAGTTTTCTCTCCATGTGCTTAAAGTTTTGAAGTTATGCTTGTTTTCCCTTCCTATGCTAGTTGATTATCGTTCCCATAAGTTGTTTGCTCACAAAATCCCTATGAATAGGAAGTGGGTTAGACTTAAATGTGATATTCATATGCTTCATGATGCTCCCCGTTATGTTTCAATTCTTATCTTTTATGTGAGCATCATTATGCCTAGCCAGGGGCGTAAAACGATAGCGCTTGTTGAGAGGCAACCGAACTTTATTTTAGTTTCTTTGTTTTTGATGCTGTTAGGGAATAAATATTGCATCTAGCCTCTTATTAGATGTGGTTTCAAGTTTTTTTTTAGTGTTTGTGCCAAGTAGAACCTTTGGGAAGACTTGTGTGAAGTTTATATGATCTTGCTGTAAAAAAACAGAAACTTTAGCGCTCACGAGTTTGACTGTGAATTTTTACTGGAGCGTGCTATTTAGTTGATTATTTTTGCAGATGATTAATAGACAAATTCCTCAAATTTACCAATTTATTTTAATTTTTTTGGAGTTCCAGAAGTAGGCGAAACCTGCAGATTACTACAGACTGTTCTGTTTTTGACAGATTCTGTTTTTCGTGTGTTGTTTGCTTATTTCAATGCATCTATGAGTAGTATTGGGAAGTATCAACCATAGAGAAGTTGGAATACAGTAGGTTTAACACCAATATAAACAAACAATGAATTCATTGCAGTACCTTTGAGTAGTGGTTTGCTTTCTTATACTAACGGAGCTCACGAGATTTTTGTCTAAGTTTTGTGTTGTGAAGTTTTCAAGTTTTGAGTATTGCTTTGATGGACTATGGAACAAAGAGTGGCAAGAGCCTAAGCTTGGGGATTCCCAAGGCACCCCAAGGTAATATTCAAGGACAATCAAAAGCCTAACCTTGGGGATGCCCCGGGAAGGCATCCCCTCTTTCGTCTTCATCTATCGGTAACTATACTCGGAGCTATATTTTTATTCACCACATGATATGTGTTTTGCTTGGAGCGTCAATTTAGTTTATTTTGTTTTTTTTATGTGTGAATAATATCCCAAGATCTGAAGTTCTTAAATGTTAGAGAGTCTTCACATAGTTACATAATTATTCAACTACTCATTGATCTTCACTTGTGTCTTTCGAAGTAGTTTGTTATTGCTCTAGTGCTTCACTTATATCTTTTAGAGCACGGCGGTGGTTTTATTTTGAAGAAATAGATGAACTCTCATGCTTCACTTATATCCTTTTGAGAGTCTATTAAAACAGCATGATAATGTGCTTTGTCTATAAAACTAGCCTTTGCATGATAGGCATCCAAGATCAATGTAGTACAAACTTTCACACCAAGTGCATTGAATATGATGAGATGTTGTATGCTTGATAATTGTGTTGAGATATGAGGATAGTGATATTAGAGTCATGCTAGTGGAGTTATTATGAAATTGAGAAATACTTGTGTTAAGGTTAGTGATTCCCGTATCATGCACGTATGGTGAACCTCTATGTGAAAAAGCTAGAGCATGAGGTATTTGTAGAGTGCCAACCTTTGTGTGGAGGTCGGCGGCGCGCGATGGTTTACTCCTACCAACCCCCCCCCCTAGGAGCATGCGTTGATTGCTTTGTTTTGATGACTCGTAGATTTTTGCAATAAGTATATGAGTTCTTATGACTAATGTTGAGTCCATGGATTATACGCACTCTCACCCTTCCACCATTGCTAGCCTCTCTTGTACCGCGCAACTTTCGCTGGTACCATACACCCACTATATATCCTTCCTCAAAATAGCCACCATATATATTCCTCAAAATAGCCACCATGCCTACCTATCATGGCATTTCCATAGCCATTCCGAGATATATTGCCATGCAACTTTCGACCGTTCCGTTCATATGACACGCTTCATATTGTCATATTGCCATGCATGATCATGTAGTTGACATCGTATTTGTGGCAAAGCCACCTTGCACAATTTTTCATACATGTCACTCTTGATTCATTGCACATCCCGGTACACCGCCGGAGGCATTCATATAGAGTCATACTTGTTCTAGTATCGAGTTGCAATATCGAGTTGTAATTCAATGAAAGTGTGATGATCATCATTATTAGAGCATTGTCCAGTGTGGGGAAACAAAAAAATCAAACAAAAAAAGATAAAGGCCAAATAAAAAAAGGGATGGCCCAAAAAATAGAGAGGGGCTAAAAAAAGAGGAAAGCCCCTCCAAAAAATGAGAGAAAAGAGAGAAGGGACAATGCTACTATTTTCCACACTTGTGCATCAAATTAGCACCATGTTCTTCATTGTAGAGAGTCTCATGTTTAGTCACTTTCATATACTAGTGGGAATTTTCATTATAATACTTGGATTGTATATTCCAACGATGGGCTTCCTCAATTGCCCGAGGTCTTCGTGAGAGAGCAAGTTGGATGCACACCCACTAGTTTCTTTGGTTGAGCTTTCATTCATATTTAGCTCTAGTGCATCCGTTGCATGGCAATCCCTACTCACTCACACTGATATCAACTGATGGGCATCTCCATAGCCCGTTGATATGCCTAGGCGATGTGAGACTATCTCCCTCCTTTTTGTCTTCTCCACAACCACCTCTATTCCACCCATAGTGCTATATCCATGGCTCACGCTCATGTATTGCATGAAAGTTGAAAGGTTTGAAAGAATAGAGTATGAAAACAAGTGCTTGGCTGAAATCGGGGTTGTGCATGATATGAATATTTTGCGTGATGAAGAGGGAGCATAGCCAGACTATATGATTTTGTAGGGATAACTTTCTTTAGCCATAGTATTTTGAGAAGACATGATTGCTTTGTTAGTATGCTTGAAGTATTGTTATTTCTTATCTCAATATAGACTTTTATCTTGAATCATTCAGACCGGAACATTCATGCCACAATTAAGAGAATTACATTGAAAAACTATGTTGGTTAGCATTCCACATCAAAAATTCTATTTTTATCATTTACCTACTCAAGGACGAGCAGGAATTAAGCTTGGGGATGCTGATACGTCTCCAACGTATCTATAATTTTTGATTGTTCCATGCTATTATATTATCCTTCTAGGATGTCTTATGGGCTTTATTATACACTTTTATATGATTTTTGGGACTAACCTATTAACCCAGAGCCCAGTGCCAGTTTCTGTTTTTCTCCTGTTTTAGGGTTTTACAGAAAAGGAATATCAAACGGAGTCCAATTGACGAGCCAATTTTTTATGATTTTTTCTGGACCAAAAGAAGCCCCCGACGCAAAAGAGTTGGGCCAGGAGAGCCACGGGCTGCCCTCGAGGGTTTAGGGCGCGCCCTGGGCAGGGGGCGCGCCCCCGTATCTCGAGGACGGCCCGTAGCTCCTCTTTACTTGGCCCCGACTCCCAAAATTCCTATAAATACTGAAACCTCCAAAAAGAAATCTAGATCGGGAGTTTCGCCGCCGAAAGCCTCTATAGCCACCGAAAACCAATCTAGACCCCCTTCCGGCATCCCGTCGGAGGGGGGGAACCCTCACCGGTGGCTATCTTCATCATCCCGGCGCTCTCCATGATGAGGAGGGAGTAGTCCACCCTCATGGCTGAGGGTATGTACCAGTAGGTATGTGTTTGATCTCTCTCTCGTGTTCTTGAGATGGCACGATCTTCATGTATCGCGAGCTTTGCTATTATAGTTGGATCTTATGATGCTTCTCCCCCTCTACTCTCTTGTAATGGATTGAGTTTTCCCTTTGAAGTTATCTTATCGGATTGAGTCTTTAAGGATTTGAGAACACTTGATGTATGTCTTGCACATGTTTATCTGTGGTGACAATGGGATATCATGTGATCCACTTGATGTATGTTTTGGTGATCAACTTGTGGGTTCTGTGACCTTGGGAACCTATGCATAGGGGTTGGCACATGTTTTCGACTTGACTTTCCGGTAGAAACTTTGGGGCATTCTTTGAAGTTCTATGTGTTGGTTGAATAGATGTTTCTGAGATTATGTGATGCATATCGTATAATCATGCCCACAGATACTTGAGGTGACAATGGAGTATCTAGGTGACATTAGGGTTTTGTTGATTTGTGTCTTAAGGTGTTATTCTAGTACAAACTCTATGATAGATTGAATGTTACTACGGACTCTTGAATAGATCGATCAGAAAGAATACCTTTGAGGTGGTTTCGTACCCTACCATAATATCTTCGTTTGTTCTCCGCTATTAGTGAATTTGGAGTGACTCTTTGTTGCATGTTGAGGTCTAGTAATATGATCCAATTATATTATCCATGTTGAGAGAACTTGCACTAGTGAAAGTATGAACCCTATGACTTGCCTACTATCATTGCAATACCATTTATGATCACGTTTACCACTTGCTACCTTGCTGTTTTTATATTTTTCAGTTTACAAAAACCTATATCTACCATCCATATTGCACTTGTATCACCATCTCTTCGCCGAACTAGTGCACCTATACAATTTACAATTGTATTGGGTGTGTTGGGGACACAAGAGACTCTTTGTTATTTGGTTGCAGGGTTGTTTGAGAGAGACCATCTTCATCCTACGCCTCCCACGGATTGATAAACCCTAGGTTATCCACTTGAGGGAAATTTGATACTGTCCTACAAACCTCTGCACTTGGAGGCCCAACAACGTCTACAAGAAGAAGGTTGCGTACTAGACATCAATCTCCAATCCTATTCTCATCAAGATTAATACTAGAAAACAAGGATCTAATAGGAGACGCATCAATAATTTTCAGATCTTCATCTTTATTTTCATGATAACTAGAAGAACACGATTTAATATAATCTTCTCTTTTAGCACGCATTCTAGTGGTTCTTTGTTTGCATTCATCAATGGAAATTCTCATGGCTTTGAGAGACTCATTGATATCATGCTTAGGTGGGATAGATCTAAGTTTCAAATAATCAACATCAAGAGTAATTATATCCACACTTCTAGCCAATTCATCAACCTTAAGCAATTTCTCTTCAAGCATAGCATTGAAATTGTTTTGCGAGATCATAAACTCTCTAACACTAGTTTCAAATTCAGAAGGCATCTTTCCATAAGAGTTGTTGTAGGAATTACAAAAATTATTAGAGGAATTACTAGGAAAAGGCCTAGGATCAAAATTACCTCTATAAGCATTGTTACCAAAATTATTCCTACCAACGAAATTCACATCCAAAGATTCATTGTTATTCTCAATCAAAGTGGACAAAGGCATATCATTAGGATCAGAAGAAGCACTCTTAGCACCAAACAATTTCATAAGTGCATCCATCTTTCCACTCAAAACACTAATTTCTTCGATAGCATGCACTTTTTTACTAGTAGATCTTTCGGTGTGCCATTGAGAATAATTAACCATAATATTATCTAGGAGTTTGGTAGCTTCTCCTAAGGTAGTTTCCATGAAAGTGCCTCTGGTGGCCGAATCTAAAAGATTTCTAGAAGCAAAATTCAGGCCAGCATAAAAGTTCTGAATAATCATCCATAGATTCAAACCATGTGTAGGGCAATTACGTATCATCAATTTCGTTCTCTCCCAAGCTTGTGCAACATGCTCATGATCTAGTTGCTTAAAATTCGTAATATCGTTTCTAAGAGAAATGATGTTTGCAGGAGGGAAATACTTAGAGATAAAAGCATCTTTGCACTTATTCCACGAATCAATACTATTTCTAGGCAAAGAGGCAAACCAATTTTTAGAACGATCTCTAAGTGAAAACGGAAATAACTTCAATTTAACAATATCGTTATCCGTATCCCTTTCCTTTTGCATATCACACAAATCAACAAAGTTGTTCAGATGGGTAGCGGCATCTTCACTAGTAAGGCCGGAGAATTGATCTTTCATGACAAGATTCAACAAAGCAGCATTGATCTCACAAGATTCAGAATCGGTAATAGGAGCAATCGGAGTGCTAATAAAATCATTGTTGTTGGTATTGGAAAAGTCACACAATTTGGTATTGTCCTGAGCCATAGTGACAAGCAAGCAATGCAACGCACACAAGCAAACAAGAAGCAAGTGAACGATAAACACACGACGGAAGAAGGGCAAATAAAACAGCAAGGGTGAAGTGGGGGAGAGGAAAACGAGAGGCAAATAAATGTAATGCGAAGGATAAGGGTTTGTGATAGGTACTTGGTATATGACTTTTGCGTAAGCCTCCTTGGAAATGGCGCCAGAAATTCTTCTTGCTACCTCTTGAGCTTGTGTTGTATTCCCTTGAAGAGGAAAGGGAGATGCAGCACAGTAGCGTAAGTATTTCCCTCAGTTTTCGAGAACCAAGGTATCAATCGAGTAGGAGACCACACGCGAGTCCATCGCACCTGCACAAACAAATAAGAACTTTGCAGCCAACGAGATAAGGGGTTGTCAATCCCTTTACGGCCACTTACGAAAGTGAGATCTGACAGAGATGATAATTTATATTTTTGCTATTTTTGGTTTAATAAAACAGAAAATAAAAGCGGTAAAAGTAAAGTAGATGTAGATTGATATGTTGAGAATAGACCCGGGGGCCATAGTTTTCTCTAGTGGCTTCTCTCATGTTAGCGATATTCTACGGTGGGTAAACAAATTACTGTCGAGCAATTGATAGAGAAGCGAATAATTATGAGACTATCTAGGCATGATCATTGTATATAGGCATCACGTCCGAGACAAGTAGACCGACTCCTGCCTGCATCTACTACTATTACTCCACACATCGATCGCTATCCAGCATGAATCTAGTGTATTGAGTTCATACGAACAGAGTAACGCCTTAAGCAAGATGACATGATATAGAGGGATAAACTAAAGCAATATGATGTAAACCCCATATTTTTATCCTCGATGGCAACAATACAATACGTGCCTTGCTGCCCGTACTGTCACTGGGAAAGGACACCGCAAGATTGAACCCAAAGCCAAGCACTTCTCCCATTGCAAGAACTATAGATCTAGTAGGCCAAACCAAAGCAATAATTCGAAGAGACTTGCAAGGATATTATGAGCACACATAAAAAGTTCAGAGAAGAACCAAATATCTTTCATAGATAACCTTGATCATAAACTCACAATTCATCGGATCTCGACAAACACACCACAAAAAGAGATTACATCGAATAGATCTCCTCGAAGACCGAGGAGAACTTTGTATTGAGATCCAGAGAGAGAGAAGAAGCCATCTAGATACTAGCTATGGACCCGAAGGTCTGTGGTAAACTACTCACAACTCATGGTGAGGGCGATGATGATGATGATGATGAAGGCCTCCATGATGGATCCCCCTCCGGTGGAGCTCCGGAACAGGCTCCAAGATGGGATCTCCACGGGAACAGAAGCTACGGCGGTGGAATAAGGATTTTCTCTCTGTCTATGGAGTTTCTGGGGTACGTGGACTTATATAGGAAGAAGGAGGGCACCGGGGGCCACTTGAGGGGTCCTCGAGGCAGGGGGCGTGCCCTGGGAAGGGCCCCGCCCCCACCCTCGAGGGCCACCTCTCTGTCCCCTGACTTGGTCCTCAAGCTCCGCGTGCATGATTTTCTCCAACAATTATCTCTCGCGAAGGTTTCATTCCGTTTGATATATTTTTTCTGCAAAACCCTGAAATAGGCAAAAAACAGCAATCTGGACTGGGCCTTTGTGTTAGTAGGTTAGTCCCAAAAATGATATAAAAGTGAATGATAAAGCCCATTAAACATCCAAGACTTCATAAATAATAGCATGGAACAATAAAAAATTATAGATACGTTGGAGACGTATCAGTGGCATATATCATGTTCACTGTTTTGACCTCCGATGGAAATTTCTTCTGTCCCCCTATATTTGGCTGGTGAGGTTCATCCTCGTTTTCGCTATGAGGCTCCTTCCCCTTGTGTTCGGCATTTAGCTTGTCGGCCTGCTTGAAAACCAACAATTACGGTTGCTATGATTGGCAGGTTTTTCTTGGGTGCCATGGATTTGGCAGGGGATGTCTAATATCCCGTCCAAACTTGATGGTCTGTCTTTGTTGCCTTTAAATGGCTTCCTTCGTTGACCGGGTCTGGAGCCACTGAATCTGGCATTTACCGTTGTATCATCTGGGCTTCCAGAATTGTTTCGACGTTTGTTTTTGTTACGTCGTTGCTTTCCATTGCCATCCCTCGCTTCGGATGTTCCAGGGTCACTGGTGCTGCTACGAGCTAACCAGCTATCCTCACTCGCGCAAAGGCGAGTCATGAGCGTAGTTAGGGCTGCCATTGTCCTCGACTTTTCCTGTCCAAGGTGTCTGGCTAGCCATTCGTCCCGGATACTATGCTTGAATGTCGCTAAGGCTTCGGCGTCCGGAGAGTCGATGATCTGGTTCTTCTTAGTGAGAAACCGGTTCCAAAGCTTGCGGGTTGACTCCCGGGGTTGTTGGATGATGTGACGTAAATCGTCAGCGTCCGGGGGCCGGACATATATCCCTTGAAAATTTGCCCGAAATGCGTCCTCTAGTTCTTCCCAACTCCCAATGGAGTTTTCTGGGAGACTGTTTAGCCAGTCCCGAGCTGGTACTTTTAGCTTGAGGGGTAAATATTTGATGGCGTGGAGATCATCTCCTCAAGCCATGTGGATGTGAAGAATAAAATGTTCTATTCAGACGACAGGATCCGTTGTTCCATCGTATGCTTCGATGTTCACGGGTTTAAACCCTTCTGGGAAATCATGACCCAGCACCTCATTAGTAAAGCATAGAGGGTGTGAAGCTCCTCTGTATCTTGCTATATCGTGGCGTATGTCCGATGGTTGTGGTGTTCGGTATTGACCCCGAACTGGTATGCCACCGGCGCGATTGGCTTGATAGTCATCGTCCCGTGTGGAAGCTCGGTCTCTTGGTCCGAATATAGACCTCGTCTTGCTAGCTTTTTTGTTTAGGTCCTCACGCAGATCATGCTTTCGGACTTAGGTTGCACCCTCCTTTCCTTTATGGGTTGGGGGCTTGTTTACGCCATTGCTAGCGACTCTATCCCGTCCGCGAGGTGGTCGGTCCGACTTGTTGGTAGTGTTGTTTTTCGATGGGACGGGCGCAACGGCCTCGTCGTCGAATTCGGGAAGCAGCTTGCGCTTGGGATAGCCTTTGGTTTGGCCGTTAAAGCCATGTCTCTGTTCAGCGTCTAGCACCTCATTCCATCTATCATTGACCGTATCTTGTGCAGCTCGAAGCTGTCTCTGCTGCTTTATTAAGCTCCGTGCGGTGGCTATAAGCCGCTGATGGAAGCGTTTTTGTTCGGAGGGTTCTTCTGGGACGGTATATTCATCGTCATCCAGGCTAGCCTCTTCTTCGGAGATCGGTTCATAGTCACCATCTCCGGCATCGCTGTCATCGGACTGCGGCTTCAGACTCTGTTCGCCGTCCTCTCGCTCCTCCTGCTCTATCGCTGGATCTGTGGAGTCTTCGGCTTGTTCAGGAATATTACCATCATTAGTCACGGTGTTGCTGTCCTTTCCTTTGCGGGATTATGTTCAGTGTTTTGGACGCCGACGCTTGGGAGGTTCTTCGGCGGGTTTATCCTCTACGGGATTGTTTTCACCGTTGCCTACCGCCTCTTTGGGTGTATCCACCATATACACGTCGTATGAACACGTAGCTTTCCACCGCCCTGTTATGGGCCGACTTTGATCTATATCTGCTTCAGCTTCGAGGTCCACCCCGTCGAAGTCTTCTGAAGCGTAGTCGAGTAGATCGGTTAGATCTTCAACCGTGGCTACCAAGTGGGTGGTGGGTGGAGAACGAAATTTTTCACCCCCTGGGTATAGCACGGCCGTTCATCAGCCTCTAGTTCGAACCGCATATAGTGTGGCTGTGTGCTCTCATCCAAGGAGAGAGATCTTAACGACTTTAACATGTCGCCAAGTGGTGAGTGCTGGAAAATATCTGCAACACAGAATTCAGCGATAGGCGCCTAATTGGATTTGAGGGGCGCAATTACGCGCAGTTTGGAATCGGAGACTGGAGCTGAGTCAGGGGTTCCGGTAACATAGACCCCATCAGTTGGGTCCGTGTGCGGCTCCAACACCGTAGATTCTGCGGCTCCCGTGGTGGGGTTGAGCTTCCCATCTTAGGGTGATGCAGTCCGTTCTGGATCTAGAGCCAAAACTGTTGCAGGTGCTATTTCCTGATCTGATGACAGAGTTAAGTCATGATCATCGTGGTGGCAGAGAGGGGTTGCCGCTGGCTCGAATCCGGTGAAGATCAAGTCTCCACGGATATCAGCAACGTAGTTCAAGCTACCGAATCTGACATGATGGTCAGGGGCATAGCTCTCGATCTGCTCAAGGTGGCCTTCAGTGTTGGCATGAAGCGCGAAGCCGCCAAACACAAAGAGTTGGTCGGGAGGGAAAATCCCCTCGGCATCGCTGTTGCAGTTGACGACGTGATCCATCAGTCCTTCCGTCGACGACATAGTGGAACTCTCAATGAAAGCACCAATGTCCGTGTCAAAACCGGCGGATCTCGGGTAAGGGGTCCCGAACTATGCGTCTGAGGATCGATGGTAACATGAGGCAGGGGACACGATGTTTACCCAGGTTCAGGCTCTCTTGATTGAGGTAAAACCCTACTTCCTGCTATATTAGTATGAGTGAATATGTGTACAAGAGTTGATCTACCTCAGATCGTAATGGCTAAACCCTAGGTCTAGCCTATGAGGATATTATGATTCTTCTCTAGCCACTATGGACTAAACCCTCCGGTTTATATACACACCAGAGGGGCCTAGGGTTTGTACATATCATCTCGCAGAGGAAGGAAAATCTACACCCGAGCCTAAAACTTGCCATTACGAGAATCCAGGAGTCCTATTCGGATACGAGAGGTGATCTTCTATAATAATCTTCACGGCCCACCAGTTCGGCCCACGAGGAGTTTGTCCGGCCACCTGAGGATGTCCCGATCCAGGACTCCCTCAGTCGTGGAGCGGGTATGGCTGCTTCTTCCTCTTCCTTCCCAACATAGTCTGCATCATCCGGATCCGAGGCCGACGGGCTTGGGGTTGGGGATCGTGCCCGCTTCATCTTCTTGGTGGTGGTCTTCTTCTTCTTAGGCCGAACAAGCTCATCGGAGTCGGTTGAGCCTTGCCGGCGATCGACTGAAATGGATAATCATACGTTCCGATGAGAAAGAGGCAACAAGTATGAACAAGGATAAAACAAATTAAATAGTGGGATGAACATTTCCGATCATAACCATAGAACAAGTCCAAGTGGTAGATCAAAAATTTGACACGCCCATGATTAAGTTGATTTGCTGAGTACATAGAGAGATCCTTAGGCTTAGGCAAGAGACACCAAAACTCTAGAGAGAGATATATGCCAAGATATACACGAGATATAAAATAACCCTAAGATGATTCACAACAAGAGAAGAATGCAAGAGATATAGCATCCATACCCCGGCAAGAAGACTCGGGGCGCGCGGGGCCGCAGTTCTTGGTACGCGCCATGGGGAACTCTAGCGGTCACTCCCGAGAAATTCACACCACAACCCAAGAGATGGATTGGACAGAATCATAGATCTAGAGGAGGAGAATCTGTGGGAAGGAGATCAGAGCCGGAGGACGGAGGAGAGGGCCGGGGTAGTGCCAGAGCACAGCTCGGCGGCGGCGGTGGTTGTGTGAAGAGATGGGGGAGAGGGACCGGAGTGAATGGGGTAACTGCCCCCAAATCTTGAGCCCCTCCCCTGTTATATGTGACTGCGGGCGACAAGCCGGACATCCGAGGTCCTGGCCCGGATATCCGGCGTGCGAAAGACAAAGAAACAGGGCTAGTGGCCCGGATGTCCAACCACTAGGAGTGTATGATGGTAGTTTTTGGGCAGCAGAGGAATTTTGCCCCAGGGCCCGGAAGTCCAGCTAAGGAGCCGGATGTCCGGCCATTGGACAGAAAGATCAGGCAGGGGAAGGTTTTGAAAGGGGTCAATGGATACAGTTTGATATAGAATCCGCCAAGGAGTATTTAGATATTTAAGGAATGAAAGTCTGAGTAATCTAAGGCCATACTAAGATGTACAATCAACCCAACAATATTAAGTAAAGGAAGGTTCACAAGCGGTGACCGAGGTCGCCATGTTTGAGCATATGAAACATAGTACCGCAAAGATGTTGACTTTGGGCACATAGTTACGACTCCATCATGTTAAAGCAACATAGTTCAAGAACCGTGATAACTTTGAGAGTGTTGGTTCTATCTATGCATTTATGTAGGGTCAGAATACTCATGAGTTGAATGTCTCCCCCTAAATGTATGCCTACATCAAGACTAGACATTAAGTTCATGCATGAATGGGTACTAGATTTCACATAATATTGTCAAGCTCCAAGATACCAAGTTCACGCCTAAATTGACAAAACCTAGCTTCATTCAATGGCTTGGTGAAAATGTCTGCAAGTTGCATATTTGTACCAACATGAGCAATATCAATGTCACCCTTTTCCACATGATCTCTCAAGAAATGATACCTAATGTCAATGTGCTTGGTGCGGAGATGATCTTTGGGATTCTCAGCAATGTTAATGGCACTTTCATTATCACATAGAAGAGGCACATGTCTATAGGTGATACAGTAATCCTTCAAAGTTTGCCTCATCCATAGTAATTGAGTTCCACAACTGGCGACTGCAATGTATTCGGCTTCGGAGGTGGAGAGGGCAATACAATTTTGTTTCTTTGAGGACCAACTTACCAGAGAGCAACCTAGAAATTATTATGCACCAGAGGTGGACTTACGGTCCACTTTGTCACCAACCCAATCCGCATATGTGTACCCAATGATAACAAACTTAGCATCCTTGGGGTAACATAGACCCAACTTTGGGGTGTGAACAAGGTATCTAAGAATATGCTTAACCGCCTTATGATGGCTTTCCCTAGGGGAAAATTGAAATCTAGCACACATGCATACACTAAACATGATGTCTGGTCTAGATGCACAATGATAAAGCAATGAACCAATCATAGAGTGGTAAATAGATGGGTTAAAAGGAGTATGTCGGATTACGGGCTCCGCAAACCCAAGAAGTTCGAACACAGGGGCGTGAACGAAGATTTTCCCACTCACGTCTACCTAGCATCTGACCCTCGTCCAGTGAAGAGATTCAATCGAACAACAAGTAAAGCACACAAGAGTTTACCCAGGTTCGGGCCACCTTGCGGTGTAAAATCCTACTTCCTACTTTGGTGAATTGGCCTCGGGGGGGGCTTGAATATGGATGAGTATAGTGGTTCCTAAGCTCAGGACGAGAGCTCAGGAGGGTCAGGAGGCAAGAGTTCTTGCTTCCTTATGTGAGGGCAGAGTTTCTGGATCTGATCCCCCTCCCATAGTGGGGATCCTAGCTACTTATATAGGTGGCCAGGGTCCTTTTCCCCCAAAATGGCGGGAAGGAATCCCACAACGGCCATTTGAGTGGGAACACAAGGACGTTCCTACCATGACAAAAGCAGTCTTCGCCTGCAAAAAGATCAGGCGGTGACGCGGTGGTGGACTTGGTGGTGACATCCTCCCTGTCGTCCTTGTGGTCTTCGGTCTTGTTGCACCAATGGAGAAACCTTTGTCCTGCTCCTTGGGAACCTGCGCCTGCGCTGTCTCCTTTGCACCAAAACGGCACCTGCGCCGCTGGCACGCGCTGGCGCGATGCGTCACTTCTTGCGTCACTGCCTCCTCCTGAGGCAGGCTTGGCCTTGGATTCTCTGCCCCTCCGGAGCAACCTATCCGAGGCCGCTCCTGAGGGGGGTCTTTACGTCGTTCTCCTCGCGAGGTCTAGCTCCCCCGCGAGGGTCTTGAGCAGCTGGTCAATCGGCTGGGCCGTACCAGGCCATGGCAGGAGCGCGCTGTGGCCTGCAGACAAGCAAGTCTGGGTACCCTGGTTCCCAGGACGCCGACAGTAGCCCCCGGGCCCAAGGCGCGTGTAGAGTTGGCTTCATGGTGAAGCCTTAGTCGAGGACGAAGCGCCACGGGCCCCAAAAGGCTGCGGGCCAGGCTAGCGCGTGACGGTTGGATAGGACGTGGCGACTCCACTCCCCAGACAGTCTTGGTAACCATGTGACTTGACAACTCCCCGGCGCACACGAGGGGGCTGTTATGGCTGCGACGCCAGTGACTCGCGGTTGGGCTCCTTCGCCCTATAAATGGTACTAGGGGGGATCCCCAAAGCCATCTTCTAGCCAGCGCCATCTGCCTCCTTGCTTGCTCTCCGTTCTCCTTCTTACCGCGAGGTCTTCATGGCGCCGCCCAGGAAGCCGTCCGCCGCGGAGAAAGGGAAGGCCCCGAAGGATTCGTCCTTGCCGCCGTTGAAGAGGGGCCGCGGGTGTCCTCGTAAGCATGCCGCTGTGCCCGCAGCGACTCCTCGAGGGAGCGGGCGAGGCCTTCTGGGCCTCGTCGTGGTCGCCAGCGAGAGGCGCGGTGCCTCTTCCCGCGGCGAAGGTGGTCACGGCCGTGGTGGGAGAGGAGGCGCGAGCCGGCGTATGGCGGTCATGCATCCTCTGCGCCCACAGCTCCACTCCTCCAACGTGTCGTCGGAGTTGGTGGTGTGGGCGGAGAAGCCTGGCAGCTCGTGGCTCCGGCTTCCCCGCTCGTTCGGCAACGTGCTACCAGTTATTCGTCGTTGTTGCCATGTCATCTGCTTGCGTGTTGCATCTTTGCCTTGTCATTATGTTCTTGCATCATCATGTTTTCAAAACTTGCATCCCGTCGAGTCCCCTTGTCCTCTCTGTTGTCCGTTCTGAGCGCAGACACACTTGCACGTGCCCGCGGCACATCCGGTTATTTATTTTATGAGTGGCTGAAATTTTTTCTCGGAATGGGTTGAAACTTGGCGTGTGGTCTTATTATAGTGTAGACAGACCGCCTATCAAGTTTCGTCGCATTCGGAGCTCGTTTGATAGCCCAACAGTTAAATATAGCGGCACTAGTCGCCGGATAAACGTCGGACGTTGCGATCCTCGAAACAGCCGCCGGGCCTCACTTCTCTTCTCTCCTCTCAGCCCACACCCCCTCTTCACAGTCACTAAACCAGCCCACTAGGCCTACCCTAGTCCCTATCCGCTCCGGAGCCGTCCGATCGCGATCAGAGGGCCTCAAAACCCCTAAACACCTAACCCTAGACCCCCCACCCTATATATAACCCCTTCCTTCCATTTTTGGCCTTCTCCTTCCTCCCTCCTTAGAATCCGCGCCCCTCCACCCCTGCCTCGCCACTTGTCACCGCCAGCCGCCGGAACAGCCGCTTCCTGCCACCTCCCGCGCGCCACTTGGCGACTCGCCGTTGGCCACCCACCACCACGCAGCGCCCGCGGCCAATGGCATGCTGCCACTTGTCCTCCCGCGCCTCCAACCGCCGCCAGGCCGCTCGGCCCCCAGCGCGGCCCGCCCCAGGCCGATCTAGGCCCGAGCCCCCCAGCGCGTCGCCCGTCTGCTCCTGCATCCTCGGCACTGTCCTCCGCCTCCAGCGCCGCGGCTCCGCCGCCACGATGCAGCCCATCGGCGACGACCTCAGCGGAGGCCCGCACCGCATCGCGCGCCCCGCGCCTCTGCCTCCCCGAGCCGCCGACGGTCGCGTTCGTCGCTCCGCCCGAGCGCCTCACCGCCCCGCCTCCCGCTGCTCGCCTCCCTCGTCTACCCCGCCGCCCGCGCTCGCCGGCGACGAGCAGCAGCCGCCGGAGCTCGCCTCCTCTGCCTCGCCGGAGGTCTCCTCGACGCCGCCGCCGGTGGATCTGGTGCCCCCCTCGCCTCGTTCTACCTCCTCCTCGCCTCCCCGGCCTCCTCCTCGCCGGATCCAGCGAGATCCGGCCGGGCAACCGCAGCACGCCGCTCTGCCGCCGTGCCAGACATGTCCGCCCCCTCTTTGTGCCAATGCCAGGTGGGCCCGTGCCCACGCCACCGACGGACATGTTCGTCCTTACCCAGACACGTCCACCCCCCTCCGAGGTCTTTTTTTGTCTAATTCCTGGCCTTTTTGAAAAAATAATGTTGCATGTTTGAGTGGCTGTAACTATTTGTGTGTATGTCCAAATTGAGCGTGTAATATGTCAAAATGTTCGTTGTGTTATGCTCTTCATTTTGTTGCACTGTGACATGCTTGTTTGAGTTAATATTGATGCCCTAATCATCGTTGCAAGAGTGCTATATGTTTAAAACTGCTGTTAACTGTATATTTGTTGCATGCTTGTGGTGGTGATAACTTTGTGCATGTTTATCCAAATGGAGTGAATGATATGTCAAAATGTTCATTGTGAAGTGCTCTACATGTTGGTTGCTGTAGCATTCATGTTAGGTATCATATTGCCATGTTAATCTCTGTTGCAAAAGTGCATTTGGCTGTTAAGTGCTGAAACTTGTTATGAGATGCTGATTTGACTTGCTCATTGCTAAAGGTGTGATTGTCTTCATGCCACATGTCTATATGTTTTAGAAGCACAATCATATGGTCTTTGCTGTGGTGCAATCCACTTTCCATGATATGCCTTGTGGTGTTTGCAACAAGCTTGTAAACATGCCATGTCGTTGTGCTATTTTATACTTAGTGGAAAAACTACTAAGTCTGAAACTGTTAAACCTGATGCTATGTTTGCTCGATGCCTCACACAAATCCATGCATGTTTTAGTATGTCAAATGAACATGTCTTGTTGTCCATGTTATGCTCTATCCATCCATGCCCTTATTTGCATATATGACCTGTTGTAGCTTATTTATATCTTGCTTTCAAGATGCTATAAATTTACCTGTCAGACTTTTATCAGCATGATCAATTTGGTGAAGCTTGTTGTTATTGATCCATGCCTCCTATGGAGTTGCTCCAATGGAGTTGTTTGATGTATGCTATGTCCATTACATGTTCATGCTCTTTATATACTTATTAGAGTTGATATGCTTGTTGTTTTGTGCCTTCGAAGGAAGCATCGTGATGATGTTTTTGTCATCCCAGATTTTGACTAAGTCTGGATAAATTTATTGCAACTTTCCATGCTTGTTTAATTGTGTTCCAGCAAGTTTTTGGGTGTGTTCTAAGTTCATGCTTGTTAAGTATCTTGTATATTTCACATCCATGCCTCTTGTTATCATGTTTGGGTGCTGTAGCATATATATACCTTGCTCCAAAGTTGCTGTGTTGCTGTTTTGAAAGCTTGTTGTTATATCTTGTTTCGTGTGTATGTGTTGAACCGTTACTCCGTTTTGAGCGTGCCCTATATGAAAATTGTGTGATTTTGCATGGAGAAGCATAATATCATGTTGTTTTCATGCTTGGAGTGTGTTTGCTTGTTGTTTGGATGCATCTTGCATCGTTGCCATGCTTGTCTTGTTTTGCTCATATCTTCTAGGCAGTAGCTCCGAATTAAACAAACTTCATATGTAACTTGACTAGAATTTCGCGTAGATCATCATGGTGCATGTTAACCTGCTGTTTAACAACTTTAACTGAATGTTTGTTCAGATCTGAACTAATTTCTAAATGTGCGTATGAGGACTTACCAGAATTGCTATATGTTGATTCCGGCCTCATTTAAACTTGTTGGTTTGTGTTGTTCTTGTGTGCTTCATCCCTTGCCATGAATTGCATCATATAGACTTGTGTTGCATCATGCTTGGTTGAGCATCTTGTCATGTTCTTGTGTTGTGTGTTTACCGTGTTGCTTGCTTCTTCTCGTTAGTGCTTGTTCCGTTGCGATCGTGAGGATTCGCTCGACTACGCTTGGTTCGTCTTCAAGGCTTCTTCTTTGTCTACTTCATGGCCTGTTCTTCTTCCTTGCGGGATCTCAGGCAAGATGACCATCATCTTGGATACCTTTACTATCATTGCCATGCTAGCTGTCTCGATGCTATTGTTATATGTCGCGCTACCCATCACTTAATGTCAGCCCCTCTCCTTGTTGCCATGAAACCTCTAACCTTGACATCTTCCTAGCAAACCGTTGTTTGGCTATGTTACCCGCTTGCTCAACCCCTCTAATAGCGTTGTTAGTTGCAGGTGAAGATGAAGATTGTTCCTTGTTGGAACTTGTTGTTGGAATATCACAATATATCTTATATGTATTAAAACACCTATATACTTGGCAATGGGTGAAAGGCTTGGCCTTTTGCTCGGTGTTTTGTTCCACTCATGCCGCCTTAGGAGCCGATAAACCGGCGTTATGTTCCTTGATTTTGCGTTCCTAACACGGTTGGGTATATGGGGACCCCTTGACAGTTCATCTTCTAATAAAACTCCTCCAGCAAGGCCCAACATTGGTTTTAATTTGCCTCATAATAACAACTTAATTAATTAATTAAATTGCATAGGGGGTCGCGTCCCCGAGGATTCTTCTACATAGCAGGGGGGCCAGTGCTGATGGTGTTGGTCCCAAACGGGGGTTCTACGGGGCCACCACAGGGAAACTCGAGGTTTGGCTCCCGTAAAATCGCCCATCTCGACGTGGCGTGAGACGAGATACACGCGGCTAGTATTAGGGTGTCGGCACGCCGAGAGGTCTGGCTGGACTTGTTTTACCATTGTAGAAATGTCTTGTGCACCGGGAATTCTGAGTCTGATCGGGCCTTCCCTAATATAAGGGGTAATATTACTATTATCTCTGCTGATCGTGAGAGCTTGTGATGGGCTAAGTTGGGACACCCCTGCAGGGTTATGATCTTTCGAAAGCCGTGCCCGCGGTTATGTGGCAGATTGGAATTTGTTAATGTCCGGTTGTAGAAAACTTGACAGAGGATCCGAGATAAAATACACGAACCGCGTGAGTAACCATGACTGTCTCTTTTCACTTTGAGAAGAGAACATGGTGGGGTTATGTTTGACTCGTAGGTAGTTCAGGATCTTTAGCGATCACTACTAGTTTGCGACCGTTTGCATAGATGCTCTTCTTATTCTTGTACTCGTAAGTGAGCCACCTGATATTGCTTAGTCGCTGCTGCAACCTCACCACTTTACCTCTTCCTACCCATTAAGCTTTGCTAGTCTTGTTACCCATGGTTATGGGATTGCTGAGTCCTCGTGGCTCACAGATACTACAACAATAGTTACAGGTGCAGGTTTCCGATTACTTGACGGGAGAGCGATGTTACCTTTTGTTGGAGTTCTTTCTTCTTATTCTTCTTTAGTCTTGGGCTAGGTTCCTGGTCGGCAGCCTCGGATAGCAGATGGATGACTTTGTGCTTTTCTTGTTTGCATCTGTAGTCGGATGCCTTGTATTGATGATGTTGTATTCATGTGACTTGTATGAATTGTTGTATCCCCATGTATTTATGTAATGGTACGATGTAATGATATCCATCTTGCTAAGCGCCCGAAATGCGGTTGTGCCCCAATCACGTATGTGTCGCGGGCCTGATAAGTTTGTATCAGAGCCTCAACCAACCATAGGTGCCCCCTTGATTGATCGTAGCTTGGCCGTTGTTGAGTCTAGAAAAAAACTTTTTTTTGGATTCTAGTTATATCAGAGAGTAGGAATTCTTTTTACTCCTCAGTCCCTTCGTCGCTCTGGTGAGGAATCTTGACGTAGGTGTTTTGAATTACTCCTCTCCCCCTTCAATTTTATAGGATGACGTGTTTAGTTTTCGTTCGTTGCGATGTCATCCTTTGTCATCCGGTGCTTCTATCGCAGGTCGATTGACCCTCCTCGTCGTAGTTTCAATCCTCGGTTCTTTCCAACCGATGTTGTTTCCTCTTCCGGAATTGTCTTTCTTTTTCCCACCCGCCCACCCTTTTCTTCTCGAAGCCGGAGTCCTTAATCGAGTATCCATCCTACTCGTGCGAAGTCTTTGAATTCCTTCCTCAATTATTTCAACCGATGAATTCTTGACTAGCTCATCATCATTCTTCTCTTTTCTTCTCCGATGATTTCTCCTCTCGTTTGATATTCTTCATCTCTTTTCTTTTCTGGTGGATTCAATTCAAGTTCTCGGTGTTGTTCTTATTTTTCCTCGCCTCAAGTGATTCCAATTGCTCGTTCACCTCTCTCCATGTAATTGTTCTGGAGTTCCGAAAACATCTCAGTAGATTTGTCCGTGCTCCAATTAATTCGAGGTTGTCACCTCCTTTGAGTCTTTTAATCGTTCCGGTGCATTATCTCCTTTTCAATCCTCTCCAACGGTGTTCACCCTTCGGTGGGCTCATAACCCACAGGTCTTTTCCCAGGATCTTTCCTGACTATTCTAATATTTTCCGGAGTGTTCCGAAATTCATTTCAAGTGTGACGTAAGTATGGATTCCATCATTCACATGCCTTCCGAAGATCGTTTGCAAATTCTTTTCATCGTTGGTTCAACCTTTCTTCTTTTCATTCTTCTAGAGTATTTCATGAATTCTTTTCCTTGTGTTCCTATGAAGGCCATCATTTCAGAAGATTTCTTCGTTCTCAGTTTTCAACTTCGTCCCCCAAATATTCTTCATTGATTCTTCTTCGTTCATCTCACATTCTACTGGTGCTTCATCCAAGCATTCTCTAATCAGTTCGCGATCTCTTCGTTCTCTTGTATCTTAATTCCCCAAGTTCTTTATTCTTACCGGCGATTCATTCTTTTGTATTCACTCAATCTTAATTCTTACGGTGGTTTGTTCTCTTTCATCATTCGATTTTAATTCTTACCGGTGGTTCGTCTCTTTTCTTCACTCAGCTTCAATTCTTTGGTGGTTCACTCAAGAGTTCTTTTCCGGTGCAATCATATCAATTCATTCGTTCATTCCAATCCTACCGGTGTTTCATGAAGATTTTTGCAAGTTTGAGCTATATCCCTCTTTGATCATTTCAACGTGAATAAGTAGCATGCGAACCCATTGCTTCTCATCAATTTAATTGATGGAGGATAAGCATGACATAATTCTTATTATTTTCATCGAGTTGATTTATTCCTTTCTTTCAGAATTTGTTCTTGATGAATAAATTCTAGTTCCAAGTGCTTTAATCTTTTCTTCCCCGGAGTTCAATGTTTTCTCGGCTATCTCGTCGGCACCTTCATCTAGATCATCGCAAGGCTTTATTTTATTCTTGTAATCCTTCAATCCTTCATCATCCTTTCGTTACCAGAGTTCTTCATGCTGGTTCATCATGATTTAAATCATTCTTCGAGTGTTCATCAAATTCTTTTGGATCAAGCTCAAGCATTATTCTTTTGCCTCTCGAGTGCAAATAATTCTCCGTATTCTTTTGAACTGGAGTTTTGCATTCTTCGCTCTTCTCAGCTCATCAATATTTTGGTTGTGGCTTAATTCACCTCTAGTTTCGGGATGATTTCCATAAGTCCGCAACAAGTTAATTCTTTTGTTGTTGATCATCTCAACAACTCCGTTCAAGTCTTTCTCTTATAAATTCTCGTTCTTGTCACTCGTGCTCAAGTTGTCATCTTCTTCTCCATTATTTTAAATTCCATTATTTCAATTCTTCCGGAGGCGTTGTGTTGTACATCTCGTCAAGCATTATTCCATCTTCTCAAGGTTATGTTCTATTTATTCCATTGTCAGCCGGAGTGCTGCCCGAATTCCTTCATGGAGATTCCTTTCTATCTCTTTTACCGGAGTAGTTTCGTTGTCTCTTGTCACGTAAGCTCTTGGTTCTCGTCGTATGCCATGTTTCCTCTATTTACTGAAGCTTCTCAATCTCATTCATCTTCGTGTATTCTTCCTTTCGAGTGGCTCAACCTCTCAAGGTTCTTTGTTTCACCTTGTTCTTCCTTTTCCCTTCCGTCTCGTTCCTAAGATCTCGAGACGAGATCTCTTGTTAGTAGGGGAGTGTTGTGACACCCCGAGACCGGTGCGCCAGGTGTCAGCCAGTTATTCGTCGTTGTTGCCATGTCATCTGCTTGTGTGTTGCATCTTTGCCTTGTCATCATGTGCTTGCATCATCATGTTTTCAAAACTTGCATCACGTCAAGTCCCCTCGTCCTCTCTGTTGTCTGTTCTGAGCCCTGACACACTTGCATGTGCCCGCGGCAACTCCGGTTATTTATTTTATGAGTGGCCGGAAAACGTTCTCAGAATGGGTTGAAACTTGGCGTGTCGTCTTATTATAGTGTAGATAGACCACCTGTCAAGTTTCGTCGCATTCGGAGCTCGTTTGATAGCCCAACCGTTAAATATAGCGGCACTGGTCGCCGGATAAACGTCGGACGTTTCGGTCCCCGAAACAGCTGTCGGGCCTCACTTCTCTTCTCTCCTCTCAGCCCACACCCCCTCTTCACAGTCACTCAACCAGCCCACTAGGCCTACCCTAGTCACTATCCGCTCTGGAGCCGTCCGATCACGATCGGAGGGCCTTAAAACCTCTAAAACACCTAACCTTAGACCCCTACCCTATATATAACCCCTTCCTTCCATTTTTGGCCTTCTCCTACCTCCCTCCTCAGAATTCGCGCCCCTCCACCCCTGCCTCGCCACTTGTCGCCGCCAGCCGCCGGAACAGCCGCTTCCGGCCACCTCCCGCACGCCACTTGGTGACTCGCCGTTGGCCAGCCGCCACCACGCAGTGCCCGCAGCCAATGGCATGCTGCCACTTGTCCTCCCGCGCCTCCAACCGCCGCCAGCCCACTCGGCCTGCAACGCGGTCCGCCCCGGGCCGATCTGGGCCCGAGCCCCCCCCCACCCCCCGCGCGTCGCCCGTCTACTCCCGCCTCCTCGCCGCTGTCCCCCGCCTCCGGAGCCGCCGCCGATCGCGTTCATCGCTCCCCCCGAGCGGCTCGCCGCCCCGCCTCCCGCTGCTCTCCTTCTTCGTCTACCCGCCTCTCGCTCTCGCCGGCGACGAGAAGCCGCCGCCGGAGCTCGCCTCCTCTGCCTCGCCGGAGGTCTCCTCGACATCGCCGCCGGTGGATCCGATGCCCCCTCGCCTCGATGTACCTCCTCCTCGCCTCCCCAGCCTCCTCGGCGCTGTATTCGGCCAGATCTGGCCGGGCAACCGCAGCGCGCCGCTCTGCCGCCGGGCCGGACATGTCTGTGTGGTGCCAGACATGTCCACCCCCCTCTCTGTGCCACTGCCAGGTGGGCCCGTGCCCACGCCACCGACGGACATGTGTGTCCTTACCCGGACACGTCCAGCCCCCTCCGAGGTGTTTTTCTTCTTCTAAGTCCCTGGCCTTTTTGAAAAAATAATGTTGGATGTTTGAGTGGCTGTAACTATTTGTGTGTATGTCCAAATTGAGCGTGTAATATGTCAAAATGTTCGTTGTGATATGCTCTTCATTTTGTTCCACTCTGGCATGCTTGTTTGAGTTAATCTTGATGCCCTAATCATCGTTGTAAGAGTGCTATATGTTTAAAACTGCTGTTAACTGTAAATATGTTGCATGCTTGTGGTGGTGATAACTTTGTGCATGTTTATCCAAATGGAGTGAATGATATGTCAAAATGTTCATTGTGAAGTGCTCTACAGGTTGGTTGTTGTAGCATTCATGTTATGTGTCATATTGCCATGTTAATCTCTGTTGCAAAAGTGCATTTGGCTGTTAAGTGCTGAAACTTGTTATGAGATGCTGATTTGACTTGCTCATTGCTAAAGGTGTGATTGTCTTCATGCCACATGTCTATATGTTTTAGAAGTACAATCATATGGTCTTTGATGTGGTGCAATCCACTTTCCATGATATGCCTTGTGGTGTTTGCAACAAGCTTGTAAACATGCCATGTCGTTGTGCTGTTTTATACTTAGTGGAAAAACTGCTACGTCTGAAACTGTTAAACCTGATGCTATGTTTGCTTGATGCCTCACTCAAATCCATGCATGTTTTAGTATGTCAAATGAACATGTCTTGTTGTCCATGTTTTGCTCTATTCATCCATGCCCTTATTTTCATATATGACCTGCTGTAGCTTATTTATATCTTGCTTTCAAGTTGCTATAAATTTACCTGTCAGACTTTTATCAGCATGGTCAATTTGGTGAAGCTTGTTGTTATTGATCCATGCCTCCTATGGAGTTGCTCCAATGGAGTTGTTTGATGTATGATATGTATATTACATGTCCATGGTCTTTATATACTAATTAGAGTTGGTATGCTTGTTGTTTTGTGCCTTCGAAGGCAGCATCGTGATGATGTTTTTGCCTTCCAAGATTTTGACTAAGTCTGGATAAATTGATGTTTTTCGGTGTGTTCTAAGTTCATGCTTGTTAGGTATCATGTCTATTTCACATACATGCCTCTTGTTATCATATTTGGGTGTTGTAGCATATATATACCTTGCTCCGAAGTTGCTATGTTGCTGTTTTGACAGTTTGTTGTTATATCTTGTTTCGTGTGTATGTGTTGAACCGTTGCTCCGTTTTGGGTGTACCCTATATGAAACTTGTGTGATTTTGCATGTACAAGCATACTATCATGTTGTTTTCATGCTTGGAGTGTGTTTGCTTGTTGTTTGGATGCATCTTGCATCGTTGCCATGCTTGTCTTATTTTGCTCTTATCTTCTAGGCCGTAGCTCCGAATTAAACAAACTTCATATGTAACTTGACTAGAATTTCACATAGATCATCGTGGTGCATGTTAACCTATTGTTTAACAACTTTAACTGAATGTTTGTTCAGATGTGGACCAATTTCTAAATGTGCATATGAGGACTTACCGAATTGCTATATGTTGATTCCGGCCACATTTAAACTTGTTGGTTTGTGTTGTTCTTGTGTGCTTCATCCCTTGCCATGAATTGCATCATATAGACTTGTCTTGCATCATGCTTGGTTGAGCATCTTGTCATGTTCTTGTGTTGTGTGTTTACCGTGTTGCTTGCTTCTTCTCGTTAGTGCTTGTTCCGTTGCGATCGTGAGGATTCGCTCGACTACGCTTGGTTCGTCTTCAAGGCTTCTTCTTCGTCTACTTCATGGACCTGTTCTTCTTCCTTGCGGGATCTCAAGCAAGATGACCATCACCTTGGATACCTCTACTATCATTGCCATGCTAGTTGTCTCGATGCTATCGTTATATGTCGCGCTACCCATCACTTATTGTCAGCCCCTCTCCTTGTTGCCATGAAACCGCTAACCTTTGACACCTTCCTAGCAAACCCTTGTTTGGCTATGTTACCCGCTTGCTCAGCCCCTCTTATAGTGTTGTTAGTTGTAGGTGAAGATGAAGATTGTTCCTTGTTGGAACTTGTTGTTGGAATATCACAATATATCTTATATGTATTAACACACCTATATACTTGGCAATGGGTGGAAGGCTTGGCCTTTTGCTCGGTGTTTTGTTCCACTCATGCCGCCTTAGGAGCTGATAAACCGGTGTTATGTTCCTTGATTTTGCGTTCCTAACACGGTTGGGTATATGGGGACCCCTTGACAGTTTGTCTTTGAATAAAACTCCTCCAGCAAGGCCCAACATTGGTTTTAATTTGCCTCATAATAAAAACTTAATTAATTAATTAAATTGCATAGGGGGTCGCGTCCCCGAGGATTCTTCTACATAGCAGGGGGCCAGTGCTGATGGTGTTGGTCCCAAACGGGGGTTCTACGGGGCCACCACAGGGAAACTCAAGGTTTGGCTCCCGTAAAATCGCCCATCCGGTTGTGGCCTGAGACGAGATATGCGCGGCTACTATTATGGTGTCGGCACGCCGGGAGGTCTTGCTGGACTTGTTTTACCATTGTTGAAATGTCTTGTGCACCGGGAATTTCGAGTCTGATCGGGCCTTCCCTAAGATAAGGAGTAATATTATTATTATCTCTGCTGATCGTCAGAGCTTGTGATGACATAGGATCCGAGATAAAATACATGAACCGCGTGAGTAACCGTGACTGTCTCTTTTCACTTTGAGAAGAGAACACGGTGGGGTTATGTTTGAGTCGTAGGTAGTTCAGGATCTTTAGCGATCACTACTAGTTTGCGACCGTTTGCGTAGATGCTCTTCTTATTCTTGTATTCGTAAGTTAGCCACCATATATTGCTTAGCCGCTGCTGCAACCTCACCACTTTACCTCTTCCTACCCATTAAGCTTTGCTAGTCTTGTTACCCATTGTTATGGGATTGCTGAGTCCTCGTGGCTCACAGATACTACAACAACAGTTGCAGGTGCAGGTTTCCGATGACTTGACGTTAGAGCGATGTTACCTTTTGTTGGAGTTCTTTCCTCTTCTTCTTCTTGAGTCTTGGGCTAGGTTCCTGGTCGGCACCCTGGGATAGCAGATGGATGTCTTTGTGCTTTTCTTGTTTGCATCCATAGTCGGATGCCTTGTATTGATGATGTTGTATTCATGTGACTTGTATGAATTGTTGTATCCCCATGTATTTATGTAATGGTACAATGTAATGATGTCCATCTTGCTAAGCGCCCGAAATGTGGTTGTGTCCCAATCACGTATGTGTCACGTGATCGAGATAGAATCGCATCTTGGGCCTGACAAGCCAGAGGCCCCGGCGGCGTCTGGCTGCAGACCGATGGTTGCTGTAGTGGTCCGTCCTGGGTGGAGGTTCATGTGGCTCCCTCGGGTGACGTGTTCCTGGAGCGCGGCTGGCAATCGTTTGCACGCGCGCGCCGGCTGTAGGGGAGGTGTACACTCCACTTCAGGTACGATGGCGCCTCCACGCTGTTCGTCAGGGTCTTCTCGGAGGAAGGGAGGCGCCTTGGGTGCTGTCCTGAAGCTGATGGCTAAGAGGACGGCGGGGACGGCGTCCGAAGGAGTAGCTCCTCCTCCGGAGACGATCTTCGTCCTGGGGGGCGCCGCGGGTCCCCCCTCTGTGGCAGCAGCAACTCCTCCAGCAGCAGCGGCTACAACGAGCCACCAAGCCGCTGAGCTCGGCTCGGCGAGGGGAGGGGGTCACTGTGCCGCTGTGGCTCGGTGAAGCTGGAGGAACTGGGAGACTCTGACTGAGCGGGAGCGGCCTCTGCTTCTTCTTCTTCTTCTTTTTTCTTCATGTCCTTCCTGTGTCAAAACTTTATGTTACCTCGAGAAGGCGTGTAATGGACTGCGACATATGTATGAAGCAAGAACTTGCTATCATGTTTTTGGTCTTGGTTAGATTACTTAGCTTATGTGTTGCGACATCTTGAGGCGAAGTGCTCCTGACTCATCGGTGTCATGAGCCCACATCGGGTCATGAGGACGGCTGAATTCGGAGAACTCGCGCAGCCCCCGAGTATGGGTGAGCTGCTGAGAGCGCCGAGCGTGGATTAAGGTGCCAAAGCCTAAGCCGGCTTGGTAGGGTAGATTGTGCAGACTGAAAATCCTGACGCCAGAGCCTGAGAAGGCTTGGCCAAGCGAGGTCACGGGGCCGTGGCAGACGAAAGCCGGTGACCGACCGTGCCCCAGCCCCCACGCGCGAGGCACGCGAAGGAGAGCGAGTGGCGCAACCCCTGCTTAACAAGCTGGACTTAAAACCGGCGAGAAAGATCCCAAGCAAGACTTCCAACCAAATGCAAGAAACACGAGAACTTCATAGCATGGGGTGGAGGAAGGGCTGATAGCCAAGGAACTAGAAAAGGCTAACACCCAAACACCAAGCCAAAAAAGGAAAAAGGTCGCATCCGACCCGTACACTACATCTTCTTCCCAGCGCGGAGCTAAGGACTGCCACTAGGACGTGGGTGGGAGCCCCGTCTGAGGGCCCGTATGCAATGCACAGGAGACTCCAAGGCGTGTACAGCCCCAACTCATTATTACGTGAGAGTGTCACGAGCGGAGACCTTCACGGGCACGGAGCCTTGATTACGGATAGAACCTCCTGAGGTGCTCAATGTTCTAGGAATTCTGGATAGGTATCCCATCCTGCATCTCCAAGCGCACAGAACTAGGCCTAGAGACACGGGTGATTCTGAATGGGCCCTCCCACATGGGCGAGAGCTTGTTTAACCCCTCCCTAGAGAGGACCCGCCTCAGGACCAAGTCACCAACTTCAAGTGTTCTTGCGCGGACGCTGCGGCAGTGGTACCGCCGCAGCGCCTACTGATATCGTGCCGCCCTGAGGGCAGCTCGGCGGCGGCCCTCCTCGCCGAGCACGAGGTCCATCCACCAGGCGGCGTCTTGGCATTCCTCATTGAAAGCCAAGACCCGTGGGGAGCGATGCTTGACCTCGGGAGGGAGGACTGCCTCCGCCTCGTAGACGAGAAAGAAAGGAGTTTCTCCCATGGGTTTGGTGGTAGTGGTTCAGATTGACCACAGCACGGACTGGAGCTCGTCGATCCAGCCCCTGCCGCAAGCCTCAAGCTTCTTCTTAAAGTTGCACATCTTGAGGCCACGCAAGACTTCCGCGTTGGCGCGTTCGGCCTGGCTGTTGCTCCTGGGGTGAGCCATCGAGGCATAGTAGATATGTGTTCCAAGGTTAGCACAATATGACCTGAAGTGATTGCTTGTGAACTGTGAACCATTATCCGTGATGATGTGGCTGGGGACCCCGAATCTCCTCACGAGGTGTAATGCCCAGTATGAGACTATACCTCCTACGTGTCGAGGCACGACTTAAAGGTATAAGCTCATACTAGAATGATCTCAAGTTTGGTATCTTTGCACGACTCATGTAAAAGAGGGATGAAAATGCAAAATAAGTAGCTGGCTTACACTCTCCATGTCACACAATACATTACATAAGCATTCATCATCCAAATAACATCACAGTCCGACTACGGACCAAGATCCAAATGAAAGATACCCAATAAATATAGCCACTACTGATCATCGGGATAGTGCACATAGTATCGACTACGTTCTTCATCGAACTCCCAGCACAGCTCCGTGCCGTCACCTGGGTAGTTCACCATAGTACCTGCATCTGGTGTTTGTAGAATTTGTGAGCCATGGAGGACTCAGCAATCCCGTTCCCGGGTAGCAACACTATCTAAGCCTTGGGTGTGGAACAAGGCTGAAGAAAAGTAAAGGTTGCAGTTGCACTAGCACTAGCTTACGTGTTTAGAGCGAGAAGAGAAGTGCCACGAGCGTCAAGTGATCATGAAGTGATCCTATCTAAGCACATCAAACATAACCCCATCGTGTTCACTTCCCGAACCCCTTTCGGAAAATGACCGTCACGGTTACTCACGCTGGTAGTGTGTTCTGAACATGGTGTCAAGTTTTCTACAACCGGATATTAACAAATTCCCATCTGCCACATAACCGCGGGCACGGCTTTCGAAAGTTCAAACCCTGTAGGGGTGTCCCAACTTAGCCCATCACAAGCTCACGATCCGCGGAGTCGCAACTCCAAGGTCGGAAGACCCGAGTATTCTCGGAATCCCGTGCTCAAAATATTCCGACATAGGTAAAACTAATCCAGCAAGACCTCCCGGCGTGCCGACACCCTGTCAGTAGCCGCGCTTATCTAGTCTCAGGCCACGACCGGATGAGCACAGTGTAAAGTGACCAAAACCCAAGTTGCCAAGGAGGGTACCGCACATGACTCTAGTTTGGACCAACACTCAAATCGAGCACTGGCCCAGGGGGTTGATTAATTAATCCTCGGGCTAATTACTCCCTCGGCAAGTTTTAGTTGTTAGGCAAATGTAGAACCAATGTCGGGCCTCGCTGGAAAAGCTTTAGCGCTAAGCGGGTTATCGAGGGGGGTCCCATAACCCCAACCGTGTTAGGAACGCATAATCAAGGAACATAACGCCGGTTTATACGGTTCCTAGGGTGGAATGAGTGGAACAAATCACCAAGCGAGAGGCTTAGCCTTCCACCCATTACCAATATATAGATGATTTAGTTTAACAGATTATATAGTGTGATATCCCAACAATAACTTCAACATGAAGCAAGAATCTTCAAATCTTCTCATGGAACTAGCAATGATATAAGAGGGGCTGAGCGAAGCCTACGTAGCCAAACAAAGGTTTGCTAGGATGGGTGGTTAGACAGATTCATGGTTACAATAGGAGGCTGACAAGCAAACATGGGCATCGAGGCAATGAGCTAAAGAGCGAGACATCTAGCAATAGGCAAAGATAGTAATGATATCCGGGTCAGGTCATCTTGCCTGTCGAGTCATCGATGTGATCGTAAGACGGCTCCTCGTATTCAACCTCGGTAGTAACCTCGTTCTCGGTCTCGGCTTCCGGCTCTACTCAACACAAGAACACAACATGGCACGATATCAAACAAGGTGCAATGCACAATCAACATGATGCAAGTATGATGCATATATGATGCAATACATGTCAAGGGATAAAGCACACAAGAACAACACAAGACAACAAGTTTAAATGAGGCCGGAATCCACATATAGCAAATCCGGTAAGTCCTCATATGCATATGTTGGAATTGGTCCAGATCTGAACAACCTTAAGTAAAAGTTGTTAAACAGCAAGTTAACATGCACCATGATGTTCTACAAGAAATTCTAGTCAAGTTTCATATAAAGTTTGTTTAATTCGGAGCTACGGTCTAGAAGATATGAGCAAAACAAGACAAGCATGGCAACGGTGCAAGATGCACCAAAACATCAAGCAAACACTCTCCAAACATGTTAACAGCATGATATTATGATTCTTCATGCAAAATCACACAAGTTTCATATCGGGCACGCTCAAAACGGAGCAACGGTTCAACACATACACATGAAACAAGATACAATGCAAAGCTAAAATTAACAGCCACATAGCAACTTTGGAGCAAGAAATATATACTCTACAGCACCCAAACATGGTGAATATAAGCATGGACATGAAGTAGACATATCCTACAGCAAACAACTCCATTGGAGCAACTCCATAGGAGGCATGGATCAATAGCAACAAGCTACACCAAATTGATCATGTTGTTAAAAACCTGACAGATATAATTTATAGCAACTTGGGAGCAAGAAATAAATAAGCTAAAGCAACCCATATGTGCAAGTGAGAGCATGGATGGATAGACAGTAACATGGACAACAAGGAATGATCATTGGCCACTCCAAAACATGCATGAATTTGACTAGGGCATCAAGCAAACATAGTATCAGGTTATGACAGATTCCAGACTTAGCAGAATTTTCACTAAGTATAAAACAATTATGTTGGCATGGCATGTTTACAAGTATGTTTAAGTCACCTCAAGGCACATCATTGAAAATGGTCTGCACCACAGCAAAGACCATATGATGGAGACACTAAGACATATTAACATGTGACATGGAGACAAACACATCAATAGCAACGAGCACTTCAAATCAGCATCCCTCAACATGTTTCATAACTTAACAGCCACATGCACTTTTGCAACCAAGATTAACATGGCAATAAGAACCCTAACATGAATGCTACAGCAACCATCATGTAGAGCATTTCACAAGGAACATTTTGACATATCATTTGCTTCATTTGGATAAACATGCACCAACTTATCACATCTCAAACATGGCATGAAAATAACAAGTTACAGCAGTTTATAACAAGTAGCACTCTTGCAACAGATATTAGGACCTCTAGATGAACTCAAACAAGCATGGCACAATGGAACAAAGTGTAGAGCATATCATGTAGATCAACATTGATATATAACACATGTTCATAAGATGCACGGTTGTCGAGATACATGCATGAGAAAATGCAATGAGGTGATAAAAAATTACAGAAGGACTTGGTCGAATTTGACTAAGTCTGGGACTGGGCCGGGGTGTTCTCACCAGACGGGCTTCGGCCCATCCCGACGGGGCTGGCAGGCTTGCGGGAACAGGCCGGAGGAAGAAGTGGAGGTCGGCCGGGGAAACAGGCCGGCCCAAGCGACGGAGGCAGGGCCTCGTGCGCTCACGCACGCGCAGACGAGGGAGGCCACGCCGGCGGCGGCTGCCGGCGACGGAGACGACGACGAGTCGGAGGGCCGACGGGGGGGATCGTCGCGGCGGCGGGGAGGCCTGATTTGGCCGGCGGCTGCCGGATCCGGGCCGTGGAGGGGTCGACGGCGCGGCGGCGGTCCGCGGAGTCGGACGCGGCGGCGGCCGGTGGCGGGGCGGCGCCGGCCGGTGGTGGAGAGGCGGCGGCGGGCAGCGATGAGACGGGAGCGCGGCGGCGGCGGTTGGGCCGCGCGGGGACCGAGCACGGGCCACGCGGGCCGGCGGCGGCGGGAAGCCCGACGGGACACGTGGCGCGTTGTGATAGGTCGGGCGGCGGTGGGTAGACGTGTCCGGGCGCGTCGGGACGTGTCTGGCGGCGCAGAGGGAGGAAAAATTAGGGTTTCGTCCCAAAATGGACGTGGGGGACTAATTTATAGGCATAGGGAGCTAGGAGACTCCAAATGGGGTGCGGTTTTTGGCCACACGATCACGATTCGACGACCGAGATGATGGGAAGGGTTGTGCTGTGTTTGTGGGCTGTTGTGGAGGGGTTATTGGGCCTTAAAGAAGAGGTTCTTTTAGCCCACTAGGTTAACCGTTGGAGTACCAAACAAACTCCAAACGCGGCGAAACTTGACAGGCGGCCTACACATACCAAAACAACAACGCACGACAAGTCTTGCCTCATTCCGGAAGTTACACGGCCACACACGAAAGAAGGACTCGGGGATGCCATAGGCACGTCCGTGAGTGTCGGAACTCGAAACGGACAACGGGAAGAGACAAGTGGAACCGGGTGCAAGTGACAACACGAATGCAATGTAATGCACATGACAACATGACATGGATGAAATGCACATACGCACACGACAAAACGAAGAAACCCAAAATGAAGAAGACCCCGGAATGGAGTTGACGAAGTCAAAGTTTCATATATTGCCATAATTGGAAAGTGTTATATCTGGGGCATTACAAACTCTCCTCTACTACAAAAAGATCTCGTCCCGAGATCTAGGACTGGAAGAAGGAAGGGTACTCGGAACATAGGTGATCTTCTCGTTCCCACGTAGCTTCTCGGTCGGTATGGTGTGACCACTTAACTTTCAAGAACTTGATTGACTTGTTGCGGGTCTTGCGCTCGGTCTCTTCAAGAATAGCAACGGGGTGCTCACGGTAAGACAAGTCTTGTTGAAGATCAATCTCCTCGAACAGAATGGTGCGTTCAGGTGTCTTGAAGCACTTGCGGAGTTGTGAAACACATCATGAACATTTGCAAAGTTGGATGGAAGCTCAAGTTGATAGGCTAGATCGCCTCTTTTGGCAAGGATCTTGAAAGGGCCCACATATGTCGGCGCAAGCTTCCCTGTGATACCAAATCTTTGGGTTCCTTTCTGTGGGGACCCCGACTTAGAAGTCGAGATCACCGAATGCACGTGTACAGTGATCCCAGAGATCAATGCTCACTGAACACACAGAAGCTGAATAACGAGAGTCTTACATCCATACATACCGTCTTACACAAATTAAGGCCATTATGGCCATGTCTTACATAGATAAAGCCTCAAGGGCTGAGTAGCAAATAACTCAAATAGCGGAAGTCTTCGATGATAAGTAGAACCCATGCCATCTGCCTTAACCCTACAGGCATTCTGACTGGGATAGCGTCCTAGTTCGCATGTTCGTCTCCATAGTACTCTTCTTCATATTCCTGTTCCTCCATGCCTGGCCAATTAAATAACCAGTGGCAAGCCAATGAGTACTTTGAATGTACTCGCAAGCAACCCATGATTTGGTTCAAAGTAACAATGCAATTGAACAATAATGAGCAATCTAGCAACGAGCTAGAATAAATATTCTACCATCAAGTGTATGCATCAATAAACTCACGTAACCTCGAAGACAGGTTACCGATATCAACATGAATATGATTCAACTCAACGAGTCAAGTCACCACCTTGACTCATCACACACACATACTTTCACCGATGTAGTAAAACTCTGGCATAGTTTAAGTAGCACCACCCAACTGTCCATGACCGTGGACACGGCTATTCGAATAGTTTTACACTCTGCAGAGGTTGCGCACTTTACCCACAAGATCCGTGAAACTTTCGTGTCACTCACGATCCCGCAGTACCTCAAGTACTCAGGGGAAGCACCCGGTCATTATCTTTCCTTAGACGACACTAACATAGAGTCCACTCATTGGTACATGCCCCTCGAGTACAAACAATAGATCATGGGACTTGCCCTAATTTCAATGTCGCTCATACCCGAAGGGACCAACAGTGTGTCCGGTGCCCTGTAAAAACAGTCATGGTCGTCTATCCAAGCACGACCCCGTCCCGGGAAAGACCTCAAGTCTTCCCGTCACTAGTAATGCGGGCACCATGCTAGTATCGGCCTAGGTAATCAATAAAGCCCCGTCCCATAAGGGGTAGAGTGGTTGCACATGTTTGGTTGGGACGGTAGTCACACATAAATCTAATCCATCATTTCACCCATGCACAAGATCTTTACCGGCACATCACTTCTTCCTCAAGTGATGACCTAACTCAATATCACCCTCGGGCATTAGGGGCACCAGATGGGGTTTATGAAAAGAATGCAACCACGAAGGTTACATGGCACACATGCATCACTAAGCATCACTACTAACCATTTGCATGACATCTAGCACATAGCAAGATCATGAGTAAAGCATGCATCATGTGGTGGTTTTAAACTAGGTTACCACCATTATCATGCATTCGGAAACAAACGGCTTCCGAAGAACACAAGCTTATCATGGTCAAAGGGTTGCTTGCCTGGATTGGCTTGGTCTTCAAAGTCTTCAAATCCTTCTCCACCTTCTTCCTCAGCAACCTCGTCAAATACGGTATCTAATCGTCGCAAAATAACAACGGGAAAATAAGACCATAATAAAAACAAAAAAAACAAAGTGCTCAGAAAAATGTCAACTTATTTTTGTTAAATACTAGAGGGAAAACTAAGATGGCAAAAATTCTTAGTTTGAGTTTTGGAATTGCAGAATCGAGTCTAGGAATATTTGAACAAAAGTTTTATTGTTCAAATATGAATTTAAATTTGAACAGAACAGAAAAGGTTCATGGATATGTGTGAAAGTGACACCATTAAATAGGTTGGAATTTTACAAGATTTTAGGAGTTGGAATTAATTCATTTGGACATGTATTTATTTCTGTGAAATTATTTGAAATATTCACGGAAAAGAAAAAGAGAAAAGGCACTATGCCACTGGGCCAGAACGGCCACAGTGCACGGCCCAGGGCGAATAGCCCACCGCTCGGGTGCCAGCGTGCGCACGTCAGGGTTTTTAAACCTGACGGGCGGGGCCCGGCGGTTAGTGGCAGAGAGTGGAGCGAGAGGGGGGTGAGGATGACAGGCGGGGCCCGCTTGTCATCTTCAACCTCACGGCCAGAGGGGCGGCGAGCTCACCGGCGACGATAGGGTGCATGGCGAGGCGAGCTACAGGCAGGAACGGGTTCAGCGAGGAGTCGCCATTCCAGTGGTGGTGGTGCGGCTCGCCGGAGAGGCCTGGTTCGCCGGCGGCGAGGGCTTGCGGCGGAGGAGCATCGGGAGGTCGCTGCTCCGGTCGATTCCGGCAGCTGCAGAGAGGGGGAAGAGAGGGAAACGCATCAGTGGAGTGCTGCGGTGCTAGATCGAGCGAAAGGAAGAGCTAGGGCGGCCTGTACTGGGCTGGCGACGGGAGGACGTCGCGGCGGAGCTCGAGCTCGATCTCGAGCTCGGGCGGGTTTGGGGAGAGGCGAGTGGCTCAGGAGGCGATTGAGAGGGAGAGGAGGCTGTTCGTGAAGAGAGGAGGGGCTCGGAGGCCCTATTTATAGGGGAGTGGTGAGGTCCCGTGGACCTGTGCGCCGGCGAGCTTCTGCTCGACGCCACAGTGTACGGGACGCGATGGGATTGCGTCTGGGGTGTTGCTAGACGAATTCCAGGGCGGAGGGAAGGAAGAGGGGGAGCGGGGGATGCTCCAGAGGGTGCGCGCGTGTGAGGCCAGAGGTTGGAGCTCGCGGGCGGCCAGCGCGCGTGCGAGGGCGGCCACTGGAGGGAGGAGGAGGAGGGGGACAGCGCCGGGGAGAGTCGCAGACGTCGAGGCGCATCGGTAGGCGCGAGGGGGGAGCAGGAGGTGGTCGGGGGCAAGCGATTGGGCGAAGCTACAGTGCGGGTGCGCACTGTAGCGCGCTCTGGAGCATGCTTATCGCATGCCATGGCATGCCGTTGGCCCTCTGGGTGTGTCCACCGTGTCTGGGGGGTCCAGGACGACGTAAACAACTCAGATGTGGCCTTGGATGCTCTGGATGAGCAGTGAGAGAGGAGTGAAGCTGGTAAATGATTAGAATTTGGCTGTGCAGCAAGTTAACTTAGGGTTTTCACCCCTCAATCATGGAGTTGTGGACATGGGGAAGTTACTGGAGATAGAATGTAACTAGATGAAGCTTTGGTAGAAAGTTGAGGCAAAAGTAAATAGTAAAAGAGGTCAAGATGATAGTTTGGGTAAAAAGGCAGAAGGTGTTTGATCAAGTTTTGGACAAGCAAATGATCTCCACTAGCCATGGCACTTAACAGGATTGAATGCCATATGGAAATAGGGTGTTTCACCAAATTTGGGCTCATTTGAAGAAACTAGCCAATGTAACTTTGGTGAACCCTAGAAATCAACAGAAATGGCTTCATCTTGTTTAAGTCAAGCTAATCATCTCCCCTTGATGCACCACTTGGTGTAGTTTCATCATTTGGGGTTATGATCATGCCCACAAAGTTTGAAGCTCCAGGTAAAAAGTTGGTAATGTAAAGTTGTTCAAATTTGAATTTGAACAGAAAGGTGTCGGGGAAACTGATCGCCCACGAACACCTATGGGACCGGAGCCCCTTTTCGGTATGGCAAGGGGGCGGAGGATGCACGAAGAGCAGATCGAGGCAAACACGCGAGCAGTTTACCCAGGTTCGGGCCGCACGGGGGCGTAAAAATCCTACTCCTGCCTTGGTTTGTATTGCGTTCTTGGTTCGGGAGCGAGAAGAGCTACAGTGCTGATCGCTACGACCTAGCGTGAGAGTGATCGATGATCGGAACCCCCTCTAAGTTGCGCATGGGCCTCCTTTTATAGGTCAAAGGGGTCACCGACAGGTGGCAACGCAGTAGAGGGTAAAAATGTAAAATGGGTGGTAGTTGGAACAGTGTATGCATAGTGCTCTATAACTAACTCTGACGACAGGGGACAAGGGCATTAAATGCCCGTCGCCGTCGCTCCAAACAGTGCAAAAAGCGTCCGTCAGGGCGCCACCGTCCGCCACGACGGTGGCCTTGTCATCGCAGCTTGCCACCGTGTTCCCCAGGCTGCATAGCCTTTCGCCACGTGTGCCTAGAAAGGTCCCAGGGCGACGCGTGGGCGGATGAGCTGGAGCGCGGGTACTTATTGGAAGTTTGCCGCGGCAAGCGCCTTGCCGCGGCTGCTATCTTGTCGCGCCCGGAAGCTTGTCGCTCTCCGGGCCTTGCCGGGACGCGTGGCGCGTCGCGGCAAGTCTCTTGAAGTGCCATATTTGGGCCTTCCCGGCAAGCTCCTCTTGCTAGGGTCCTGTACCAAAGAAGTGGTCTTGAGCCTTGAGTGGCCTTCCCGGCAAGCTCCTCTTGCCGGGGCCTTGTCTCTTTAACTTGAATACTTTGTTCTTGAATGGCTCCAAAGGAACCACAGTGAGCCTTGGAGGTCGCGCGGCAAGCCCTGCCACGGGAGGCTACAACTGCCCGTGCACAAGTTCGGGATACTAAGGTACCCCTACTTTAGTACACCGACAGGAGCCCCCGGGCCTGGGCCACACACGGTGCCGAGCGTTGTTGGGCCAGGCCCAAAACAGTGCTCGGGCACGCGCGGCCCGCGACACGCCGTATCCCACTCCGTATCCACCGCGTCCCTCCCTAACGGCACGCGTCGATCGCGGCGTCGTGGGAGAGATCGTGGCCTGTTTCTTTAATGGGGAAATGCGGAACGTCCCCCCTCCCCCCTTAAACGCAGGGGAAACAGGGGGAGTTCCTTACATTCGCATGTTGCTTCTTCATCCTCCAGAAACCTCCGCCGCTCCCCTCCTCCCCGAAGGTCGAAAGAGAGCAGCGCTCCGCCCTGCCCCTTCCGCCGGCGCCAGCATCACCAGCGCCGTAGACTTCCCCCATCGTATCCGCCATGGCCCCGAAGGGCGAGAAGGCGAAGGCCGCGAAGACTGCCAAGGCGCTGCGGCTAGCAGCAATGCGGAAGAAGATGGCGGTCTTCCCGCCACAGCTTAGTGCGGAGGAGCTGAAAGACGCCTTCTACCTCTTCCGGTCGAGGGAGACAAAGGCGCATCCACGCACCAAGGTACTCCCCGCCGTGGCCTGCGAGATGTTTCCGGATGGCTATGCCTTTTTTGCTCTGTTCTTCTACTGCGGGCTCTGCCCGCCCTTTTCGGAGTTCTTCCGCGACGTCATGAATACCTACGGGTTTCATCTCCTTGACTTTACCCCAAACGCCGTCTTGACCATGGCCATTTTCGCACATCTGTGCAAAAATTTCGTCGGAGTTTACCCCAATGTAGCTCTCTTCCGCCATTGCTTCATACCTCGAGTTGAGTCGGGATCACCTCTGTCTGGCGGGATCTCTTGGATCTTTAGGCTCCATAAGAAAGAGGCTTACTTGACGGGGGAGCTCCGCGGCAAGTGGGATGAGTGGAGGGCCAACTGGTGTTAGATTATAGAGGATGACCCGCAGCCGTTTACTTCCCGGCGTCAGGTAGCAGCAGTGCGCGGCAATGATTGGAGTGACCTGGCCCCTAAGGACGACAAGCTGAAGATAGCCACCACTCGGATCCTTCGCCTCCGGCAAGCCAGGCTCACTGTAGGTGCCGTCGGGGCAGACTTTCTCCGCCGCCGCATCGCTCCCTTGCAGGAGAGGAAGAGGGCTGCTTGGGAGTTCAAGAACGCGGCAGACAACATGAGACTGCGCCCGGGCCTCAATTACAATTTCACTGTCCTGGAGCTCAACGCAATGCTCCAAGCGCTATTTAAGTACGACTCCGCCCATTCTGAGTGGTTCGCGTTGCCGCCGGGCGTAGTTCCATTGCGCAATAGCTCTGCGCTCAGTGCCATCCGCGCGGCGATGCCATTGTGTGATTCCCACGGGATCAACCCCACTTGGCGGGAACCTTCCGAAGAAACCGTGCAGACGTTCTTTGACAACCTGGTGGAGTCGCCAATCAACGCCGATGAGAAGAGGGGACTCACCCGCGACACCACCGACGAGGAGATGGCATATATTGCCACCAGGTTGGAAGAGGCAGCTGCAGCCAGGGCCGCGGGTGAGTTTGGGTATACTGTGGAGGAAGCGGAGGCAGCGGAGGCGACAAGCCTCGCCGAGGAGGAAGAGCTTCGCAAAGCAGGAAAACTTGCCGGGCGACTCGCCGAGACAAGCGAGCCCACCGAGCAAGGCGCCGAGTCCAGCGGGCCCGCCGAGCAGGGCGTCGGGTCAAGCGACCCTGCCGAGGACTCGGGCGGCTCGCTGGGCCTCGACTCCTCTTCTTCGTCCTCGGGTAGCTCACCGCCACCAGCAAGTCCTCCAGCTGCGCCGAAAAGGTGCCTCCGCAAGGCCGTAGACGTGATGGGGCGGCAGGTGACCCAGCAGCCGCAGCGCCGCCCGACACGCGCCACCGCGACGGGCAAGGCCGCCAAGGGAGGGCCCCGTGCCTCAGCGGCAACAGGAGGGGGATCTTCCCGGACTGGCGCCCCTGTGCCCGTCGCCCCTCACGCTTCGGCGGCAACCGGAGCGGGGTCTTCTCAGACCACCGTCCTGGCCCCCGCCAAGCAGCCAAGGGAGCCCACCCCCCAGCTCCTCGCACCGGGACACGCGAGCCAGACTTTGACTTTTCGGCGCTCAGCTCCGACGACGAGGAGGAAGAAGAGTAAGTCTTCGTGATTCTTGTTTCTCTCTAGTTTTCTGTTGGTTCTTGCCTTGTATCTTTTTTGCCCGATTCTGATCCTGTCTCTCTTCCAGGACTCTGGCCCAGAGGGCGGCGAAGAGGGCCAAAGTCCCAGTAATCGTCATTGAGGACGAGCCCGCCGCCGCAGCAGGGGGTGCGCCTGCGACAAGCTTGCCGGACCTGGCAGCTGTTCCCCGGAGCAGCCCCCAGCGCAGCCCCCAGCGTAAGTCTTGTGTCCACTCTCCGCTCGTCGGGCGCGCGTGGGCCTTCTATCCTTGTTGATGTTTTGTTTGTTTGTTGACTTGTGCAGAAGCAGAGCAGCAGCATCAGGAGCGCCAGGAGGCTGCCCCTGATGTGCCGCACGTCTCGACCGTACCGCCAAGGGGGAGCTCCCCGGCAAGGGAGGACACTCCGCCAAGGGTGAGTACTCCGCCAATGGCGAGTACCCCGCCAAGGCCGAGTACTCCGCCACGGGTGAGCACGCCGCCAAGGGACGGCGCCAGTGGCCCTCCGCTGGCGGGAGCTACCACCATGCCGCCGAGGGAGAACTCCCCGGCAAGGAACCCCACCGAAGAGGAGGCCCGCGCAGGTAACCCTTGGACTTTTCTTCTCTTGAATTTTTCTTTTTGGATATTTGCTTGATAGTTCTTCTCTTCTATTCTTCTGTCAGATCCGTCCGCCGCAGAGCCGATGGAGACGGAGGCCGCCACCGAGGAGGACGCGCGCGGCAACACTGGTGACGCCGCAGCTACTGAAGGGGCGGCTGGTGCTGACGAGCCCGCCACCGACGAGGCAGCCAAGGCTGCCGGCGCGGCGGCTGAGAAGGGATCCGGTAGTCGCACTGACGGCCCTGAGGACGCAGGAGCATCAGACGCTGCGCCGGCTGCCGATCCTCCTGCCGCCGCGGCCGAGCCAAGCGCCTATTTGGAGGCCGGCAACGGAGTCTTCATCCAGCTCCCGTGGGCGTCCACGTCGAGGGCGCCCGCGGAGGGAGAGGTCTTCGGCGGGGAGGTTCTTGCCTCTGCCGGATTGAAGCTCGTCGATGCGCCAATCAGCAGCAGCGAGCCCGAGGAGGAGCGGCTTCTGCGGAGGCTTCTATCTCTGTACCGCGCCAGGCAGGCCAAGCTGGAGTGCCGAGAGGCTCTGGCCGCCAAGGCGGGCGCTGACTTGGAGAAGCGCGCGGAAGAGCTTCGGGCCGCCAACAAGGCGGCTCTCCGATCCTTGGCGGAGGAGCGGGAGCTGCTCGCCGAGGCACATGAGGCGTTTATCTTGGAGAAGGCCGAAGCGGAGGAGCAGCAACGGCTCGCCACAGAGGAGTTGTCCCGACGAGAAGGCAAACTGACGAAGCGGAAGGTCGACCTCGACAGCCACGACGACGAGCTTGCCGCGCGCGAACAGTCTCTTGGCGGAGCTCTGCAGGAAGCGCAGGATGCCGTTGCGGCTGCTGAGACCGCCAGGAGGGACTTGGAGGCGAGGGTGGCACAACTGGAGGCCAACTTGAAGACGAGCGACGAGGAGGTTGCCGCACTTGTGCTTGAGAGGGAGAAGGACGCCCACAGTCACTCCGAGCTGCAGGTCCGCCTCTCCGACAAGGGCAAAGAGCTCGCCGTTGCCAAGGACTCCATCGCCGATCTGGAGCTGAAGTTGTCCACCCTCACCACGACGCTTGACGGCGCCAGAGAGCGGGAGACGGACCTGAAGGAGGAGCTCAGGGCCGAGAAGGCGCTGTTGGAGAGCGCTGCCATCTCCCAAAACAACTTTAGGCTCACGGCGGAGCACTGGACAGAGGGTCTTGTTGCCGCCGCTCCCGACGTCGACAAGGAGCTGACGGAGCTGGGGGCAGAGCACCTTGGGTACTCCACCGACAAGAATCTCCCTCACAGCGCCAAGCTGAGTTTGTTCTTCAGGGGGGTGGCGCCGGCCCTCCAGCAGCTCCGGGAAAGGATCCCAAAGCAGCTGGCGGACGAGTCGCGCAGGCTCTGTGCGGGGGCCCTCGAGAAGGTGTTGATGAAGATAGTGCACCGCAACCCAGGCCTCAACCTCACCAACGTCCTCAGGACCTTGCCGCCGGACGTTGACCAGGAGGCGCTCAAGGCCCTTGTCGCGCCTATCGTGAACAAGGTGGGCGGCATCAAGAGGGTCGAGGGCGATCGCGCGGATTAGTCTTGTTTACTTTCTTCTTTCCTTGTCGCTACCAACTATGTTATGAACAATAGTTTATTAGTTCCGCGACAAGTTGCTTTGTAATATAACTTTATTTTGGGTAGTCAATGCAATGTTATTTCCTTTACTGGACTTCCTTGCTTTGTATGCTTTCACCCCACGCTTTTAGGGAACTTGCCGGTGTAGGGACCCTTGCCGCGAGCGCTGAGTGCGGAACTTCAGCAGCCTGCTGGCAATGCCGTTGCCGACAAGAAACCTTGTCGCAGCTAGTCGCAGCACACTTAAGCTGTTGAGCGAACTCGAAAACGAAGTAAGCGCGCGACACTTGTCGCAGCGCACTTAAGCCGTTGAGCGTGCTCGAAACAAAGTAAGGGTGCGGCTAGCCACGAGTTGGTTCCTCCGCACACAGGTTTTCCATACAAAGTGCGGTCGTTCAAGGAAGATAACTCAAAAAAATTAAAATTTTGATTGCTCAAACTTTGCCAACTTAGCTTTTGTGTCGTTTGCTTCCCGGCAAGGCAAGGCTCCCTTGAACGGCACTTGGTCCATACCACTATCTCCTCCTCCCGCCCGGCAAACTTGTGCGCGAGGAAACTTCTTCTGCTTGAGAGAAAAGAAAAGAGAGAAAACGGAGATACGGAGTCTTGTGGCTCGTTATTGCTTACCGGGAATAGGTGCTGCACAAAGTGTCAGATGGTACATGCAAGAAAGTAAAAAAGGGCATGAGTTGACAAGTTGTGCGAGGCACATAAGCTTTACTGATGCACGGGGTCTGTGCCCGGCTTTATACAAGGATTACATGCAACAGCGGCAAGACTTGTACAAAAGGTGGTTGCCGGAGCAGATCACGGCAACCGCGCCTTATGGGTAAAACTTGCGAAGATGCTCAATGTTCCAGGAGTTGCTCACCGGTAAGCCTTCTTCGGTCTCAAGGTGGACAGCGCCGGGCCTTGTGACTTGTTTCACCCGATAAGGGCCTTCCCACTTCGGCGTCAACTTGTTGGAATTCTTGGCGGACTGAACGCGCCGAGAAACAAGGTCGCCTTCCTCGAGACTTCTGGCTTTAACCTTGCGGCTATGGTAGCGGCGCAAGGCTTGCTGGTATCGAGCAGCTCGTACAGCAGCCTGAAGACGGTCCTCCTCAAGGAGCAGTGCGTCATCTTGCCGCAGCTGCTCTTGCTCTAGCTCATCGTAAGCGAGCACTCGAGGCGACCCGTATACGAGTTCCGTGGGGAGAACTGCCTCTGCTCCATAGACAAGAGCAAAGGGTGTCTGTCCAGTGGCTCGATTTGGCGTCGTCCTGATCGACCAAAGAGCCACTGGCAACTCCTCGATCCAGTTTCTTCCGCACTTGTGCTGCCTGTCGAAAGTTCTTGTCTTAAGTCCGCGCAGCACTTCAGCGTTTGCCCTCTCCGCTTGACCGTTGCTCCTCGGGTGAGCAACGGAAGCGAAGCAGACCTTGGCGCCAAGGTCTTGGACGTACTGCATGAAGGTGCGACTTGTGAATTGTGTGCCGTTGTCGGTGATGATCCTGTTAGGATTCCGAAACGGCAAACAATCGACCTGAAGAACTTGACTGCCGACTGCGCGGTCACCTTTCTCACTGGTTCCACTTCCGGCCACTTTGTGAACTTGTCGATGGTGACGTACAAGTACTCAAAGCCCCCGGCTGCGCGGGGAAAGGGGCCGAGGATGTCGAGCCCCCAGACCGAAAATGGCCAGGATAAAGGGATCGTCTGGAGAGATTGAGCTGGTTGATGTATCTGCTTGGAATGGAACTGGCATGCTTCACACTTGGTTACTTGCACAGTTGCATCCTGGAGGGCTTCTGGCCAAAAGAAACCTTGCCGGAATGCTTTTCCGGCAAGTGCTCTGGCGCCAATGTGGTGGCCACATATGCCTCCGTGTATCTCTGCCAACAGCTTTTGTCCATCTTCCCGGGAAATGCATTTCAATTTCACACCGTTGAGTCTTCTTCTGTACAGTTCGTTGCCGACAAAATGATACATACTTGACTGCCGGGTTATTCTTTCTGCTTCTTCTGGCTCTTCGGGAAGTTCTCCTGTCTGGAGGAAGTGGACGATCTGCTGTGCCCAAGCCGGAGCTTGCGGCTCGACGACAAGGACCGGCAAGTAGTCACCAGAAACCAACTTTCTCTTCTTACTTTGTCTAGTCGATGGTGTTACGGATGGTTGAGTTAGCTTGAGCACAAAGATCCCCGGTTCCACAGGTAGCTTTAGTGCAGCACACTTTGACAGGCCGTCTGCTATGTCATTCTGAGCTCTTGGAACGTGTTCCATCTGTAAACCTTCAAAGTGCTCTTCAAGCTTTCTCACTTCGTCGACGTATGCTTCCATCAACGGACTCTGGTAGCTCTTGTTCACTTGGCGGACGACCAACTGCGAGTCACCCCGCACAATCAGCTTCTTGATCCCAAGCTCTATTGCGATTATGAGGCCGGCAAGAAAACCTTCATACTCTGCAGTATTGTTCGTTGCTTGCTCCTTGGGAAAGTGCATTTGGACGACGTACTTGAGGTGCTCCCCGGTGGGTGCGACAAGCAACACGCCGGCACCGGCGCCTCGCAGCGAGAAGGCACCATCAAAGTACATGATCCATTCTTTGCTTGCTTCTTTGACGGGAATGCTCGTCTCCGGAATCTTTTCGTCTGGCGTTGGCGTCCATTCTGCTATGAACTCTGCCAATGCTCTGCTCTGAATAGTTGAAGTGCTTTCAAACTTGAGGCCAAAGCTTGACAGCTCCAGTGCCCACTCGACAATCCTGCCTGTCGCTTCTGGATTTTGCAGTATCCTCTTCAGCGGAATGCGAGTGACCACTATTATCTCGTGTGCTTGGAAGTAGTGGCGCAACTTTCTCGAGGCCATGAGAAGGACAAAAAGCAGCTTCTGCACACCAGAGTACCTTGATCTAGCCCCCTGCAGAAGGGAGTTGACAAAGTAGACTGGGCGCTGCACCATCTTCTTCCGCACTTCCTCTTGCATCTGTGCAGTTCCATCCTTGTCGGGACCAGAGCTTGTCGGAGAAGCCCCCTGCTTGTCGCTGGATGTGCTTGCCGGGGCTGTTGGCTCATCATCTGCCTCCCTTTCCGCTACTAACGTAGCACTAACCACTTGATTGGTTGCTGCTAAGTATAGCAGCAACTTCTCTTGTGGCTTAGGTGCGACAAGTATTGGAGTGGAGGACAGGTACCTCTTCAAGTCTTGCAGCGCTGCCTCCGCTTCCAGAGTCCATTTCATTGGACCCGCCTTTTTCAAAATTTTGAAAAACGGCAGGGCGCGTTCTGCTGACTTAGAGATAAACCTGCTGAGAGCAGCCACGTAGCCGGCGAGTCTTCGTACATCCTTGACGCGCTTCGGGGCTTCGATCTGCTCGATGGCTTTGATCTTGTCGGGATTGGCTTCAATCCCTCTCTGGGATACAAAGAACCCGAGAAGCTTGCCGAAGGGGACTCCAAACACGCACTTCTCGGGGTTGAGCTTGAGTTGGATCTTGCGTAGATTCGCAAAGGTTTCATCTAGGTCTTGTATCAGAGTAGCCCTGTCCTTGCTCTTGACCACTATGTCATCCATGTAAGCTTCTACATTTCTATGTATCTGTGGCTCAAAAGCTGTATGGACTACCCTTGCAAACGTTGAACCAGCATTCTTCAATCCAAAGGGCATGCGTATGAAGCAATAAGTGCCACATGGAGTAATGAATGTGGTTTTCTCCTCATCTTCTTCAGCCATGAAGATTTGGTGATATCCGGAATATGCATCAAGAAACGAAAGCAACTCACATCCAGCCGTGGAGTCAACGATCTGGTCAATGCGCGGCCAGGGAAATGGATCTTTGGGACAAGCTTTATTCACATCGGTGAAGTCTATAAAAAGCCTCCACTTCCCGTTCGCCTTGCGCACGACAACAGGGTTGGCCAACCAAGTGGGATGGAGTACACCTCTGACAAGGCCTGCCGCTTCCAGCTTCTTGATTTCTTCTGCGATAAACTCTTGACGTTCCACCGCTTGTTTTCAAACCTTCTGCTTGACGGGCCGCGCGTGAGGACAAACGGCAAGCTTGTGCTCAATTACTTTCCTGGGAACACCGGGGATGTCACACGGTTGCCATGCAAACACGTCGACATTCGCCCGCAGGAAAGCAACGAGCGCGCTTTCCTATTTAGGATAAAGCGTGGCACTGATGGTGAAAGTACCACCAGTGCCGTCCTCCTTGGCGGACACCTTCTTGGTTGCGGGTGGAGCCGCCATCGCCTTCTTGTACTTGCCGGTGGAGCTCGATGGTGCGTCCTCGACGGCAGCGCAGCACTCCGAAGAGGTGCGTTTGCCGGAGTGGGCCCTAGAGCTCTTGCCGGACTTGGTCATGTTCCTTCCCCCGGGAGCTTCAGCGGCAAGTGTTTTGCTATCTGTTGCGGCTGCTGCATCCCGGTAAATCTTGTCGGCACAGATAAGGGCGTCCTTCTTGTCGCCGGGGACAGAGATGACGCTTATCGGGCCTGGCATCTTGAGCATGTTGTAGGCATAGTGAGAGGCTGCCATGAACTTGGCGAGCGCTGGACGACCAAGTATCCCATTGTAAGGCAATGGGATATCGGTAACGTCAAAGGTGATCCTCTCGGTCCTGAAGTTCAGCTCTCCGCCAAATATCACTGGCAGTGTGATCTTCCCCTTCGGCTTGCTCCTTCCCGGGTTGATCCCTTGGAATGTGCCAGTTTCCTCGAGCTCGCTGTCGGGGATCTGGAGTTTCCGGACCACAGCAGAGGAGATCAGGTTCAGGCCGGCCCCGCCGTCAACTAACATCTTGGTGACCTTGAGGTTGCGGATGGTTGGTGAAACCAACATCGGCAAACACCCGACCGCAGTGGTGCGATCAGGGTGGTCCTCAATGTCGAAGATGATAGGCGTGCTGGAGCACCTCAGAAGCTTGTGCGACTCGATGGGTGGCTCAGCTGCATTAACTTCCCGCACCCATTGCTTGAGTTGGCGGTGGGAAGTATGCAAAGAAGCACCTCCGTCAACGCACAGAACTTCTGTGGCCTTCTGGAACTCCTGCTCGCTGTTATCTCCGTCATCCATGTCTTCGTTGTCGTCTTCGTCTTCGTCCTTGTCGCGGCCGCGGGGAGGTCTGTCTCCTTGCCGCTGCTTGGCCTTGCCACGGCGTCCTCCCCGGCCGTTGAACGGCCGCTTCTTGCTGGACTCTCCACCACCTCCCTGGGCCTTCTCCTTGTCGCGTCGCTCGTACTCAGCTTTCTGCTGCTCGACGAGGTACTCGACCCTTTTGCAGTTCTGGAGGTCATGGCCTTTGGTGCGGTGGATCTTGCAGTACTGCTTGTCGGAGCCGTCTTGCTTGTCGGTGGCAGCCACAGTCTGACAATTGGTGCACGCGGCAGTTTCCTTGCCGGAGCCACCTGCCGGGGCTTTCTTGGCGCCAGCCTCCTTGCCGGACTGCTCAACGACCAGCACTTATTTGTTCTTCTTCTTTCTATTGTTCCGCTGCCGGTTCTTCTTTGCCGGGGCGGCGTCCTCTCTATCTGATCGCCCTGCTCCAGTATCCTCTCCGGGGAGTTTCCTCCCCTCCTCAGCGCGTGCGCACTTGTCGGCCAGGGCATAAAGCTCACTGACGTCTTGGATCTTGCACATCGCCATCTCCTCCCTCATCCTGCGGTTACGCACGTTCTGGTGGAACGCGCTAATAACCGCGGCAGGGTGGACGTCTGGGATGTTGTGTTGGACGCGACTGAATCTTTGGATGTACTTTCGTAGGGACTCTCCTTCTTTCTGGGCAAGTATGTGAAGGTCGCTCTCCTGGCCATGGGGCTTGTGGCCACCCGTGAAGGCGCCGACAAACTGATGGCACAGGTCGGCCCAAGAAGAGATGGAGTTCTCCGGCAAGTGCATGAGCCAAGATCTGACGTTTGGCTTGAGCACTAGCGGGAAGTAGTTTGCGAGTATCTTCTCGTCTCGTCCCCCGGCAGCCTGCACCGCGATGGTGTAGATGCTGAGGAACTCCGACGGATGAGTCTTGCCGTCGTACTTCTCGGGTACGTCGGGCTTGAAGTTCTTCATGCTGGGCCACTGGACTTGCCGCAGCTCACGGGTGAACGCAGGGCATCCTGCCGCGTACGGCAGGTCGCCTGGTCCCTCGGGCGCGTGCATGTCAACAGCAGGCCCAGCGCGCTGGTCAGATTGATGCCGCGCTTCTCTTCGTCGCTTGATGCGGGTTCGAGTGTCCTCTTGCCGTCGGTCGTCAAGGACTTGGCGCTGATCGCGACGAGCTCGCGGATCTGATGACGCTGTGGAGTCGTCGTCGAGGTTGATCCGACGAGTCGGCGATTTTGGCCTTCGGGGCGGGGAGTGCACGGTGGTTGCACCCCCGGCAGTCTTGTCGCCATCAGCCCGCGCCTAGCTAACTTGCCGCGGCCGCGATGTCGTCGGCTGCTGCGGAGTGTCGTTGTTGGCGAAGGCAATGAGGCTCTGGATGGCGGCCCTCCAGTCGTCGGCCTTGTCTGCCGCTGGAGGGAAGTCGAGGAGCAGTTGAGCTCGAGCTAGAGATTCTGCTGGGGTGGCGGGGAGCGGTGGCGAGCGGTGCGAGGAGCGAGATATGCTCGGACTTCTAACTGCGTTAGAAGGAGCAGCGTCTCGTCCCGGCGACCGCGCCTTGCTCGTGCCAGCGTGTTGGCCTTGAGCGTCCCGCGAACCGCCAGCTTGACCTTGACCCAGTAGGCGTATGGTACCTTGTGTACCACGTCGCTGCCGGTCCCGCGCCTCCTGAGAGGGGCGCGGTGCGTGCACGGACGCCGAGGTCTTGGAGTGCGCTCGGTCGTCCGTCTTGTCCTTGGACTTGGCGGCGCCGTGAGTTTCCTCGCCAACGTCCATCCTCCCGTCGGCGTCTACCCCACCGGTCGTTGGCTCCGGTGGAGGTGGGATCGACGCGGACGGGCCTGCTACCTCCGAAGCTTTCTTCTTAGGCGGCATGTCGATGAAGCTGACGAAGCTGATGGAGATTTCGCTCGCGTAAACGCTGGATCAGGTTCACACAACCTCGACGCGCCCCCTACCTGGCACGCCAAAGATGTCGGGGAAACTGATCGCCCACGAACACCTATGGGACCGGAGCCCCTTTTCGGTACAGCAAGGGGGCGGAGGATGCACGAAGAGCAGATCGAGGCAAACACGCGAGCAGTTTACCTAGGTTCGGGCCGCACGGGGGCGTAAAAACCCTACTTCTGCCTTGGTTTGTATTGCGTTCTTGGCTCGGGAGCGAGAAGAGCTACAGTGCTGATCGCAAGGACCGAGCGTGAGAGTGATCGATGATCGGAACCCCCTCTACGTTGCGCATGGGCCTCCTTTTATAGGTCAAAGGGGTCACCGACAGGTGGCAACGCAGTTGAGGGTAAAAATGTAAAATGGGTGGTAGTTGGAACAGTGTATGCATAGTGCTCTATACCTAACTCTGACGGCAGGGGACAAGGGCATTAAATGCCCGTCGCCGTCGCTCCAAACAGTGCAAAAAGCGTCCGTCAGGGCACCACCGTCCGCCACGACGGTGGCCTTGTCATCGCAGCTTGCCACCGTGTACCCCAGGCTGCACAGCCTTTCGCCACGTGTGCCTGGAAAGGTCCCAGGGCGACACGTGGGCGGATGAGCTGGAGCGCGGGTACTTAGTGGAAGTTTGCCGCGGCAAGCGCCTTGCCGCGGCTGCTATCTTGTCGCGCCCAGAAGCTTGTCGCTCGCCGGGCCTTGCCGGGACGCGTGGTGCGTCGCGGCAAGTCTCTTGAAGTGCCATATTTGGGCCTTCCCGGCAAGCTCCTCTTGCTAGGGTCCGGTACCAAAGAAGTGGTCTTGAGCCTTGAGTGGCCTTCCCGGCAAGCTCCTCTTGCCGGGGCCTTGTCTCTTTAACTTGAATACTTTGTTCTTGAATGGCTCCAAAGGAACCACAGTGAGCCTTGGCGGTCGCGCGGCAAGCCCCGCCACGGGACGCTGCAACTGCCCGTGCACAAGTTCGGGATACTAAGGTACCCCTACTTTAGTACACCGACAAAAGGGGTTTGGGGTATTCTGATCAAGTTACCCTACTCCCAATCTTGTGCCATTTGGTCTAGATGCCTTATTAGGCCATTCTAGCATGTGCACCAAGTTTGAGAGCATTTGGTCAAGTTTGGCAATGTAAAGTTGCTCAAACTTCAAATATGGACATAATGGTTTTGAAGGGTTTTGAGGATGTTATCTTGCTTCCCGAGGCATGGGCTTGGCAAGATCATCAAATATGTCATATATGACATGATAGAATTTCCTTGGAATTTTTGCAGAATATTTCCTTTGTAAATATTTCAAAAGCTTGAAATATCCAGAAAGGGTTTTAGAGGGATTAGCCCATTATTTTGAACATGACCAAGTGTTGAAACTCTTATATATGGACAATATATGTCCTATGAGTCTCCCTGAATTTTGGCAAATATTTTTGAAATACTTAAATAAGTTTTCCCTATTAAAGACCATTTCTGGCCTTAAGAAAAAGCTTTTAAATAAAATAGGAAAATAACTTTTAAAATTATACTTTTGTGGTTTCTGGGAGTCCTATGACTACTTGGTCTCAAATATACTTTTTGAAATAATTTTCTCACCCTAAATCAAGCACTTGTAGTGCAAACCTCAATTCAGGGGTTTTTGGAATACTAAATTTTAAAAAAATACATTTTGGCCAAATTAATTTTATAAGAAAATACTATACTGTTATATACACTTGGTATGATCATTGGGCAGAAGTTTTAGGTATGGAGATGAATTCCTCAAAAGTTAATAGTTGACTTTAATGAGCACATGAAAAACACATGAAGAAAAGCTCAATTCCAAATAAAAGCCAAATGATGCCAAAAAAATTTGCTAGTCTAAACTTTCATGCTTCATTGATGCAATGACATGTTACAAAATGCAGGGTGTGACAGACCTACCCCCCTTACAAGAATCTCGTCCCCGAGATTCCTAAACTAGGTCTTAAAAGAGATCGGGATACTCGGACCTAAGATAGTCTTCACGTTCCCAGGCTGCTTCTTCTTCCGTGTGGTTGCTCCACTGGACCTTGAAGTACTTGATGGTGCGGCTTCGCGTCCGTCGTTCGGCTTCATCCAGAATGCGAATGGGCTTCTCGCGGTAGGTCAAATCAGGCTGTAGGTCAATGGCTTGGTGATGAGCATCCTTGTAGAGATCAGGCTTGTTCGGAACTTGGAGACATTTCCGGAGTTGTGACACGTGGAATACGTTGTGCACATCGGATAGCTCAGGTGGTAGTTCCAACTGGTAAGCCACTTCTCCTCATCGTGCAGTGATCTCAAAGGGTCCAATGAACATTGGTGCGAGCTTTCCCTTGACGTGGAAATGCTTGGTTCCCTTTAGAGGAGTTACCCGCAGGTACACATTGTCCCCGACATGGAAACTCATGTCCCGACGGTGAGTGTCAGCATAACTCTTCTGCCTTGACTTGGCTGCCTTCAAACGCTCTCTAACTAGTTGGACTTGCTCCTCTGCTTCGCAGAGAATATCCGGTCCAAAGACTAGCCCTTCTCCAGTCTCTGACCAGTTGAGGGGTGTGCGACATCTGCGTCCGTACAACACCTGAAATGGTGCCATGTGAAGGCTCGACTGATAATTGTTGTTATAGGAGAACTCGACAAAAGGGAGGAAATCTTCCCACTTGGCTCCATATGCCAAGACACAGGCTCGGAGCATGTCTTCGAGAATTTGATTTACTCGTTTTGTCTGACCTCCGGTCTATGGGTGAAAAGCCGTGCTGAAAGATAACTTGGTTCCCAAGTCTTCTTGGAACTTCTTCCAGAACCTTGAGGTGAACTGTGTTCCTCGATCTGACACAATCTCCTTGGGAACACCGTGAAGGATTACGATTCTATCGATGTAGAGAGCTGCCAGCCGGTTGCCATCATAAGTAGTTTTGACAGGAATGAAATGGGCCACCTTGGTCAAATGATCGACTATGACCCAGATAGAGTCATGTCCTCTATTTGACCTTGGTAATCCAGTGATGAAGTCCATTCCGACCTTATCCCACTTCCACTCAGGAATCTTGAGTGGTTGGAGCAATCCAGCGGGTCGCTGATATTCAGCCTTGACCCTTTGGCACACATCACACTTTGCAACATAGGTTGCAATCTCTCTTTTCATCCCGTGCCACCAGAATCGTTCCTTCAAGTCTTGATACATCTTGGTTCCTCCAGGGTGGATGGAATACGAAGTGTCGTGGGCTTCTTGCAGGATCAGGTCCTTCAGCTCCATCTTGTTTGGTACGCAGATGTGGCCCTTGTACCAAACAATCTCGTGCTCGTCTTCAGAGAATCCCGGGGCCTTGCCTAGCTTCATCTTCTTCTTGATGCCTTCGATGCTTGCGTCCCCATCTTGTGCCTTCTTGACTTCGTCCATTACGGTCGGTTTGACTTCCAAATGTTCCAGAAATCCAGGGGTGACCAATTCCAAATTGAATTGTTCGAGTTCCTTAAACAAGGTTGGCTGTCTCTCTTGAATAATGGCATTCAAAGAGCAAGCCTTCCTGCCTAAGGCATCGGCCACCACGTTAGCCTTCCCGGGGTGATATTGAACACAGAGGTCATAGTCTTTGATGAGTTCCAACCATCTTCGCTGCCTCATGTTCAATTCCTTTTGGGTGAAAATGTACTTCAGACTCTTGTGGTCAGTGTATATCTCACACCGTTTCCCTAGGAGGTAATGTCGCCATGTCTTCAAGGCATGAACCACTGCTGCTAACTCAAGATCGTGAGTATCATAGTTCTCTTCATGAGGTCGTAGCTGCCTGGAGAGGTATGCTATGACTCGGCCTTCTTGCATCAGAACGCTTCCCAATCCGGTTCGAGAGGCATCACAATATATCACGAACTCCTTGTGAATATCAGGTGTTGCCAGGACTGGGGCGGTGGTCAACCTCTTCTTGAGCTCTTGGAAGCTCTCTTCGCATTTTGGCGTCCACTCGAACTTCTTGTCCTTCTTGAGGAGCTGAGTCATCGGCCGGACAATGCTAGAGAATCCTTCCACGAATTTGCGGTAATAGCCCGCAAGTCCGAGGAAGCTTCTGACTTCCTTGACGGTCGTTGGAGATTGCCATTGGGTCACAGCTTCGATCTTCGCAGGATCAACTGACAGTCCTTCTTCGGTCAAGACATGACCTAAGAATCCAACTTTATGCAGCCAGAACTCACACTTGCTGAATTTGGCGTATAGTTGGTGCTCCCGAAGCTTGTCTAGGACCATCCTCAAATGTTGCTCGTGCACTTCCTCCGTCTTCGATAAGACAAGAATTTCATCGATGAAGACAACAACAAACTAGTCCAAGTATTCCATGAAGACTTTATTCATGAGATACATGAAGTAAGTTGGGGCATTGGTTAACCCAAAGGACATGACCGTGCACTCGTACAGGCCATATCTGGTCACGAATGCCGTCTTCGGAATATCTTGGGGTCTGATCTTCAGTTGGTAGTACCCAGATCTGAGGTCGATCTTGGAGAACACCTTGGCTCCGCTGAGCTGATCAAACAGATCTTCAATCTTGGGAAGTGGATATTTGTTCTTGATTGTAACTTCATTGAGGGAGCGATAGTCAATGCATAAACGGATGGTACCATCCCTCTTTGCCACAAACAGAATAGGTGATCCCGAAGGGCAGGCACTTGGGCGGATAAATCCCTTCCTCAGCTGCTCTTCCAGTTGCTTCTTCAACTCGGCTAATTCTTCCGTCCCCATTCTATAAGGCTTCTTATAGATGGGTCCTGCCCCGGGCACGAGCTCGATGATGAACTCAATGTCACGGTCAGGAGGCATTCCCGGTAGCTCATCCGGAAAGACATCAGGATACTCGCATACCACCGGTACTTGCTCTAGCCCAACTTCAGACAGACAGTTGACTTGAGCAGCTTGAGCGGAAGAGGAGTTGGAAGCAAACTTTACTTCGACTCCTTGGTCATTGTTCATAGTGACAGTCCGATTGGCACAGTCTAACAAGCCTTGGTGCTTGCTGAGCCAATTCATGCCTAGGATCACATCCAAGCCTTGTGATCTCAGGACGATGAGGTCTGCTAGGAAATCTACATCGTTAATGGTAATACTGACTCCCTTACAGCCTATCTTGGCTCTCATCTCTACTCCGGGGGTTTGTACCACCATGGGGTTATTCAGGGGTGTAGGGGTCATGCCACTTTTTAATGCAAATCTTTGAGTGACAAATGAATGCGTGGCTCCAGAATCAAACAAGACAGTTGCAGGTGCTGAGTTGACAAGGAACGTACCCAGCACGACGTCCGGGTCTTCCTGGGCTTCTTCAGCAGTGACGTGATTCACACGCCCCTTCCCATGGTTAGGCGGGTTGCGAGGAGCTGGGTTCCTTGGTGGCATCTCACGGCCTTGTCCTGGGTTCTGCGCATTGGGGCGCGGGGCATCAGGCTTCTTGTTGGGGCACACCCTTGAGATGTGTCCTGACTGACCACATCCAAAGCAAGTGACTTGGTTTGGATTGTTGATCTTGTTGCCACCACTGTTATTGGGGTTGAAAGCTGGCCTTGGGTTGGCATACTGCTGAGGCTGATAGTTGGTGCGAGGTGCAGGAGCTCTTGGTTGCTGATAGGTTGGCTTGACCGGGGCTGACTGCCACGGGCGAGGCTTCTGGTTGCTGGAAGTTCCCTTGCTGACCATCTTGCGCTTGCGAGTGTCTTCCAAAGCACGCCGCTTGTCTTCAAGCATGAGTGCTTTGTTCACCAGGTCAGGGAAGGTTGGGCAGTCGCACACGACAAGCGAGTACTGCAGAGTCTGATTGAGGCCTTCCATGAAGCGCTCCCTTTTTGCAGCATCAGTGCTGACATCTTCAGGGGCATACCTTGACAGAACACTGAACTTCTGCATGTACTCCTTGACAGTGCCACTTCCTTGCTTTAGGGCCCGGAATTCACGCTTTTTGATAGCCATGATTCCGGAAGGAATGTGGGCTTTGCGGAATTCTGCCTTGAAGTTGTCCCAAGTGATGTCTTGCCCAGCATGCATGACCTTGAATCCATCCCACCAAGCTCTATCAGTCCCCCCAAGGCAGTGGGCTGCATAAGCCACCTTCTCGCGGTCTTCGGTGCATCCGACTAGTTCCAGCAAGTCCTCAATGGTGCGGACCCAGTCGTCTGCATCCAGGGGTTCAGCAGTCTCGATGAAAGTTGGCCGTGCATGCTTCTTGAACTCTGCCAACGTGGAACGTCCATTGCCATTCCCCGCCGGCTGGCGGTTGTTGGTGATAGCTTGAGCCATCAACTGAAGGGCTGCAGTGTTGGCTTGGCGTTCCTCTCGAAAAGCTTGGAGAAGGTGAGCCATGTCCATGTTCGGAGGAGGTGGCGGTGGAGCTTGGTCGTTGGTTTGGTCGTAGCTTGCCTTTGACTGAGCGGATGCTCCAGCTTCAGGCTGCTGGGTAGAGGTACCAGTACGAGTTACAACAAGCATCCTGTTGGAGCGGTAAAAGGTCTCATGACTTGGAAGAGGGAAAGCAAGATAGATGGGTGCCTAGTAAGGGGGTGGGTGTGACACTAATCAAATCATGCAAGGGCCGAAAGGGACAAACACATTCATTAAAATCCAAATGGGTGATGCAGTCGTTTACATATTCCCGAAGGAAGAATACGTCATAAACCCAAACACAACAAAAGCAAAAACTAGATGGTTTCATATGAACCATACAAGGACTCGACTGCGCATAGGGGTTACACGACCTATCCTACCATAAAGGTCATGAACTGGCATATCCGAGTAGCGAATAATGCCTAAGCGGCGAAATGCTCGGTCGCGTATTCTGGCTCTCCTGGGTCTTCCTCCTTGTCTTCATTTGTCTGGCCCCCCTTGTCACTTGATGGTGTGGGGGAGTGGAGGAGTTGGATACGACGGTGCTTTGTCGGTGGTGCAGGGAAAAGCTTGCGATATTCCCTTGCCGTCATCCGGCGTCGCCGAGGTGGTTCTTCATTCTTGGAAGATACATCTCCGGAGGGCCTTCCGCCTCCGTATGCGATAGCGGACTGTCCGGAAGGCGCTCCTTCCTTCTTGATCCTATCTGTCTTCTCTTGTGCTCGACGAAGAAGTGCCTTGGTCTTGTGAAGTTCTTCTCGGAGCTTCATTGATTCCGAGGCCAAGTCTTGTGCCAAGCTGTCGGCACATAGACTAAAGTAGGTCTGGAACTGAAGTGGGAGTCCTTCCTTGAGTGGAGGGGCTAGTGCGCTGCTTTCATCTTCACCTTCGTTCCGGTAAGGCAAGAAGCGGGTCGTCATCTTGGCTGCCATCTCCGGAAGAAGCTCGCGGAGACGGGTTAGTGCCTTGAGTGCAGCAGCCTCGACAGCAAGAGGTAATTTTGCCATCTGGGGTCCCTCAAAGAACCAACTTGTGGGAGGATCGTTTGCCTTCACGATCACTTCCACATGGTACTCCACCTCAGTGTCGCTAACCGAATGCTCAAGGTAGGTGAGGATGGGTGCTCGGTGGAACTGGCACTCCTGGAGGCTATCCTCGAGAAGCAAGGGATACCCAGTTGTCAGGTGCTCTTCAGGTACAGCGGCCATCTACAAAGGTTGAATAGGAGAGGTTAATAAGCTGATGGTATCTCAGGCTGGTAAGGTTTTGAAAAGAAGAGAGGTTCAGAAGGTTTTTGAAAAAAGGGGTCTCATCTAACTAACGCCCAAGCTAACTAAGGCTTCCTACAGTTAGGAGGGCTCTGATACCAGCTCTGTGGGGACCCCGACTTAGAAGTCGAGATCACCGAATGCACGTGTATAGTGATCCCAGAGATCAATGCTCACTGAACACACATAAGCTGAATAATGAGAGTCTTACATCCATACATACCGTCTTACACAAATTAAGGCCATTATGGCCAAGTCTTACATAGATAAAGCCTCAAGGGCTGAGTAGCAAATAACTCAAATAGCGGAAGTCTTCGATGATAAGTAGAACCCATGCCATCTGCCTTAACCCTACAGGCATTCTGACTGGGATAGCGTCCTAGTTCGCATGTTCGTCTCCATAGTACTCTTCTTCATATTCCTGTTCCTCCATGCCTGGCCAATTAAATAACCAGTGGCAAGCCAATGAGTACTTTGAATGTACTCGCAAGCAACCCATGATTTGGTTCAAAGTAACAATGCAATTGAACAATAATGATCAATCTAGCAACGAGCTAGAATAAATATTCTACCATCAAGTGTATGCATCAATAAACTCACGTAACCTCGAAGACAGGTTACCGATATCAACATGAATTTGATTCAACTCAACGAGTCAAGTAACCACCTTGACTCATCACACACACATACTTTCACCGATGTAGTAAAACTCTAGACATAGTTTAAGTAGCACCACCCAACTGTCCATGACGGTGGACACGGCTATTCGAATAGTTTTACACTCTGCAGAGGTTGCGCACTTTACCCACAAGATCCGGGAAGCTTTCGTGTCACCCACGATCCCGCAGTACCTCAAGTACTCGGGGGAAGCACCCGGTCATTATCTTTCCTTAGACGACACTAACATAGAGTCCAATCGTTGGTACACGGCCCTCGAGTACAAACAATAGATCAAGGGACTTGCCCTAATTTCAATGTCGCGCGTACCCGAAGGGACCAACGGTGTGTCCGGTGCCCTATAAAAACAGTCATGGTCGTCTATCCAAGCACGACCCCGTCCCGGGAAAGACCTCAAGCCTTCCCGTCACTAGTAATGCGGGCACCATGCTAGTATCGGCCTGAGTAATCAATAAAGCCCCATCCCATAAGGGGTAGAGTGGTTGCACATGTTTGGTTGGGACGGTAGTCACAGATAAATCTAATCCATCATTTCACCCATGCACAAGATCTTTACCGGCACATCACTTCTTCCTCAAGTGATGACCTAACTCAATATCACCCTCGGGCATTAGGGGCACCCGATGGGGGTTATGAAAAGAATGCAACCACGAAGGTTACATGGCACACATGCATCACTAAGCATCACTACTAACCATTTGCATGACATCTAGCACATAGCAAGATCATGAGTAAAGCACGCATCATGTGGTGGTTTTAAACTAGGTTACCACCATTATCATGCATTCGGAAACAAACGGGTTCCAAAGAACACAAGTGTATCATGGTCAAAGGGCTGCTTGCCTGGATTGGCTTGGTCTTCAAAGTCTTCAAATCCTTCTCCACCTTCTTCCTCAGCAACCTCGTCAAATACGGTATCTAATCGTCGCAAAATAACAACGGGAAAATAAGACCACAATAAAAACAGAAAAATCAAAGTTCTCAGAAAAATGTCAACTTATTTTTGTTAAATACTAGAGGGAAAACTAAGATGGCAAAAATTCTTAGTTTGAGTTTTGGAATTGCAGAATGGAGTCTAGGAATATTTGAACAGAAGTTTTATTGTTCAAATATGAATTTAAATTTGAACAGAACAGAAAAGGTTCATGGATATGTATGAAAGTGACACCATTAAATAGGTTGGAATTTTACAAGATTTTAGGTGTTGGAATTAATTCATTTGGACATATATTTATTTCTTTGAAATTATTTGAAATATTCACAGAAAAGAAAAAGAGAAAAGGCACTGTGCCACTGGGCTAGAACGGCCACAGTGCACGGCCCAGGGCGAATAGCCCACCGCTCGGGCGCCAGCGCGCGCACGTCAGGGTTTTTAAACCTGATGGGCGGGGCCCGGCGGTCAGTGGCAGAGAGAGGAGTGAGAGGGGGGTGAGGATGAAAGGCGGGGCCCGCCTGTCATATTCTACCTCACGGCCAGAGGGGCGGCGAGCTCACCGGCGGCGATAGGGTGCACGGCGAGGCAAGCTACGGGCAGGAACGGGTTCAGCGAGGAGTCGCCGTTCCAGTGGTGGTGGTGCGGCTCGCCGGAGAGGCCTGGTTCGCCGGTGGCGAGGGCTTGCGGCGGAGGAGCGTCGGGAGGTCGCTGCTCCGGTCGATTCCGGCAGCTGCAGAGAGGGGGGAGAGAGGGAAACGAATCAGTGGAGTGCTATGGTGCTAGATCGAGCGAAAGGAAGAGCTAGGGCGGCCTGTACTAGCTGGCGACGGGAGGCTGCCGCAGCGGAGCTCGAGCTCGATCTCGAGCTCGGGCGGGTCTGGGGAGAGGCGAGTGGCTCAGGGAGGCGATTGAGAGGGAGAGGAGGCTGTTGGTGAAGAGAGGAGGGACTCGGAGGCCCTATTTATAGGGGAGCGGTGAGGTCCCGTGGACCTGTGCGCCGGCGAGCTTATGCTAGATGCCACAGTGTACGGGACGTGATGGGATTGCGTCTGGGGTGTTGCTGGACGAATTCCAGGGCGGAGGGAAGGAAGAGGGGGAGCGGGGATGCTCTAGAGGGCGCGCGCGTGTGAGGCCAGAGGTTGGACGTCGCGGGCGGCCAGCGCGCGTGCGAGGGCGGCCACTGGAGGGAGGAGGAGGAGGGGGACAGCGCTGGGGAGAGTCGCAGACGTCTAGGCGCATCGGTAGGCGCGAGGGGGAGCATGAGGTGGTCGGGGCGAGCGATTGGGCGAAGCTACAATGCGGGTGCGCATTGTAGCGCGCTCTGGAGCATGCTTATCGCATGCCATGGCATGCCATTGGCCCTTTGGGCGTGTCCACCGTGTCTGGGGGGTCCAGGACGACGTAAACTACTCAGATGTGGCCTTGGATGCTCTGGATGATAAGTGAGAGAGGAGTGAAGCTGGTAAATGAGTAGAATTTGGCTGTCCAGCAAGTTAACTTAGGGTTTCACCCCTCAATCATGGAGCTGTGGACATGGGGAAGTTACTGGAGATAGAATGTAACTAGATGAAGCTGTGGTAGAAAGTTGAGGCAAAAGTAAATAGTAAAAGAGGTCAAGATGATAGTTTGAGTAAAAAGGCAGAAGGTGTTTGATCAAGTTTTGGACAAGCAAATGATCTCCACTAGCCATGGCACTTAACAGGATTGAATGCCATATGGAAATAGGGTGTTTCACCAAATTTGGGCGCATTTGAAGAAACTAGCCAATGTAACTTTGGTGAACCCTAGAAATCAATAGAAATGGCTTCATCTTGTTTAAATCAAGCTAATCATCTCCCCTTGATGCACCACTTGCTGTAGTTTCATCATATGGGGTTATGATCATGCCCACAAAGTTTTAAGCTCCACGTAAAAAGTTGGTAATGTAAAGTTGGGTTTTGGGGTATTCTGATCAAGTTACCCTACTCCCAATCTTGTGCCATTTGGTCTAGATGCCTTATTAGCCCATTCTAGCATGTGCACCAAGTTTGAGAGCATTTGGACAAGTTTGGCAATGTAAAGTTGCTCAAACTTCAAATATGGACAGAATGGTTTTGAAGGGTTTTGAGGATGTTATCTTGCTTCCCAAGGCATGGGGCTTGGCAAGATCATCAAATATTTCATATATGACATGATAGAATTTCCCTGGAATTTTTGGAGAATATTTCCTTTGTAAATATTTCAAAAGCTTGAAATATCCAGAAAGGGTTTTAGAGGGATTAGCCCATTATTTTGAACATGACCAGGTGTTGAAACTCTTATATATGGGCAATATATGTCCTATGAGTCTCCCTGAATTTTGGCAAATATTTTTGAAATACTTAAATAATTTTTCCCTATTAAAGACCATTTCTGGCCTTAAGAAAAAGCTTTTAAATAAAATAGGAAAATAACTTTTAAAATTGTACTTTTGTGGTTTCTGGGAGTCCTATGACTACTAGGTCTCAAATATACTTTTTGAAATAATTTTCTCACCCTAAATCAAGCACTTGCAGTGCAAACCTCAATTTAGGGGTTTTTGGAATACTAAATTTTAAAAAATACATTTTGGCCAAATTAATTTTATAAGAAAATACTATACTGTTATATACACTTGGTATGATCATTGGGCAGAAGTTTTAGGTATGGAGATGAATTCCTCAAAAGGTAATAGTTGACTTTAATGAGCACATGAAAAACACATGAAGAAAAGCTCAATTCCAAATAAAAGCCAAATGATGCCAAAAAAATTTGCTAGTCTAAATTTTCATGCTTCATTGATGCAATGACATGTTACAAAATGCAGGGTGTGACACTTTCATAGGAGAAACACGGAGATAGACATGATCCCCAATGTCGAAAGCCAAATCACGATGCTTGCCGTCATAGTAACTCTTTTGACGCGACTGAGCGGCCTTGAGATTCTCATGTATGACTTTGCACATTTCTTCGGCTTCTGAGATCATGTCATTGCCAAGGAGTTGACGTTCACCAGTCTCGGACCAGTTGAGAGGGGTACGGCACTTTCTGCCATAGAGGATTTATAACGGAGCTTTGCCGGCACTTGCTCGGAAACTGTTGTTGTAAGAGAACTCGGCAAACGGGAGACAATCTTCCCACTTCATGCCAAAAGAGATGACACAAGCTCTGAGCATGTCTTTAAGGATCTGGTTCACTCTTTCGGCTTGACCACTAGTCTGAGGGTGAAACGCAGTGCTGAAATGGATCTTAGTGCCAATGGCTGACTGAAAGGAGTCCCAGAACTTGGATGTGAACAAACTTCCACGGCCTGAGGAGATAACTTGAGGAATGCCATGTAACGACACAATTCTGGAAGTGTACAGCTCCGCCAACTGAGCTGCATTGATGGATTCTTTGACGGGAAGGAAGTGAGCTACTTTGGTTAGCTTGTCAATGACTACAAAGATAGCATCATTCCCCTTCTTGGACTTGGGAAACCCAGTGACGAAATCCATTTAAATGTGGTCGAATTTCCACTCGGGAATAGGAAGAGGTTGGAGGAGACCGGCTGGACGTTGATGCTCTGCCTTCACTCTTCTGTAGACATCACATTCATTCACGAATTGGGCAATCTCCCTTTTCATGCGAGTCCACCTGTACGATTGCTTGAGGTCTTGGTACATCTTGGAACTTCCGGGATGAATCGAGAGGAGGGAGTCATGTGCTTCGTTCATTATGAGCTTCCTGAGATCACCCTTGGGAACCACAAGTCTGTCCTCAAAGAACAAGGTGTCTTTCTCATCAACGCGATACCACTTGTATTTGGGAGTACCCTTTGCAATACCATGTTTCACTTTCTGCACCATAGCATCACTGAGCTGGGCCTCACAGATCTGAGCTTCCAAGGTAGGAGCAACTTGAAGATTTGCAAGAAAGCCTTGCGGAACAACTTGGAGGTTGAGCTTCCTGAATGATTCGCAAAGCTCAGGCTGGAACGGCTTGAGAAGGAGACTGTTGCAATATGCATTTCTGCTCAAGGCATCTTCAATGACATTGGCCTTGCCAGGTGTGCATTCGATGCTTGGATCATACTCTTGGATCATCTCAACCCAACGAGTCTGGCGATGGTTCTGGTTCGGCTGCGTGAAGATGTACTTCAAGCTCTTGTGATCGGTGAAGATGTCCACTTTTCTGCCCAATAGAAGGTGTCTCCACGTGATCAAGACGTGTACGACTGCTGCTAGCTCGAGATCATGTGTGGGGTAGTTCTTCTCATTTGGCTTCAATTGACGAGAAGTGTATGCCACAATTTTCTTGTCTTGCATTAGAACACCACCAAGTCCTCGAAGAGAAGCATCACAGCATACTTCGTAGGGCTTGGACTCATCCGGAGGAGTAAGAACGGGAGCAGAGATGAGCTTTTCTTTGAGTGTTTTGAATGCAACAACACAATCCGGAGACCAGTTGTACTTGACATTCTTCTGCAGCAAGTTGGTTTTGAATGCCACATCACAATCCGGAGACCAGTTGTACTTGACATTCTTCTGCAGCAAGTTGGAGAGAGGCTTGGCAATCTTGGAGAAGTTCTCAATGAACCTTCTGCAATAGCTAGCGAGACCAAGGAAGCTTCGGAGTTGCTTGACGTTCTGAGGGGGTTCCCAGTTGACAATCGCTTCAACTTTCTCGGGGTTGACAGAAATACCCTCAGCAGAAAAGATATGGCCAAGATATAAGACCTTATCAAGCCAGAATTCGCATTTAGAGAATTTCGCATAGAACTTGTGTTCACGGAGTCTGTCGAGAACCAAACGGAGGTGCTTGGCATGATCCTCTTCATTCTTGGAGAATACCAAGATGTCATCCAGATAGACGAGAACAAATTTGTTGGTGTAGGGGTTGAATATGTAGTGCATCATCCTCGAGAAGGTGGGTGGACCATTTGCGAGGCCAAAAGACATGAATGTGTATTCATAGGAGCCGTAGCTTGTTTCGAATGCAGTCTTGTGAATATCTTCTTCACGGATACGGATCTGGTGATAACCCATCCGGAGATCGAGCTTTGAGAACACTTTTGCTCCTTTGAGCTGCTCGAACAATTCATTGATGTTGGGGAGCGGATACTTGTTCTTTATTGCCTTCTTGTTTCAATGGCCGGTAATCAACGCAAAGGCACTCTGTGCCATCCTTCTTCTTGACAAATAAGACACCACAACCCCAAGGAGAAGTGCTAGGCCTGATTAGACCCATACGCTCTTGCTCACCGAGTTGTCTCTTCGGCTCCTTCAACTCTTTAGGGGAAATCTTGTACGAACGCCGACATGCTGGCCCGGTACCGGGCTCAAGTTCAATGACGAATTCAACTTGACGATGCGGAGGCATGCCTGGAAGCTCTTCAGGGAAAACATCTTGATATTCATTGACCACCGGAATTTGAGAGATGGCATTAATCTCGCCCTTATCATTTAGAGAGAATAGCCTGATTGTGTTATCTCGAGAGGCGAAGATAATCACGTCTTCATCAGGATGAGTAAGCTTGACTTCCTTATTTGCACAATCAATGTGAGCATCATGCTGGGAAAGCCAATCCATCCCAAGAATAAGATCAATGTCGGAGTTGCCGAGAATAACCGGAAAAACCAGAAAATGGTAATCACCCATATAAATAGATACATCCGGAGCAAAGTTGTTGGAGTTCATTAGCAAACCTGGAGAAAGCACAGACATTGGACTAGGCAAAGCTTGCAATGGCATATCATGTGACAATGCAAAAGGTCTTGACATGAAAGAATGTGATGCACCTGAATCAAACAAGACTTTTGCATGAATAGAGTTAACTGGAAGGTTACCAAGTATCACATCTGAAGAATTCTCTGTTTGAGCTGCATTCATCAGATTCACTCTTGCTGACTCAGGGTTGTGCTTGACAATAGCAGTACTGATAGGTGGAGGAGGCGGAAGGCGCCTTGGGTTGGGGCACTTGTTAGCATAATGACCCTTCTGAGAGCACTTGTTGCAAACCAATTCTGAGAGAGGACGGTGATAAGGAGCACTTGACTTCGAAGCTTGAAAGTGATTCTTTGAATGATTGCTTGGGTTGGGTGGGTGCTAGAAACCACGTCCACCAAAATGCATGTTGTTGTTGTTGAGAGGTTGAATCACTGGAGGAGGTGGAAGCCAAAACTTCTGCTGCTTTGCAACCACTTGGGAAGAAGAGGAGGAGTCAACAGCATCTCTGATCCTCTTTTTGGAAGCTTCCATCTTGAGCTGGGTTGCCTCTTGCTTAAGTGCCATGTTATAGAATTGATCAAATTCATCAGGCTCGAACAAGGTGAGAGCTAGTAGGAGTTCATCCTTCAGACCACCACGGAACTGATAAATCTTGCTCTTGGCATCTGGGATGTCTTGCTTGGCATAGCGGGTAAGGTTCTGGAACTTCACATTGTATTGATAAGTAGACATGGTGCCTTGCTTTAGGTTGCGGAATTGGTCATGCATACCTTCGATGACACTAGTTGGAATGTGGTGAGAGCGAAAATCCTTGCAGAAATCAGTCCACGAGATTTCACGTCCTTCTCTAGAATCTTTGTACTGCTGCCACCAATCAGCGGCTTGGTCCTTGAGTTGGAATGCGGCAAACTTCACATAGTCCTCAGGTCTCACGTTACTGCACTCGTAATGCTTCTTGATATCTGTTATCCAGTCTTCAGCATCTAGAGGGTCCACACAGTAACTGAATGCCTTCGGTTGGTTTGCCAGGAACTGGTTGAGTGTAGCAAAGTGAGGTTGGTTGAACAAATTGCCTAGGCCTTGGTTCCCATGACCACCTTGATTTGCTTGATTTGCTTGATTTGCTTGAATGTTCTGCATCATTTGCATAAGCATCTGGGTGTTCTAGTTTGTCGCTTGCATAATTGCTCTCCAGGCCTCAGACGGAGGAGGAGGGGAAGGAGGACGATCAGGAGCTTCTTCGCCCTCTGGGTTAGCATTGGGAACCCTTTTAGGAGCCATCCTGAATGAGATGACAACTATTAGCCATTGATTGAGACAATATATAAGATGAATCAACGGCTAGAAAATTGCAACATAAGTCTTCACAAAAACATTCGAACAAGGTGAACGAATGTAATCCATAGTTAAATGGTACAACAATCTTCTTGAGAAGCGACTTGGGAAAACAAAAGGTAAATAAAACAACAAGGAGCAGATAGAACAAATACAAGATAGAAGCTTCGTTCGACATATTCGTGTTGAAAGCTTATGGAACGTGTTACAAAAGGGTTTTGCAATCCCCGGATCAGCTTAGCCAAGGACCCTTTAAGATGCAACTCCCGATTGGAACAACGCCCATAAAACTACTTCACTCAATGTAGAACCCCGAACTTCATATCATGCATTCGTTGGAAGAATGCCTACGAGCTACTAGATGAACCCACCTATTAATTTCCGAAAGTTTCCAGTTATGCAATCAGGTGTTGGGGATACAGGGGAAGCATCACGCACTCAACTCTAATCCTACATCCAGCTGTATCCATCCTTCAACAAATAACAAGTTATTTCCGGAAACCGTTTACCTCGGACCTTCGAAACGCATCTACTATACAAGCTATGGCAATACTCCCGAACTAACTTCCCAGTACTAGGTGATGTCGGGGTTATCTTGCCACTAACCGCATAGGAGAGTTTTCAATGTCGGCTGTCTTAAATATTCCAGAACTGCTGCGATATATTTGTGACGACCACACCTCGGAGCTCAACTCCCCGGGACACTGCCACAACCCCTAAATGACAGGAGGCATCGAGAATAATGTTCTCGTCACAAAGATATCGGAACAATCCAAACAATACTCGCGTGATCCTAAAAAAAATTTGGTGAAATTTTTTAGAGTAGAAGAGATAAGTAATCGTCAGGAGTCCTCACCAGAGTGAAAAGGGATGAGGAGCAAAAGAAATCCTACTCTCCGATATATATATAGGAGTCAAAACATTTTCAAGTGTGTGCCTAGACTCAACCGTCAACGATTCGATCAATCAGTGGGGGCTTCTAGGTCGGAGAAGGCTCTGATACCAACTTGTAATGCCCAGTATGAGACTATACCTCCTACGTGTCGAGGCACGACTTAAAGGTATAAGCTCATACTAGAATGATCTCAAGTTTGGTATCTTTGCACGACTCATGTAAAAGATGGATGATAATGCAAAAGAAGTAGCTGACTTACACTCGCCACGTCCCATAATACGTTACATAAGCATTCATCATCCCAATAACATCATAGTCCGACTACGGACGAAGATCCAAATGAAAGATACCCAATAAATATAGCCACAAGGTCCGATCGCCCCTAGTAGAAACCACTACTGATCATTGGGATAGTGCACATAGTATCGACTACGTTCTTCATCGAACTCCCAGTACAGCTCCGTGCCGTCACCTGTGTAGTTCACCATAGTACCTGCATCTGGTGTTTCTAGAATCTGTGAGCCACGGAGGACTCAGCAATCCCGTTCCCGGGTAGCAAAACTATCTAAGCCTTGGGTGTGGAACAAGGCTGAAGAAAAGTAAAGGTTGTAGCTGCACTAGCACTAGCTTACGTGTTTAGAGCGAGAAGAGAAGTACCACGAGGGTCAAGTGATCACGAAGTGATCCTATCTAAGCACGTCAAACATAACCCCGCCGTGTTCACTTCCCGAACCCCTTTCGGAAAATGACCGTCACGGTTACTCACGCTGGTAGTGTGTTCTGAACATGGTGTCAAGTTTTCTACAACTGGATATTAACAAATTCCCATCTGCCACATAACCGCGGGCACGGCTTTCGAAAGTTCAAACCCTGCAGGGGTGTCCCAACTTAGCCCGTCACAAACTCACGATCTGCGGAGTCACAACTCCAAGGTGGGAAGACCCGAGTATTCTCAGAATCCCGTGCTCAAGATATTCCTACATAGGTAAAACTAATCTAGCAAGACCTCCTGGTGTGCCGACACCCTGACAGTAGCCGCGCGTATCTAGTCTCAGGCCACGACCAGATGAGCACATCGTACAGTGACCAAAACCCAAGTTGCCAAGGGGGTTACCGCACATGACTCTAGTTTGGACCAACACTCAATTCGAGCACTGGCCCAGGGGGTTGATTAATTAATCCTCGGGTTAATTACTCCATCGGCAAGTTTTAGTTGTTAGGCAAATGTAGAACCAATGTCGGGCCTCGCTGGAAAAGCTTTAGCGCTAAGCGGGTTATTGAGGGGGTCCCATAACGCCAACCGTGTTAGGAACGCATAATCAAGGAACATAACACCGGTTTATACGGTTCCTAGGGTGGCATGAGTGCAACAAATCACCAAGTGAGAGGCTTAGCCTTCCACCCATTACCAATATATAGATGATTTAGTTTAACATATTTCATAGTGTGATATCCCAACAATAACTTCAACATGAAGCAAGAATCTTCAAATCTTCTCCTGCAACTAGCAATGCTATAGAGGGGCTGAGCGAAGCCTACGTAGCCAAACAAAGGTTTGCTAGGATTGCTGATTAGACAAATTCATGGTTACAATAGGAGGCTGACAAGCAAACATGGGCATCGAGGCAATGAGCTAAAGAGCGAGACATCTAGAAATAGGCAAAGATAGTAATGATATCTGAGTTAGGTCATCTTGCCTGTTGAGTCGTTGATGGGATCGTAAGACGGCTCCTCGTACTCAACCTCGGTAGTAACCTCGTTCTCGGTCTCGGCTTCCGGCTCTGCTCAACACAAGAACACAACATGGCACGATATCAAACAAGGTGCAATGCACAATCAACATGATGCAAGTATGATGCATATATGATGCAATACATGTCAAGGGATGAAACACACAAGAACAACACAAGTCAACAAGTTTAAATGAGGACGGAATCCACATATAGCAAATCCGGTAAGTCCTCATATGCATATGTTGAAATTGGTCCAGATCTGAACAACCTTAAGTTAAAGTTGTTAAACAGCAAGTTAACATGCACCATGATGTTCTACACGAAATTTTAGTCAAGTTTCATATAAAGTTTGTTTAATTCGGAGCTACAATCTAGATGATATGAGCAAAACAAGACAAGCATGGCAACGGTGCAATATGCACCCAAACATCAAGCAAACACTCTCCAAACATGTTAACAACATTATAATATGATTCGTCATGCAAAATCACACAAGTTTCATATAGGGCACGATCAAAACGGAGCAACGGTTCAACACATACACACGAAACAAGATACAATGCAAAGCTGAAATTAACAGCCACATAGCAACTTTGGAGCAAGAAATATATACTCTACAACACCCAAACATGGTGACAATAAGCATGGACATGAAGTAGACATATCCTACAGCAAACAACTCCATTGGAGCAACTCCATACGAGGCATGGATCAATAGCAACAAGCTACACCAAATTGATCATGTTGTTAAAAACCTGACAGATATAATTTATAGCAACTTGGGAGCAAGAAATAAATAAGCTACAGCAACCCATATGTGCAAGTGAGGGTATGGATGGATAGACAATAACATGGACAACAAGGAATGATCATTGGCCACTCCAAAACATGCATGAATTTGACTAGGGCATCAAGCAAACATAGCATCAGGTTATGACAGATTCCAGACATAGTAGAATTTTCACTAAGTATAAAAAACAGTTATGTTGGCATGGCATGTTTACAAGCATGTTTAAGTCACCTCAAGGCACATCATGGAAAATGGTCTGCACCACAGCAAAGACCATATGATGGAGACTCTAAGACATATTAACATGTGACATGGAGACAAACACATCAATAGCAACGAGCACTTCAAATCAGCATCTCTCAACATTTTTCATAACTTAACAGCCACATGCACTTTTGCAACCAAGATTAACATGGCAATAAGAACCCTAACATGAATGCTACAGCAACCATCATGTAGAGCATTTCACAAGGAACATTTTGACATATCATTTTCTTCATTTGGATAAACATGCACCAAGTTATCACATCTCAAACATGGCATGAAAATAACAAGTTACAGCAGTTTATAATAAGGAGCACTCTTGCAACATAGATTAGGACCTCTAGATGAACTCAAACAAGCATGGCACAATGGAACAAAGTGTAGAGCATATCATGTAGATCAACTTTGATATATAACACATGTTCATAAGATGCACGGTTGTCGAGATACATGCATGAGAAAATGCAATGAGGTGATAAAAATTACAGAAGGACTTGGTCGAATTTGACTAAGTCTGGGATTGGGCCGGGGTGTTCTGACCTGATGGGCTTCGGCCCAACCCGGCGGGGCTGGCAGGCTTGCGGGAACAGGCCGGAGGAGGAAGTGGAGGTGGGTTGGGGAAATAGGCTGGCCCAAGCGACGGAGGTAGGGCCTCGTGCGCTCACGCACGCGCAGACGAGGGAGGCCACGCCGGCGGCGGCTGCCGGCCACGGAGACGACGGCGAGTCGGAGGGCCGACGGGGGGATCGTCGCGGCGGCGGGGAGGCCGGATTTGGCCGGCGGCCGCCGGATCCGGGCCCTCGAGGAGTCGACGGCACGGCTGCGGTCCGCGGAGTCGGAGGCGGAGGCGACCGGTGGCGCGGCGGCGCCGGCCGGTGGTGGACAGGCGGCGGCGGGCGGCGATGAGACGGGAGCGCGGCGGCGGCGGTTGGGCCGCGTGGGCCGGCGGCGGCGGGAAGCCCAGCGGGACACGTGGCGCGTTCTGATAGGTTGGGCGGCAGCGGGCGGATGTGTCCGGGCGCGTCCGGACGTGTCTAGCGGCGCGGAGGGAGGAAAAATTAGGGTTTCGTCCCAAAATGGACGTGGGGAACTTATTTATAGGCATAGGGAGCTAGGAGACTACAAATGGGGTGCGGTTTTCGGCCAAGCGATCACGATTCGACGACCGAGATGATGGGAAGGGTTGTGCTGGGTTTGTGGGATGTTGTGGAGGGGGTCTTGGGCCTTAAAGAAGAGGTTCTTTTAGCCCACTAGTTTAACCGTTGGAGTACCAAACAAACTCCAAACACGACGAAACTTGACAGGCAGCGTACACTACAACAAAACATATCTTAAGTAACACAATGATGTAACAAATGATAAAACGTGTTACAAGTAAAACGTTAGTAACATATTGTTTGTGTTGCAAGGATTGCCAGTAACATATACTCGGTCCGACCTGAAAACGTGTTACAAGGATATTACAACAGTAACATATAGATTTATGTTGTGAAGATGTGTTACAAGATATAATTCTAGTAACACAGATTGTATGTTGGCTACTAGTGTTACACGGTCTTAAGGGAAAAGCATATAATTTGATTATGTGCATTAATACAGGACATGTAATTCAAGGGGCAGAAAAAATGCTACTCGTAGGAATCGAACCAGGTAGAAATCTCTCGGCAGAAAATGTGCTAACCATCTGACCAAGTAAACATAGTTGGTCACTTGCCACGTACTACCTTATTTAGCATTAAATACGGCAGTTGGGCTGCTCAATTTTCATCTACTAATGGGCCAGTGGCCTAAAAGCTAATCCGACCGAGAAGTTTGGCCAGCCCAGTGCGGGGCCTAGAACCAAATAGGGCTGGCCTGGCAAAAAAAGAAAACAACGCGCGCAGTTTGGGCCAGTACTGTGCGGAGCCTAGAACCAAATAGGGCTGGCCTGGCAAAAAACAAAAAAAAACGGCGCGCGCAGTTTGGGCCAGTACCGTGCGGGGCGGCACTGTTTTTTGTGAGTTTGAATATATTTTTTTGAATTACAGAAAAAATCATGAATTCAAAAAATAATTATGAATTTCAGAAAATGTTAATGAGTACTCCCCCGTGCCAAAATAAGTGACTCAACTTTGTACTAGCTTTAGTATAAAGTTAGTACAAAGTCGAGTCACTTATTTTGGGACGGAGGGAGTATGAAAAGTGTTAACTAATTTAAAAAAAATCGAGAGTATGAATATTTCTTGTGATTTTAAAAAGATGTTCAGGAATTTGAAAATATTATTCAAAATGGATTTTGTGGATTCAAAAAGGTTTCATAAAATTTAAAAATATTCATACATTTTAAAATGTTTGTGAGTTTGAAAAATTATCACAATTTTCAAAAACTGTTTATGAATTCAAAAAATAGTCATGAGGTTCAAAACAATTCATGGTTACGAAAAGTGTTCACTAATTTCAAAAAATGTTCGAGAGTGTACGACGAAGCCAACAAGGCGACAAAACCTATGCAAGAAAACATCGTCTTGATGCTTATTAGTGTATGACTTTCTCTATAAGGTGAAGTGATGGTTGTAATACACACCGTCTACTAATATTATGTTGCAACTACGTGTGTATCGTTCTTTCTATGTACAACAATAACAAGATGTATCTCATAATATTTAAAATGGTTTATATCATTTATGCCATCGATTGTGTTCCGCTACTCAGTTTTGCCACTAGAAATTTCAACCGCTCAAAAATGCAATCGCTTCATTAGACACATGCTCAAAAATGCCACTGGACACCATTATTGTGATCTCAAATCTCTTTTGCCATGTTATAATGACATAAATACCTATGGACCAAATTGTCAGCTCTCTCTATCTCACTACAATAAGTGTGGGGCCTACTTGATCATAACAACATTCTTACTTTCCTATAAAATTATTCGCTTGGTTACTCCTGACAAGTGGGGCCACACTTATCATTGTGAGATAGAGAACTGACATATGGATCTAAGTTTATTTTTGTCATATAACATGGTCAACGGGTTTGACGTGAAAATAACAACATCTAATGGCATTTTGAGCAAACATCTAACGGAACGATGGCAGTTTTTAGATTGCTAATGGCATTTTTGAGAAAGCATCTCACGGATCAATGGCATTTTAAGTAGTTGTACATTCGAATGGCAATACTGAGTAGTGAGACACAACTAGTGGCATAATTCATAAAGCTAGATATATTGTAGGACCTAGGTACAAGCTTAGGTCATATGCACAAGATGGTTGGAAAAATCAATTGTTTGTGAACACAGAAATTCTGACTCTAAATTTTCTATGGTTTTCCAAGGTTCATTTAAGTATTTTTTTACTGTAAGTATATTAATGTTATAAAAACAGGAATTTTTATCAAATGTTGCACAAATTATGTCACGTCGGGCTAGCAGTAGCTAGTGACGGACAAAAATACCAATGTGAACGGTGTGTTGGGAGTCGGGGAGGCAAAATTTACAGTTTCGTACGTGGGGTGTCAATTTTTTTGATTGATTTAACCATGCATCAAACACCAAGACCTTACTTGTCCCGCCTCCCACTTCGTGTGCCACCCCTCCCATCGTCATCATTCCGCATCGTCACTCTCGTACCCCTCATGCATCATCGTCGCCCCGCAAGTTGCCATCCAGATCCGTCAAAGACGGCGAGTCACACTTGTCTCAAAGTAGCGAAGCGCCGAAAATATCTTCTTCCTCGTTGCCAATAGACGCAACCATATATCTCCAAAGATGGCGCATTGATGACGCGGGTCTTGGCGAGGAAGGCGGCATCGGTTGCCTTTATCGAGGCCAAGAACTCCTGGGGGTTCAGATCTCCATGTGTAATGGAATACGGCAAGTCAAACATCTTTTTTTTTGCCTTTTCCATCTAATGTTGCGTGTCTATTGTCACATAGTTGCAGGCTTTCGATCTTTGTTTTCCTTCTATGTTGGTGATGTTGGGCTTGTCCTTGTTTTGGCGACGCTCTTCGAAGCAACTATGCGAGAACGCGAGAATATAGGGAGTAGGTTGCCGCCCCTCCTCCGTTGTCGCGTTCACGACATGGATGTCAAGATGACTCTGCACCTAAGCAAGTAGTCCGAGATGAGTATCATTGTCCGTTTTATTTATTTTTTGATAGAATATATGAATAGGGATGGGGTATAAAAACCGAGTAACCAAAAAGTGAACCGAAGCCGAATAAACCAAATTTCACCCTGCAAAAAAAACAAATTCGATTTTTACCTTTTTTTTAGGGGATGTGGTATTTTACCTTTTTTTAGGGGATCTAGTATTTTATCCTATTAACCGAAATGGCCAATATCATTCCAGCCCAAACTCTCCCCGCCTCCGGCCCAGTACAACCCCACGAGGCCTGGACCTAGCCAGCACCCCACGCCCGCAGCCCCTCACGGCACGCACGAACGCAAGATTACAAGACCTAACGGCCTCCCCTACCACGTCGACTCAGACGCCGCCGCCGCTACTCATCTGATCTGAGCGGCTTAGACGCCGACGGCGCCACTGCTCACTGCATCTTCTCTCCCACCCGGCCACCCCCGACGCCAACTCTCGTGGCGGCTGGCATCTCCTGCATCTCTGCTCTCGCCTTCTCACTGACCACCGACCGCCGCGCCGTTGCCGGACTCACTGCACGCAAGGAAGCAGAGGATCAGAGGACATGGACCCGCCGTCGCCCATCCGTCCGCCCAACTCCCACCTTCGATTCGAGCTTCGAGCTTTCGAAATCATCCCAACTCTCCACATCGGCAACTCTGCGGGCGACCGTCGGTCCGCATCGGCATCTCGGCGGTGTCTTCTCCAGTTCGCCACCATGTCTTCCACGGCAGAAACCGAGCAATTAGTCAATGTAATAACCCCCTCTCTCATTTGTCGTCTCGAATTTTGTTTCATTCTTTGTGCATTTTTCTGTATGTACATGTTAACTTGGATGCACTGTCTCTGTATTGTTGGTGACTTTTTGTTTAATTTTTTCTTATTCTGCATAGATGTTCGTATTATGTTAGTGGAGAATCAGGGTTCTACTAGTACTTGTTATTAGTATTTTACTGATGTTAATTGTAACTTGTATTTTGGAATTTTGATAATTCTTATTGCCTTGAATCTTTATAGAAGAATGATCCCATGAATTCTAATTTTGTTACTGACTTTCAGATGGTTGAACCTGGTGGAGTTGGTGATGTTGAGATGACTGAAGAGGAGATTCAAGTTTATGAAGAAAGAAAGAAAAAAGGAGTATGAATAGAAAAAGAAGAAAATGGATGAACGACCTAGAAGAAGGCAGCTGAAGAAAAGATCACATGTGTGGAATCAATTTTCTGAGGTAATAGTAGTCCACTCAAACCAAGGATTTGGATTTCGGTTTGGAAATTTTACCGCCCTCAAACGAAATGGGCGAAATTCGGTATTTCGGTATTTTTTCGGAAAATCTCGGACAAAAAGGACTATCCAAAATTTGAATTTTTGAACGAAAATTGGGCGAAATTTGGACGAAAAGTGAACGAAATTCAAAAATCCTTCAGCAAAAGAAATAAAGAAGAATCAAACAGGAATAGCCACGATCCATTAATCAATTATACATCCACGAGTCCCAAATAGTTCAACTAGCGGGATCCCACACTCCAGGCCAGTCATCATACGCGAGTTAGTAAATCAAATGGGAAGCCCAGGCACGAACACCTGCAGACGCCAAGCGCACATCCTCCCGCGGTCGTACTGGCACCACTTGCCGCGTGGGCGATGCACTCCAGGACGAGGCAGCCGCGCGAGCGCATCGACTGCGAGGAAGGAACCGCCGCTGCAGGAAGGAAGCAGGTGGGGAAAATTTATTGTTTCTAGGGTTTGTAGATCGGTTCAGACCTTTTATACCACCGGCAGAGTTATCCAGGCTGGGCCAAGCTGGGCCAAAGGCTGGGTTTGGGCCGAACGGGGCCGAATTTTTTGCCCGGCAAGCAGATCTACAGGGCCTGAACGAAATTGACGAATTTCGTTGGAATTTCGTTTTTTCCGGCCGAAATCCAAAACTCTGACTCAAACAATCCCGAGCTTAGGCTTCTTGCACTTATGCACAGCTTTGAATCACTTAGTAGTAGCTATGTTTGCGAGTCTTGAATGGTACTTTAATGTACAATGAACTGTTTGCAATTTTACTTTCGAAAATGACATGTTCATATCATGTGCATCTTAATCAATAACATAATCTTGAAGGTTTTGCATTTTAGTAAATTGTGTATGTATTGTTCTTCATCATTGTACACATGGACTTGTTATTGTGGTGGGTATGCCAAGAAAAGCATGGTTCTTCCTTCTAGTTTATGATATTTCTGATTTTCATTGTGTTTTCAAAGTTTCAGTTGTGTATTTGTGTTGCTCTGACAGGGGATATCGTAATGATGTGAGTGATTGTTGATTCGACTGGAATTTTCAAGAGATGTCAGAAGTTGTGGTTATAATAGCAAGAATCAAATGGAATATGTGGGTTGGACAACTCTGTGGCGGAGGAAGCTAATATTCCTTTAAAGTTGTGGAAGATATTGATGTATACGAAGTAGATTTGATATGCAAGATGACTTGTTTATGTAATTTTGTGTTCAAATCTGATTCTGTTGTTAATGGTGCACTTGGATTGTTTCGACTTTCAACACTAGTCTTATTATAATGTGGAATGTGGATTTGTATGTGAATTTGCTCTCTGGAATACCCTTGTGAATTGTAAAACCTACTTTTAACTTTGTTTGAATGTAGTGAAGACGCGTCTCTTCCTCTTATATTTAGCGAATGCAAAATTGTAGTTATGTGCTCAAGCATAGTACATTATGCCTGGTATTTTGTACTACCAAATGTGTTACTAGGGTGATTGACCACCATCAATTATTGTGTTACAAATCGGAAATTTTGTTACTAAATGTGTTACTGGAGCTAAAATAATATGTTACCAATTATGTTACGAGAGTTACAAAAATCTGTTACTTCTGTTGTTACTATATCTATGAAAATATGTTACTACTTGTGTTGCTGTAGTTATAAAAACGTGTTACAGGCGCATTTAGTAACACTGATGATACTTGTTACTATAACAGAATTGTAACACAATGTGTAATGTATAGGAACAAATATCATGTGTGACAATGGATACATCTAGTAACACAGCCTAACGTAACACATCTCAAAATGTGTTACTCTATGGCTCAGTAACATGTTTTTGGACATTTAGTAACACTAATGCATGTTACAAAAGCTATGTCCTCCTGTAGTGGTACACGTACGAAAACAACAACACACGACAAGTCTCACCTCATTCCGGAAACGTTACACGGCCACACACGAAAGAAGGACTCGGGGATGCCACGGGCACGTGTGTGAGTGTCGGAACTCGAAATAGACAACGGGAAGAGACGAGTGGAACCGGGTGCAAGTGACAACACGAATGCAATGCAATGCACATGACAACATGACATGGATGAAATGCACACATGCACACGACAAAACGAAGAAACCCGAAATGAAAAAGAGCCCAGAATGGAATTGACGAAGTCAAAGTTTCATATATTGCCATAATTGGAAAGAGTTACATCTGGGGCATTACACGAGGCCCTGGATGAACTTGACGGCCGACCTAGCTGGGATCGCGCGAACAGGCTACACCTCTGCCACTTGGTGAATTTGCCGATGACGACGTACAGGAAGCGGTAGCCCCCCGCTGCCCGGGGAAATGGACCCAGGATGTCCAATCCCCAGACCGCAAAGGGCCAGGAGAGCGGGATCATCTGGAGGCCCTGCGCTGGCTGGTGGATCTACTTGGCGTGAAACCGGCACACCCCGGAAGCCCGCACAAGCTCCGTGGTGTCGTTGAGCGCCGTGGGCTAGTAGAAGCCGTTGCGGAAGGCCTTGCCCATGAGGGTGCGGGACGACGAGTGATGACCGCAGTCCCCACCGTGGATGTCAGCCAACAGCTCGCGCCCTTATTTCCTCGAGATGCATTTTAGTGAGACGTCGTTGGGGCGCCTCCTGTAGAGTTCGCCGTGTTGGATGCAATAAGCCGAGGCTTGTCGGACCACGCGCTCTGCGTCTTCCTCCTTGTCTGGCAGGGTGTCGTGTTGCAGGATCATCTTGAGCTCTTGGGTCCAGCAACCCTCATCGGGCTCCGCGGCGAGTAGCAGGCGGGCTCCTGAGGCCGGTACGCAAGGCGGGGCACCGTCCGCAGGCGCCGCGCGTAGCCCCTACTGAGGGGACGCCGGCTCAGGAAAGGTCGGTGTTGCCGACAGTTTGAGCAACCGCTTCTCGAAGATGCTCGACCTCTGAGGCTCCCGCCTGGAGGCTCGTTTGGCGATGTCATCCACTTCCTTGTTGGTGCCTCTTGTTACGTGCTGCACCTCCAGCCCTCGGAACCGCTTCTCCATCTTGCGCACCTCCTCCAGGTATGCCTCCATGTGCTCGTCCTTGGGCTTGTATTTCTTGTTGGAGAAGTTGAGGAGGAGCTGCGAATCACCTCTGACGGTGAGACGCTTGACCCCTAGTGCAGCGGCGGACTTGAGCCCAACAATTAGGCCCTCGTACTCTGCGATGTTGTTAGAGACCTTCTCGCCTTGCTGGAAGCAAAGCTACACATCGTAGCACAACTTGTCCTGAGTGGGAGATACTAAAATGGCGCCAGCCCTAGCGCCAAGGCACGAGAAGGCGTCGTCGAAGTATACCACCCATCCGTCTGGGGCTTCATCACCGGGGGCCAGCGAGCGATCCTCGCCAACCCCCCGCTCCAGCGTGTCTGTCCATTCCGCCACAAAGTCTGCCAGAGCCGCTCCCTTGATCACTCGTGTGGTGCTAAACTCCAGCTGGAATGCCTGGAGCTCGATGTTCCACTCGGTGACCCTCCCGACGACATTCGGGCCCCGGAGTACTTTCTATAGAGGGTATGACGAGACAACCTTGATAGGGTGGCCCTGGAAGTAATGGCGCAGCTTCCTGGAGGCGACAAGGAGCACCAGGAGTAGCTTCTGAGGCATCGGGTAGCGCGAGCGTGCGTCGCACAGTACGGTGCTGACGAAGTACACTAGGTGCTCCACGAGGGTCGGCGCAGCAGGATCCTCAGGCGCTTCAGGAATCTTGGGTGCCTCTTGCTGGATGGTGGGGCCGCCAGTAACCGTGGTTGAATCTACCTCTGGAACTGCGTCAGGGGGAGACGGGGGTCTTGAAGATGTCAAATTGTCTAGTGGCTTCACGCTTCGGGGCCTCTCCTGGCGCTCCCCCACTAGTGCAGCACTGGCGGAGTGAGGCGTCGCGGTGAGGTATAGAGTCATGGGTTCCAGGGGTCGCGGCGCTACCAAAACCGGCAGTCTGGTGAGGTATTCCTTGAGATCCCGGAAGGCGGCATCGGCCTCTGGAGTCCACTCAAAGGACCCCTTCTTCTTCATGAGCTTGAAGAACGGAAGGGCACGTTCACCAAGCTTAGAGATGAAGCATCCCAGGGACGTTACGCATCCCGCATGTTTCTGCATCTCCTTCAGGTTTGTGGGCGGCTTCATTCTTTCGATGGCCTTGATCTTCTCCGGATTAGCTTCAATGCCCCGGTGCGATACCAGGAACCCCAGCAGCTTGCCGGAGGGTACACCAAACACACACTTCTCCGAGTTGAGGCACAGCTTCACCTTGCTCAGGTTGGCGAACGTTTCTTCTAGGTCCTGGACGAGAGTCCTAGCTTGTCTGGTCTTGACAACGATGTCGTCGACGTAGGCGTCTGCGTTCCTCCCAAGCTGACGGCCGAGGGTGATGTGCATCAAGCGCTGGAAGGTGGCGCCCGCGTTTCTCAGTCCGAAGGGCATGCAGGTGTAGCAGTAGACCCTGCATGGGGTCAGGAATGTCGTTTTCTCCACATCCTCCACCACCATCTTGATTTGGTGGTAGCCCAAGAAGGCGTCGAGGAAGCAGAGCAGGTGGCACTCAGCCGTCGAATCCACGATATGGTCGATGCGCGGTAGAGGGAATGGGTCCTGAGGGTAGAACTTGTTGAGGCTCGTGAAGTCAACGCACATGCGCTCCTTTCCTCCTTTCTTCGGAACTATGACGGGGTTGGCCAGTCACTCCGGGTGCCGTACCTCCCGCATGACGCCTGCTTCCTCTAGCTTCCGAACCTCCTGAACGATGATGGCCTGCTTCTCCGGGGCTTGTCTACGTGCTTTTTGCTTGACATGGCGCGCGTTGGGGCACACCGTGAGGTGATGCTCGATGACGTGCCTAGGCACCCCGACCAAGTCTGCGGCTTTCCAAGTGAGCACATCCTTGTTAGCCCTGAGGAAGCTGACCAGCGCTGCCTCTTGCTCAGGGTCCATGCCCGTGCCGCTGGTGAAGGTGGCTCCTGAGCCCTCCTCATCAGCGGGCACCTACTTCGTCTCGGCTGGGTCCTGAGAGAAGAGCTACTTCTTCATGGCAGGCGCGGCTTCCAGTGTCTCCGGAGCCCCTTTTGCTCCTAGATGAGCTGCGGCAGCAGACCTGTAAGTGCGCCCGAGGACCTGAAGGGTGGCCTTGGGGTCCCCTTTGATGGTGATGACGCCGTTGCTCCTGGTCATCTTGACGGTGTTGTAGCCCGGGTGAGTCGCCGCCATGAATTTCGCCAAGGCTGGGAAGCCGAGGACGGCGTTGTAGGGCAGGTGGATGGGTGCAATGTCGAAGTCGATGAGCTCAGTCCGGTAGTTAGCGGGTGCGCCGAAGGTGGCCGAGAGGCGGATCTGGCCGAGCGGGACGGCCGAGCCCACGACCCCTGAGAAGGGCTTGGTGGGGAGGACTTCCTGTAGGACATGGGCAGATGACCAAAGGCCTCGGGGGAGAGGATGTTGAGCCCGGCGCCGCCGTCGATGAGGGTCCTCGTGACGGCCACCCTACAGATGGTGGGCGTGCATACCATGCGGAGAACGCTCTCGCCAGCTGCTTCTGTGGCGAGGTCGCTAGGGCCGAAGGTGATGACGTGCCCCTGCGCGCTCTGTGCCCGCGAGGCCCCCTGCGGCTTGGCGGCGGCCCCGACCCGCCGAAGGTGCAACTTGACGTGTCGGGCCGACGTCGGCGCTTGGGATCCCTCGAGGATGCAAGCGACCCCGTGGCAGGGCAGCGCCCCGCCCGCAACGCTCCGCAGCCCGCCGTCGCGGGCCGTTCGAGCGCCGAGCTCTCCCATGGATGGCCGGTGCCGGGGCAGCCGTCGTGCCACCAAGAGCGTCGCCAGCGTGGCCACAGGAAGCGGGAGTGGCGGAGCAGGCCGCTCTCCGGTGGCCCGGCTGGCGAGAACGTCATCGGGGAAGGAGGCGGAGCGCCCATGGGTGGCGCGGTCCGCCGATGCCACTCGGACGACAGGGAGAGTGCCAGCCTCCACGCGGGTGTGGCGGGCCGCGGTCATCGTGGTGGTGCAGAGCTGGAGAGGGGAGGCGAGGTCGTCGGAGAGGCAAGATTTCGACACACCCCCTACCTGGCGCGCCAAATGTAGGATTACGGGCTCCACAAACCCAAGAAGTTCGAACATAGGGGTGTGAACAAAGATCTTTCCCACTCACGTCTACCTAGCATCTCGCCCTCGTCCAGTGAAGAGATTCAAGCGAACAACAAGTAAAGCACACAAGAGTTTACCCAGGTTTGGGCCACCATGCAGTGTAAAACCCTACTTCATGGTTTGGTGGATTGGCCTCGGGAGGGCTTGAATATGGATGAGTACAGTGGTTCCTGAGCTCAGGAGGAGAGCTCAGGAGGGTCAGGAGGCAAGAGTTCTTGCTTCCTTATGTGAGGGCGGAGTTTCTAGATCTGATCCCCTCCCATAGTGGGGATCCTAGCTACTTATATAGTCAGCTAGGGTCCTCTTCCCCCGAAATGTTTAGCCGAGAAGGAATCCCACAACGGCCATTTGAGCGGGTACACAAGGACGTTCCTACCCTGACAAAAGCAGTCTTTGCCTGCAAAAGGATCAGGTGGTGACACGGTGGTGGGCTCGATGGTGACATCCTTCCTGTCATCCTTGTAGTCTTTGGTCTTGTGGCACCAATGGAGAAACCTTTGTCCTGCTCCTCGGGAACCTGCGCCTGCGCTGTCTCCTTTGCACCAAAACGGCAATTGCGCTGCTGGCACGCGCTGGCACCCGCTGGTGTGGTGCGTCATTGGTTGTGTCACTGCCTCCTCTTGAGGCAGGCTTGGCCTTGGATTCTCCGCCCCTTCGGAGCAACCTAGCCGAGGCCGCTCCCGAGGGGGTCTTGACGTCGTTCTCCTCGCGAGGTCTAGCTCCCTCGCGAGGGTCTTGAGTAGTTGGTCGATCGGTTGGGCCGTACCAGGCCGAGGTAGGAGCGCGCTGCGGCCCGCAGACAGGCAAGTCTGGGTACCCTGGTTCCCAGGACGCAGACAGAGTACCATTTGTGTCTTCAGTGAGGAAAATTTTGGTTGGCCTGGGTGTCTGATACGTCCATTTTGCATCATACTTATATGTTGATATTTATTGCATTATGGGTTGTTATTACATGTTTTCTCACAATACTTATGCCTTTTCTCTCTTATTTTACAAGGTTTACATGAAGAGGGAGAAAGCCGGCAGCTGGAATTCTGGGCTGGAAAAGGAGCAAACTCTGGAAACCTATTTTGCAAAACTCCAAAAGCCCCGAAACTTCACAGAACTACGTTTCAGAAAATATAAAAAATATATGGCGAAAGAAGATCACGAGGGGGGCCACCTGCTGTCCACGAGGGTGGGGGCGCGCCCCCTGTCTCGTGGGCCCCCTAATCCACATCTTCTTCTATATGAGGTGTTTTGACCTGGAAAAAATCATAAGGAGGCTTTCTGGACCATACGCCGCCGTCTCGAGGCGGAACCGAGGCAGAAACCAATCTAGGGCTCCGGTAGAGCTGTTCTGCCGGGGATACTTCCCTCCGGGAGGGGGAAATCGTCACCACCGTCATCACCAACAACTCTCCCATCTTGGGGAGGGCTATCTTCATCAACATATTCACCCGCACCATCTCCTCTCAAACCCTAGTTCATCTCTTGTATCCAATCTTTGTACCCAAACCTCAGATTGGTACATGTGGGTTGCTAGTAGTGTTGATTACTCCTTGTAGTTGATGCTAGTTGGTTTATTTGGTGGAAGATCATATGTTCAGATCTATTATGCATATTAATACCCCTCTAATCATGAACAATATTATGTCTTGTGAGTAGTTACTTTTGTTCCTGAGGACATGGGAGAAGTCTTGCTATTAGTAGTCATGTGAATTTGGTATTCGTTCGATATTTTGATGAGATGTATGTTGTCTCTCCTCTAGTGGTGTCATGTGAACGTCGACTACATGAAACTTCACCATTATTTGGGCCTAGAGGAAGGCATTGGGAAGTAATAAGTAGATGATGGGTTGCTAGAGTGACAGAAGCTTAAACCCTAGTTTATGCGTTGCTTCGTAAGGGGCTGATTTGGATCCACTTGTTTCATGCTATGGTTAGGTTTACCTTAATACTTCTTTTGTAGTTGCGGATGCTTGCAATAGAGGTTAATCATAAGTGGGAGGCTTTTCCAAGTAAGTAAAGCAACCAAGCACTGGTCCACCCACATACCAAATTATCAAAGTACTGAACGCGAACCAGATGATCGTGATGAAAACTAGTTTGATGATAATTCCCATGTGTCCTCGGGAGCGCTTTCCTTTCTATAAGAGTTTGTCCAGGCTTGTCCTTTGCTACAAAAAGGATTGGGCCACCTTGCTGCACCTTATTTACTTTTACCTTTTATCACTTGCTGCCAATTACCTTATCACAAAACTATTTGTTACCTATAATTTCAGTGCTTGCAGAAAATACCTTACTGAAAACTGCCTATCATTTCTTTCTGCTCCTCGTTGGGTTCGACACTCTTACTTATCGAAAGGACTACGATAGATCCCCTACACTTGTGGGTCTTCAAGACTCTTTTCTGGCGCCGTTGCCGGGGAGTGAAGCGCCTTCGGTAAGTGGAATTTGATAAGGAAAAATTTATATAGTGTGCTGAAATTTATTGTCACTTGTTACTATGGCTCATAATCCTTTGAGGGGTCTGTTCGGGGTATCTTCACCCTGACGAAAAGAGCAAAGAGTTTCTCCTCAACCTACTACACATACTGAAAATGTTTTCTTTGAAATTCCTTCGGGTATGATAGAGAAACTGTTTGAAAATCCTTTTACAAGAGATGGAACATTGCATCCCGATTTACACCTAATCTATGTGGATGAAGTTTATGGATTATTTAAGCTTGCAGGTATGCCCGAGGATGTTATCAAGAAGAAGGTCTTCCCTTTATCATTGAAGGGAGATGCATTGACATGGTTTAGGCTATGTGATGATATTGGATCATGGAACTATAATCGTTTGAAGTTGGAATTTCATAAGAAGTTCTACCCTATGCACCAGGTTCATCGTGATCGTAACTATATTTATAATTTTTGGCCTCGCGAAGGAGAAAGCATCGCTCAAGCTTGGGGGAGACTTAAGTCAATGTTATATTCATGCCCCAATCATGAGCTCTCAAGAGAAATGATCATTCAAAAAATTTATGCTCGGCTTTCTCTCAATAATCGCTCCATGCTCGATACTTCCTGTTCTGGTTCTTTTATGATGAAGACTGTTGAATTCAAATGGGATTCATTGGAAAGAATTTGTGGGGACCCCGACTTAGAAGTCGAGATCACCGAATGCACGTGTACAGTGATCCCAGAGATCAATGCTCACTGAACACACAGAAGCTGAATAACAAGAGTCTTACATCCATACAAATAGCCTTACACGAATTAAGGCCATTACGGCCAAGTCTTACATAGATAGAGCCTCACGGGCTGAATAGCAAATAACTCAAATAGTGGAAAACTTCGATAACGGGTAGAACCCATGCCATCTGCCTTAACCCTACAGGCATTCTGACTGGGATAGCGTCCTAGTTCGCATGTTCGTCTTCAAAGAATTCTTCCTCATATTCCTGTTCTTCCATGCCTGGCCAATTAAATAACCAGTGGCGAGCCAATGAGTACTTAGAATGTACTCGCAAGCAACCCATGATGTGGTTTAAGTAACAATGCAATAGAAGAACAAATATTCTACCATCAAGTTTATGCATCAATAACTCGCGTAACCTCGAAGACAGGTTAACGATATCAACATGAATATGATTCAACTCATCGAGTCAAGTCACCACCTTGACTCATCACACACATACTTGCGTCGATGAAGTAAAATTATGGACATAGTTTAAGTAGCACCACCCAACTGTCCATGACCGTGGACATGGCTATTCGGATAGTTTTACACTCTGCAGAGGTTGCGCACTTTACCCACAAGATCCGGGGAACTTCCGTGTCATCCACGACCCGTGGTACCTCAAGTACCCGGGGTAAGCACCCGGTCATTACCTTTCTTAGACGACACTAACATAGAGTCCACTCGTCGGTACACGGCCCTCGGGTACAAACAATAGAGCACGGGACTTGCCCTAATTTCAATATCACGCATACCCGAAGGGACCAACGGTGTGTCCGGTGCCCTGTGAAAACAGTCATGGTCGTCTATCCAAGGACGACCCCGTCCCGGGAAAGACCGCAAGTCTTCCCGTCACTAGTAATGCGGGCACCATGCTAGTATCGACCTAAGTAATCAATAAAGCCGCGTCCCATAAGGGGTAGTGTGGTTGCACATGTTTGGTTGGGACGGTAGTCACACATAAATCTAATCCATCACTTCACCATGCACATCACTTCTTTCTCAAGTGATGACCTAATTCAACATCACCCTCGGGCATTAGGGGCACCCGATGGGTTCATGCAAATGATTTCAACTACGAAGGTATAAATCACACATGCATCATTTAAGCATCATGACCAACTATTTGCATGTCATCTAGCACATAGCAAGACCAAGTTCAAGCATGCATCATGCAGTGGTTTCAACTAGGTCACCATCGTAACCCTATCATGATGCATCGGAAACAAACGGGTTCCGAGAACAAGTGTATCATGGTCAAAGGGCTGCTTGCCTGGTTTGGCTTGGTCTTCAAAGTCTTCAAATCCTTCTCCTTCTCCTTCTTCAGCAACTTCGTCAAATACGGGATCTATACGTCGCATAATAACCACGGGAAAATAAGACCACAAATAAAACAGAAAAATCAAAGTGCTCAAAAAAATGTCAACTTATTTTTGTAAAATACTAGAGGAATTTCTAAGATGGGGAAAAATCTTAGTTGGAGTGTTGGAGTTACAGAATGGAATCTATTGATTTTAGAACAGGAGTATTACTGCCCAAATTTGAATTTAAATTTGAACAGTACAGAAAAGTTTCATAGGTATGAGTGAAAGTGATACCATTAAATAGGTTGGAATATTACAAGAATTTAGGAGTTGGAATTATTTTATTTGGACCATTATTCTTTTCTGTAAAAATGTTTGAATTATTTACAGAAAAGAAAAACAGAAAACGCCGTGTGCAACTGGGCCAGAGAAGGCCACAGTGCACGGCCCAGGGCGGTCCAGCCCAGCCGCACGGGTGCCTGAGCGCGCACGTCAGGTTTTTGAACCTGACGGGCGGGGCCCACCGGTCAATGGCAGAGAGGAGGGGGAGAGAGGTATGGGGATGACAGGCGGGGCCCGCCTGTCATCTCCAACCTTGCGGCCACGGCGACGGCGAGCTCACCGGCGAGGTTTCCGGCCACGGCGACGGCAACGGAGGGCAGGGATGGGTCCAGCGTCGAGTGGCGGTTGCAGGGGTGGTGGTGCGGCACGCCGGGGAGGTCAGGTTCGCCGGCGGCGAGGTGGGACGGCGGAGGAGCTATGGGAGGTCGTCGCTCCGACCGTTTCCAACTGCCACAGAGAGGGGAAACAGGGGGGAAAGAGTCAGTGTTGCACGGTGGTTCTAGATCGGGCAAAAAGAAGGGCACGGGAGGCCCGTACTGCGAGATCACCGGCGGCCCGACGCGGCGGAGCTCTGGTCGATCCCGAGCAGTAGAACTTCCTGGGGAGGAATGGGTGGTGCTGGAGGGCTCAGTGAGGTGTGGTGGAGCTGCTGATGCTGCTGGAGAGGCCCGGGGGGGGTCCTATTTATAGGGGGTCGACGGAGGCCCGTGGTCCAGTGCGCCGGCGAGCTCCGGCTCGAAGCTACAGCGCACAGGGGGCGAGGGGATTTAGTCCACGGAGTTGCTGGACGAGCTCCACGTCCAGTAGAGGTGAGAGGAGGAGCGGGGGAGCTTCTGGACCGCGCGCGCGTGCGAAGCAGAGGAGTGGCCGTTGCGAGCGGCCGGTGCGCGTGCGACGACGGTCACTGGTGGACGCAGGAGGAGGGGGGACAGCGCCGGGGCGGTCGCGGACGTCGAGGAGCATCGACTGGCGCGAGGGAGAGGCCCGAGGCTGTCGGGGGCCAGCGATTGGCTGAAGCCACCGTGCGGAGGTGCACTGTAGCGTGCTCCAGAGCGTGCGTATGGCTGGCATCATCGTTCCCTCGCCGCTCTGGTCAAAACCAACGTGCCCAGGAGTGTCTAGAAGGTCGGGGGAGAAGTAAAGAATTGGGCTGAGGCCTTGGATGCCCTGGAGATGCTGAGAGAGAAAGAGGATGCTGGTGACTTGGTGAAAATTTGCTGTCCAGCAGGGTAAAATAGGGTTTTTACCCCTCAACCATGGAGCTGGGGTGCTGGGGAAGTTACTGGGGGTAGCCAGTAACTGAATGAACATGTGGTAACAAGTTGAGGCCATGTAAATGAGTAAAAGTGATCAAGATGGAGGTTTTAGTGAAAAGCCAGATGGTGTTTGATCAGTGTTTGGTCAAGCAAATGACCTCCACTTGACATGGCACTTAACAGGATTGAATAACATAAGAAAATAGGGTGCCTCGCCAAATTTGGGCTCATTTGAAGAAACTAGCCAATGTAACTTTGGTGAACCCTGGAAATCAACAGAAACAGCTTCATCTTGTTTGGGTCAAGCTAATCATCTCCCCTTGATGCACCACTTGGTGTAGCACCATCATTTGGGGTATTGATCATGCCCACAAAGTTTGAAGCTCCAGATAAAAAGTTGGTAATGTAAAGTTGTTCAAATTTGCATTTGAACAGAAAGGGTTTTGGGGTGATCTGATCAAATTGCTCTATTCAAATCTTGTGCCACTTGGTCTAGATGCCTTATTAGGCCATTCTAGAATGTGCACCAAGTTTGAGAGCATTTGGACAAGTTTGGCAATGTAAAGTTGCTCAAACTTCAAATATGGACAAAATGGTTATGAAGGGGTTTGAGGATGTTTTCTTGCTTCCCAAGGCATGGGACCTGGCAAGATCAACAAATATGTCATATATGACATGATAGAATTTCCCTGGAATTTTTGGAGAAAGTTTCCTTTGTAAATATTCCAAAAGCTTGAAATATCCAAAAAGGGTTTTAGAGGGTTTAGCCCATTATTTTGAACATGACCAAGTGTTGAAACTCTTATATATGGACAATATATGTCCTCTGAGTCTCTCTGGATTTTGGCAAATATTTTTGAAACAGTTAAATAATTTTCCCCTATTAAAGACCATTTCTGGCCTTAAGAAAAGCTTTTAAATAAAATAGGAAAATAACTTTTAAAATTATACTTTAGTAGTTTCTAGGAGTCCTATGACTACTAGGTCTCAAATAAACCTTTTGAAATAATTTCTTACCCTAAATCAAGTACTTGCAGTGCAAATCTCAATTCAGGGGTTTTTGGAAAACTAAATTTATAAAATACTTTTTGGCCAAATTAATTTTGTAGGAAAATACTATACTGTTATATAACACTTGGCATGATCATTGGGCAGAAGTTTTGGGTATGGAGATGAATTCTACAAGAGGTCATAGTTGACTTTAATGAGCACATGAAAAAGCACATGAAGAAAACTCAATTTCAAATAAAAGCCAAATGATGCTAAAAAAATTTGCTGGTCCAAATTTTCATGCTCCAAAGGTACAAATAACATGTTACAAAATGCAGGGTGTGACAGACCTACCCCCCTTACAAGAATCTCGTCCCCGAGATTCCTAAACTAGGGCTTAAAAGAGGTCGGGAAACTCGGATCTAAGATAGTCTTCTCGTTCCCACGTTGCTTCTGCTTCGGTGTGGTTGCTCCATTGGACCTTGAAATACTTGATGGTACGGCTTCGCGTCCGTCGTTCTGCTTCGTCCAGAATGCAGATGGGCTTCTCGCGGTAGGTCAAATCAGACTGCAGTTAAATGGCTTGGTGATCCACATCCTTGTAGAGATTGGGCTTGTCTGGAACTTGGAGACATTTCCGAAGTTGTGACACATGGAATACATTGTGCACATCGGATAGCTCAGGTGGTAGTTCCAACTAATAAGCCACTTCTCCTCGTCGTGCAGTGATCTCAAAGGGTCCAATGAACCTTGGTGCGAGCTTCCCCTTGACGTGGAAACGCTTGGTTCCCTTCAGAGGAGTTACCCGCAGGTACACATGGTCCCCGACATGGAAACTCATGTTCCGACGGTGAGTGTCAGCATAGCTCTTCTGCCTTGACTTGGCTGCCTTCAAACGCTCTCTGACTAGTTGGACTTGCTCTTCTGCTGCGCGGAGATTATCCGGTCCAAAGACTAGTCCTTCTCCAGTCTCCGACCAGTTGAGGGGTGTGCGACATCTGCGTCCGTACAACACCTCAAATGGTGCCATCTGAAGGCTCAACTGGTAACTGTTGTTGTAGGAGAACTCGGCAAAAGGGAGACAATCTTCCCACTTGGCTCCATATGCCAAGACACAGGCTCGGAGCATATCTTCGAGAATCTGATTGACTCGCTCTGTCTGACCTCCGGTCTGTGGGTGGAAAGCTGTGCTGAAAGACAACTTGGTTCCCAAGGCTTCTTGGAACTTCTTCCAGAACCTTGAGGTGAACTGGGTTCCTCGATCTGACACAATCTCCTTGGGAACACCGTGAAGACTTACGATTCGGTCGATGTAGAGAGCTGCCAGCCGGTTGCCATCATAAGTGGTCTTGACAGGAATGAAATGGGCCACCTTGGTCAAATGATCGACTATGACCCAGATAGAGTCATGTCCTCTATTCGACCTTGGTAATCCAGTGATGAAGTCCATTCCGACTTTATCCCACTTCCACTCAGGAACTTTGAGTGGTTGAAGCAATCCAGCAGGTCGCTGATATTCAGCCTTGACCCTTTGGCACACATCACACTTTGCAACATAAGTCGCAATCTCTCTTTTCATCCTGTGCCACCAGAATCGTGCCTTCAAGTCTTGGTACATCTTGGTTCCTCCGGGGTGGATGGAATACGGAGTGTCGTGGGCTTCTTGCAGAATCAGGTTCTTCAGCTCTGTGTTGTTTGGTACGCAGATGCGACCTTTGTACCAAACAATCCCGTGCTCGTCTTCAGAGAATCCTGGGGCCTTGCCTAGTTTCATCTTCTTCTTGATGCCTTCTATGCTTGCGTGTCCATCTTGAGCCTTCTTGACGTCGTCCATCAGGGTCGGTCTGACTTCCAAATGATCCAGAAATCCAGGGGTGACCAATTACAAACTGAATTGTTCGAGTTCCTTAAACAAGGCTGGCTGCCTTTCTTGAATAATGGCATTCAAAGAGCAAATCTTCCTGCTTAAGGCATCGGCCACCACGTTAGCCTTCCCAGGGTGATATTGAACACTGAGGTCATAGTCTTTGATGAGTTCCAACCATCTCCGCTGCCTCATGTTCAATTCCTTTTGGGTGAAAATGTACTTCAGACTTTTGTGGTCTGTGTAGATCTCACACCGTTTCCCTAGGAGGTAATGACGCCATGTCTTCAAGGCATGAACTACTGCCGCTAGCTCCAGATCGTGAGTAGCGTAGTTCTCCTCATGGGGTCGTAGCTGCCTGGAGAGGTATGCTATGACGCGGCCTTCTTGCATCAGAACACTTCCCAATCCGGTTCGAGAGGCATCACAATATATCACGAACTCCTTGTGAATATCAGGTGTTGCCAGAACTGGGGCGGTGGTCAATCTCTTCATGAGCTCTTGGAAGCTCTCTTTGCATTTTGGCGTCCACTCGAACTTCTTGTCCTTCTTGAGGAGCTGAGTCATTGGCCGTCCAATGCTAGAGAATCCCTCCACAAACTTGCGGTAATAGCCCGCTAGTCCGGGGAAGCTTCTAACTTCCTTGACGGTCGTTGGAGATTGCCATTGGGTCATGATACGTCCAAAACGTATCTATAATTTCTGCTTGCTCCATGCCACTTTTGGGTGATATTGCTATGATATTCATACACTTCCATACACTTTTGATCATATTTGGACTAACTTACTAATCCAGTGCACCCCAGTGCCAGTTTCTGTTTTCGGCTGTTTTTGTATTTCAGGTTTTCACGTTTCGAGAACTGCCCAGAAAAATACAGAAAAAATATATAAAAAATCAGCGTATCGGGAACGACACTGCTTCCGAAGGGGAGCCTGCGGGGGGCCACTAGGGCCCCAGGCGCCCTGTGGGCGCGCCCCCCCTGGGCCGCGCCGGGGGGGCGCCTCGGCACCCCGAGAGCCCCCCGGTGCCCTACTTTGGCAGATATTTAAAGGGTCCACCGTAACCCTTGAAACGGGACTTCTTTTCGCGATCCCATCTCTGTTCCGCCGCCGCCGCCGCTTCCAAGATCGGGAGCACCAGGAAAACTCTTCCCGGCACCCTGCCGGAGGGGAGGATCACCAACGGGAGCTTCTCCACCACCATGGACGCCTCCCGGATGACTCGTGAGTAGTCTCCCTTGGACCATGAGTCCATGACCAGTAGCTATGTGATGTTCTCCTCCCGTTCTTGTGCTTCACTAATTAGTCCTCGTGAGCTGCCCTACATGATCGAGGCACCTATGTAATCCTTGTGTTGTTGCTATGTTGAGTTTGCTGGGATCCGATGGATTATGAGATTATGTTCAGATTGATCTTGAGTAATATATTTGATTCACCTCTTTTATATTTTAGTTCATAAGTAATTCTTGCATGTTCTCCGTTGTTATTTATTACTTTGGCCAAGTAGTAGGTAGAGACTCCAAGAGGGAACGTTATGCTCGATTGTAGGTTCATGCCCCTTGATGACTAGCTTGAGTGACAGAAACATGAGTCTAGGGGATGTGTTGTTGCCACAAGGGGGAAAACAACGGTGCTTGTGCCCGCGGGTGCAAGGATTGTTTACTTTACGCAAAGTTCTTTTAATGCAGTTGTCTGTTGCATTGAGTTTACACTATGGGTGGGACTCGCAACTTAATACCAGCGAGATGTTCTGGATAGATATCTCAAGGTGGATGATTAGTAGTAGATGCAGATGGATTTCGGTCTACTTACTTTGGCGTACCGCCCATGCTTTGAACCTCAACCTTTCTTGCAATGTAGTCAGCATTGGTTTGCGTTCGTGGTCCTGTCAATTGCCCAGCTGTAATTTGTTACCTCACATAGCTGTTTTATCGTCTTTTGGGAGAGAGACATCACTGGTGAACATCATGTGACTCCGGTCCATATTACCATCATTGATCACATACACTATTTACTTTCCGCTATTTTATTTACTATTGCAAAATACTATCTATCACTACTATCATATTGCTTTTAACCCTTTGTGAACTACAAGGCCGGAGAGATTGACAACCTCTCTGTACTCGTTGGGAGCAAAGTTATTTGTATCTGTGTGCAGGTCCACGTTGATTGCTAATTGCGCCATTAGCATTTGACACCTACCTGTTGAACCTAGGAGTCTCTAGGGATTCGATCCTTGGCATCTTTGCTAGGGGAAAACACTTCTACTTACTGCATCTTACACCTTCCACTTGGGGTAATCCAACGAGGGGTTCGAGGCCCATCAAGGAGTATTTTCTGGCGCCGTTGCCGGGGACTCCACTCTTCAGGATAGGGGAGTTGCATGCTATCTTTTACCTTTGCTTTTTAGTCTTGTTAGTTTACCTTTCATTATTTGCTTTAGTTACTTTTATCAAAAATCACAAAAAAATTATTTACCTTCCTGTTAGTAGTCCTATCTGTTTAGTTAAACATGTTAGGATTTGGTGCTTTGAGGGAATCAGAAGTTTTAGATTTCCATCAAAGGGATGGAGAAAATATGAAGAAGGCATGGGAGAGAATTTCTGATGCACATAGGAGAATTATGCCTTGGATACCTATAAAAATTGTGCTTAGGAATTTTTACCATGGTCTTTTTAAATGTTGTAAACACTCCCTTGACATTATAGCTGAGGGAGATTTTCTAGAATGTGATGAAGCTAGAGCTCTTGAAATTATACATGGTCTATCTAGTTACTTTGTTTATGATCATAATTTTGATACTGTCATAGATAGACTTGCTACTATTGAGAAAAGAATGGATGCTCTAGACTTAACGAAGGTAGAGAAACCCAAACCCAATAAGAGAGATATTTTGGAAATAGATAATGACTGGGAACCTCTTGTTAGGATTAGCATCCCTAATCAAGACTTCCTTGCTTATTGTGATATTGGATCTATGGTTTCTACTATGCCAAAAATTGTTCATGATTCTTTAAAATTTAATATGGATAGACTACCATCTTTTCATGAACATACTAATGGAGATATTTCTGAAATCCAGGGAAAAATAAAAGACGTGCCAGTTAGATTCCTTAAAGGGATTGCAATGATTGATTTCTTCATCGTGGAGCCAAATCAAGGGAATATAGTGCTTGGAAGGGACTTCCTCCGAGCAGTTAAAGGCTTCATTGATATAGGTAAGGGACAAATCCGCTTACGCGGGAAGGCAAAAGGTGTGTACCCCTTTCCTAGAAGGAACAAGAATGAACTTATCGAGGAACCATTTGAAACGACTCTGATTATTATGATGATTATTGATTCCTCTATGCATTATGCCTAGCTTAAAGGCATAAAAGAAAGCGCTTTTGGGAGGCAGCCCACATGAATAAATTTTTGCTTTTGTTGTGTCTTGATGTTGTTTACTGCTGTAGCATCATCATTGTATATTTACTTTTCATATTTGTGCCAAGTATAGCCTCTGATTGCTAGAAAGTTCAAAAGTTGTGAGGTGCTGTCCAGGAAACAGATTCTGTCCTTGGATAGAAAAATTCGTATAAAATCACCAGATCATCTTTTTGGTCTGAATTTTCTCGACAGCGTTCTCTATATAATTTTCTTTCGTGCGTCAGTTCTGAGTTTCTTGATTTGAGTTGCAGAAGTATCCCGAACAGGTCAATTACTGCCTGCTGTTCTGTTTTTCACAGATTCTGTCCTGTTTTGCCTTACCTTCACTTTGCAAATTAAGAACTTGCTTTTTATTTGCAAAAACCTTTTGGCAATCATGAGAAACAGTGGAACTTCAAAATATCCTTATTTCCAGCAAGGTATAATTATTTTATTAAGGGTACTAACCTCGCTAATCAGATTATGAAAGAGTTATGTATGAAGGGAGTTTTCAAGTGTGCGAGGGAAGATGATAAAAAGATTCAGGAGTGTCAAGTGCTCAAGCTTGGGGATGCCCCCGTGCACCCCCAAGAAATATTCAAGGAGACTCAAGCGTCTAAGCTTGGGGATGCCCCCGTGCATCCCCTTCTCCATCAACATTATCAGTTCGTCTTTCGTTCCGCTATATTTTTATCACTTCATGTGTTATGTGCTATGCTTGGAGCGTCTTGCTTTTAGTTTTCTTTTTAGTTTTTCATAACGAGTCAGAACCCAGCATTCCTTTATGTGGGAGAGAAACACGCTCACCTCTACCTAGAACATTACATAGAATTTTCATGTCTATCTATGCTGTGTGTGTTCTTTATCTTTTAATAGCTACTATCGTGCTTTGCTCTTAGTATTCATGCTTATCTTTTCAAGAGCTTCTATTTAGTTGGTTGCTTGAACTCTTCTTAATTACCATGCTCACCTTATTAAGAGAGTTTGCTTCCGTTGCATTGGTTAATGTGTCTATGATAAAGATGTTGCTTTCATGATGGTGCTTAGTAGTTCAGGTTTTCTTATGGTTAATCTCGAATAGCTGGGGGGTTCCCAATGTGTCATTGGAGTACCAACTTGGTTTGTTTGCCTATGATGTGGTATGGTTTAGTAATATCTTCCTTCGAGAATTTATTTTGATTGACTTGGCGTATGCTCACGCATATTCAGGACTGTAAAGAAAGTCTGTCAAGCCTTGATGATCTTTTGTTTCTAAGTAGCGATATAACTACCATGCCTGATTCAATATTGCTTTGTCGCTCTGCATGATTATCACCGTCATTGCTCTCTTAGTTGGTCGCTCCCAGTCTTTTGCTAACCTCCACCTGCACTAAGCAAATTAACCATGCAATACATAGCTCATGGGAAAGTAGCCTAAAAACTATTGTGGTAAAGAATATGTTGCTTATGTATCTTATTTCTTATGAGTTGCTTGCTGAGCGGTAACCATGTTTCTGGGGACGCCATCAACTGTCACACTTTGTTGAATATCATGTGAGTTGCTATGCATGTTCGTCTTGTCTGAAGTAAGGGTGATTTACCGTGGGTTGAATTAATATGCATATTGTTAGAGAAGAACATTGGGCCGCCAACCAAAGCCATGCATCATGGTGGAAGTTTTAGCTTGGACCTTAATCCTCAATCTCTCATGAGAATATGCTTATGCATCTAAGAGGAGTCCATCATCTATTTTCTATGTTGTCCCGGTATGGATGTCCTAAGTTGAGATCTATCAAAAACGAGAAATCGAATGCGATCTATCTCCTTGGACCTTTGTACAGGTGGCATAGAGGTACCCCTTTGTGACACTTGGTAAAAACATATGCAATGCAATGATAACCCATGGGGATCCGAGCTAATTAGGACAAGGAGCGAGCACTATTAGTATTCGATGCATGAGGCTTGCAACTTATAGGATGTTTTATACATGACGCATATGAAGTACTACTACCGTTGACACAATTGCTTCCATGTTTCAAAATAAAAAGCTCTAGCACTTCAAGCACCAACTACTGAGAGCATGATTGTCATTCTGAGTGTAATGTGCATTGTTCCAAAGTAGCATTGTCTTTTGCATGATTCTGATATCGTTTATTTTGAAATGATTGTATCTAGTCATCACTTAAACCTTGAAGGTGCCCCTGCACTTATGTTTTGCATCACTAAAGGGGGCAAGCTAGATATCACTTGATCATATTTGCACATCATGTTCATTGCAAATCTTTTTGTTGTTCCAGTTTCATATTGTAAAACTTTCAGTCATTTGTGATTTTCCCTTGAGACAACTTAATTACTTTAGAATCATTGTCTCAGTAAGCTTTTGTCATATGACTATGAGAAAGTCTTATATGGTTAATAGCATGTCACCACAGAAATTATTCTTTTTATCATTTACCTACTCGAGGACGAGCAGGAATTAAGCTTGGGGATGTTGATACGTCCAAAACGTATCTATAATTTCTGCTTGCTCCATGCCACTTTTGGGTGATATTGCTATGATATTCATACACTTCCATACACTTTTGATCATATTTGGACTAACTTACTAATCCAGTGCACCCCAGTGCCAGTTTCTGTTTTCGGCTGTTTTTGTATTTCAGGTTTTCACGTTTCGAGAACTGCCCAGAAAAATACAGAAAAAATATATAAAAAATCAGCGTATCGGGAACGACACTGCTTCCGAAGGGGATCCTGGGGGGGGGGGGGCACAGGGGCCCCAGGCGCCCTGTGGGCGCGCCCCCCCTGGGACGTGCCGGGGGGGCGCCTCGGCACCCCGAGAGCCCCCCGGTGCCCTACTTTGGCAGATATTTAAAGGGTCCCCCGTAACCCTTGAAACGGGACTTCTTTTCGCGATCCCATCTCTGTTCCGCCGCCGCCGCCGCTTCCAAGATCGGGAGCACCAGGAGAACTCTTCCCGGCACCCTGCCGGAGGGGAGGATCACCACCGGGAGCTTCTCCACCACCATGGACGCCTCCCAGATGACTCGTGAGTAGTCTCCCTTGGACTATGAGTCCATGACCAGTAGCTATGTGATGTTCTCCTCCCGTTCTTGTGCTTCACTAATTAGTCCTCGTGAGCTGCCCTACATGATCGAGGCACCTATGTAATCCTTGTGTTGTTGCTATGTTGAGTTTGTTGGGATCCGATGGATTATGAGATTATGTTCAGATTGATCTTGAGTAATATATTTGATTCACCTCTTTTGTATTTTAGTTCATAAGTAATTCTTGCATGTTCTCCGTTGTTATTTATTGCTTTGGCCAAGTAGTAGGTAGTGACTCCAAGAGGGAACGTTATGCTCGATTGTGGGTTCATGCCCCTCGATGACTAGCTTGAGTGACAGAAACATGAGTCTAGGGGATGTGTTGTTGCCACAAGGGGGAAAACAACGGTGTTTGTGCCCGCGGGTGCAAGGATTGTTTACTTTACGCAAAGTTCTTTTAATGCAGTTGTTTGTTGCATTGAGTTTACACTATGGGTGGGACTTGCAACTTAATACCAGCGAGATGTTCTGGATAGATATCTCAAGGTGGATGATTAGTAGTAGATGCAGATGGATTTCGGTCTACTTACTTTGGCGTACCGCCCATGCTTTGAACCTCAACCTTTCTTGCAATGTAGTCAGCATTGGTTTGCGTTCGTGGTCCTGTCAATTGCCCAGCTATAATTTGTTACCTCACATAACTGTTTTATCGTCTTTTGGGAGAGAGACATCACTAGTGAACATCATGTGACTCCGGTCCATATTACCATCATTGATCACACACACTATTTACTTTCCGCTATTTTATTTACTATTGCAAAATACTATCTATCACTACTATCATATTGCTTTTAACCCTTTGTGAACTACAAGGCCGGAGAGATTGACAACCTCTCTGTACTCGTTGGGAGCAAAGTTATTTGTATCTGTGTGCAGGTCCACGTTGATTGCTAATTGCGCCGTTAGCAGTTGACACCTACCTGTTGAACCTAGGAGTCTCTGGGGATTCGATCCTTGGCATCTTTGCTAGGGGAAAACACTTCTACTTACTGCATCTTACACCTTCCACTTGGGGTAATCCAACGAGGGGTTCGAGGCCCATCAGGTCACAGCTTCGATCTTTGCAGGATCAACAGATAATCCTTCTTCGGTCAAGACGTGACCTAAGAATCCAACTTTATGCAGCCAGAACTCACACTTGCTGAATTTGGCATAGAGTTGGTGCTCACGAAGCTTGTCTAGGACCATCCTCAGATGCTGCTCCTGTTCTTCCTCCGACTTCGAGAACACAAGAATGTCATCAATGAAGACAACAACAAACTTGTCCAAATATTCCATGAAGACTTTATTCATGAGATACATGAAGTAGGCTGGGGCATTGGTTAACCCAAAGGACATGACCGTGCACTCGTACATGCCATATCTGGTTACGAATGCCGTCTTCGGAATATCTTGGGGTCTGATCTTCAGCTGGTAGTACCCAGATCTGAGGTCGATCTTGGAGAATACCTTGGCTCCGCTGAGCTGATCAAACAGATCTTCGATCTTGGGAAGTGGATATTTGTTCTTGATTGTAACTTCATTGAGGGAACGATAGTCGATGCATAAGCGGATGGTACCGTCCCTCTTTGCCACAAACAGAACGGGAGATCCCCAAGGGGAGGCACTTGGGCGGATAAATCCCTTCCTCAGCTACTCTTCCAGCTGCTTCTTGAACTCAGCTAATTCTTCCGTCCCCATTCTATAAGGCTTCTTATAGATGGGTCCTGCTCCTTGCACGAGCTCGATGATGAACTCAATGTCACGGTCAGGGGGCATTCCCGGTAGTTCATCCGGAAAGACATCTGGATACTCACATACCACCGGTACTTGATCTAGCCCAACTTCAGACAGACAGTTGACTTTAGCGGCTTGAGCGGAAGAGGAGTTGGAAGCAAACTTGACTTCGACTCCTTGGTCATTGGTCACAGTGACTGTCCGATTGGCACAGTCTAACAAGCCTTGGTGCTTACTGAGCCAATCCATCCCTAAGATCAAATCCAAGCCTTGCGATCTCCGGATGATAAGGTCTGCTAGGAAGTCTACACTGTTAATGGTAATACCGACTCCTTTACAGCCTATCTTGGCTCTCATCTCGGCTCCGGGGGTTTGTAACACCATAGGGTTATTCAGGGGTGTAGGGGTCATGCCACTTTTTAATGCAAATCTTTGAGTGACAAATGAATGCGTTGCTCCAGAATCAAACAAGATAGTTGCAGGTGCTGAGTTGACAAGGAACGTACCCAGCACGACGTCCGGGTCTTCCTGGGCTTCTTCAGCAGTGACGTGATTCACACGCCCCTTCCCATGGTTAGGTGGATTGCGAGGAGCTGGGTTCCTTGGTGGCATTCCACGGCCTTCTCCCTGGTTCTGCGCATTGGGGCGCGGGGCATCAGGCTTCTTGTTGGGGCACACCCTTGAGATGTGTCCGGACTGACCACATCCAAAGCAAGTGACTTGGTTTGGATTGATCTTGTTGCCACCACTGGTATTGGGGTTGAAAGCTGGCCTGGGGTTGGCATACTGCTGAGGCTGAGGGTTGGCACGAGGTGCAGGAGCTCTTGGTTGTTGATAGGTTGGCTTGGCCGGGGCTGACTGCCACGGACGAGGCTTCTGGTTGCTGGAACTTCCCTTACTGACCAACTTGCGCTTGCGAGTGTCTTCCAAAGCACGCCGCTTGTCTTCAAGCATAAGTGTCTTGTTCACCAGGTCAGGGAAAGATGGGCAGTCGCACACGACAAGCGAGTATTGCAGAGTCTGGTTGAGGCCTTCCATGAAGCGCTCCCTTTTTGCAGCATCAGTGCTGTCATCTTCAGGGGCATACCTTGACAGAACACTGAACTTCTGCATGTACTCCTTGACAGTGCCACTTCCTTGCTTCAGGGCTCGGAACTCACGCTTTTTGATAGCCATGATTTCGGAAGGAATGTGGGCCTTGTGGAATTCTGACTTGAAGTTGACCCAAGTGATATCTTGTTCAGCATGCATGACCTTGAATCCATCCCACCAAGCTCTAGCAGTCCCCCCGAGGCAGTGGGCTGCATAAGCCACCATCTTGCGGTCTTCGGTGCATCCGACTAGTTCCAGTATCTCCTCAATGGAATGGACCCAGTCGTCTGCATCCAGGGGTTCAGCAGTCTTGATGAAGGTTGGCGGTGCATGCTTCTTGAACTCTGCCAACGTGGAACGTCCATTGCCATTCCCCGCTAGCTGGCGGTTGTTGGTGACAGCTTGAGCAATCAGCTGGAGAGCTGCAGTGTTGGCTTGGCGTTCCTCTCGGAAGGCTTGGAGAAGCTGATCCATGTCCATGCTTGGAGGAGGTGGTGGTGGAGCTTGGTCGTTGGTTTGGTCGTGGCCTGCCTCTGGCTGAGCGGATGCTCCGGCTTCGGGCTGCTGGGTAGAGGTACCAGTACGAGTTACAACAGGCATCCTGTTGGAGCGGTAAAAGGTCTCATGACTCGGAAGAGGGAAAGCAAGATAGATGGGTGCCTAGTAAGGGGGTGGGTGTGACACTAAATCAAATCATGCAAGGGCCTAAAGGCCAAAACACATTCATTAAAATCCAAATGGGTGATGTAGTCATTTACACATTCCCGAAGGAAGAATACGACATACATCCAGACACAACAAAAGCAAACACTAGATGGTTTCATATGAACCATACAAGGACTCGACTGTGCATAGGGGTTACACGACCTATCCTACCGTAGAGGTTACAACTGGCATATCCGAGTAGCGAATAATGCCTAAGCGGCGGAATGCTCGGTCGCGTATTCCGGCTCTTCTGGGTCTTCCTCCTTGTCTTCATCTATGTGGGCCCCCTTGTCACTTGAGGGTGTGGGGGAGTGGAGGAGTTGGATACGATGGTGCTTCGTCGGTGGTGCAGGGAAAAGCTTGCGATATTCCCTTGCCGTCATCTGGCGTCGCCGAGGTGGTTCTTCATTCTTGGAAGACACATCCTCGGAGGGCCTTCCGCCTCGATATGCGATAGCGGACTGTCCAGAAGTTGCTCCTTCCTTCTTGATCCTATTTGCCTTCTCTTGAGCTCGACGAAGAAGTGCCTTCGTCTTGTGAAGTTCTTCTCGAAGCTTCATCGATTCTGAGGCCAAGTCTTGTGCCAAGCTGTCGGCACATAGACTGAAGTAGGTCTGGAACCGAAGCGAGAGTCCTTCCTTCAGTGGAGGGGCTAGTGCGCTGCTTTCTTCTTCACCTTCCTTCCGGTAAGGTAAGAAGCGAGTTGCCATCTTGGCTGCCATCTCCGGAAGAAGCTCTCGGAGACGGGTTAGTGCCTTGAGTGCAGCAGCCTCGACAGCGAGAGGTAGTGTTGCCATCTGGGGTCCCTCGAAGAACCAACTTGTAGGAGGATCGTTTTCCTTCACGATCACTTCCACATGGTACTCCACCTCAGTGTCGCTCACCCAATGCTCAAGGTAGGTGAGGATGGGTGCTTGGTGGAACTGACACTCCTGGAGGCTATCCTCGAGAAGTAAGGGAAACCCAGTGGTCAGGTGCTCTTCGGGTACAGCGGCCATCTACAAAGGTGGAATAGGAGGGATTAATAAGCTGATGAAATCTCAGGTTTAGAAAAGAAGAGAGGTTCAGAAGGTTTTTGAAAAAGGGTCTCAACTAACTAACGCCCATGCTAACTAAGGCTTCCTACAGTCAGGATGGCTCTGATACCAGCTCTGTGGGGACCCCGACTTAGAAGTCGAGATCACCGAATGCACGTGTACAGTGATCCCAGAGGTCAATGCTCACTGAACACACAGAAGCTGAATAACAAAAGTCTTACATCCATACAAATAGTCTTACACGAATTAAGGCCATTACGGCCAAGTCTTACATAGATAGAGCCTCACGGGCTGAATAGCAAATAACTCAAATAGCGGAAGACTTCGATAACGGGTAGAACCCATGCCATCTGCCTTAACCCTACCGGCATTCTGACTAGGATAGCGTCCTAGTTCGCATGTTCGTCTCCAAAGAATTCTTCCTCATATTCCTGTTCTTCCATGCCTGGCCAATTAAATAACCAGTGGCGAGCCAATGAGTACTTTGAATGTACTCGTAAGCAACCCATGATGTGGTTTAAGTAACAATGCAATAGAACAATAATGATCATCTAGCAAGGCTAGAACAAATATTCTACCATCAAGTTTATGCATCAATAACTCGCGTAACCTCGAAGACAGGTTACGGATATCAACATGAATATGATTCAACTCATCGAGTCAAGTCACCACCTTGACACATCACACACATACTTGCATCGATGAAGTAAAATTCTGGACATAGTTTAAGTAGCACCACCCAACTGTCCATGACCATGGACACGGCTATTCGAATAGTTTTATACTCTGCAGAGGTTGCACACTTCACCCACAAGATCCGGGGAACTTCCGTGTCATCCACGACCCGTGGTACCTCAAGTACCCGGGGTAAGCACCCGGTCATTACCTTTCCTTAGACGACACTAACATAGAGTCCACTCGTCGGTACACGGCCCTCGGGTACAAACAATAGAGCACGGGACTTGCCCTAATTTCAATATCACGCGTACCCGAAGGGACCAACGGTGTGTCCGGTGCCCTGTGAAAACAGTCATGGTCGTATATCCAAGCACGACCCCGTCCTGAGAAAGACCTCAAGTCTTCCCATCACTAGTAATGCGGGCACCATGCTAGTATCGACCTAAGTAATCAATAAAGCCCCGTCCCATAAGGGGTAGTGTGGTTGCACATGTTTGGCTGGGACGGTAGTCACACATAAATCTAATCCATCATTTCACCATGCACATGATTTTACCGGCACATCACTTCTTTCTCAAGTGATGACCTAATTCAACATCACCCTCGGGCATTAGGGGCACCCGATGGGTTCATGCAAATGATTTCAACTACGAAGGTTCAAATCACACATGCATCATTTAAGCATCATGACCAACTATTTGCATGTCATCTAGCACATAGCAAGACCAAGTTCAAGCATGCATCATGCAGTGGTTTCAACTAGGTCACCATTGTAACCCTATCATCATGCATCGGAACCAAACGGGTTCCGAGAACAAGTGTATCATGGTCAAAGGGCTGCTTGCCTGGATTGGCTTGGTCTTCAAAGTCTTCAAATCCTTCTCCTTCTCCTTCCTCAGCAACTTCGTCAAATACGGAATCTATACGTCTTATAATAACCACGGGAAAATAAGACCACAAATAAAATAGAAAAATCTAAGTGCTCAGAAAAATGTCAACTTATTTTTGTAAAATACTAGAGGAATTTCTAAGATGGGGAAAATCTTAGTTGGAGTTTTGGAGTTACAGAATGGAATCTATTGATTTTAGAACAGGAGTATTACTGCCCAAATTTGAATTTAAATTTGAACAGTACAGAAAAGTTTCATAGGTATGAGTGAAAGTGGTACCATTAAATAGGTTGGAATATTACAAGAATTTAGGAGTTGGAATTATTTTATTTGGACCATTATTCTTTTCTGTAAAAATGTTTGAATTATTTACAGAAAAGAAAAAGAGAAAACGCCCTATGCAACTGGGCCAGAGAAGGCCACAGTGCACGGCCCAGGGCGGTCCAGCCCAGCCGCACGGGTGCCTGCGCGCGCACGTCAGGTTTTTGAACCTGACGGGCGGGGCCCGGCGGTCAGTGGCAGAGAGGAGGGGGAGAGAGGTGTGGGGATGACAGGCGGGGCCCGCCTGTCATCTCCAACCTTGCGGCCACGGCGACGGCGAGCTCACCGGCGAGGTTTCCGGCCACGGCGACGGCAACGGAGGGCAGGGATGGGTCCAGCGTCGAGTGGCGGTTGCAGGGGTGGTGGTGCGGCACGCCGGGGAGGTCAGGTTCGCCGGCGGCGAGGTGGGACGGCGGAGGAGCTACGGGAGGTCGTCGCTCCGGCCGTTTCAAACTGCCACAGAGAGGGGAAACAGGGGGGAAAGAGTCAGTGTTGCGCGGTGGTTCTAGATCGGGCAAAAAGAAGGGCAGGGGAGGCCCGTACTGCGAGAACACCGGCGGCCCGACGCGGCGGAGCTCCGGTCGATCCCGAGCACTGGAACTTCCTGGGGAGGAATGGGTGGTGCTGGAGGGCTCAGTGAGGTGTGGTGGAGCTGCTGATGCTGCTGGAGAGGCTCGGGGGG
>LR738710.1:158689036-158712907 GCA_902687465.1 Secale cereale
CGATGGAGGCCCGTGGTCCAGTGCACCGGCAAGCTCCGGCTCGAAGCTACAGCGCACAGGGTGCGAGGGGATTGAGTCCACGGAGTTGCTGGACGAGCTCCACGTCCAGTAGAGGTGAGAGGAGGAGCGGGGGAGCTTCTGGACCGCGCGCGCGTGCGAAGCAGAGGAGTGGCCGTTGCGGGCGGCCGGTGCGCGTGCGACGACGGTCACTGGAGGACGCAGGAGGAGGGGGGACAGCGCCGGGGCGGTCGCGGACGTCGAGCAGCATCGACTGGCGCGAGGGAGAGGCCCGAGGATGCCGGGGGCCAGCGATTGGCTGAAGCCACCGTGCGGAGGTGCACTGTAGCGTGCTCCAGAGCGTGCGTATGGCTGGCATCATCGTGCCCTCGCCGCTCTGGTCAAAACCAACGTGCCGAGGAGTGTCTAGAAGGTCGGGGGAGAAGTAAAGAATTGGGCTGAGGCCTTGGATGCCCTGGAGATGCTGAGAGAGAAAGAGGATGCTGGTGACTTGGTGAAAATTTGCTGTCCAGCAGGGTAAAATAGGGTTCTTACCCCTCCATCATGGAGCTGGGGTGCTGGGGAAGTTACTGGGGGTAGCCAGTAACTGAATGAACATGTGGTAACAAGTTGAGGCCATGGAGATGAGTAAAAGTGATCAAGATGGAGGTTTTAGTAAAAAGCCAGAAGGTGTTTGATCAGTGTTTGGTCAAGCAAATGACCTCCACTTGACATGGCACTTAACAGGATTCAATAACATAAGAAAATAGGGTGCCTCACCAAATTTGGGCTCATTTGAAGAAACTAGCCAATGTAACTTTGGTGAACCCTAGAAATCAACAGAAACAGCTTCATCTTGTTTGGGTCAAGCTAATCATCTCCCCTTGATGCACCACTTGGTGTAGCACCATCATTTGGGGTATTGATCATGCCCACAAAGTTTGAAGCTCCAGATAAAAAGTTGGTAATGTAAAGTTGTTCAAATTTGCATTTGAACAGAAAGGGTTTTGGGGTGATCTGATCAAATTGCTCTATTCCAAATCTTGTGCCACTTGGTCTAGATGCCTTATTAGGCCATTATAGCATGTGCACCAAGTTTGAGAGCATTTGGACAAGTTTGGCAATGTAAAGTTGCTCAAACTTCAAATATGGACAGAATGGTTATGAAGGGGTTTGAGGATGTTTTCTTGCTTCCCAAGGCATGGGACTTGGCAAGATCATCAAATATGTCATATATGACATGATAGAATTTCCCTCGAATTTTTGGAGAAAGTTTCCTTTGTAAATATTCCAAAAGCTTGAAATATCCAGAAAGGGTTTTAGAGGGTTTAGCCCATTATTTTGAACATGACCAAGTGTTGAAACTCTTATATATGGACAATATATGTCCTCTGAGTCTCTCTGAATTTTGGCAAATATTTTTGAAACAATTAAATAATTTTCCCCTATTAAAGACCATTTCTGGCCTTAAGAAAAAGCTTTTAAATAAAATAGGAAAATAACTTTTAAAATTATACTTTTGTGGTTTCTGGGAGTCCTATGACTACTAGGTCTCAAATAAACCTTTTGAAATAATTTTCTTACCCTAAATCAAGTACTTTCAGTGCAAATCTCAATTTAGGGGTTTTTGGAAAACTAAATTTATAAAATACTTTTTGGCCAAATTAATTTTGTAGGAAAATACTATATTGTTATATATCACTTGGCATGATCATTGGGCAGAAGTTTTGGGTATGGAGATGAATTCTACAAGAGGTCATAGTTGACTTTAATGAGCACATGAAAAAGCACATGAAGAAAACACAATTTCAAATAAAAGCCAAATGATGCTAAAAAAATTTGTTGGTCAAATTTTGATGCTCCAAAGGTACAAATAACATGTTACAAAATGCAGGGTGTGACAGAATTAAACACAACTCTGAAGATTGGGATATCAATGAAGGTAAGGAGTGAGGTATGACCCCTAAGTTTGATTATGTTAAAGCTTTTATGGATACTGATGTTTTCTGTGAGTTTAGCACTAAATATGGACTTGACTCTGAGATAGTAGCTTCTTTCTGTGAATCATTTGCTACTCATGTTGATCTCCCCAAGTAGAAGTGGTTTAAATACCATCCCCTATTGAAGTAAAAGTAGTTGAACCTGTTAAAGTTGAAGAAAAGACTATCACTTATAATGTTGATCCTGTTATTCCTACTGCTTATATTGAGAAACCTCCTTTCCCTGTTAGGATAGAGGATCATGCTAAAGCTTCAACTGTAGTTCGTAAGAGTAATACTAGAACACCTACACCCTCTGAGCAAATTAAAGTTGAACCTAGTGTTGCCATGGTTAAAGATCTCTTGGTAGAAGATTTAGATGGACATGTTATTTACCTCCAAGAAGAGTCTGCTAGAATAGCCAAACCCAATGCTAGGAATAAACATAGACCTATTGTAGGCTTGCCTGTTATCTCTGTTAAGATAGGAGATCATTGCTATCATGGTTTATGTGACGTAGGTGCTAGTGCGAGTATTATCCCTCTTACCTAATATCGAGAAATTATGCATGATATTGCACATGTTGAGTTAGAAGGGATTGATGTTACTATTAAGCTTGCTAATAGAGACATTATTTAGCCAGTTGGGATTGTTAGAGATGTTTAGGTTTGTGTGGGAAGGTTAAATACCCTGCTGAATGAATTTTGTCCAGGATTTTCTTATTCTTAGTTCCCCACAAAATGAATTTTGTCCCATTATATTTGGTCGACCCTTCTTGAATACTGTTAATGCTAAGATAGACTGCGTAAAAGATATTGTTACTGTTGGATTAGGGGATATGTCTCATGATTTTAACTTTGCTATATTCCGTAGACAACCCCTTGATAAAGAATTACCTAGTAAGGATGAAATTGTTGGTCTTGCTTCTATTGATGTGCCTCCTAATGATCCCTTAGAACAATACTTGTTAGACCATGAAAATGATATGCATATGAATGAGAGAAGGTAAATAGATGAAATATTCTTTAATCAGGGACCCGTATTGAAAAACAACTTGCCTGTTGAAATCCTGGGGGATCCCCCTTCACCCAAGGGTGATCCCGTGTTTGAACTTAAACCTTTGCCTGGTAATCTTAAGTATGTGTATCTTGATGAAAAGAAGATATATCCTGTTATTATTAGTGCTAACCTTTCAGAGCAGGAATAAGAAAAACTATTGAAAACTCTAAAGAAGCACCGTGCTGCTATTGGATATACTCTGGATGATCTTAAGGGCATTAGTCCCACCTTATGCCAACACAAGATAAAATTGGAAGAAAACGCTAAACCGGTTATTGATCATCAACGACGGTTAAATCCTAAGATGAAAGAAGTGGTAAGGAAGGAAATACTAAAGCTTCTAGAGACAGGTATTATCTCTCCAGTTGCTGATAGCCAGTGGGTAAGTCATGTCCATTGTGTCCCTAAGAAGGGAGGTATGACTGTCGTTCCTAATGATAAAGATGAATTGATCCCGCAAAGAATAGTTACAGGTTATATGATGGTAATTGATTTCCGTAAGATAAATAAAGCTACTAAGAAAGATCATTACCCCTTGCCATTTATTGATCAAATCCTAGAAAGGTTATCCAAACATAATAATTTTTGCTTTCTAGATGGTTACTCTGGTTTCTCTCAAATACCTATGTCAAAAGGGGATCAAGAAAAGACCACTTTTACTTGTCCTTTCGGTAGCTTTGCTTATAGACATATGCCTTTTGGTTTATGTAATGCACCTGCTACCTTTCAAAGATGCATGATGGCTATATTCTCTGATTTTTGTGAAAAGATTGTTGAGGTGTTCATGGATGATTTCTCCGTTTACGGAACTTCTTTTGATGATTGCTTAAGCAACCTTGATCGAGTTTTGCGGAGATGTGAAGAGACTAATCTTGTCTTGAATTGGGAGAAGTGCCACATTATGGTTAATGAAGGCATTGTCTTGGGACATAAAATTTCTGAAAGAGGTATTGAAGTTGACAAACCCAAAGTTGATGCTATTCAAAAAATGCCATGCCCTAAGGACATCAAAGGTATACGAAGTTTCCTTGGTCATGTCGGGTTTTATAGGAGCTTCATTAAGGACTTATCCAAAATCTCCAGGCCTCTGACTAATCTCTTACAAAAAGATATTCCTTTTGTCTTTGATGATGATTATCTAGAAGCATTTGAAATACTTAAGAAAGCATTGATCTGTGCACCTATTGTCCAACCTCTTGATTGGAATTTACCCTTTGAGATTATGTGTGATGCTAGTGATTATGTTGTAGGTGCTATTCTAGGGCAAAGAGTTGATAAGAAATTAAATGTTATCCAATATGCTAGTAAAACTCTAGATAGTGCCCAATAAAATTATGCTACTACTGAGAAAGAATTTTTAGCAGTTGTATTTGCTTGTGATAAGTTTAGACCCTATATTGTTGATTCTAAAGTAACTATTCACACTGATCATGCTGCTATCAAATACCTTATGGAAAAGAAAGATGCTAAACCTAGACTTATTACATGGGTTCTCTTGCTGTAAGAATTTGACTTGCATATTATTGATAGAAAGGGAGCTGAGAACCCCGTTGCAGACAACTTGTCTAGGTTAGAGAATATAATTGATGACCCACAACCTATTGATGATAGCTTTCCTGATGAACAATTAGCTGTCATAAATACTTCTTGTACTTCTCCATGGTATGCTAATTATGCTAATTATATTGTTTCTAAGTTTATACCTCCTAGCTTCACATACCAGCAAAAGAAAATGGTCTTCTATGATTTGAGACATTACTTCTAGGATGACTCACATCTTTATAAAGAAGGAGTAGATGGTATTATTAGACGTTGTGTACCTGAGCATGAACAGGAACAGATCCTACGCAAGTGCCATTCCGAAGCTTATGGAGGACACCATGCGGGAGATAGAACTGCACACAAGGTATTGCAATCCGGTTTTTATTGGCCTACTCTCTTCAAAGATGCCCGTAAGTTTGTCTTATCTTGTGATGAATGTCAAAGAATTGGCAATATCAGTAGACGTCAAGAAATGCCTATGAATTATTCACTTATTATTGAACTATTTGATGTTCGGGGCTTTGATTATATGGGACCGTTCCCTGCCTATAATGGTTATACACATATTTTTGTTGATGTTGATTACGTTACTAAGTGGGTAGAAGCTATTCCAACTAGTAGTGCTGATCATAACACCTCTATTAAGATGCGTAAAGAAGTTATTTTCCCGAGGTTTGGAGTCCCTAGATATCTAATGATTGATGGAGGTTCACACTTAATTCATGGTGCTTTCCGTAAGATGCTTGCAAAATATGATGTCAACCATAGAATTGCATCCCCTTATCACCCCCGGACTAGTGGTCAAGTAGAACTAAGTAATAGAGAGTTGAAATTAATTTTGCAAAAGATAGTTAATAGGTCTAGGAAGAATTGGTCCAAGAAACTTGATGATGCATTATGGGCCTATAGAACTGCATACAAAAATCCTATGGGTATGTCTCCATATAAGATGGTTTATGGGAAAGCTTGTCACTTACCTCTTGAGCTAGAACATAAGGCATATTGGGCTATCAAAGAGCTCAATTACTATTTCAAACTTGCCGGTGAGAAGAGGTTATTTGACATTAGCTCCCTTGATGAATGGAGAACCCAGGCCTATGAAAATGCCAAGTTTTTTAAAGAAAAAGTTAAAAGATGGCATGACAAGGATACAAAAGCGTGAGTTTAACGTAGGTAATTATGTCTTGCTATACAACTCTAGTTTAAGATTTTTTGCAGGAAAGCTTCTCTCTAAGTGGGAAGGACCTTACGTTATCGAGGAGGTCTATCATTCCGGTGCCATAAAAATCAACAACTTCGAAGGCACAAATCCGAAGGTGGTGAACGGTTAAGGAATCAAACATTATTTATAAGGCAACCCAATAAATGTTGAAACCAATGTTATTGAAACCGTAACCCCGGAGGAATACATAAGGGATACTTTCCAGAACGATTCAGCCTCTGAAAAGGAAGAGGTATGTGGTACGGTAAGTAAACCGACTCCAAAACAGCTCTAAAGGCAATTTTTCTCCATTTTGGAATATTTAGAAAAATAGAAAAATAAATAGCAGTCCGGAAGAGACACGAGTCGTCCACGAGGGTGGAGGGCGCGCCCCCTTCCCTGGGTGCGCCCCCATGGCTCGTGGGCAGCTCGTGTGCCTCCCGGACTCCGATTTCTTGTATGTTACTCATTTTGGTCGGTAAAAATTCATTATATATACTCTCGAAGGTTTTGACATCTGTATCACGCAAAAATCATTCTGTTTTCGTTTCGAGCTGTTTCTGTCGCAGATAAAAGCAACATGTCGTCCCAGGATTCGGAAGGAGAAAGCTATGTAGCTGATTTCCTCGCGAACCCTAAAGTCTATGGGGACTGGGACTATTATGGTTGGACCACAGAAGAAGAAGAAGACCATGATTCAAAGAGAAAGGATTGGACTAGCTCAGATGAAGATGAAGTCCCGCTACCTCAACCTGGAGACATGCATGTGGAGTTCAAAAAGTCAAGCCTCCCCGACAGAGCAAACAAATCTAAGAACGAATTCATCACTTTTCACCTCTCGCAGGAAAATAAGCAGGCACTATGCAAGAAATATTGAACCTTGAGCGGGAGATCAATGACCTAAGGGAGCGAAATTCTGTCGTTAAGCGCAAGCTAAGGAAGACCCCATCATCACCACCATTGAAGAAGGAGACATAATCATATGGGTATGGGCACTCCCCTTGGCAACTGCCAAGCTTGGGGGAGTGACCCCGGTATTGTATCACCATCACTCCTATCTTTATCGTTTTTCTTAATTCGATCCTTTTGGTAGTATCTTGATCTAGTAGAATAATGTTAGCATGATCTAGTTGTGAGCTTTTGCTTTATGATCTTTACCCTTTGTAATCGAGTCTGTGAGCTATATAATAAAGATTAGTGTTGAGTGAAGGGCTTGATTTCCTCACTTTGGTCATGATAGAAAGAAAGAAAACATAAAGAGTATCCAAGAGATCATACTGATCTTATGGGAAGTAATGACCTCACATATAATGAGTATGATGAATAAAAGTTGTTGGGAGTTGACAAACATAGTTTTGGTCATCGTTGCAATTAATAGGAAGTAATAAAAGAAGGGAGGCTTCACATACAAATATACTATCCTGGACATCTTTTATGATTGTGAGCACTCATTAAAATATGACATGCTAAAGAGTTGATGTTGGACAAGGAAGACAACATAATGGGTAATGTTTTCTTATATCTGAAATAAAGTATATTGTCATGGATCATCCAACATGTTGAGCTTTCCTTTCCCCCTCATGCTAGCCAAAACTCCTCGCACTAAGTAGAGATACTACTTGTGCTTTCATACATCCTTAAACCCAGTTTTGGCATAAGAGTCCACCATACCTACCTATGGATTGAGAAAGATCCTTCCAAGTAAGTTGTCATGTTGCAAACTCGCTAAAATATGTATGATTTATTAGTGGAGAGGATATTAGCTTTATATGATCTTGTGATATGGAAGTAATAAAAGCGACGGACTGCATAATAAAGGTCCTTATCACAAGTGGCAATATAAAGTGACATTCTTCTGTGCTAAGACTTTGTGCATCCAACCATAAAAACACATGACAACCTCTGCTTCCCTCTGCGAAGGGCCTATCTATTATTCTTGCCTTATAAGACTCAAGGTGAAATTCACCTTTCCTTTTTACATTTTATCCTTTGGCAAGCACATTGTGTTGGAAAGATCCTGACATATATACCCACTTGGATGTAAGTTTTCATGGTCTATTACTGTTGACATTACCCTTGAGGTAAAAGGTTGGGAGGCAACACCGTAATCCCCTATCTTTCTCTGTGTTCGATTAAAACTCCATAAACATAATTATTGCGTGAGTGTGAGCAATTGTGAAAGACTATATGATAGTTGAGTATGTAGGCTTGCTGAAAAGCTCTTACATTGACTCTTTCCGATCTTACGATAAATTGCAATTGCTTTAATGACCGAGATCAAAGTTTGTTAGTTTTCAATGAATTTTATGATTCATGCTTGATATTGTGGATGAATTGTTAATTTAGCATAAGAATCATATGACAATTTATATAGGCTGCTGCTATGAGAATGATCACGATGCCCTCATGTCCGTATTTTATTTTTATAGACACCTCTATCTCTAAATATGTGGACATATTTTTCGATTTCAGCTTTTGCTTGAGGACAAGCGAGGTATAAGTTTGGGGGAGTTCATACGTCCATTTTGCATCATGCTTATATGTTGATATTTATTTCATTATGGGTTGTTATTACATGTTTTGTCACAAAACTTATGCCTTTTCTCTCTTATTTTACAAGGTTTGCATGAAGAGGGAGAAAGCCGGCAGCTTGAATTCTGGGCTGGAAAAGGAGCAAACTCCGGAAACCTATTCTGCACAACTCCAGAAGCCTTGAAACTTCATAGAACTACGTTTCAGAAAATATAAAAAATATCTAGAGAACGAAGATCACGAGGGGGGCCACTTGCTGTCCATGAGGGTGGGGGCGCGCCCCCCCTCTCTGGGCGCGCCCCCTGTCTCGTGGGCCCCCCGAAGGCCCCCCAATGCCCATCTTCTCCTATATGAGATGTTTTGACCTGGAAAAAATCATAAGGAGGCTTTCGGGACCAGACGCCGCCATCTCGAGGCGGAACCGAGGCGGAAACCAATCTAGGGCTCCGACAGAGCAGTTCTGTTGTGGATACTTCCCTCCGGGGGGAGGAAATCATCACCGCCGTGATCACCAACAACTCTCCTATCTTTGGGAGGGCTATCTTCATCAACATCTTCACCAGCACCATCTCCTCTCAAACCCTAGTTCATCTCTTGTATCCAATCTTTGTACCCAAACCTCAGATTGGTACCTGTGGGTTGCTAGTAGTGTTGATTACTCCTTGTAGTTGATGCTAGTTGGTTTATTTGGTGGAAGATCATATGTTTAGATCCATTATGCATATTAATACCCCTCTGATCATGAACGATATTATGTCTTGTGAGTAGTTACTTTTGTTCCTGAGGACATGGGAGAAGTCTTGCTATTAGTAGTCAAGTGAATTTCGTATTCGTTCGATATTTTGATGAGATGTATGTTGTCTCTCCTCTAGTGGTGTCATGTGAACGTCGACTACATGACACTTCACCATTATTTGGGCCTAGAGGAAGGCATTGGGAAGTAATAAGTAGATGATGGGTTGCTAGAGTGACAAATGCTTAAACCCTAGTTTATGCGTTGCTTCGTAAGGGGCTGATTTGGATCCACTTGTTTCATGCTATGGTTAGGTTTACCTTAATACTTCTTTTGTAGTTGCGGATGCCTGCAATAGAGCTTAATCACAAGTGGGAGGCTTGTCCAAGTAAGGACAACAACCAAGCACCGGTCCACCCACATACCAAATTATCAAAGTACCGAACGCGAACTAGATGATCGTGATGAAAACTAGCTTGACGATATTTCCCATGTGTCCTCGGGAGCGATTTCCTTTATATAAGAGTTTGGTCATGCTTTTCCTTTGCTACAAAAAGGATTGGGCCACCTTGCTGCACCTTATTTACTTTTACCTTTTATCACTTGCTCAAGGTATCTACTTTGCTACAAAACCTCTTGATACGTCTCCAACGTATCTACTTTTCCAAACACTTTTGCCCTTGTTTTGGACTCTAACTTGCATGATTTGAATAGAACTAACCCGGACTGACGCTGTTCTCAGCAGAACTGCCATGGTGTTATTTTTGTGCAGAAATAAAAGTTCTCGGAATGACCTGAAATTCAACAGAGAATTATTTTGGAATAAAGAAAAAATATTTGCGGAAAGAACCAAGCGAGGGGGCCCACACCCTGTCCATGAGGGTGGGGGCGCGCTCCCTCCCCTTGGCGCGCCCCCCTGCCTCGTGGGCCCCCTATTGCTCCACTGACGTATACCCCGACTCCATATATTTACTTTTGGGGAGAAAAAAATCAAAGAGGAAGAATTATTATGTTTTACGATACGGAGCCACCGCCAAGCCCTAATCTCTCTCGGGGGCCTCATCTGGAGTCCGTTCGGGGCTCCGGAGAGGGGAGATCATCGCCATCGTCATAATCAACCTTCCTCCATCACCAATTCCATGATGCTCACCACCGTGCGTGAGTAATCCCATCGTAGGCTTGCATCGAGTTAGTTTTGTTATGGTTTGATCCCTAGTATCCACTATGTTCTAAGATTGATGTTGCTATGACTTTGCCATGCTTAATGCTTGTCACTAGGGCTCGAGTGCCATGATTTCAGATCTGAACCTATTATGTTTTCATGAATATACGTGTGTTATTGATCCTATCTTGCAAGTCAATAGTCACCTACTATGTGTTATGATCCGGCAACCCCGAAGTGACAATAGTCGGGACCAGTCCCAATGATGTCCGTAGTTTGAGGAGTTCATGTATTCACTATGTGTTAATGCTTTGGTCCGGTACTCTATTAAAAGGAGGCCTTAATATCCCTTAGTTTCCACTAGGACCCCGCTGCCACGAGAGGGTAGGACAAAAGATGTCATGCAAGTTCTTTTCCATAAGCACGTATGACTATATTCGGAATACATGCCTACATTACATTGATGAACTGGAGCTAGTTCTCTGTCACCCTAGGTTTTAACTTTTACATGAGGAATCGCATCCGACATAATTCTCCATCACCGATCCAATGCCTACGAGCTTTTCACATATTGCTTGTTGCTTATTTACTTTTCCGCTATTGCTATTACAAAAACTACAAAAACACTACCATTACTTTTATTGTTGCTACCGTTACTTCCATATTACTTTGCTACTAAATTACCTTGCTGCAGATACTAAGTTTCCAGGTGTGGTTGAATTGACAACTCAGTTGCTAATACTTAAGAGTATTCTTTGGCTCCCCTTGTGTCGAATCAATAAATTTGGGTTGAATACTTTACCCTCAAAAAGGGTTGTGATCCCCTACACTTGTGGGTTATCAAGACTATTTTCTGGCACCATTGCCGGGGAGCATAGCTATATTCTTTAAGTTGGGGTTTATATCTGTTGATCACTATGAAGAACTTGAAGGACTCAAAAACCAAGATTTATCCCTCAACTACGAGGGGAGGTAAGGAACTGCCATCTAGCTCTGCACTTGATTCACCATCTGTCATGAGTAAATTTGCGACACCTACTCCTGCTATTGAATCTGATATGTCGCATGTTCTTGATGAGGCCACTTCTGCTATGTATGATGAAACTACTTCTATGCTTGATAATACTGTGCCACTAGGTGAATTTCTTGATGAACAACTTGCTAGGGCTAGAGAGAATGAAAATATTGAAACTGATAATATTTATGAAAGTGATGATGAAGATTCTCCCACTAGATATGAATTGCGTGTTATTCCCGAGGGTTATGTTATGGATGAAGAAACTGCTAGAGACTTTCTTGCTTGCAATGATAGATATGATCTTAAGAAATTATTAGCTAAGCTGAAAGAAAAGTCTTTGAATGCTAGAATGAAACATGACCCTGCTTTTGCTACTTCACCTATCTTTGTTACGGATAAGGATTATGACTTCTCTGTTGATCCAGAGTTAATTACTTTGGTTGAATCCGATCCTTTCCATGGCTATGAATCTGAAACTGTTGTGGCACATATTACTAAGTTGAATGATATAGCCACCCTGTTCACCAACGAGGAAAAGATTCGTTATTACTATATCCTTAAGTTATTTCCGTTCTCGTTAAAGGGTGATGCTAAGACATGGTTTAATTCTCTTGATCATGGTTGTGTGCGTAGTCCCCAGGATATGATTTATTACTTCTCTGCTAAATATTATCCCGCTCATAAAAAACAAGTTGCCTTATGGGAAATATATAACTTTGTGCAAATTGAAGAAGAGAGTCTCACACAAGCTTGGGGGAGGCTTCTCCAATTACTTAATGCTTTGCCTAATCATCCTCTTGAGAGGAATGAAATACTTGATGTCTTTTATAATGGACTAACCGATGCTTCCAAAGACCACTTGGATAGTTGTGCTGCTTGTGTTTTCAGGGAAAGAACAGTTGATCAAGCTGAATTACTATAGAATAATATGTTAGCCAATGAAAATAATTAGACACTCCCTGAACCAGCCCCTAAGCCAACTCCAAAGAAAAGGGGAGTCCTGTTTCTCAGTCCTGAAGATATGCAAGAGGCAAAGAAATCTATGAAAGAAAAAGGTATTAAAGCCGAAGATGTTAAGAATTTACCGCATATTGAAGAAATACATGGTCTTGATAACCCGACACAGGTAATAAAGGTAAATTCTCTTTATAGATTTGATGAAAGTGATATTCCTCGTTATAAGTCTGCTAGCCAATGCTTAGATGAGTTTGATATTTTTATTGTGAAGCAAGAAAACTTCAATGCTTATGTTGGTAGACAATTGCAACATAATGCTTATATGATTGAACGCTTGAGTGATTATATGTCTAGAGTTAAAGGTGAATTTAAACTCATTAGTAAACATGCTTCTATGGTTACCACTGAAGTAGAACAAGTACTTAAGGCTCAGAATGATTTGCTCAATGAATTAAATAGTAAGAATAATGACTATGATGTTAGAGTTGCAAGTAGAGGGGGTAAAGTGACTCAGGAACCTTTGTATCCTGAGGGACAACCTAAGAGAATTGAGAAAGATTCTCAGAGAACTAACTTAGATGCACCTAGTTCTTCTAAGAAGAAGAAAAAGAAAAATGATAGGATTTTGCATGCTTCTAGTGAACCTGTAGCTGACACACATGAGAATCCCAATGATATCTCTGTTTCTGATGCTGAGACACAATCTGGTAATGAACATGAACCTAGTGATAATATCAATGATGATGTTCATGATGATGCTCAACCTAGCAATGATAATGATGTAGAGATTGAACCTGTTGTTGATCTTGATAACCCACAATCAAAGAATCAATGTTATGATAAGAGAGACTTTGTTGCTAGGAAGCATGGTAAGGAAAGAGAACCATGGGTTCAGAAACCCATGCCTTTCCCTCCTAAACCATCCAGAGATATGAAGATGAGGATTTTGAGCGCTTTGCTGAAATGATTAGACCTATCTTTTTGCGTATGCGTTTGACTGATATGCTTAAAACAAATCCTTATGCTAAGTATATGAAAGATATTATTACCAATAAAAGAAAGATACCTAAAATAGAAATTTCCACCATGCTTGCCAATTACACTTTTAAGGGTGGAATACCTAAGAAACTAGGAGATCCAGGAGTACCTACTATACCTTGCTCCATTAAGAGGAACTATGTTAAAACTGCTTTATGTGATCTTGGAGCTGGTGTTAGTGTTATGCCTCTCTCTTTATATCGTAGACTTTATTTAAATAAGTTGATACCTACTGAAATATCTTTGCAAATGACGGATAAATCAACTGCTATACCTGTCGGTATTTGTGATGATGTGCCTGTTGTGGTTGCAAATGTTACTATTCTAACGAACTTTGTTATCCTTGATATTCCTGAGGACGATAGTATGTCTATTATCCTTGGTAGACCCTTTTTGAATACAGCAGGGGCTATTATTGATTGCAACAAAGGCAATGTCACTTTTCATGTCAATGGTAATTAATGAGCATACGATACACTTTCCGAGGAAACAACCTTAGGTCCACAGTATCAATTCTATTGGAAAAATCTCAACTATTACTATTTGAGGTTTTGAATTTCCTCTTCCTGCTGTCAAGAAGATATATGATATTCTTATTGTTGGGGACATACATATCCCCATTGAGGTAACCTAGTGTTATTCGAAAATTCTCCGGTTTCATGTTATTCGGAAAGATTTTATTAACAAGACCCAATCAACCTTGTTAATGGATTCCTTTTGATGAGCATGAGATGGATGAATCTAGATAGCACAACCTTCTGTACCCTCCTTTTAATTTCTGTTAATTAGATTAAATAAAGAAAAAATAGTATTTTCTGTCTGTTTCCAGACTTATCCGTGCAATAAAAAAATACCCTGAAAAAAAGTTCTCCAAATGCCCTGAAAATAAACTATGATTTTTTCTAGAATATTTGAGAATATTTGGCATAGAGAACAAAGCAGGGGGAGCCAGCACCTGGCCACGAGGGTCCATGGCCCGCCCTTGCCTCGTGGGCCCCACGTGGCCCCCCCTCAACATATTCCTGCACCCACACACTGATACGTCTCCAACGTATCTATAATTTTTATTGTTCCATGCGATTATTTATTTAAGTCTTGGATGTTTAATGGGCTTTATCATACACTTTTATATCATTTTTGGGACTAACCTACTAACCCAAGGGCCCAGTCCAGATTGCTGTTTTTTGCCTGTTTCAGGGTTTTGCAGAAAAGCTATATCAAATGGAGTCCAAACGGAATGAAACCTTCGCGAGAGATATTTTTGGAGAAAATCATGCACAGGGGACTTGAGAACCACGTCAGGGGAGCCTCGGGGTGTCCACGAGGGTTGGGGGCGCGCCCCCCTTCCTCGGGCGCACCCCCCTGCTACGTGGGCCCCTTGAGCATCCCCCGGTGTCCTCCTTCCTACTATATAAGTCTACGTATCCCGAAACCTTCGATAACGGAGAGAAAACCCTAATTCCACCGCCGTAACCTTCTGTTCCCGTGAGATCCCATCTTGGAGCCTGTTCCGGAGCTCCACCGGTGGGGGATCCATCATGGAGTTCATCATCATCATCATCACCGCCCTCACCATGAGTTGTGAGTAGTTTACCACAGACCTTCAGGTCCATAGCTAGTATCTACATGGCTTCTTCTCTCTCTCTCTGGATCTCAATACAAAGTTCTCCTCGGTCTTCGAGGAGATCTATCCGATGTAATCTCTTTTTGCGGTGTGTTATTCGAGATCCAATGAATTGTGAGTTTATGATCAAGATTATCTATGAGAAATATTTGGTTCTTCTCTGAACTTTTTATGTGTGCTCATAATATCCTTGCAAGTCTCTTCGAATTATTGGTTTGGTTTGGCCTACTAGATCTATAGTTCTCGCAATGGGAGAAGTGCTTGGTGTTTGGTTCAATCTTGCGGTGTCCTTTCCTAGTGACAGTAGGGGCAGCAAGGCACGTATTGTATTGTTGCCATCGAGGATAAAAAGATGGGGTTTATATCATATTGCTTCAGTTTATCCCTCTACATCATGTCATCTTGCTTAAGGCGTTACTCTGTTCTTATGAACTCAATACACTAGATGCATGCTGGATAGCGGTCGATGTGTGGAGTAATAGTAGTAGATCCAGGCAGCAATCGGTCTACTTGTCTCGGACGTGATGCCTATATACAATGATCATGCCAAGATAGTCTCATAATTATTCTCTTTTCTATCAATTGCTCGACAGTAATTTGTTTACCCGCCATAGAATATCGCTATCACGAGAGAAGCCACTAGAGAACACTATGGCCCCCGGGTCTATTCTCAACATATCAATCTACATCTACTTTACTTTTACCATTTTTATTTTATGTTCTTATAAACTAAAATACCAAAAATATAAACTATCATCTCTATCAGATCTCACTTTTGTAAGTGACCGTAAAGGGACTGACAACCCCTTATCGCGTTGGCTGCGAAGTTCTTATTTGTTTGTGCAGGTGCGAGGGACTCACGCGTGGTCTCCTACTGGATTGATACCTTGGTTCTCAAAAACTGAGGGAAATACTTACGCTACTGTGCTGCATCTCCCTTTCCTCTTCGAAGGAATACAACGCAAGCTCGAGAAGTAGCAAGAAGAATTTCTGGTGCCATTGCCGGGGAGGCTTACACAAAAGTCATATACCAAGTACCTATCACAAACCCTTATCATTCGCATTACATTTTTTGCCTCTCGTTTTCCTCTCCCCCACTTCACCCTTGTCGTTTTATTTGCCCTTCTTTTGTCATGTGTTTACCGTTCGCGTGCCTCTTGTTTGCTTGTGTAGCTATGTGCCCTCAACTAGCTTGTATTTTCGCTTGCTAAAGTATGAATCCTCATCCACTTGCTAATCTCTTTAAGAGATCCAATTATGTTAAACATATTGCTAGTGAGTTGACTGCACTAGATTATCTTTATGGGGGTTTGCTTGAAATTTGTGAATCTGAAAAGTGTGACAAAATATTGAAAGAAAAACATAAATTGATTCACGATAGCTCCTTGAGTAAAAAGCATGGATGCAATGATGTTATTATAAATTCTATTAATGTCAATTGTGCTATGGATATGCAAAACCCTAAGCTTGGGGATGCTAGTATTGCTATGTCGACTACTTGTTGCAATGATCATGATTGGGGTGATGCTTCTTACGATCTTGAAAATTTATTTCAACCCCATGATGAATATGAGATTGATAATAGTGTTTGCAATAATATAGAAAGTGGGTTTGGAAGAGTGTCAACTTTAGATCCCACATATTTGGAAAATGATCAATCTTATGATTTTTTTGATAATAGTGGGCTTGAAGAGGTCATGACTTTAGTTAATGTTAATCCCACTATTTTGGAAGAGTGTCAACTTTGCATGTGTCGGGGTATTGGATCGACACCTATGGGATCACAAGAATCCCTACTACGGTTGTGGGGCGTGGGGTTGAGAGAAGAGCGGATCAAATAGATAGCACACGGTTCGTTTACCCAGGTTCAGGCCGCGAGGATGCGTAAAACCCTACTCCTGCTTTGGTGGATTGTATATTTGTGTTCTTCAGCTAGCTATGGGGTGTGAGGAGCTCCAAAAAGCCGAATCCTCCTCCTGGTCGCCTCGGGCCTCCTTTTATAGAGAAAAGGGGTCGCCACAGTGGCACACAGGAGGTGGAAAGGGTACAGTGATGCAAGGTTTATCCCTCGCATTACATGACAAGGTGCATTTAATGCGTCTCGCTTAGGTGTCCTTGCTTTATTGGGGACGGGGGAGAGGCCTGTCTTATCCGCTGCCGCTCCTTCTTGTGTCGACACGCGCCCTGGCCAACGATGCCTGAGATGCCATGTAGGCAGGCAGGCAACTGAGGTGGCGCAATGGTGGGTCTTCATGAAGATCTGCATGTCGCCACGCAGGTGCCTGCCCAGCTGGTTGGGTCGGCAGCTGCATAGGGCGGTGGAAGCTTAGTTGGCGTGGGCCTGATGGTGGCCCTGTGGATGTCCTCGGCAAGGGCCTTGCCGGGGCCCCGGCAAGGGTCTTGCCCCGGCGCCTGCTGTCACCCCCGGCAAGGTGCTTGCTGGAGGTCTTGTGGTCTTCCTTTGCTGGGATCCCGCCAAGGGTCATCGTCTTCTTAGTGTGTATCTGATCTTGAATGTCTTCACAAAGATCTGCATGCCACTATGGGGATATCTCCCGAATCCTTGCCCCATGGGGGGCAGTGGACTCAAGGGTGATTTGCTCCGTAGGCAAGGGGCGCGTTGCCGCGGCAAGGGTCTTGTCGGGGCTGCTAAAGCCGGCCCCGGCAAGGATCTTGCCGGGGCTGCCGAAACTGGCTCCCGGCAAGGATCTTGCCGGGGGAATCTGCTTCGTCCCTCTGCTCTTTGTGGTCTTGTTCTCTTGGGCTTCAGTCTTACCCTGGCTTACCTCCCTGGCCTCGCTCGGTGCGGCGGTGCCCGTGGCTCAGACTGTCCGTGCACAGTCGTAGGTGTACAAAAAGTGTACCCCCCCTTTTGTACACCAACAGCAGCCCCCGGACCTGGGCCACACATAAGCGCGACGCGTTGTTGGGCTAGGCACAGAACGGTGCGCGGGCAGGCGGGACGGTTTTTACCGTGGTACGATTTTCCGCGCGCTGCGCCTCCCACGACCTGCGCGCACGGTGCGGCGTGGATGGGCGTGCGTGACGTGGGCGGCATGCGCGGGGCGGTTTCCGCAGGCATGCGTCACGTCGTAGTAAAGAGGCGGCTTCGCGCATTCCCAATAAACGGGGGGAGGCGCGGAGGTGCGGCCCATTTATTGAATGGGGCCGAGGCGCGGTCCTCAAGGCGTCCACTCCCCACGATCATGGGGGGGGAGAGGTCGCCTCACTCGTCCCCTCGGTTCTGCACGTACGCCACGTGTCTCTCATGCGCTCGGGGTGGCAAACGGTGGAGGCGGGAAACCGGGCCGTCGCTGATTGGTGCGGCGGGTCGGTCCTGGCTCCCTGCGCCTTCCGTGTCTCGATTGGCCGAGCGGGGCGGTCGAGCTCTAGCCCCGTCCTTTTATAAAGAGCGGGAGGGGAGGGACGGCGCCCCGCATTCTTCCATCTTCTTCCACCTTCGGCTTCTGCCCCTCTCTTCCATTCGTCATGGAGATAGGAAATCCCGGCCCTTCAATGGTGGTGGCGAGGGTCGCCGCTCGACAACGCGTCCCTCCTTCTCCTACGCATGCGGTGGCAGAGCCGACCGTGAGGGGAAGGGGGAGGGGGCGAGGCTGGGGCGCTCGGGGAAGAGGAGGACGGGGTAGCCCGCCGGCCTCGCCCCCGCGAGCAGCTCCTCCTCCAACCGAGGGCCATGTTGAGGATGACCCTTGCGAGTTCTTCGTCACGTTGCGCCGGCCGCCGCGCCGTCGCCTTCGTATCCCGACTCCATTTGCGCGGGAGATGGAGCTGGATCCGCCGGAGTCATTGCGGCTGCACATGAGGGGCTGCGGGATCAGCGGCACGCGGGTCTGCGTCGACTTCCCTGCTCCTCATGTGATGTATCTTTGTCGGGGATGGAAGACGTTTGCTCGTATCCACAGCATGATGGATGGGCTCACTCTCCATTTTAAATTAATGGACGGTAGCCTTCTTTCCGTCAAGGTCTTCGGGCACTTCGGGACTCGTGCAAGGTGCTGCATGGAGAGCTCTTCCAATGACGAAGATTCCTCCTCGAGCGAGAGTGACGAGGAGGACAGCGGCAGCGACGACGAGGGCGGTAGGCGGCAGGATGATGGGTCCGACTAGGTGTCGGGCGCCGCTCCTGGTGGCACCGGCGACCCTATCATCCATGTCGCTGGCTCCTTGAACTTCTCGGGGCCGTCCCCTTGGCGGCTGACGTAGGGAGGCTGCAGAAGAGGAAGATGGCGGGCGGCAAGGTCGTCATGTCGGAGTACGCAGGCACCAACGCCTTCGACGCGTAGTGACGTCCTGCCGCCTCGTCTTCGAGCTCTGCCTCCGGCGCCGCCATCACCATCCAGCCTTTGGGCGGCCACCAAGATGTTCTCTTGGTGTCTTCTGCCACCCGTAGCTCGCCCAGGCGCTCCTTTTGCCCTTCTTGCCTCCTTGACCTGCCTCCTGAGGAGAGGGACAAGAAAGGCATTACGGGCATCTTATCTCTTTTTAGTTTGTAAGCCTTCGGGCATCTGTTAAATTTAAAACTTGTAATCCCCTTGTTCATGTTTTTCATTCCCTACGGACTGTACCTGAATGGAATGTTTTTAATGAAAAAGGGATGTTTGCCGGGTCATTTGTTTGTTGGTGAAACCCACGACAAGGAATAAATCCTTGATATCTTTAAGATAAACATTTTCTCGCCCGGCAACAGGCCTTGCCGTCTCCCCACTTCGCTCGACCTTTCTCAAGTGGGTTTAGGCTCCTCGTTTTACCCATTCGCTGCCGCGACTACGACCCAACTTGGTCCCAAGACCGTGCCCCAGGGCCTAGAGTTAGGGGAGCACGGTAGTTTTAAGGAAAAAATGAGGTTTCACATACCTTAGTCCATAATGGAATGCATGATAGGGGACAGAGAACTTATCTGAAGCTGCAGCCCCTGGCAACCCTGGTTTGCCGCGGGTCAACCTTCGCTCTTGCAGCCCCTGGCAACACTGGCTTGCCGGGGCCTTGATGCTGATTTGTTCCTTTTTTTCTCCCCAAGTGGTTTTGGCAAGGATATCTGTGCATCCTGTGAACCAAAGAAGATAAAAGGAAGACAAAGGGATGCAAACTCGACCTCTAAGCTAGGGTTTAGCCGCCGCTAAGCATTATCAACCCTTACCAAGGACGAGACTCGACCTAGCATGCATGCTATAACTTAGGGTGTCAGCGCTTCATTTATTTATGCTCAGGGTCTGCGCCTGGCTTTGTACAAAGGGTTGCATGCCTTGCCAGCAAGGCTTCTACAAAAGGTGGCTTGCCGTGGGGGCCGGCAAGCCGCGCCTTATGGGTGAAACTTGCGAAGATGCTCGATATTCCAGGAATTGCTCACCGGAACAGCATTTTCGGTCTCCAGGCGGACTGCGCTAGGCCTGGTGACTCGTATTACCCGATAAGGGCCTTCCCACTTCGGCGTCAACTTTTTGGTATTCTTGGCCGATTGAACGCGCCGAAGAACAAGGTCGCCTTCCTCAAAGCTTCGGGCACGGACCTTGTGGCTATGGTAGCGGCGCAAGGCTTGCTGGTAGTGTGCTGCTCTCACAGCCGCCCGAAGACGATCTTCCTCAAGGAGCATTGCGTCATCTTGGCGCAGTTGCTCTTGTTCAAGATCATCATAAGCGAGCACTCGAGGTGACCCGTATATGAGTTTAGTGGGGAGAACTACTTCTGCCCCGTATACTTGGGCAAAGGGTGTCTGGCCGATGGCTCGATTTGGTGTTGTTCTGATCGACCAAAGAACCGTCGGCAATTCGTCAATCCAGCGCCTTCCGCTCTTGTGCAGCCTGTCAAAGGTCTATGTCGTTAAGCCTCGCAGTACTTCAGTGTTTGCCCTCTCAGCTTGACCGTTGCTTCGTGGGTGAGCAACGGAAGCGAAACAAACTTTGCTGCCGAGATCTTGGGTATATTGCATGAAGGTGCGGCTTGTGAACTGCGTGCCGTTGTTTGTGATGACCCTGTTGGGTACACCAAAACGGCACACTAGTCCCTTGAAGAACTTGACGGCTGACAGAGTTGTGACCTTCCTCACTGCCTCCACCTTCGGCCACTTTGCGAACTTGTCGATTGCGACGTACAAGTACTCAAAGCCCCCGACAGCACGGGGGAAAGGGCCCAGTATGTCGAGCCCCCAGACCGAGAAGGGCCAGGAGAGAGGAATGGTTTGAAGGGCTTGAGCTGGTTGATGAAGTTTCTTTGAATGGAACTGACATGCTTCACACCTGGTGACCAGTGTCGTCGCATCCTGGAGGGAAGTGGGCCAGAAGAAGCCTTGCCGAAATGCCTTGCCGGCAAGGGCTCTTGACCCTATATGGGATCCACATATGCCTCCATGTATCTCTGCCAACAGCCCCAGTCCTTCCTCTCGAGGGATACACTTCAATTTCACGCTGTTCGGTCTTTTTCTGTACATGACGTCATCGACGAACTGGTACATAGCAGACCGACGGGCTACTTTTTCCGCTTCTTCCTGCTCCTCAGGAAGTTCCCCAGTTTGGAGGAATCGGACGGTATGTTGTGCCAAGGCTGGAGCCTGGGGCTCGACAGCGAGGACTAAAGGCATTTCCTCCGCCATAGGAACGGCTGTCTCGACGGCAAGAGCTTGACGCTCCGCCGGAGCTAGCCGTCCCATGGCGGGGTCAGTGTCCCTGGCAACATCCTTGCCGGCAGCTTCGGGGAGCTCGGCGGGAAAGTACTTGCCGGACCCTGATTTCCTCCTCTTGTTTTTCTCTGTTGATGGATCAATGGATGGCTGAGAAAGCTGAAGCACAAAGGTACCTGGTTCCACAGGTAACTTGAGGGCAGCGTGCTTTGACAGGTAATCGGCGATGTCGTTCTCTGCTCGGGGAACGTGCTCTGCCTGTATACCATCAAAGCGATCTTCCAGCTTCCTCACTTCATCGACGTAGGCCTTCATCAATGGGCTCTGGTAATCTTTGTTGACTTGTTTGAAGACAAGCTGTGAATCACCCCTGACAATGAGTTTCTTGATTCCGAGGTCTGCCGCGATCCTAAGACCAGCAAGCAGCCCCTCTTATTTGGCAGTATTGTTCGTCGACAGCTCCCTGGGGAAGTGCATCTGGACCACGTACTTGAGGTTCTCTCCTGTGGGCGCGACAAGCAGTACACCAGCCCCGGCGCCCTATAAGGAGAAAGCTCCCTCAAAGTACATGATCCAGTCGCAACTCGCCTCTTTGCCGGGGAGGGCATTTTCCTGGACTTCTTCATCAGGCATCGCGGTCCATTCTGCAATGAACGCCGCCAGGACTCGGCTTTGAATCGTTGAGGTACTTTCAAACTTGAGGCCAAAGCTGGACAACTCCAGTGCCCACTCTACAATTCTTCCCGTTGCATCTGGATTGTGCAATATCCGTTGTAGAGGGAGGCGAGTGACGACAGTGATCTCGTGCGCCTGGAAGTAATGACGCAACTTCCTCGAGGCCACAAGAAGGCCGAAGAGCAATTTCTGCACACCAGAGTACCTTGATCTAGCCCCCTGCAAGAGGGAGCTAACATAGTAGACCGGGTGCTGCATCATTTTCTTCCTTGGCTGCACTCCAACCGGCCGTGTCGTCTCTGCACCAATGGCATCAGGTTCTGTCGCTGCTATCACCTCATCATCGATTTCTCTCTGCGCCTCTAGTGCGGCACTGACCACCAGGTATAGCAGCAACGGTTCTTGTGGCCTAGGCGCAACTAGTACTGGCGTGGAGGAAAGATACCTCTTCAAATCTTGTAATGCTGCTTCAGCTTCTGGCATCCACTCCATCGGGCCTGCCTTTTCCAAAATCTTGAAAAAGGGAAGGGCGCGCTCGACAGACTTGGAAATGAATCTGCTCATGGCGGCGACGCAGCCAGCAAGCCGACGCACATCCTTGACCCGTTTGGGTGCTTCAATCTGTTCTATAGCTTTGATCTTGTCCGGATTGGCCTCTATCCCACGCTGTGACACAAAGAGCCCAAGATGCTTGCCGGACGGGACGCCGAAGACGCACTTCTCAGGGTTCAGCTTGAGGTTGATCTTGCGTAGGTTCACAAATGTTTCTTGTAAATCCGGTATAAGAGTTGCCCCGTTCCTGGTTTTGACCACTATATCATCCATATAAGCCTCAATATTTCTATGGAGCTGGGGTTCAAAACCAATCTGGACTGCCCTTGCAAACGTCGAGCCAGCACTCTTCAACCCGAAAGGCATTCGTACAAAACAGTACATACCACATGGGGTGATGAATGATGTCTTCTCTTCGTCTTCTCTTGCCATGAAGATATGATGGTAGCCGGAGTAGGCATCGAGGAATGACAACAAGTCACACCTTGGAGTCAACAATCTGGTCGACACGCGGCAACGGGAAGGGGTCCTTGGGACAAGCCTTATTGATATCTGTGTAATCAATACACAGCCTCCACTTCCCATTTGCCTTGCGCACTACCACTGGATTGGCCAACCACGTTGGATGGAGCACTCCTCTTACCAAACCCGCTGCTTCCAGTTTCCGGATCTCCTCTGTGATGAACTCTTGTCGTTCCAAAGCTTGCTTCCTGACCTTCTGCTTGACGGGCCGCGCATGAGGACAGACAGCAAGGTGGTGCTCAATCACCTTCCTGGGAACGCCGGGGATGTCGGATGCTTGCCATGCAAACACATCGACATTCGCCCGCGGGAAGGTGACGAGCGCGTCTTCCTATTTGTCGGCAAGGGTGGAGCTTATGGTGAAAGCCCCTCCCGTGCCGTCCTCCTTGACAGAAACCTTCTTAGTTCCCGGTGGTGTGGCCCTAGACTTCTTGTTTCTACTGGTGGAGCTCTGTGGCACGTCCTCGACGGGAGCACGACACTCCGAAGAGGTGCGCTTGCCGGAGTGGGTGTCTGAGGTCTCACCGGTATTCTTCTTGCCGGTGGAGCTCTCTGGCACGTCCTCGACGGGAGCACGACACTCCGAAGAGGCGCGCTTGCCGAAGTGGGTGTCCGAGGTCTCATCGGTCTTCTTCTTCTTCTCCCC
>LR738710.1:158713003-158753372 GCA_902687465.1 Secale cereale
CCCCCCCCCCCCCCCCCGTGGCTCCAGTGGCAAGGGCAAGCGCCCTAGTGGCGGCAGCTGCTGCAACTGCCTGCTGGTATAGTTGGTCAGCGCAAATCAGCGCATCTTTCTTATCGGAGGAGATGGTGATGATCGTCACGGGTCCTGGCATCTTTAGGGTGTTGTAGGCGTAGTGTGACGCTACCATAAACTTGGCCAGCGCTGGGCGGCCAAGGATCCCGTTGTAAGGCAAGGGGATCTTGGCAACATCGAACACGATCCTTTCTGTCATGTAGGTCACATCACTCCTAAAAGTCACAGGCAGCGTGACCTTTCCCTTTGGTTGACATCTTCCCGGGTTGACCCCCTGAAACGTGCCCGTCTCTTCGAGGTCTCCGTCAGGAATCTGCAGCTTCTCGACCACGGTAGGCGAGATTAAGTTCAGACAGGCCCCGCCATCGACTAGCATCTTTGTCACCTTGAGGTTGCGTATCGTCGGTGAAACAAACAATGGCAAGCACCCGACCGCAGTAGTGCGATCAGGGTGATCCTCAGCGTCAAAAATGATAGGCGTGCTGGACCATTTCAGCGGCTTTTGGGCACCAGACGACGGCTCCGCCGCTGTAATCTCACGAACCCACTGTTTAAGCTGGCGGTGAGAAGTATGCAGCGAGGCGCCGCCATCGACGCACATGGACTCCGTGGCTTTCTGAAACTCTAGGTCGCCGGACTCGTCGTCCTCATCATGATCGTCATCTTCTGGCTTTCTGTCACGGCCCCGGGCGGGCCTCTCCTGTTGTTTACCCTTGCCGCGATGGCCCGCTTGGCCGTCACGCTTCTTGCCGGACCCCTCAGCACCGTCCTGGCCCTTCTCCTTGTCCCGCCTGTCATATTCGGCCCTCTGTTTCTCAGCAAGGAGCTCAACTTGTCGGCATTCCTGGAGATCATGGCCTTTGGTGCGATGGATCTTGTAGTATCGCTTGCCGGAGTTTCCTGGCTTTTCAGCAGCCGCCAAGGCCCGGCAGGCGACACACCCGGCAATTTCCTTCCTGGGGTCACCCGCCATGGTTTTCTTGGCAGAGCCGGTGTCGTCAGATCCCTCGATGGAAAGCACAGCCTTACCTTTGCGCTTCCTGTTGCGGTGCCGGCCTTTCTTTGCCGGGGCGGCAGTATCCTCATCTGAAGAGTCGGTTTCCTCGCCGGCATCTTCCTCTGGGTACTTCCTTCCCTCTTCAGCCCGGGCACATCTGTCAGCAAGAACATCGAGTTCCGCCACATTTTCACCTTGGTCATCGCCAGTTCTTCACGCATCTTGCGGTTACGCACGTTCTGATGGAACGCGCTGATGATGGCGGTAGGGTGAACATCAGGGATATTGTACTGTACCTGGTTGAACCTCTGTATATACTTGCGCAGACTCTCGCCTTCCTTCTGGGGTATGACGTGCAGGTCACTTGCTTGGCCATGGGCTTGGTGACCTCCAGTAAAGGCGCCAACAAACTCATGGCACAAATCCGACCAGGAGGAAACAGAGTCTACCGGCAAGTGCATCAACCATGACATGGCGTTGGGTTTAAGAGCCCATGGGAAGTAATTCGCAAGCACCTTATCGTCGCGGGCCCCGGCAGCTTGCATCGCGATGGTGTAGATGCTGAGGAACTCCGAAAGGCTTGAAGGTGCGGTGAGTGGGCCACTGGAACTGTCGGAGCTCATGGGTAAAAGCCAGACAGCCTACCTCGTAAGGTAGACCTCCAGGGCTCTCCGGTGCTGGGCGGTTGGCAGCAGGCCCCGCTCGCCTGTCTGACTGGTGGCGTGCTCCGCGCCGGCGCTCGATGGTGGTCCGAGCGACTTCATGAGCTCGCTCCTGAAGAACTTGACACTGGCCGCCGTGGGTCCGTGGGTCGGACGACGCTATGGAGATGGCGTCACCCGCGACGTCTCGACGAGTCGACACACCCGGTACCGGGCGAGGAGGAGGCGAATGCACCGTGGCCACGATGCTGCCGGTCCTTACGCCACCGGTGCGTGGGACCCCATCGGAACATCGACCCAGGGGCCTCGCTCGACTTGGTTCATCCTTGTTGGCGACTGCGACAAGGCTTCGGATGGTGGCTCTCCATTCGTCGAGTTTCCCCGTAACGGGAGGAAAGTCGAGGAGCAACTGCGCGTGCGCCAGGACTTTGGCTGGGGTTAGTGGTAGCGAAACCTGTACGGACCGCGACGCGCTTCGACCCCTGACCATGTCAGGAGGAGCTCCATCACGATCCCGCGGTCGCATGCCGTTTCCACCAGTGCTTCGGCGGGCGGGCAGGTCTTCTACGTCCCGGGGGTGGCGCTCGGGGCTCTTCCTGCGGTGATGCCCGGGATCTTCAGCGTGACGACGTCGTTCGTCGCGTGCTGCTTGGGAGGAGCGCGCTGTTGGCACCGGCATGGGAGTCCTGGAGGCCCTTGCATCGCCTTCGGGTGATGCGGCAGCGATCTTGGAAGGCACCGCGCCACTCGCGGAGGGCCTAGCTCTGTCTTTGGATCTGGCAGTGTGTGGCCCGTTACCAGGCGCACAAACATCACCACCTCCCAAACTCCAGCTGCTGGGACGGCGTTGGTGTTCGGGAGCAGCGCCCCGGGTCCTTTCCGCGACCGGTCCGCTACTCGCCCGCGTCGGGACGGGCTGTCCGGCTTCCGACTGGCCAACCGCTACCGTCGTCTTCTTCTAGGGCGCCATGATGATGAAGAAGCGTCGAACTGACTGCTAAAGCCGATTCTCACAACTGTGCAGCCCCCTACCTGGCGCACCAAAGATGTTGGGGTATTGGATCGACAGCTATGGGATCACGAGAATCCTTACTACGGTTGCGGGGCGCGGGGTTGAGAGAAGAGCGGATCAAACAGATAGCACATGGTTAGTTTACCCAGGTTCGGGCCGCGAGGATGCGTAGAACCCTACTCCTGCTTTGGTGGATTGTATATTGGTGTTCTTTAGCTAGCTATGGGGCGTGGGGAGCTCCAAAAAGCCGAATCCTCCTCCTGGTCGCCTCGGGCCTCCTTTTATAGAGAAAAGGGGTCGCCACAGTGGCACACGGGAGGTGAAAAGGGTACAGTGATGCGAGGTTTATCCCTCGCATTACATGACAAGGTGCATTTAATGCGTCTCGCTTAGGTGTCCTTGCTTTATCGGGGACGGGGGAGAGGCCTGTCTTTTCCGCTGCCGCTCCTTCTTGTGTCGACACGCGCCCTGGCCAGCGATGCCTGAGATGGCATGTAGGCAGGCAGGCAGCTGAGGTGGCGCAATGGTGGGTCTTCATGAAGATCTGCATGTCGCCACGCAGGTGCCTGCCCAGCTGGTTGGGTCGGTAGCTGCATAGGGCGGTGGAAGCTTAATTGGCGTGGGCCTGATGGTGGCCCTGCGGATGTCCTCGGCAAGGGCCTTAACGGGGCCCCGGCAAGGGTCTTGCCGCGGCGCCTGCTGTCACCCCCGGCAAGGTGCTTGCCGGAGGTCTTGTGGTCTTCCTTGGCTGGGATCCCGCCAAGGGTCGTCGTCTTCTTAGTGTGTATCTGATCTTGAATGTCTTCACAAAGATCTACATGCCACTACGGGGATATCTCCCGAATCCTTGCCCCATGGGGGCAGTGGACTCAAGGGTGATTTGCTCCGTAGGCGAGGGGCGCATTGCCGCGGCAAGGGTCTTGTCGGGGCTGCTAAAGCCGGCCCCGGCAAGGATCTTGCCGGGGCTACCAAAACTGGCTCGCCGGGGGAATATGCTTCGTCCCTCTGCTCTTTGTGGTCTTGTTCTCTTGGGCTTCAGTCTTACCCTGGCTTACCTCCCTGGCCTCGCTCGGTGCGGCCGTGTCTGTGGCTCAGACTGCCCGTGCACAGTCGTAGGGGTATAAAAACTATACCCCCCCCCCTTTTTGTACACCGACAACATGCATGTGGATTGTGTTGAGAATATGTTATGTGATAGCTATATTGTTGAGTTTGCTTATGATCCTACATGCAATTATTATGAGAGAGTAAAATATGGTCATAGAAATCTTCATGTTACTAAATTACCTCTCTTCATGTTGAGATTGATCTTGTTTCTTTCTTCTAACTTGCATATGCTAGATCTTGCTTCCTGTGATAATTTGTTTGCCTATAAAATGCCTATGCATAGGAAGTATGTTAGACTTAAATGTGTTTTTCCATGTGCTTTATGATGTTCGCCTTGTGCTTCAGTTCTTGTCTTTCATGAGAGCATCACTAAAATCGTGCCTAGCTAGGGGCGTAAAACGATAGCGCTTGTTGGGAGGCAACCCAATTTTATATTTTATGTTTTTGTTGCTTTTAGGGAATAAATATTGTATCTAGCCTCTTTTTAGATGTGGTTTCATGTTTTGTTTAGTGTTTGTGCCAAGTAGAACCTTTGGGAAGATGTGTGTGAAGTTTATGTGATCTTGCTGTGAAAAACAGAATCGTTAGCGCTTGCCAAAGTGGTCGTCAGATTTTACTGGAGCGTGCTATTTAGTTGATTATTTTTGCAGATGATTAATATACAAATTCCTCAAATTTACCAATTTAGTTTGAATTTTTTGGAGTTCCAGAAGTAGGCGAAACCTGCAGATTACTACAGACTGTTCTGTTTTTAACAGATTCTGTTTTTCTTGTGTTGTTTGCTTATTTCAATGCATCTATGAGTGGTATTGGCAAGTATGAACCATAGAGAAGTTGTAATACAGTAGGTTTAACACCAATATAAACAAAGAATGAATTCATTGCAGTACCTTTGAGTAGTGGTTTGCTTTCTTATACTAACGGAGCTCACGAGAATTTTTGTCTAAGTTTTGTGTTGTGAAGTTTTCAAGTTTTGAGTATTGCTTTGATGGACTATGGAACAAAGAGTAGCAAAGGCCTAAGCTTGGGGATGCCCATGGCACCCCAAGTAAAATTCAAGGATAATCAAAATCCTAAGCTTGGGGATGCCCTTCATCCATCGGTAACTATACTTGGAGCTATATTTTTATTCACCAGATAATATGTGTTTTGCTTGGAGCGTCTTGTATAATTTGAGTCTTTGCTTGTTAGTTTGTCACAATCATCCTTGCAGGACACACCTATTTGAGAGAGTTAAATATGGCCTAGGAATTGTTAGAACACTCTATGTGCTTCACTTATATCTTTTGAGTTGAATAGTTTTTGCTCTAGTGCTTCACTTATATCTTTTGAGTTGAATAGTTTTTGCTCTAGTGATTCACTTATATCTTTAGATCACGGTGGTGGTAATATTTTGTAGAAATTTTTGAAATCTCATGATTCACTTTTATCTATTTGAGAGTCTGTTAAAAGATCATGGTAATGTGTTTAGGCTAAAAAACTAGTCTTCACATGATAGACATCCAATGTCAATGTAGTAAAAAGTTTCACACTAAGTGCATTGAATAGAATGAGATGTTGGATGCTTGATAATTATTTTGAGATATGAGGATAGTGATATTAGAGTCATGCTAGTGGAGTTATTATGAAATTGAGAAATACTTGTGTTAAGGTTAGTGATTCCCGTATCATGCACGTATGGTGAACCGCTATGTGACAAAGTTAGAGCATGAGGTATTTGTAGAGTGCCAACCTTTGTGTGGAGGTCGGGGGCGCGCGATGGTTAACTCCTACCAACCTCCCCCCTAGGAGCATGCGTTGATTGCTTTGTTTTGATGACTCGTAGATTTTTGCAATAAGTATATGAGTTCTTATGACTAATGTTGAGTCCATGGATTATACACACTCTCACCCTTCCACCATTGCTAGCCTGTCTTGTACCGCGGAACTTTTGCCGGTGCCGTAAACCCACTATATATCCTTCCTCAAAACAGCCACCATATTATTCCTCAAAACAGCCACCATACCTACCTATCATGGCATTTCCATAGCGATTCCGAGATATATTGCCATGCAACTTTCCACCATTCCGTTCATATGACACGCATCATATTGTCATATTGCCATGCATGATCATGTAGTTGACATCATATTTGTGGCAAAACCACCATGCATAATTTTCATATATGTCACTCTTGATTCATTGCACATCCCGGTACACCGCCGGAGGCATTCATGTAGAGTCATACTTGTTGTAGTATCGAGTTGTAATATCGAGTTGTAACTACCGCTGGTTCTGAGCTTGATAACCTTGTTTATATCTTGCGTTTCGGAACTACCGCGGAACGCGAGATCCGTCTACCTGCACCTCTTTTGTTTGATTTTTCTCGCAGGAACGGATGGTCCTTTGTTGTTGTCCAGTTAGATGAGTTCATGGTCCAGCATCAGTTCCATAACCCCATGGAGGGGGTTGTGCCCGACAAGGAGAGGCACGGTGAGATACCACATTTTCAGGATGAGACCGCCACCGAGTTTGGTGAAGGGTCTTCCTCTGTTTGGCGCTCGGAGCCTTCCTCGTGGGAGACTCCGAGGAGTTCGGTGTACGCGCCATCATCCTTCTACGACCCTTGGTCTCACCACCATACCCCTGGAGCAGGAGGCTCCTGGGGGCAGTAGCTGCTACCAACTTAGGCCAAAAGCCTAAGCTTGGGGGAGTACGTGCCCTTCTCACTTCTCCATTGTATTATCCGTTTTATTCACTTTGATCTTTTCGAAGTTTTTACCCGCTCTTCTTTATTCCTCTATTTGCAAAAACAACAAAAAGATTTTCTCTTTCTTTTGCCTTTTATTCAACTTTTGAAAAACCCAAAAAGATTTCCTTTCTCTCTTTAGTTTGCTTTGTTTTCAGAGATCAGCTCGAGTCCGTGATGGCATTTGATTATATTTCCTACGTTCGATCGTGCGAGTGACAAGCAGTAATGACGAAGATCGACTGAAAGGAAGCAACAAGGAAGACCGGTATGAACTCTTATTGTTTCTACTTTTGTACATATGCGTGTACTTATGATCTAGAGACCAGCTTGTAGCGACATAGTGCTATGTTTACAATGCTCTTCCAGTGGTTCATGCTTTCCTTGTGGCTAGTCTCGAATAACTAGAGTATATAATGTGTTATTGAAATGATCTACATGCATTGCACTGTTCATAGTCTGGTATACTAAGGTGGTATTTCCCTTTAGAGAATTTTTTGGATTGACTTGGCACATGCCTACACATGTTTAAGACTAAAAGTCTACTTTGCCTTGATGATCTTTGAGTTTTAGAATAGTTATATCACTTTCATGCCCGATTCAATGTTGCTTTGTCGCTCTGCATGATTATGACCGTTATTGCTCTCTAGTTGGTCGCTTCCCAGTCTTTTGCTAAACCTCCACCCGTACTAAGCGGAATGACTGCTTGTGCATCCAAAACCTCTAAACCTGTTATGCCATATGAGTCCACTATACCTTCCTATATATGGTGGTACCTGCCATTCCTAACATAGACTTTCATGTACCATCTTGAAATTAATCAAAAGCATTTCCCTTTTTGTGCCTATGTTTTAGCTCATGAGGAAGTAGTAGTTAATTCATGATCTCTTTAAGTTGGACAAGTTTCACCCCTGGATTGCATGTATAATGTGCGAACCCCTAATATGAAAAGGAACTGGCATTGAGTGCGCCCGGCTCGAAAAGATAATATAACAAACAAACCCTCCTTCAAGCTTTGTTCATGAGAAATCAGAAAACTTTGGCAGTGATAAACAAAGGAGATTACGAGGATGTGATCGTCCTCATGCGGGAGTCGTTCCTCGAGACTTGCCTAGCTTAAAAAGTGATTGAGTTATCTGCTAGCATTCGTTGACGAAATATGCACCTCTCAAAACATATTTACCTCTGTTTTTAAAACCGAGAGCTCTGGTACATGTTTAGTTTTTGTTTCCGATCACGGGTTTTCAACTTTGCCAATAAAAGCCACGGTTCGAGAGTCTCACCTTATTTCTTCAAAGCACTGACTAGGAGAGCATAATTGTCATTCTGAGTGTAATGTGCATTGTCCCAAAGTATTACATTGTCTTCTGCATATTTGTGATATGATTTATTCTGAAATTCTTCGCTCTAGTCTCCTTTAAAACTCTGGAGGAGTCTCTGCATTTATGTTTTGCTTCACTCATGGAGGCTAGCGAGATACCACCTTAATATGCTCAAGCTATGTGCAATGTGACCTTGTCTTGATTTTCAGTAATATATTGTTTACTCTTGATTATTTGTGACTGGTCACTTGAAAGAAGGATTGCTCCTTGCATTGTTCTCATAAGTACAGTTTTAATACTTGCTGAACTCTTTTCGTAGTACATGCTTATATACATCTAATGAAGCAAAAGAGTTTGTCAAAGTTTTCTTTGTCGCGTCCAGTTCGTTGAACTGAATTGCTTGAGGACAAGCAATATGCTAAGCTTGGGGGAGTTGATACGTCTCAAATGTATCTACTTTTCCAAACACTTTTGATATTGTTTTGACCTCATTCTTGCATGATTTGGACTAAACTAACCCGGACTAACGCTGTTTTCAGCAGAGCTGCCTGTATGGTTTATTTGTGTGCAGGAAAACGGATTTTTAAGCATCTCAGAAAAATCCACGCACCCGAAGAAACAAAATGCCAGAAGTGGGGCCAGAGGGGGGCCAGGGTGTGCCCAGGCGCCCTATGGGCGCCCCCCCCCCTGGGCCGCGCCGGGGGGCGCCTGGGTGGGCCCCACACCCCCTGGTGCCCTACTTTAGCCCGTATTTTTCCTCCCGACGCAGAAATCCCAGATCGGAAGTTCTTTCGCTGTTTTTCGTCGCGGAGCCGCCGCCACCCTCTGTTCTTCTTCGGGAGGGCTAATCTGGAGGCTGATTTGGCCTCCGGAGAGGGGAGATCGTCGCCATCATCATCATCATCACCACTCCATCATCCCTCCATGACTTCCCCCTTCATGTGTGAGTAATTCCCTTGCTGTAGGCGAAGGGGATGGTAGGGATTGGATGAGTTAGATCATGTAATAGTTTGGCAGATTGTTGGGGGCATGTTGCCTATCATCTAGTATGGTGTTTATCATCTTTGCTACAACTTGTTATTCTTAATGCTTGACACTTAGGACCCGAGTGCCATGATTTCAGATCTGAACCATATGTGTTTGCATGAATATATTTGTGTTCTTGATCCTATCTATGAGTTGTATGCACCTGTTACGGTTCGGAACCGGCGATCCCAAAAGTGACAGCTTGGGACACCAAAGGGGATGGTCCGTAGTTTGAGGATTACATGTATCCATTGAGTTCATTGCTTTGTTCCGGTGCTCTTTGACAGGAGCACCTTAATATCCATTAGTTCCTTTTGGCCCCGTTCGTAGCGGGATGGTAGGACAAAAGATGTTGTGCAAGTTCTTATTGCAAGCACGTACAACTACCTACTGGATACATGCCTAATGTTTGATATTTGCCTAGATGATCATTACTTTTCCGTGTGTCGTGCCCCAAGTTAGAATATATCTCATCCATGCAACGCCCAACCATCCATCTCCCTAGCCTACAGTATTTAAAACCTCGCTTGTCACTAGTTGCTACTTTTGCCATTTACTACTGCTATTTACTTTTGCTGTTTACTTTTCACTATTACTATCATCACTATCATATCACTGTTACCATTTATCTTTTGTTGCAAGTTAGTATATTTCAGGTGCGGTTGAATTGACAACTCAACTGTTAAAGCTTATAAATACTCTTTGGTTCACCGTGTGTCGAATCAATAAATTGGGTTATTCTTACCCGCGAAGACTATCTCGATCCCTTACGGTTGAGGGTTATCATGCGCCTGCCCCCCCTGGGTGCACCCCTCACCCTCGTGGGCCACTCGGGCATCGTCTCACGTTGGTTCCGCTTCCCAAAATTCACATATATTCCAAAAAAACTCCGTCCGTGGTAGACCTTTAGGTGGCCTCCAAACCCTCACAAACTTTCCGGGGGTAATCACAACCTTTGATTCCTCTCTGAAAGACTCCTACGGCCTAGGAGTCTCCAACCTCCTAGAGTAACAAGAACGATGGGGAAAATCTCAAGAATTGCTCAAATCACGAATTCCTTTGGTGCAAAGAAGGGGAAGGAGTGGATCTATCACTTGATCGGACAACTTCTCACAAATGCTCTCAAATCCCTTGGGGATCTAAGATTTGGTGTGGAGGTGTGTGAGAGACGGTGAAATGTGTTCTAGGGTTTGTTCAAAGTGAATGGTTAACGCTCTCCTGTGAGGAAGAAGGGTATATATAGTTTGAGCACAATTATGGCCGTTGTAGTGCAAGTGAACGGGCAGGCGGGACATACGGGCTAGGGGCCGGACATCCGGCCTGGCAAGCCACTTGAAGAACAAGGCAGAGCAGGACAGAAAGCAGAGGGGCCAGACATCCGGGGGCCAAGCCCGGACATCCGACGCGTCAGGAAACCCCGGACATCTGGCAGTTTGCTGGACATCGGGAGAGCTCATAGCCTATCACAGAAACATGGCATTACTACGGGTAGCATGGGCCGGACATCCGGGATAGGGCCCGAACATCCGATACGTCAGGGAGTCCCGAACATCCGACGAATACCCGGACATCCGGCATGAAACCTAAAACCTTCTGGATGTTTGGAGAGCTAAATCCGGATATCTGGGGCTGAGCCCGGACATCCGGGGAGCAGCCCGGACATCCGGGGAGAGGCCCGGATATCCGTCATTCCCAGGGCCAGAAACAAAGGTGAATTGTATTTGATAGATCCAAATGTTTCGAGGGAGGAAATAAGTGGCATGAGCAAGTCTTTTACTAACCCTATCGATCCCCTCTTAATAGTGCGGGATCCTATACTCAAGAAAGCAAACATGCAACCATTTTGATACTTCTTCCTTCAGTAGAATTAACTCTGTTTGTTCATGATCCACACACCATATAGATGAACTGGGGACTAACACCTGAGATTCACTTGACAAAAATAGTTAGTCCCCTACATGTATATTGTCATCAACATCAAAACATGATGTACGGGAATGATTGCACTTTCACCAGTGTTGAGCACGAACATTATATCTAGATCTTGTTTGTTGCAAGATGATTATTCATTTAAATCAGAGAATAATGGTTGTGACGCCCCAGATTTGACCGTACAATAATCATGCACGCAAATGTGTATGACCAAGATCAGGGACTCACGGGAAGATATCACAACACAACTCTAGACACAAATAAAAGAATACAAGCTTTATATTACAAGCCAGGGGCCTCGAGGGCTCGAATACATAAGCTAGGTTACACAAGAGTCAGCGGAAGCAACAATATCTGAGTAGAGAAATAAGCTAAACAAGTTGGCCTTAAGAAGGCTAGCACAAAACATCAACGATCGAAAAGGCAAGGCCTCCTGCCTGGGACCTCCTAACTACTCCTGGTCGTCGGCGGTCTGCACGTAGTAGTAGCCTCCATCGGGGTAGTAGCAGTCGTCAAAGCTGGCTTCTGGCTCCTGGACTCTACCATCTGGTTGCATCAACCAGAAAGAAGAAAGAAGCGGGAAAAGGGGGAGCAAAGCAACCGTGAGTACTCATCCAAAGTACTCACAAGCAAGGATCTACACTACATATGCATCGATATCAATGAAAAGGGTAGTGTATGTGTACTAAGCTGCAGAATACCAGAATAAGAGGGGGGAGCTAGTCCTATCGAACACTAGCATCTCCTGGAAACCATCGTCTTGCAGCAACAGGGGGGATAGAGTAGTATAACATAAGTCATATTTATGTTGTTGTCAACGCCCCGGGATCCTTTCTCGACTCCCGGAGCAACATATCCAATTCATGCCTCAGCATCCAGTTCTAGTTGTATCGATCGGGATACAACTCCAAGTGTCCATTACCGTAGGACATGCTATCGATAGATGTTTTCTTCCCTGCAGGAGTGCACCGACTTACCCACCACGCTTGCTTAACTCTGACCGGACACACTATCAGGTCATGCCCGGCCTCAGCCAAACAATACGCCGCAACCCGACCTAGGCTTAATAGAGAGGTCAAGCACGCCGGACTAAACCTATGCCCCCAGTGGTCATGGGCCATCTCCCCAAGAACTCCCGCACGTTGCGTACCCGGTCGGTAAGTAGACCTAGCTACCTCCTTAAAAAGGTAGGTGCATAACCAGTCCAACCCGGCGCGCGCCGCTCAGTCGCATGACATTAATTAAGCTTTGGCTGATGCATACGACGCAGAACGCCCATACTATGCCTGCGTGATGGTTAGCGCTATCAGGCCAGAGGCCCCTTGGATCAAATATCCAAACCGTTTAGTGTCTTGGGAATGCGCGGTAACGAGCAGAGACTCACGATCATGTGACCCCATCGCCCCGTCTCGAGGACTTGCGGCAAGGGCTAAGAATGCCCGACCATGCCTCGTAATTATCTCACGGGCACCTTCCAGGTCAACCCGACTACACATCACTCGCAATTAAGCTTGCGTGGGTACCCCTCGGGGTCGACCCATCTTTAGTAACAAGGTTGAGTGTAAATTCATAGTAACCATAGTAACTGTGTGTCTAACACCAAAGGGAAACCTAAGGAAATCACCCTCGATGGAATTCCACCTGATGTTTATCGTCAAGGTGAACGAAAGAGGAGTCACCCTCAAGGTCCACTCTTGAGGAGTTGCATGACAGTGTCTTTATCGGGAGTGGAGAAGGAGGATTAACCCTCGATGACCATAACCGATGAACTAACCTACAAGGTTATCATCAGAAGTGCTGATGAGGTCTCACCCTCGGCACTCGATAGTAACCCAGTAGTGTCAAGCAACTAAGGGGAAAGTGATGTGCGGTGCCAGGGCCTGGTCTTCGATCCCGTTGATCTGGTCTTCTGATAATCCGGCGGGGTAGTCGGGACAATGTGGGGGTCACTGGGATTATTTTATTTCGAATAAATGAATAGTGCAACCACTTTTAACACACAACCAAAGCTAGCCTAGCCACTAACTGGTGGGGCCAGGGGCCCAGTTGACTACAGTCAACAGCCCAGTCAGCAGTCAACTGGGTTGACTGTTGACTAGTCAACCTTGACAGGTGGGGCACGTGAATAGTGTCTTAGTTAAAAATAATAGTTTTAACTTTGCGTGCATGTCCCACTGTCATAGACTCGTTAGTGGGGGTTAGTTGCTAAAGGGGATTAGCCCCTAATCTAGATAGGGTTGGCCCCATATGGCAGGGACTCAACCGAGCCCCTCCAGTGGTTGGGCGCGCACGGGAGCAATGAGCTCCGACGGCCTCAGCCAGGAGCAGCGGCAGCTCCAGCTGCCGGAGGTGGCTCGGCGGGTTGGAGGAGGGGCGCCGGAAGCAAGGCGGGGCCCGGGCGGCAGGGCGTGACCGAGGCGATGTGGGGGTGTGGCGAGCGAAGCGGTCGCGATGGCCCTGCAGGCAGGCGGCCAGGGAAAGACGCAGCGAGCGGGCCGGCGGCGGCTGGCAAGCAGGGTGCGAGGCGTGGCGCTAGGTGCGCGGCCACGGCTAGGGGAAGGGGAGCGCGCGCACGGATGGCGCAAGGCACGGCTTGGCGTGGCCATGCGAGGCAGTGCGTGTGTGCGAGGAGCAGGCTCCCTTTCACGGCGACCGAAGCACGGACACGGCATTAAGACAGCGAAACGGAGTGGGAAGAAGGGGGAACCGGAGGATGGACTCACCCTGAGCGCGACGACGAGGCTAGGGAGGTCAGGGATGGTCCAGAGCAGTGGTTGGGGCGACGAGATGTGGGCGGCCAAACGAAGAAGGCAATGACGGTGGCGGCTACGCGACACCCCAGCTCGAGCTGGTTCCCTGAACGGAAGAAGCCAAACGCGGCGATCCTCCTAGACGTCTTCCCGCGCGACGACGACGACGGTGGTTGCAGCAACGACGAGGGGGCCGCGGTCACCGCGCGATCTGATGAGTTCAAATCGAACTAGAGGGGAAAGGAAATGATGGTGATTTGGGGGCTAGGGTTCCGGGGAGGGAGAGACTTCTAGGGGAGCTCTTAATCAACAGGGGGAACCGCGGGATGGCCGGCACCTGGCCGGGGTGCCATGGATGCCCGCCACGGCTCCCCTGCTCCTGTAACATGCGCAGGGAGATGAGTGGGGGCGTAGGTTGGGCTGGTTGTTTAGCTAGATGGGCCAAGTGGCCTAGGAGGGAACGGTTTCTCTTTTCTCTTTACTTTATGCCTTTACTTATTTTCTTTTCTACTTTGCTTTTATTTTTAATAGTTAACTTGTTTTATAAAATATAAGACTTGGTCCATAATTAGCATTGCATATTTATACACTGCCTCTAAAAGTATGGAATTTATTTAACAATAGTTTGGATTGTATATAGATTACAAGCGATTAAAATATTGCTTGGCCCCCCATCTAAATGTTTTGGGCATTTAATTGTTTTATTAAGTGTTGGTTTCACCACCACAATTAGTTATGACTTATTTGGAACATTATGTGCATTTTAGTTTTTGACATTTTGAAAACTTTAAATTTTGACTTTAACTTAATTTTGAATTTGAACACGGCTTGAATCAACCCGAGTTTATCAACAGTAAAAAGGGTGACGTGGCATCATTAGTAGAAATTTATTGTAGTTTAATTATCCGGGTGTCACAATTCTTCTCCACTACAAAAAATCTCGTCCCGAGATTTAAGGGGTGAAGTAGGAGGGAAGGACTCTAGAAGGACAAAGCTCAACACAAGATAGGTACTTGGGGGCTATCTAAGTGAACGTGGCATAGAGGCATCTCTCGAGTTGAAATTTAAGAAAGACGCCAAGAGCAAGGTAAGGAGTTGCAATAAGAAGCTTCAACTGGGTAGGCAATCGTTCAATGCCTAAAATAGAAGGTGAAAGGGGTTCAGAGCAACGAAATAAATATTGCGTTTAATACTAGAGTAGATCATATCTAGGAAGGTGGCTCGTGAATTACATACAAAGCCAGTGTGAGGAATAACTTTGGCAACAAGGGTGTACAGCTGAGTCGGGTTTTGATCCTGTGGAACTGTGGGTTATGGGCCCACCTTGTGGGTTAAAAGTAGAATTAGTGGTGACATCTTGTACGGTCATGATAGTCAGGCAGGTCAGAGCATAGCCTGTCAGTTATGTTGGCAACAACGTGGGTACCAAGAGTGAGGGATGAAGAGAACCATTTTCCTTCTCGTTGAAATGAGGCACACCAATAGTGGAAGTTCTCGTCCATCGGTGGTTACTGGTATGTTATCAACAATAGTAATAGGGTCGTACTGATAGAGGGTATGCAGAGGTGTTACATAAGCAGAGAATTATTACTTCTTAGATTATATGTACATCACAAGAAAGGTTGAAGAAACCAATGAAAAGGAAAATATAATTGTCAGTTTAAACAAACCAATGGACATGAAATGTGTGTAAACACAAATATCAGGAGTATATCTTTCCCAAGGACAAGCAGAGGATGATATCCATTACAGGATAGTAAGTAGATTACCATTTAGGTAAAGGGGAGAGGAAATTCATGACGTTACCCGTACAACAGTGTTTGGATAAAAGATCAAGAAACATTTAGCATTGCACCTGAAATGTTCTTACTGATGTTCGGAGTACCACAATCACGCTTCGGGGTAGCTTTGACATGGTCATCAAGTAAAGGTCGGACCTTGGGAACACAAAGGATCCATCGGGAATTTTTAGAACATCTCATGTAATTTTATCAGGGAAAAGATAAGGACGTGGCCGATGGGTCTAGCAGCAATCCAGCGACATGTCAAAAAGGATGTAATTCAAGAATTATGTGAACAAGTTTGTTGAAAGAACATGCGGTGCCGCCATGTTTGGTTTTGGTAATTGATGACAATCTCTATGGACTAATGGTTGCCTTGAGTTATATTTGAAGGGTTTGTCCAAAGGCTTTTCTTGGAGTTCATTTGTTGGTTTCAAGGAGAGTTTGTGATGACCAAGGCGCTATTAAGGAATTATCCAAAGATTGGTCTTGTGGGTGTTGAGCTTGTTGCAAGCATGACTTGAAGAAGAAGAGTTTGTGATCATTCATGTTTACCTTCAAGACATCATCCAAATGAAGAGAGTTGGAAAGATTCAAGGTTGATCAAAACTAAGTCAAAGAATGAATCAAGTTGATCAATGTACCGAGAGGTTTCAAGCAATCCCATGGTATGGTATGCATTGTCAATCACGCTTTGTGTACTAACCCATGGTCTTCGTGAGAGCTCTTTGTGGGGTTAGGTTGCAGTGTGCAAGTTCAAGTGGAGCATCACGAAGAGATCAAGTGCTTGAAGCTTGTCGTCCATTGTTGTGACAATGGACTCGTGAAGATGTGCCGAAGAGTGGCTCACCCATAGTGGAGTATGGGGGAGCAATCTACTAGTCTTCATCGAGCCAATGCAATCAAGAAAGATGGTCCAACTTGAGGGAGTCAAGATCGTCATCATCCAACTCAAGTGGACTATGTGCAAGGCAATGGTTTGCTCTTGATAGGTTTTCTATTTTATCGGTCTCATGGTAGTTGTGGGAGAACGGGTTATAGGATCGATTGCCGTACTATCAAGGGGGGCTCTCGATAAGTAACTTGACCGTATCATTCGTAGAGAGCTCAAACCATTGCATCCTTGCATCATCTTTATTGGTTCTTCTCCTTGTGAGTTTTTGAGCTCACGGTCATCTTGATGACAAGCTCGAGTTCATCAAAAACGGAGTTCACTCAGGCATCTTCTATGATGTTTTCGATGTTGGAGGTTATGCCGGTTCTTCTCTGATGGAGTGTTCACTCCTCTATATACTAGGCATACCTCCCTGCCTCTTCTTACTATGACCATCAAGCTTGAGCTCACGGTCGCTGTTTTGATGCTACTCCTCTTCCTCTATCCATCAAGCTTGAGTTTGCTCAATTCTGAGCTCATTTGAAGAAGTTATGGCAGTTCAGGGTTTTATTGTTGCTCCTGCGGTAGTACCGCTGGGCCAGAGCGGTAGTACCGTTTATAGCCACAAGCGGTAGTACCGCTGGTTCACAGCGGTAGTACCGCCCTTGGCTATATGCGGTGGTACCGCTCCGGTTCCACGCTAGTGCCGCCTCGATTCGAGACCAACGCTTCTCGTGTCGAGTTGGGCGGCAGTAGGAGCGTCAGTAGGCGCGGTAGTACGGCTGATAAGCGGTAGTACCTCCCTACCACCGCTGCTAGTGCCGTTCAAGGGCTTTCTCTCTTCGTTTCTCTCTCGATTGGCGTTGTGCTTGGTCCCAGCGGTAGTACCGCTGGGCCAGGCGGTAGTACCGCTCCCTAGAGCGGTAGTACCGCTCGCTGCAGGCTGGTTGGTGGGGATAACGGTTGGATTTTCTCCCCCGTATAAAAGGGGGTCTTCTTCCCCATTGAACCTTATCTCTTGAACTCGTGTTCTTCCCCCATTGTTGACCTGCTTCGAGCTTTCTATCTCTCAATCCCTCCATGGATTCTTGCTAGTTTTTTGTGGAAAAGAGAGAGGAGATCTAGATCCACATTTCCACCAATCACTTTCTCCTCTAGGTGAGGGGAACCCCTTGGATCTAGATCTTGGAGTTCTTGGTGTTCTCCTTCTTGTTCTTCCTCTCATTTCCCTCCCTAGTATTAGTTGCTTCGGTGGGATTTGGGAGAGAAGGACTTGGGCACTCCGTGTTCCCTTGCCATTGCATTTGGAGCATCGGTTTGAGTTCTCCACGGTGATACGTGGAAGTTAAAAGTTGATAAGCTTATTACTCTTGGGTGTTTGGGCACCCTAGAGCTTGTTCCTCTTGGGTGCCTTGGTTCCCTAGACGGTTGGTGTTGTTCGGAGCTCAATCATTGTGGTGTAAAGCTCCGGGCAAGCGTCGGGGTCTCCAATTAGGTTGTGGAGATTACCCCGAGCAATTTGACGGGTACCGGTGACCGCCCCCAAAGGTTGCCAAAGTGTACGGGTTTGGTGACCGCCCCCAAGGGTTGCCATTTGTACGGGTTCGGTGACCGCCCTCAAGGGTCCCTTAGTGGAATCACGACATCTTGCATTGTGCGAGGGCGTGAGGAGATTACGGTGGCCCTAGTGGCTTCTTGGGGAGCATTGTGCCTCCACACCTCTCCAAACGGAGATTATCATCCGCAAGGGTGTGAACTTCGGGATACATCGTCGTCTCCGCATTCTTCAGTTATCTCTTACCCGAGCCCTTTACTTATGCACTATACTTTGTGATAGCCATATTGTTTCTTGTCATATATCTTGCTATCACCTAGTTGTTTATCTTGCTTAGCATAAGTTGTTGGTGCACATAGGTGAGCCTAGTTGTTGTAGGTTTTGTTCTTGACAAATTAACCGCTAGGTTTATTCCACATTTGTTCAAGCCTAATCCGTAATTATTTTAAAGGCCTATTCACCCCCCCCTCTAGGCGACATCCACAATCTTTCATTTGTGTTGAGGGAGAGGGCAAGAAGGCTGTCAATGATAACACAAATCATCGAGGGGAAAGGATGGTATTTCCCATCATGAATTCGATTCACAACTTGGAAGAAAGCAAATCATTGTTGATACTGATCACGACACATTTGTCGAGAGATTTCATAAAGATGTAATCAATCGGTGATGACATCAAGTCAAATGAATGATGGAGCGAAAGGTTATTGAAACCACTAGTACAATACAAACTAGAAATCAAGCTTGCTGTTCAAGGCGAAATGATATGGGAGGAAGATCGCTGTAAGCTTAGCTCATCATTGAAAGTTGTGCTCCGGGATTAAGGAACAGGTACAAAGTTTAAATTAGCATGATAATGATGTATCCGATCAGGCTAGGAATGACGTGGTGGAGTATTAAACTTCTCAACAACACAGTACTGGGAGTACTGAATCCCAGTGTTGATTCAATTCACAAATCAGTGTTCTTGGTTGATGACAACCCAGAACCCGTGGCGTGACTAGGACGGTGAAAGGAATACTTCATCAGAAATTCATAAGATGAAGTGCAATGGGTTGATATCCTCGAGATACCGGGGGGTAATACTCGAAGTTTTAAAAAATTAGAGGTTGGGCAGGCGTAATGATCTGCGGAAGGAAAGTACTTTAACTTGTCCGAGCAATAGTATCAAAGGAGAACAATCATGGCCAGAACCACGGTTGCAAAGGATCAATTCATAGATATCTGATGATATTTATCTAGGAAATAGTTATTATTACAAGAAGCTTCCATGATAGGATCTACATCGTGTCCATGGGCGTGAACACAAAGTTCAAGGTTGACTCCCACTTCTTTAATGCATAACCTTTCATTCACTTCTTGCCTTCGACGGAGCTGTAGTGTTGAAATTTTATCTGGCAAAACACCAGAGAAGTATGACTCGTGAAAACTCTTGGGTTCACACGGATTAGGGAAGGCATAGGTTCTACCCGTCGGGGCATCTTAGGAACATATACCACGAACTCCAAGAGAGAGGATACAATTTAGCAAGGAGTTATGTTTCCAGGAAGAACTCACAAGGAGATTAAATATGAGGGGCACTGTCGGATAATAATCCAACAATGGATCTGGTGGTCTACCAGGGATCTGGTGTGAGCATCGGTACCCAACCATAAGAAGAAAGAATGGAGGGATATCTGTTTATAGAAACAACTGACTAATTCAAATCTCAAATGCAAAGGAATTATGATTTCCAAATCAAGCGATCAGAAGCAACCGCTCTGATTAAGGATTGGTAAGTTGAAATGACTTAGGGGTACAATCGACGGCAATTTGATTGCTCGAGATCCAGCTCGTCTTCGGAATGACGTATGAGTTGGAAGAACGAATTCTAGTTTGACTGATGATTGCGGGTATTTGCAACCTATTGAATCAATAATATAAGAAAGTCAATCACAAAAGATTGTAATGAATATTGATATACATATGGAATTAACCAAAATGCAAGCAGGTAAAACTTCCCAGAGCAATAGGTTGTTGAGGATTTTCGGAAGATTGAATAGCGTGTTGAAGACATTTGTGAAACGCATGAACAATTGGGGATGAACGAATCCCCGGTAAGTGTGAGGAATTATTCATACATGTATTCATGCGGAAAAGGAGCCGCAAGGCAGCACGCACGATTCTCGGAATATCCAAAGTATTTCAGGGTACCTTGTAATAACAAGAGAAATTGAAATGAAGGTATGGACGACAAGTGTATGTAGCTATCCTTAGGGATTTATCGGTGATATGGAATTGTAACGGTGAAGGGCACGAAGTCTTGAGAGAACATCATAGAGTATCTTCGGAATCTTCCGGTGCAGCAGGCCATCACCTTGAATAAAGGGCTCTCCGGGAGAAAGTATTTACGAGAACCTAGAGTTAGAGTTAGCAAAACCATTTAAACCGAAAAGAAGAGAGATAAGAATCCCAGAGTATAGACGAGGAGTAAAAGATCCTAATACCACCCAATGGCGATGTGGGCCCGTAAGCCACACAGCCATGTTAGTAAAAGTTTTTCAACGACCAGACTCGACTTCGGCCAAGGAGTTGGAAAGGGGGATTCCTACAGGTAGTCGGCACTTATACCAACTTGTGACGCCCCCGATTTGATCGTACAATAATCATGCATGCAAATGTGTACGACCAAGATCAGGGACTCACGGGAAGATATCACAACACAACTCTAGACACAAATAAAAGAATACAAGCTTTATATTACAAGCCAGGGGCCTCGAGGGCTCGAATACATAAGCTCGGTTACGCAAGAGTCAGCGGAAGCAACAATATCTGAGTACATACATAAGTTAAACAAGTTTGCCTTATGAAGGCTATCACGAAACATCAACGATCGAAAAGGAAAGGCCTCCAGCCTGGGACCTCCTAACTACTCCTTGTCGTCGGCGGTCTGCACGTAGTAGTAGCCTCCATCAGGGTAGTAGCAGTCGTCAAAGCTGGCTTCTGGCTCCTGGACTCCACCTTCTAGTTGCATCAACCAAAAAGAAGAAAGAAGGGGGAAAAGGGGGAGCAAAACAACCATGAGTACTCATCCAAAGTACTCACAAGCAAGGATCTACACTACATATGCATCGGTATCAATGAAAAGGGTAGTATCTGTGGACTAAGCTACAGAATGCCAGAATAAGAGGGGGGAGCTAGTCCTATCGAAGACTACCTGTCAGGACCGCTTTTCGGGGTATTAATTTCCCCAAAAGTGGCCCTTGTGCTCATCAGCCCCAGGATTACTGTTAGATGATGAGTCACCACTTGATACAGAAAATCCAAGCAAAAATACAAAATATGTAGTACAAGACCATTCTGGTCTTTAAGTACAACACAAGGTTTCTCGTGGCTGATGGCGGAAGCGGTCTATAACACCAAATGGTTTTTGCATAAAAGTGATGTAGGGACTTCACATGACATCCCCAAATTTTGTTGGAATTTTTGAATAAATCTATCAAAGGGTTGTAGTGCAAATAGAGCTTTAAACTAATGAAAAATCACTTTAAGTGATAAAGCTTAGGGAAAAATAATAATGCAAATGAACCCACTGATATAAGAATTGTTTTTCTTGGGTAGGGCAAATAATTCCAAATAACATATCTGAAAAGTTTTCACTAGGGCAAAAACTCCATAATTTCAAAAGAAAAAGTGGTTGTGAAACCAAAGAAAATCCAGAGAATGAAAGGTTTAAACTCCTGGTAAAAAATTTGATTTATAGATCAAGGTCAAAAAATTTGGGGTGTTACAACACTACCCCCCTTAAGAAAAAATCTCGTCCTCGAGATTTGCTAAAAGTTGTTTTGAAAAGAACTTCTACTGTCACGAAATGATTTCACCAAGGATAACCGTCCTGCTCATGCAATAAAATGCGGCTACAATGAATGGGCAATAAGTGGTGTGAACTGCAGTGTGAAATACTGGCGCTGCATGGAAAAATCTACGGTCGGGGAAAACGAGATATTTCTACTCTGGCTATAGTGAATTTAGAAATAAATTTTTCTAAATTCTAAAATACGCTGGTCGCACCCGAGAGCACAGTGCTCTCTCTGGCTGACAGGTAGGCTCGGGGCCTACTGTCAGTCTCTTCTTCTACCTCTGGCTCTCTCTTCTCCCTCTCTCTCATGCATTTTCTCGTGCTTTCTCCACCGGCGATGCCTAGCGTGTAGGTCATCTAGGTCGTACTGCGGTAGTGCGCGGCGTGCTAGCTGCCGGCGCAGCGTGCACTCACATCGCGGGTCAGTGCGCTGTCGGCACTGCTCACGGATTCGCCTCCGAACACCGGCGGTCAAGCGACGGGCGGTGCTGGTGGACTCCTCCCATCGTACACGATCTCGAGCTATAAAATGATCGCGGTGCTCCTTCTTCTTCCGCACATCTGGCCTCGCTTCTTCTTCTCCTCCCCTCACATCCATTTGTGTTTGCAGGAGCTTGGGACGAGGCTCTAATGGCGGAGGTGATGCCGGACTGGTGCATGATCCTAGTGTGCGAAGGTTTGGCGGCATTGCTGGCGTTATCCGTGCTCTTGTGCGCGATGATCCTCGACGATCATCGTGATGCTGCTGCTCGAGTGCTAGCTCTTCGCGGCGGCGACGATCGCGAGGATTAAACGCGAGTGTCGGGTGCTAATGGCTGTCAGTGTGCGGAAGGCAACTTGTGTCTGAATAAACCCCCACAAGTTTCTCCTCAAGAGACTGTGGTGTGCTAGAGAGGTGAACAATTAGATGCAACAAATGTACGTGGGTTAGCAACTTAGTGTATTGTGTGGAGTGGCCGGAGTTGTAAGTCTGTTTTTGCGGTGTTGCGGAAAAAAAATCTATGTTATGCAGGGATATATATTGCAACAACTCAGGTGGAAAAATAATATCTCACTCCAGGTTTTTTTACCTAGCGCGAAAATTTAGTTAAATCAAAAATTATCAGCAGTAAAAACCACTCCCATAAACTGAAATCAAATTTATATAATTCGACACACAACTTTAGGCTAATACGCACAAGTGGCAACTCAAAAATAAACGCTGGGACAACCAACATGGAAGTGACGTCTAAAATAGAAGTGGTAAATGGACAGGGTCCTGGGAAAACGTCTCTGGTGCTGGGGCACACTCTTCTTCTATCGGAGGGAGCGGGTTTACTAGTCGATGAATGTGCTTCTCCTGCCTGGGCCTCAGTGGTCTGCCGATGGCGATCCGAGGATTTAAATCGGCGAGGCTCTGGAGATAACCCATTACCCGCTGGGTCAAACGCTCTTGTGCGATGACATACTGCGTAAGGTTGGCCAGCACTGGGTCTCTCGCAATTCGCCCACCAGGAAAAGATGCTGCTTCTCCGGGCCCTACACGGCTCGGAAAGTAATAATACCCTCGTTCGCTGGCGTAGGGCACCGCGAATCGAAGGCGAGCAAGTGCTTCATGCGCGGCAACTTCTATGGCCATCTGCGGAGTCGGCATAGATTTCCCCATGAAGGAAACCTCTGTTGGGTCTTGGTTTGGGTTTGCGGGAGGTATGTGCACTACTGCCCAATATTTTGAGGTGGATGGTGTGATCCTCGATTTGAGAAACTCATACTGGGGTGGACAAGTAGCACTCATGGTACTGCAGGTAAAATCCCACAATATCTTAACGAAACTACCTGGGGAGGCGTCTGGGGTTCTCAGATAAATACTAGGAATTGGCATGGCGAAGGAAATGGTTGTGAGAGTAGTGCACCAGGTGAGGGATGATGGGCAAGGTCACAAGGTGGCCTTTTATATAGCTATTGGGCTGGGTTATTAAATCACGGTGAGGGGCAGCTATTTGTCGGTTCTGCTTTACGAGGTCGGGGTCAATGCTATAGTTACACACGTCTCGCAAAGTGACGTGTTTACTGTAGGAGTTGTCGATGTGGTGCTTTGGGAGTTACACCCAGAATTTTAAAAAAAATGCATTCGTACACCGACATATTTATGCATGGCTGCTATAAGGATAAGGGGGCACAAGCAAACAGTATATACATATGGAAATACAGGGTCACATAACAACAGGGCGTGGACAGGATAAGGCTCGATACTACTCGAGTGATTTAATCAACCTCGTTTATATCTAAGCGGCCTTGCCTTGTGGATGCCGAGGCTTCTCCAAGGGCTTCACAGTCGGTGTTGGCTGGAGGTGGCTGAGGGGCTGCAGGGTCGGGGCAGTGATGATGACCGTCGCAGGGATTGTTGGCCACAATCCCGTTGGACCGCGCTCCAAACAGGCGACGCGTCACTTCTGGGGACACCAAAGCATTTTGGTCAATGACCGGGGCAGACCTCAAGGACTCGATCGGTTGTCCAAACAGCACGACTAGGTTGTCGGCACCGGGCTCATCTCCTCCTCTTGCCGAGGCTCGGCGAACCAGTTCTCCACGAGTTGCGATCAGATCAAGAGTGATTTGATCAAACAGTTCCTCTAGTGCACTTACATAGCGCACCAGATGCAATAATGCTGGATCTGTCTCGTGGTGTCCGCTGGCAACCCGGAGTGGCCTACCATACCCATCACGGCTGGGGTAGTAGTAGAATGAGCGACATTTAACTCTAGGCCACAAGTGCCGGAGTTGAACTATAGCCTCTCGAGCAGGTAGTAGGATGGCTTGTGGCTCAAAGGAAGTTGTCCTTCCAGTGAACCTGTAGGGGCGTTCTAGTGACAGACCCCTACCGTAGATGTGCACAGTGGCCCAGAATTGACGGCTTTCACCGCTCATGGACCCTTGGTACACAACATATTCTAGGGACTCCTCTAACGCAAAGGCACGACGGGTGAGGTTTGCGAGCACGATCACAAAACCTCCAAGGTTGGTTGCTGTGGTTTCATTGTGAACAATGGGTCCTGGCATTTTAGCTCGGTTTGGGATAGAGGCTGTGATGTGCTGGGTTGAGGCTAGCGTGCCCTTTTTATAGAAAGGAGGATGGAGTCTTCCTTCGCATGCTTGCGGAGGAAACTATTTAGGTGTCGGTCACTGACGCGTGATCGACGGGCTAGGCTGATAGGTTGGGCACCGACTGCCAAAGGTGTCGGTTCACTGTGTGGCTATCTTACGCGAGAAGCTCGGCTTGGGTTAGGATAAGGTCTGGTGGAGTAGTTAACCTAGGTTTCTCGACCTGGCTAAGATAGGATTAGCCAAAGGGGTTTTGCATAAAATTGATGTAGGGACTTCACATGACATCCCCAAATTTTGGTGGAATTTTTGAATAAATCTATCAAAGGGTTGTAGTGCAAATAGAGCTTTAAACTAATGAAAAATCACTTTAAGTGATAAAGCTTAGGGGGGAAATAATAACGCAAATGAACCCACTTATAGAAGAATTGTTTTTCTTGGGTAGGGCAAATAAGTCCAAATAACATATCTGAAAAGTTTTCACTAGGGAAAAAACTCCATAATTTCAAAAGAAAAAGTTGTTCTGAAACCAAAGAAAATCCAGAGAATGAAAGGTTTAAACTCCTGGTAAAAATTTTGATTTATAGATCAAGGTCAAAAAATTTGGGGTGTTACACTACCATCTCCTAGAAACCATCGTCTTGCAGCAACAGGGGATAGAGTAGTATAACATAAGTCATATTTATGTTGTTGTCAATGCCCCGGGATCCTTTCTCGACTCCTGGAGCAATATATCCAATTCATCCCTCAGCATCCAGTTCTAGTTGTATCGATCGGGATACAACTCCAAGTGTCCATTACCGTAGGACATGCTATCGAAAGATGTTTTCTTCCCTGCAGGGGTGCACCAACTTACCGACCATGCTTGCTTAACTCTGGCCGGACACACCATCAGGTCATGCCCGGCCTCAGCCAAACAATACGTCGCAACCCGACCTAGGCTTAATAGAGAGGTCACGCACGCCGGACTAAACCTATGCCCCCAGGGGTCATGGGCCATCTCCCGGGAACTCCTGCACGTTGCGTACGCGGCCGGTGAGTAGACCTAGCTACCTCCTTAAAATGGTAGGTGCATAACCAGTCCAACCCAGTGTGTGCCGCTCAGTCGCATGACGTCAATTAAGCTTAATCTGATGCATACGACGCAGCACGCCCATACTATGCCCATGTGATGGTTAGCGCTATCAGGCCAGAGGCCCCTTGGATCAAATATCCAAACCGTTTAGTGTCTTGGGAATGTGCGGTAACGAGCGTAGACTCACGATCATGTGACCCCATCGCCCTGTCTCGGGGACTTGCGGCAAGGGCTAAGAATGCCCGGCCATGCCTCGTAATTATCTCGCGGGCACCTTCTTGGTCAACCGACTACACATCACTCGCCATTAAGCTTGCACGGGTACCCGTCAGGGTCGACCCATCTTTAGTAACAAGGTTCAGTGTAAACTCATAGTAACCATAGTAACTGTGTGTCTAACACCAACGGGAAACCTGAGGAAATCACCCTCGATGGAATTCCACCTGATGTTTATCGTCAAGGTGAACTAAAGAGGAGTCACCCTCGAGGTCCACTCTTGAGGAGTTGCACGACTGTGTTGTTATCGGGAGTGGAGAAGAAGGATTCACCCTCGATGACTATAACTGATGAACTAACCTACAAGGTTATCATCAGAAGTGCTGATGAGGTCTCACCCTCGACACTCGATAGTAACCCAGTAGTGTTTAGCAACTAAGGAGAAAGTGATGTGCGGTGCCGGGTCCTAGTCTTCGATCCCGTTGATCAGGGCTTCTGATAATCCAGCGGGGCAGTCGGGAAAATGTGGGGGTCACTGGTGGATCTCTAACCAGCCTATACTAAGCAGTTTAGTATAAACATGTGAGGTATGAAAGCAGGTATCAACAACAGGCTATGCATCAGAATAAGATCATACAAAAAGCAGTAGCAGTTCTAATGCAAGCATAAGAGAGAAGCGAGTGGGCGATATCGGAATTATCAAGGGGGTTGGCTTGCCTGGTTGCTCTGGCAAGAAGGAGGGGTCGTCAACACCGTAGTGGATCACCGGGGCATCATCCATCTCGGGGTCTAACCGGAGAGAAGAGGGGGATGAAACAGTAAATACAAAGCATACAGATGCAACAAAGAAGCACGGCAAGTCAACACGCAGTCCTAGGGTGCTCTAACGCGGTGCCACACGATACTGCAAAAAAGGGATAACATCCGGAAAAGCATTCCCGGTGTTAGGCATTTTCGGATAGGCGAACCGGAGGGGTATTGTTCCATGTTCGGTATGATAGAGATGTGTGGCGAACGAACGGACCACATATTCGGATTCGTCTCGTAATTCTAATCAACTTTCATATATAAAACTTTTTCATCCGAGTTATGGATTAATTTCTATGAATTTCCAAAGTTTTAGCAATTTTCAGAAATTCCTAGGATTATTTTAATTCGAATAAATGAACAGTGCAACCACTTTTAACACACAGCCAGAGCTAGCCTAGCCACTCACTGGTGGAGCCAGGGGCCCAGTTGACTACAGTCAATAGCCCAGTCAGCAGTCAACTGGGTTGACTGTTGACTGGTCGACCTTGACAAGTGGGGCTCGTGAATAGTGTCTTAGTTAAAAATAGCAGTTTTAACTTTGCGTACAGGTCCCACTGTCATAGACTCGTTAGTGGGGGGGTTAGCTGCTAAAGGGGATTAGCCCCTAATCTGGATAGGGTCGGCCCCATCTGGCAGGGACTCAACCGAGCCCCATCAGTGGTTGGGCGCGCACGGGAGCAACGAGCTCCGGCGGCCTCAGCCAGGAGCAGCGGCGGCTCCAGCTGCCGGAGGCAGCTCGGCGGGTCGGAGGAGGGGCGCCGGCAGCAAGGCGGGGCCCGGGCGGCAGGGCGTGACCGAGGCGATGCGGGGGTGTGGCGAGAGAAGCGGTCGCGATGGCATTGCAGGCAGGCGGCTAGGGGAAGCTACAGCGAGTGGGCCGGCGGTAGCTGGCAAGCAGGGTGTGTGGCGTGGCGCTAGGTGTGCGGGTCGCGGCCAGGGGAAGGGGAGCACGCGCACGGACGGTGCGAGGCACGGCTTGGCGCGGCCAGGCGAGGCAGTGCGTGTGTGCCAGGAGCAGGCTCCCTTTCATGGCGACCGAAGCGCGGACGCGGCATTACGACAGCGAAACGGAGCGGGAAGAAGGGGGAAGCAGAGGAGGGACTCACCCTGAGCACGACGACGAGGCAAGGGAGGTCGGGGACGGGCCAGAGCAGCGGTTGGGGTGACGAGATGTGGGCGGTCGAACGAAGAAGGCGGCAACGGTGGCGGCTACGTGACACCCCAGCTCGAGCTGGTTCCCTGAATGGAAGAAGCCAAACGCGGCGATCCTCCTAGACGTCTTCCCGCGTGAGAACGACGACGGTGGTCACGGCATCGACGAGGGGGCCACGGTCACCGCGCGATCTGATGAGTTCAAATCGAACTAGAGGGGAAATGAAACAATGGTGATTTGGGGGCTAGGGTTCCGGGGAGGGAGAGATTTGTGGGGGCGCTCTTAACCAACTGGGGGAGCCACGGGATGGCCGGCACCTTGCCGGGGCGCCATGGATGCCTGCCACGGCTCCCCTGCTCCTGTAGCGTGAGCAGGGAGATGAGTGGGGGCGTGGGTTGGGCTGGTTGTTTAGCTAGATGGGCCAAGTGGCCTAGGAGGGAACGGTTTCTCTTTTCTCTTTACTTTCTACCTTTACTTATTTTCTTTTCTACTTAGTTTTTATTCTTAATAGTTAACTAGTTTTATAAAATATAAGACTTGGTCCATAATTAGCATTGCATATTTATACACTGCCTCTAAAAGTATGGAATTTATTTAACAATAGTTTGGATTTTATATAAATTACAAGCGATTAAAATATTGCTTGGGCCCCCATCTAAATGTTTTTGGGCATTTAATTATTTTATTAAGTGTTGGTTTCGCCACCAAAATTAGTTATGAATTATTTGCAACACTATGTGCATTTTAGTTTTGACATTTTGAAAACTTTCAATTTTGACTTTAACTTAATTTTGAATTTGAACGGGGCTTGAATCAACGCGAGTTTATCAACGGCAAAAAGGGTTACGTGGCAACATTAGTAGAAATTCATTGTAGTTTAATTATCCGGGCATCACAATGGTTGTTCTATTTATATGAGTAATATCTTTTATGGTCATCCACCCTTGATGAATGGTCTATTTTTGTTGAGTCTCGTTCTTAGTGATACACATGTTCATAATATTGAAGCCAAAAGATGCAAAGTTGATAATGATAGTGCAACTTATTTGTGGCACTGCCGTTTAGGTCATATTGGTGTCAAGCGCATGAAGAAACTCCATGCTGATGGACTTTTGGAATCACTTGATTATGAATCACTTGGTGCTTGCGAACCATGCCTCATGGGCAAGATGACTAAAACTCTGTTCTCCGAAACAATGGAGCGAGCAACTGACTTGTTGGAAATCATACATACTGATGTATGCGGTCCAATTAGTGTTGAGGCTCGCGGCGGGTATCATTATTTTCTGACTTTCACGGGTGATTTGAGCAGATATGGGTATATATACTTGATGAAACACAAGTCTGAAACATTTGAAAAGTTCAAAGAATTTCAGAGTGAAGTAGATAATCATCGTAACAAGAAAATAAAGTTTCTACGATCTGATCGCGGAGGCGAATATTTGAGTTACGAGTTTGGTCTTCATTTTAAACAATGTGGAATAGTTTCGCAACTCACGCCACCCGGAACACCACAGCGTAATGGTGTGTCCGAACGTCGTAACCGTACTTTATTAGATATGGTGCGATCTATGATGTCTCTTATCGATTTACCAATATCGTTTTGGGGTTATGCTTTAGAAACTACTGCATTCACATTAAATAGGGCACCATCTAAATCCGTTGAAACAACACCTTATGTACTATGGTTTGGCAAGAAACCCAAATTGTCATTTCTTAAAGTTTGGGGCTGCGATGCTTATGTGAAAAAGCTTCAACCTGATAAGCTCAAACCCAAGTCGGAGATATGTGTATTCATAGGATACCCAAAGGAAACTGTTGGGTACACCTTCTATCACAGATCCGAAGGCAAGATATTCGTTGCTAAGAATGGATTCTTTCTAGAGAAGCAGTTTCTCTCGAAAGAAGTGAGTGGGAGGAAATTAGAACTTGATGAGGTAATTGTACCTTCTCCCGAATTGGAAATTAGTTCATCAAAGAAATTAGTTCCAGTGAGTCCTACACCAATTAGTGAGCAAGCTAATGATGACGATCATGAAACTTCAAATCAAGTTACTACTGAACCTTGTAGGTCAACCAGAGTACGTTCTGCACCAGAGTGGTACAGTAATCCTATTCTGGAAGTCATGTTACTAGACCATGATGAACCTACGAACTATGAGGAAGCGATGATGAGCCCAGATTCCGCAAAATGGCTTGAGGCCATGAAATCTGAGATGGGATCCATGTATGAGAACAAAGTGTGCGCTTTGGTTGACTTGCCCGATGATCCGCAAGCCATAGAGATTAAATGGATCTTCAAGAGAAAGATAGACGTTGATGGTAATATCACTGTCTACAAAAATTGACTTGTTGCAAAAGGTTTTCGGCAAGTTCAAGGAGTTAACTACGATGAGACTTTCTCATCCGCAGCGATACTTAAGTCAGTTCTAATCATGTTAGCAATTGTCGCATATTATGAAATCTGGCAAATGGATGTCAAAACTACATTCCTTAATGGATTTCTTAAAGAAGAGTTGTATATGTTGCAATTAAAAGGTTTTGTCGATCCTAAAGGTGCTAACAAAGTATGCAATCTCCAGCGGTCCATGTATGGACTGGTGCAAGCATCTCAGAGTTGGAATATACGATTTGATAAGGTGATCAAAGCATATGGGTTTATACATACTTACGGTGAAGCATGTATTTACAGGAAAGTGAGTGGGAGCACTACAACATTTCTGATAAGTATATGTGAATGACATATTGTTGATCGGAAATGATGTAGAATTTTCTGGAAAGCATAAAGGATTGTTTAAAAGGAGTTTTTCAATAAAAAACCTCGGTGAAGCTGCTTACATATTTGGCACTGCTACCTCTTGAGCTTGCGTTGTTTTTCCCTTGAAGAGGAAAGGGTGATGCAGCACCGTAGCGTAAGTATTTCCCTCAGTTTTTTAGAACCAAGGTATCAATCCAGTAGGAGACTACGCGCGAGTCCCTCGTACCTACACAAACAAATAAAAACCATGCAACCAACGCGATAAAGGGGTTGTCAATCCCTTCTCAGTCACTTGCAAAAGTGAGATATGATAGAGATAATAAGATAAATATTTTTGGTATTTTTGGTATATAGATTGAAAGTAAAGAATGCAAAACAAAAGTAAAGTAAATATAAATAGTTGATGGAAGATTGATATGATAGAAGATAGACCCCGGGGCCATAGGTTTCACTAGTGGCTTCTCTCAAGATAGCAGATTTCTACGGTGGGTGAACAAATTACTGTCGAGCAATTGATAGAAAAGTGAATGGTTATAAGAATAGCTAGGCATGATCATTGTATATAGGCATCACATCCGTGACAAGTAGACCGAAACAATTCTGCATCTATGATGACCCACAAGTGTAGGGGATCTATCGTAGTCCTTTCGATAAGTAAGAGTCTCGAACCCAACGAGGAGCAGAAGGAAATGATAGGTAGTTTACAGTAAGGTATTTTCTGCAAGCACTGAAATTATAGGTAACAGATAGTTTTGTGATAAGGTAATTGGTAGCAAGTGACGAAAGGTAAAAGTAAATAAGGTGCAGCAAGGTGGCCCAATCCTTTTTGTAGCAAAGGACAAGCCTGGACAAACTCTTATATAAAGGAAAGCGCTCCCGAGGACACATGGGAATTATCGTTAAGCTAGTTTTCATCACAATCATCTGATTCGCGTACGGTACTTTGATAATTTGGTATGTGGGTGGACCGGTGCTTGGGTGCTGTCCTTACATGGACAAGCCTCCCACTTATAATTTACCTCTAATGCAAGCATCCGCAACTACAAAAAAAAGTATTAAGGTAAACCTAACAATAGCCTGAAACATATGGATCCAAATCAGCCCCTTACGAAGGAACGCATAAACTAGGGTTTAAGCTTCAGTCACTCTAGCAACCCATCATCTGTTTATTACTTCCCAATGCCTTCCTCTAGGCCCAATTAATGGTGAAGTGTCATGTAGTCGATGTTCACATGACACCACTAGAGGAGAGACAACATACATCTCATCAAAATATCGAACGAAGACCAAATTCACATGACTACTAATAGCAAGACTTCTCCCATGTCCTCGGGAACTAAAGTAACTACTCACAAGACATAATATTGTTCATGATCAGAGGGGTATTAATATGCATAATGGATCTGAACATATGATCTTCCACCAAATAAACCAACTAGCGTCAACTACAAGGAGTAATCAACACTACTAGCAACCCACAGGTACCAATCTGAGGTTTGGGTACAAAGATTGGATACAAGAGATGAACTAGGGTTTGAGAGGAGATGGTGCTGGTGAAGATGTTGACGAAGATAGCCCTCCCCAAGATGGGAGAGTTGGTGGTGATGACGGCGGTGACGATTTCCCCCTCCCGGAGGGAAGTATCCCCGGCAGAACAGCTCTGCCGGAGCCCTAGATTGGTTTCCGCCTCGGTTCGGCCTCGAGACGGCGGCGTCTGGTCCCGAAAGCCTCCTTATGAGTTTTTCGAGGTCAAAACACCTCATATAGGAGAAGATGGGCATTGGGGGACCTTCGGTGGGCCCACGAGACAGGGGGCGCGCCCTGGGCAGGGGGCGCCCCCCCCCCCAACCTTGTGGATAGCCGGTGGCCCCCCTCGTGGACTTCTTTTGCCAGATATTTTTTATATTTTATGAAACGGAGTTCTGTTGAGTTTCGAGGCTTTTGGAGTTGTGCAGAATAGGTTTCCAGAGTTTGCTCCTTTTCCATCCCAGAATTCCAGCTGTCGGCATTCTCCCTCTTCATGTAAACCTATAAAATAAGAGAGAAAAGAAATAAGTATTGTAACAAAACATGTAATAACAGCCCATAATGCAATAAATATCAACATATAAGCATGATGCAAAATGGACGTATTAACTCCCCCAAGCTTAGAACTCGCTTGTCCTCAAGCGAAAGCCAATATCGAAAAATATGTCCACATGATAAAGACAGAATACGGACATGAGGGCATCGTGATTATTTTCATAACAACAACTTATATAAATATAGGCATATGATTCTTATGCTAAAGTAACAATTCATCCACAATGTCAAGTATGAATCACAAACTTCATTGAAAACTAACAAACTTTGATCTCGGTCATTGAAGTAATTGAAATTTATCGTAACATCGGAAAGAGTCAATAGAAGAGCTTTTCAGCAAGCCTACATACTCAACTATCATATAGTCTTTCACAATTTCTCACACTCACGCAATACTTATGTTTATGGAGTTTTAATCGGACGCAGAGAAAGATAGGGGCTTTTGGTGTTGCCTCCCAACATTTTACCTCAAGGGTAATGTCAACAGTAATAGACCATGAAAACTTACATCCAAGTGGGTATATATGTCAAGATCTTTCCAACACAATGTGCTTGCCAAAGGATAAAATGTAAAAGGAAAGGTGAATTTCACCCTGACTCTTATAAGGCAAGAATAAAAGATAGGCCCTTCGCAGAGGGAAGCAGAGGTTGTCATGTGTTTTTATGGGTGGATGCACAGAGTCTTAGCACAGAAGAACGTCACTTTATGTTGCCACTTGTGATAAGGACCTTTATTATGCAGTCCGTCGCTTTTATTACTTCCATATCACAAGATCGTATAAAGCTAATTTCCTCCATACTAATAAATCATACATATTTTAGCGAGTTTGCAACATGACAACTTACTTGGAAGGATCTTTCTCAATCCATAGGTAGGTATGGTGGACTCTCATGGCAAAACTAGGTTTAAGGATGTATGGAAGCACAAGTAGTATCTCTACTTAGTGCGAGGAGTTTTGGCTAGCATGAGGGGGGAAGGCAAGCTCAACATGTTGGATGATCCATGAAAATATACTTTATTTCGGATATAAGAAGACATAACCCATTATGTTGTCTTCCTTGTCCAACATCAACTCTTTAGCATGTCATATTTTAATGAGTGCTCACAATCATAAAAGATGTCCAATATAGTATATTTGTATGTGAAGCCTCTCTTCTTTTATTGCTTCCTATTAATTGCAACGATGACCAAAACTATGTTTGTCAACTCCCAACAACTTTTATTTATCATACTCTTATATGTGAAGTCATTACTTCCCATAAGATCAATATGATCTCTTAGTATTTTTCATATTTTCTTTCTTTCTATCATGACCCAAGTGAGGAAATCAAGCCCTTGACTCAACACTAATCTTTATTATATAGCTCACGGACTCGATTACAAAGGGTAAAGATCATAAAGCAAAAGCTCACAACTAGATCACGCTAACTTTATTCTACTAGATCAAGATACTACCAAAAGGATGGAACTACGAAAAACGGTAAAGATAGGAGTGATGGTGATACAATACCGGGGTCACTCCCCCAAGCTTGGCAGTTGCCAAGGGGAGTGCCCATACCCATATGATTATGTCTCCTTCTTTGGGGGTGGTGAGGATGGAGTTGTTGATGATGTAGGCTTGTTGTCCACCTTCCAAGGCATGGGTTCACCATCGTAGAAGGATGATCGAGTCTCCGGTATAGTCAAATATGCAGCCAAACTCATCTTCTTGAATCTATATTCATACTCACAGTTTTGGCTTTGCAGGTCATATATCTGGGCTTGAAGGTGTTCGATCTTCTCTTGAAGACTGGAGATAGCTTCCCCAAAGATCCTTGAGTCCAGCTTGAGGTTGTTGGCAAGCTCCGAGATCATCATGTGGTTGGCATTGAGTCCTCGTTCCACCATACCCTGGCACTTCTAAACTTGCTGCTCCATTGCTTCAAGTCTTGTCTCCACGCTTCCAGTCCTCCTCGGCCCCTCCACATCATGGATGTGCAATACCCCCTCATGCAACTCCATGGTTTTAGGGTGGTGCAGTACCTCCGCAAGGTAGGGGTTGATGACCTTCTCGGAGAACTTGTCCTAGGGGGTGTTGGAGGATGCCATGATGATCTAGATTTGTCAAAAACAGCAGCTCGAAACGAAAACAGAGGATTTTTGTGTGATACAGAGGTCAAAACCTTCGGGAGTATATAAAATGAATTTTTACCGACCAAAAGGAGTAACCCACAAGAAAACGGAGTCCGGGGGACACACGGGGTGCCCACGAGGCAGGGGGCGCGCCCTGGACAGGGGGGCGCGCCATCCACCCTCGTGGACGCCTCGTGTCTCTTCCGGACTGCTTCTTATTTTTCTATTTTTCTAAATATTCCAAAACGGAGAAAAATTGCCTTTAGAGCTATTTTGGAGTCTGTTTACTTACCGTATCACATACCTCTTCCTTTTCGGAGGCTGAATCGTTCTGGAAAGTGTCCCTTATGTATTCCTTCGGGGTTATGGTTTCAATAAAATTTGTTTCAACATTTATAGGATTACCAGAGATATAATGTTTGATTCTTTGACCGTTCACTACCTTCGGATTAGTGCCTTCGAAGTTGTTGATTTTTATGGCACCGGAACGATAGACCTCCTCGATAATGTAAGGTCCTTCCCACTTGGAGAGAAGTTTTCCTGCAAAAAATATTAAACGAGAGATGTATAGCAAGACATAGTCACCTACGTTAAACTCACGCCTTTGTATCCTTTTGTCATGCCATCTTTTAACTTTTTCTTTAAACAGCTTGGCCTTCTCATAGGTGGTTCTCCATTCATCGAGACAGCTAATGTAAAATAGCCTCTTTTCACCAGCAAGTTTGAAATCATAATTGAGCTCTTTGATAGCCCAATATGCCTTATGTTCTAGCTCAAGAGGTAAGTGACAAGCTTTTCCATATACCATCTTATATGGAGACATACCCATAGGATTTTTGTATGTAGTTCTATAGGCCCATAATGCATCATCAAGTTTCTTAGACCAATTCTTTCTAGACCTATTAACTATTGTTTGCAAAATTAATTTCAACTCTATGTTACTTAGTTCTACTTGACCACTAGTTTGTGGGTGATAGGGGGATGCAATTCTATGGTTGACATCATACTTAGCAAGCATCTTACGAAAAGCATCGTGAATAAAGTGTGAACCACCATCAGTCATTAGATATCTAGGGACTCCAAACCTCAAAAAAATAACTTCCTTAAGCATCTTAAAAGAGGTGTTATGATCAGCACTACTAGTTGGAATAGCTTCTACCCACTTAGTAACGTAATCAACAGCAACTAAAATATGTGTGTATCCATTAGAGGTAGGAAACGGTCCCATATAATCAAAGCCCCAAACATCAAATGGTTCAATAACAAGTAAATAATTCATAGGCATTTCTTGACGTCTACTGATATTACCAATTCTTTGACATTCATCACAAGATATGACAAACTTATGAGCATCCTTGAAGAGAGTAGGCCAATAAAAACTGGATTGCAATACCTTGTGTGCAGTTCTATCTCCCGCATGGTGTCCTCCATAAGCTTCGGAGTGGCACTTCCGTAGAACCTGTCCCTGTTCATGCTCAGGTACACAACGTCTAATAATACCATTTACTCCTTCTTAATAAAGATGTGGGTCATCCCAAAAGTAATGTCTCAAATCATAGAAGAACTTTTTCTTTTGCTAGTATGTGAAGCTAGGACGTATAAACTTAGCAACAATGTAATTAGCATAATCAGCATACCATGGAGCAGTATGAGAAGTATTTATGACAGCTAGTTGTTCATCAGTAAAGCTATCATCAATAGGTTGTGGGTCATCAAGTATGTTCTCTAACCTAGACAAGTTATCTGCAACGGGGTTCTGAGCTCCCTTTCTATCAATAATATGCAAGTCAAATTCTTGCAGTAAGAGAACCCATCTAATAAGTCTAGGTTTAGCATCTTTCTTTTCCATAAGGTATTTGATAGCAGCATGATCAGTGTGAATAGTTACTTTAGAATCAACGATATAGGGTCTAAACTTATCACAAGCAAATACAACTGCTAAAAATTCTTTCTCAGTAGTAGCATAGTTTCTTTGGTGTCGGGACCCCGATCGTAAGTCACACCGATCTAGCATGTAACACACCATATCACTTTGCGGCCTCACGCACGGTATCCCCACGGGTGCCACCTTACCTGGCCCGGGACCGTTTGTGTATTTTGGCTCACGTATACGATAGTGTCGCTAGCATCCATATGACAGAGAACCCGGGCCGACATGACCAGTTATAAACCAAAAGTGGCACTAAATTACAGAGACAGGCATACGTGACCCAGCAACGAATGTGTCGGTCATCAACGTATGAACCCAAGTCGTAGCAAGCTACAGGGACTTAAAGGAACAACGCGTGACTTTACCCCTAAGGGACAGACACAGGAACGAAGAAGGACACATGCCGGTCAGCCTAAGTGTTCCGGAGCAGTAGCAGGCTACCAAAGGCTCGGTGGAAACACTAGGAGACATTTCCCTGTAAGATAGGCTACCAAGGGTAAATAACTAGGTGTCGGATCCCACACATACCAAGCATTTCAATAACATACACACAATATGCTCAATATGTGCAAATACAACATGGCATCACAACAAGACTCTATTAAACAAAGTATTTATTCATTAGGCTCCGAGAAGCCAAATATTACAAACATGGGTCTCACGACCCAGCATTCAGAGCATACAAGCAACAAGCGGAAACACAACATGTCTGAGTATAGACAACTACAAATGAAAAAGGCTGAAGAGCCCGACTATCTACAACACTCGTCCAAGAACGTAGCTGAGGTACAAGCTACTTGTCGAAGTCCAAGCGGAACTACTAGTGAGACATCAATCTCATCTGCAAAACATAAATTAAGCAAACATGAGTACAAAGGTACTCAGCAAGACTTACATCAGATCCTATCGTACATGCACTTGTATCAAAAGGGCAAGTGGGGTTTAGTTGCAGCAAGCCAGCTTTGACTCAGTGGCTATCCTATTCTACGATTGCTGGTAACTCTTTTGAGGTGGCACACACGAGTCCACTAAGCACCACACAATACACCACTATGGATTCATCCCCGTCTCCCTACGAGAAGGCCATCCATAGCACTCACACTTATCTTGAGTATTTTAAAGTATCCACTTCATGTTGTCTATGTACCACGTAAGCATCCAAGAAGTCCATAACCGTGGACCCGGCTATTCGAATAGATCATGTTAACCCTTCAGGGTTGTACTTCTTCACACACGCTCTCGCCACTTACCGCCATGTACATCTCGTGTATCTCGACAACCTTCAAGCGGAAGCCTGGCGAGGGTGTCGGCCACGACCTGACTAACCACACAAGACTCTAATCCAGGTTTATCGCCTATTCGGGTTCCATCCGTAAGGAGATCCGGCCAGGGTGTCGCTCACGGCCCCAAATGATGTGCGCAGGGTTCCCAAGCCCACCTCGCCGAGTGGATCTACGCTTGGTACACCGTGCCATGGTGCCTAGTCTATCCCAAGCCCACTGGCCGTGTGCCACTTGGTAGACTACTAACACTACCTACAAACACCAGAAACTAGTTGCAACTCCTGGACAGAGACCAAGTCGGTTAATAAGTCGAGAGGGGCACTTAAGCATTCCAATGCGTGGTAGTAGCTGGTCATTGGACAACATACACAGAACTCAGTTCTTAGGGACGGTTCCAGTGAGACAACCCACCATGTACTCCTACATGGCCTCTCACCACTACCTTTACCAAAACGCGTTCACACACTTAACTCTCAGCATCAGAACATATCATTGCACTCCAATTCATTCCCGATGAATCAGACCTGACACACTCTTAGCAATAGCAAGCAAGGCATGGTAAGATCACAACATGGCTTCAATCAACTCGTACACATGCTAGTGGGTTTCAACTATTTACTGTGGAATGACAGGTCATGCAGAGGAATGGGTTCAACTACCGCAGCATAAAGTAGTAGTTGAAGTCGTTGTTGTCCTAATGCAATAACAGGGAGCATGAGCGAGATAGGGGTTGTATCGGAATGAACAAGGGGATTTGCTTGCCTGGTAAAACAACGTGCAGAGCACTGTCCCTCTGACAGGTACTCTGGATCGGTCTCCGGAGCTGGACCTATCGAGAAGAATGGTGCCGACAATCAAACACAAGCATATGCAACAATATGATGCATGAATATGGCATGAAGATATGATGTTGTTGAGCTAATGCAACTAGCATTTTAGTTGGTTGAACTCCATTTGAACCAAGGGTTCGAATGCAACTCTAAAATAAGTATTTTTAAATGCCAATTATGTGTTTTCATATAAACAGTAGGTTTAACTTCATTTGTCATGCATGAAAATGGTACAGATGGATAGATTGAATTTTTCTGATAATTTTTCATATATAAATTATTTCATTCTGAGCCACGGTTGAATTTCTGTGATTTTTTGAAGTTTTTAACAATTTTCTGAAATAAATAAATCATTTAAGATTTATTTAAATACCAGAATTGGAATACTGCGTCAGCATGACCCAAGCATGACGTCAGCAGGTCAAAGAGCTGGTCCAGAGTCAAACCTGACAGTGGGGTCCACTGGTCAGTGACTCAGTTAACTAACTAAGTTAGTTAGCCCTAACTAACTGGGCAGGGCCCATTAGTCAGTGACTGATCTAATTAACCAAAATAGTTAATTAACACTAACTGGAATAATTAGCCGGGCGGGGCCCGCAGGTCAGTGAGAGAGGTGGGGAAGGTCAACCCACGCCGGTCAGCGGTCAAACCCATCAGCGGCTCGTCGCCGGCGTCCACAGACGCGGCGGAGGGGCACGGAAACGCCGTTCCGGCAGTCATTTGGGCAGCGGAGACCACGGGCGAGGAGCTGGAGCTCGTCCGCGTCCATTCCAGCTAGCGGCAGCAGCTAGGGCGGCCGGAGCTCGCCGGAAACGAGCTCTCGGCGGCGCCGGAGTTCGGGTTTTTTCGGAATAGGGGCTACAGGGCACGGGGAGGCCATGGAAAAGGTGCTACGTGCTCCTGGTGAAACGGCGAGTGCGTTGGCGTGCTCAGTTTTGAGCTTGCGTGGCTGTGGCCACGGCGGTGGGGTCGGGCTTCAGTGGAGAATAGACCTAGAGGTCGCAAACGACTAGGGGAGAAGGGGGAAACGGTCCGGGAGCTCACTGCGGGTCTGTTGGGGGTTCAGTGGGCTCGGGGAAGCTTCGGAGGCGACGAATTCGTCGACGGTGTCCGGTGGCCGTGCGAAGAAGAAGAGCTCGGGGGCGCGGTCTCGGGGCGTCCGGGGTCCTGCGGCGCGGCGTAGAGGTTCACGGCGGCGGGGCGGAGCTCTGAGGCTCGTCGGAGAGGCGAGGGAAGGGCAGTGGCTATGGTAACGGCGATCGGCGGCGACGACGGCGGTCGGGACCGAGCGCGAGAGGGAGATAGAGGAGAGGGAGGGGTCCAGAGAGAGTGCGAGAGGGTCGGGGAGGTGCGTGGCGTCGCGAGCGTCTTCCAGGCAGCGGG
>LR738710.1:158753457-158821982 GCA_902687465.1 Secale cereale
GAGCGTGTGCCGGCCACACGCCTCGCCTACTGGCGCGAGGTTGGTGGTGACTGGCTTGGCCAGTGGGCCGGGCCAGCTCTGCCTGGTTGGGCTGCAGGTAAGCCAGGTAAGTTCTTTCCTTTTTTTCTATTTTTCTTTTCTATTTTTCTGACATTTGTTTTGATTTAGTTTCTAAAGTAAATCAATTATTGTCTTCTGACATTTTTATTTTGCAGGGACCTAGGAATTAATCCAAGCCCCTCAAAATAAAGAATCAGAATTTTGGACATATATAAAATATATAATAAATATATATCCAAGCAAATAACTATTGCATTAATTCCAAATGCCCAAAATAAATACTTATGAGCTCCTAATAATATTGGTTTGATTTTTATCTCTAACCAATATTTTCAGAGGGCCTCATGAACATTTTTTTGGACCTTTTTGGAGCAATTTTTATTTGGGTCATTTTCAAAAAGGGTTTCTGAGGGTTTCACGAGTCCTCAATTCAATTTCATTTGAATTTTAAACATGATGCAAACAACAAGACTAACCTAGTGCATACCAGAACTAGGGTTGTGACATTTGGGCACTATCTAGAGTTTTACTAGCATATTGGATTACATTCAATTTCTTATCAACTCTTTGCCCTAGAACAGCTCCTACAGCATAATCACTAGCATCACACATAATCTCAAAAGGTAAATTTCAGTCAGGCGGCTGGACAATAGGTGCAGAGATCAATGCTTTCATAAGTATTTCAAATGCTTCTAGACAATCATCATCAAAGACAAAAGGAATATCTTTTTGTCAGAGATTAGTCAGAGGCCTGGAGATTTTGGAGATGTCCTTTATGAACCTCTTATAAAACCCGGCCTGACCAAGGAAACTTCGTATACCTTTGATGTCCTTGGGGCATGGCATCTTTTCAATAGCATCAACTTTAGCTTTGTCAACTTCAATACCTCTTTCAGAAATTTTATGTCCCAAGACAATGCCCTCATTAACCATAAAGTGGCTCTTCTCCCAATTCAAGACAAGCTTAGTGTCTTCACATCTCTGCAAAACACGATCAAGTTTTCTTAAGCAATCATCAAAAGAAGTTCTGTAAACGGAGAAATCATCCATGAAAACATCAACAATCTTTTCAGAAAAATAAGAGAATATAGCCATCATGCATCTTTGAAAGGTAGCGGGTGCATTACATAAACCGAAAGGCATACGTCTATAAGCAAAGGTACCGAAAGGACAAGTAAAAGTGGTATTTCCTTGATCCCCTTTTGACATAGGTATTTGAGAGAAACCAGAATAACCATCTAGAAAGCAGAAATGAGTATGTTTGGATAACCTTTCTAGCATTTGATCAATAAATAGGAAGGTATGATGATCTTTCTTAGTAGCTTTATTTAACTTACGGAAATCAATTACCATCCTATAACCTGTAACTATTCTTTACGGGATCAATTCATCTTTATCATTAGGAACGACAGTCATACCTCCTTTCTTAGGGACACAATGGACGGGACTTACCCACTGGCTATCAGCAACTGGATACATAATAACTGCCTCTAGAAGCTTTAGTATTTCCTTCCTTACCACTTCTTTCATCTTAGGATTTAACCGTCGCTGATGATCAATAACCGGTTTAGCATTTTCTTCCAAATTTATCTTGTGTTGGCATATGGTGGGACTAATGCCCTTAAGATCATACAGAGTATATCCAATAGCAGCACGGTGCTTCTTCAGAGTTTTCAATAGTTTTTCTTCTTCCTCCTCTGAAAGGTAAGCACTAATAATAACAGGATATATCTTCTTTTCATCAAGATAAACATACTTAAGATTATCAGGTAAAGGTTTAAGTTCAAACACGGGATCACCCTTGGGTGGAGGAGGATCCCCTAGGATCTCAACAGGCAAGTTGTTTTTCAATACGGGTCCCTATTTAAAGAATATTTCATCTATTTCCCTTCTCTCATTCATATGCATATCATTTTCATGGTCTAGCAAGTATTGTTCTAAAGGATCATTGGGAGGCACGGCAATAGAAGCAAGACCAATAATTTCATCCTTACTGGGTGATTCCTTTTCAAGGGGTTGTCTACGGAATTTAGCAAAGTTAAAATCATGAGACATATCCCAATATCTTTCACGCAGTCTATCTTGGCATTAACAGTATGCAAGAAGGGTCTACCAAATATAATGGGACAGAATTCAAATTGTGTGGAACTAAGAACAATAGAATCAGCAGGGTATTTAACCTTCACACACAAGACTTCAATATCTCTAACAGTCCCAACTGGTGAAATAGTGTCTCTATTAGCAAGCTTAATAGTAACATCAATCTCTTTTAACTCAACAGGTGCAATATCATGCATAATTTCGCGATATAAGTCAAGAGGGATAATACTCGCACTAGCACCTACATCACATGAACCATGATAGCAATGATCTCCTATCTTAACAGAGATAACAGGCAAGCCTACAATAGGTCTATGTTTATTTCTAGCATTGGGTTTGGCTATTCTAGCATAATCTTCTTGGAGATAAATGACATGCCCATCTAAGTCTTCTACCAAGAGATCTTTAACCATAGCAACACTAGGTTCAACTTTAATTTGCTCAGAGGGTGTAGGTGTTCTAGTATTACTTTTACGAACTATAGTTGAAGCTTGAGCATGATCCTTTATCCTAACAGGGAAAGGTGGTTTCTCAATATAAGCAGTAGGAATAACAGGATCAACATTGTAAGTGACAATCTTTTCTTCAACTTTAAAAGGTTCAACTACTTTTAATTCAATAGGGGGATGGCATTTAAACCACTTCTCCTTCGAGAGATCAACATGAGTAGCAAAAGATTCATAGAAAGAAGCTACTATCTCAGAGTCAAGTCCATATTTAGTGCTAAACTCATGGAAAACATCGGTATCCATACAAGATTTAACACAATCATACTTAGGGGTCATACCTGAATCCTTACCTTCGTCGAGATCCCAATCTTCAGAGTTGCGTTTAATTCTTTCCAATAAATCCCATTTGAATTCAACAGTCTTCATCATAAAAGAGCCAGAACAAGAATTATTGAGCATGGTGCGATTATTGAGAGGAAGCCGAGCATTAACAAATTGAATGATCGTTTTTCTTGAGAGCTCGGGATTGGGGTGTCGGAGATATTGACCATTGGTACCCTCGGTGACCACCCTTGGTATTTCAAGACAAATAACAGCTGCCAGCTCCACCCCGGCCGTCTGCTCATCGGGCCGCCTCCTAGGGTAGCCTGACCTAGGAGCCGGCTGCCAGCAGGCGGCAGGGACCCAACAGGCGGCGGCACCAACACCACCAGCTAGCAAACGGACCCATATCCCTCCCCCGGGACGCGTGCTGAGGGACCCCCACGCAGCAGAGACATGGCTACAGGTGAACATGTCCTTAGAGAATCTATAAGGGCGTGGTTACAGTGAACATGTACCATATGAATAGTTCCTAAGTGGCGGGTCACTGTAGCCGTCCTACTCGTGATCAAGCATCGGTCAGAGGAGGCCACGATCCCACTACTCGCAGACAGCAGGGCCAGCAGGCGTCTGGCCCCATCGGCCAGCGAGTAGCTCATAAACAAGCCGCCCCTGGCAGACGGCCAGGGGAGACGGCCGCCTGGTAACAGGCGGCAAACCTTACCCTCGGAGTTTGAACCTCATCAAGATGACAAGACAGGGTGTGGCGGAAGTGTACGGCAGGAGACGGCGGCACTGTAGCCACTTCCCTCCTGACGAGGCTGTCGTCAGCAGAGGTGCATCTACAATAAAAGACAATCACGCGGGCCCGCAGGCGGCGGGCCCCAGCAGGCAGGCGGCAAGGCCGGCGCCGGAAGACACTGACGGCTGGGAGCCACACCGTCCAGATTACCATTGTACCCCTGGGGGTAGGCCTATATAAACCCCCCAGGGTCCTCCATGAGGAGGAGTTAGAAGATTACGAGATTGAACCCTAGAAAAGAGATAGGAGGTGATCTAGCCTTGTTCATCTTCTTCCTCTAGGCCACACAGCTCGAGGAGCAACCTTGTAGCTATCATAGTGACATCAGTCATGACGCGGAGCCCCCGCAGAGCAGGACTAGGGGTGTTATCTCCTCGGAGAGCCCCGAACCTGGGTAAGATCCGTAGGCATCCTAAGTTCTACCTCACCCCGCTTCCCGAGCCCGGCGACGTTCTTTTGACCCCATGCATGATAAGCCATCCGTTGGCATATGTCGTTCCAAAACCCCGACATTTGGCGCCCACCGTGGGGCTAGGTGCACCGTCGTCCGGAGACATGTTCTGGACGGGAACTTTGTTCCATCCTGGCGAGAGTAGCCAGCCCGGCACGCCTACTAGCGTGGATACCGGGATGCTTCGCAGCGCTGAGGCCGCATGCGCCGTGAGTGGGCTCGCTGATCTTCTCGGCGGCGTCCGCATCCTCGACGAGCCCTCTTCGGCGGCCGAGCCAGCAGTGCCGGAGAGTTTCCTCGTCGAGCTCCTTGACAAGCTCCACATCGTCTATGAACGCGCCTCTGACGTGGAGTCAGTAGGCTCTTCTGACGCACCAGTAGACATGATCGTCGACCTCGGCACGGAGGCCGTCGACTCCTTCCCCGAGCACATGGTGATCATCAACGACCCCCTCCCCGCTCTTCCGACCGGCTGCACCATCAGCACCGTCACGGAGGTGCTCGTCACCGACCACGGCGAACCATCCAGCAGGGCGGGCCCAGACCCGCTCGAGGCAGCTCTGCAGCACCTCGCCACTCCTGTCGCGGCGGGGGCAGACGGCGAGGCGTTAGAGGCGCTCCGCGTTTCGCTTCTCGACAGCGCCAACAAACTGGCTACCTCCCGATGCCTCATCGAAGCTTACCACCGCGAGATGGACTACGCCATTTGTGGCACACCGGCTGCATGCGAGCCTAGCCGAGCCGGTGGCGTCCGTGATCGCGGCAGGCTGCTAGCAGACATGCTGGGGGCCCCGCGGCCTCTGTACCTCACTCCATCAGAGAACCTAAGGGCTTCCCAGGCGGCAGTCGATGAGATGGGCCACTTGGAGGGAGACGAGCTTCGTTGCATGACTCAGCGCGCCCGCCAGCTCCTCGACGCTGCTGTCACGCAGCAGGAGGACCATCGCCGAGTATCAGAGGCCGGCGCGCATGCAGACAACCGCCCTTTTCGGCGGGAGCAAGGAGCCATGTCTCGCTCTCCAACAGTCGGGGCCACCAACCGACGAGACTCGGAGCTGGCTGCCAGCCGTAGCCGGCAGACTCACGTCACCATCAAGCGCGACGAATACGGCCGCCCAAGGGTCGTAGACCGGCAAGGGGAACATCCGCCCCTCCCAGGTGGGAGAGGCGTGTGTCTCCTCCGCCTGTTGACCACCCCTCTCTGGCAGGCCGTTTGGGCCACCGCGAGGGGGTTGGGGAGAACGACGCCCGCCACCGCCTGGACCGTCTGGCTTGGTCCCAGGCGGTCGAAGAAGAAGATGACCTCGGTCCGGCTTGCTTTGGCCCTCGCATCCACAATGATCCTTTCCCCAAGGGCTTCTTGCTCCCCAGAGATACCCCCAAGTACAACGGATCAGTGAAACCAGAGGACTGGCTGGTGGATTACTCCACAGCCGTCAGCATAGCTACCGGCAACAGACGCGTTGCGGTGAAGTACATGCCCCTTATGCTCCAGGGCACGGCTCGGACCTGGCTGAACAGCCTCAAACCCAATAGAATCAATGGCTGGCTGGACTTCACCGATGCCTTCACTCGCAACTTCACCAGCACCTACAAGCGTCCTCCCAAGCCGCGCCAGCTCTTCCTGTGTGTCCAAGGCCCAAACGAGTCGGCCCGCGATTATCTGACGCGCTGGGCGGAGCTGCGAAACTCTTGTGAGGGAGTGCATGAGGTACAAGCCATCGAGTATTTCACGGCTGGGTGCAGAGAAGGCACCTTACTCAAGCACAGGCTCCTTTGTGACGAGCCGGCCACGTTGGATGAACTGCTGAGCATAGCAGACAAGTACGCCACCGCTGACTCCTCCATGAAGACCGAGCTGCAAGTGGATGCTTCTAGCAAGATGACTCCTCCAACTTCCGAGACGCCGGCAGGGGAGTCCAGCCGGCGCCAGCAGACAAGCGACCAGAAACGCAAGACCCACGCGCTGGCTGCCAACAGCCGGCTGGTGGCAGCAGTCGACGGCCAGCAGCCAGAAGCTCAAGTAGGACCCAAGCGCCAGAAGGGCGGCAAACCAGTTTGGCAGCTGGCTGATGGGCCTCGAACCCCTCGTTGGTTACCCCAAGTGGAAGGTGTAAGATGCAGTACGTAGAAGTGTTTTCCCTTAGCAAAGATGCCAAGGATCGAATCCCCAGAGACTCCTAGGTTCAACAAGTAGGTGTCAACTGCTAACGGCGCAAATTAGCAATCAAAGTGGACCTGCACACAGATACAAATAACTTTGCGCCCAACGAGTATAGAGAGGTTGTCAATCCCTCTGGCCTTGTAGTTCACAAAGGGTTAAAAGCAAATGATAGTAGTGATAGATAGTGTTTTGCAATAGTAAATAAATAGCGAAAAGTAAATAGCGGATGTGATCAATGATGGTAATATGGACCGGAGTCTCATGATGTTCACTAGTGATGTCTCTCTCCCAAAAGACGATAAAACAACTATGTGAGGTAAACAAATTACAGCTGGGCAATTGACAGGACCACGAACGCAAACCAATGCTGACTACATTACAGAAAGGTTGAGGTTCAAAGCATGGGCGGTACGCCAAAATAAGTAGACCGAAATCCATCAATATCTACTACTAATCATCCACCTTGAGATATCTATCCAGAACATCTCGCTGGTATTAAGTTGCGAGTCCCACCCATAGTGTAAACTCAATGCAACAGACAACTGCATTAAAAGAACTTTGCGTAAAGTAAACAATCCTTGCACCCGCGGGCACAAGCACCGTTGTTTTCCCCCTTGTGGCAACAGCACATCCCCTAGACTCATGTTTCTGTCACTCAAGCTAGTCATCGAGGAGCATGAACCCACAATCGAGCATAACGTTCCCACTTGGAGTCACTACGTATTACTTGGCCAAAGCAATAAATAACAACGGAGAACATGCAAGAATTACTTATGAACATAAATATAAAAGAGGTAGATCAAATATATTACTCAATATCAATCTGAACATAATCCCATAATCCATCGGATCACAGCAAACTCAACATAGCAACAACATAAGGATTACATATGTGCCTCGATCATGTAGGGCAGCTCACGAGGACTAATTAGTGAAGCACAAGAATGGGAGGAGAACATCACATAGCTACTGGTCATGGACTCATGGTCCAAGGGAGACTACTCACGAGTCATCCGGGAGGCGTCCATGGTGGTGGAGAAGCTCCCGGTGGTGATCCTCCCCTCCGGTAGGGTGCCGGGAAGAGTTCTCCTGGTGCTCCCGATCTTGGAAGCGGCGGCGGCGGCGGAACAGAGATGGGATCACGAAAAGAGTTCCTGTTCTGAGGGTTTCGGAGGACGCTTTAAATATATGCCAAAGGGGAGCATCGGGGAAGCTTCGGGGGGCCCAGGCGCCCCCCCTGCGCGGCCCAGGGGGGGGGCCGCCAGGGCGCCTGGAGCCCAGGTGGCCCCCCGGCTGCCCTTCGGACGCACAGTTGTTTCCGGAACGCTGATTTTTTATATAATTTTTCTGGATTTTTCCTGGCAGTTCTCGTAACGTGAAAACCTGAAATACAAAAACAGCCGAAAACAGAAACTGGCACTGGGGTGCACTGGATTAGTATGTTAGTCCAAATATGATCAAAAGTGTATGGAAGTGTATGAATATCATAGCAATATCACCCAAAAGTGGCATGGAGCAAGCAGAAATTATAGATACGTTTTGGACGTATCAACATCCCCAAGCTTAATTCATGCTCGTCCTCGAGTAGGTAAATCATAACAAGAATAATTTCTGTGGTGACATGCTATTAACCATATAGGACTTTTTCATAGTCATATGACAAAAGCTTACTGAGACAATGATTCGATAGTAATTAAGTTGCCTCATGAGAAAATCACAAATGACTGAAATTTTTACAACATGAAACTGAAACATCAAAAAGATTTGCAATGAACATGATGTGCAAATATGATAAAGTGATATCTAGCTTGCCCCCTTTAGTGAAGCAAAACATAAATGCAGGGGCACCTTCAAGGTTTAAGTGATGACTAGATACAATGATTTCAAAATAAACGATATCACAATCATGCAAAAGACAATGCTACTTTGGGACAATGCACATTACACTCAGAATGACAATCATGCTCTCAGTAGTTGGTGCTTGAAGAAAGAAGGTGGATACTCAACATAAAAGAATAGTTATGTGCTAGAGATTTTTATTTTAAAAACATAGAAGCAATTTTGTCAACGGTAGTAGTACTTCATATGTGTCATGCATAAGACCTCCTATAAGTTGCAAGCCTCATGCATCGAATACCAATAGTGCTCGCACCTTGTCCTAATTAGCTCGGATTTCCATGGGTTATCATTGCATTACATATGTTTCAACCAAGTGTCACAAAGGGGTACCTCTATGCCACCTGTACAATGGTCCAAGGAGATAAATCGCATTTGATTTCTTGTTTTTGATAGATCTCAACTTGAGGACATCCATACCGGGACAAGATAGAAAATAGATGATGGACTCCTCTTAAATGCATAAGCATATTCTCATAAGAGATTGAGGATTAAGTCCAAGCTAAAACTTCCAGCATGATGCATGGCTTTGGTTGGCGGCCCAATGTTCTTCTCTAACAATATGCATATTCATTCAACCCACGGTAAATCACCCTTACTTCAGACAAGACGAACATGCATAGCAACTCACATGATATTCAACAAAAGTGTGACAGTTGATGGCGTCCCCAGAAACATGGTTACCGCTCAGCAAGCAACTTATAAGAAATAAGATACATAGGCAACATATTCTTTACCACAATAGTTTTTAAGCTACTTTCCCATGAGCTATGTATTGCAAGGTTAGTCTGCTTAGTACAGGTGGAGGTTAGCAAAAGACTAGGAGCGACCAACTAAGAGAGTAATGACGGTCATAATCATGCAAAGCGACAAAGCAATATTGAATCAGGCATGGTAGTTATATCGCTACTCAGAAATAAAAGATCATCAAGGCTTGACAGACTTTCTTTACAGTCTTAAATATGCGTGAGCATACGCCAAGTCAATCAAAATAAATTCTCAAAGGAAGATATTACTAAACCATACCACATCATCGGCAAACAAATCATGTTGGTATTCCAATAACACATTGGGAATCCCCCAGCTATTTGAGACTAACCATAAGAAAACCTGAACTACTAAGCACCATTATGCAAGTAGCATCTTTATCATAGACATCTTAACCAATGCAACGGAAGCAAACTCTCTTAATAAGGTGAGCATGATAATTAAAGAGAGTTCAAGCAACCAACTAAACAAAAGCTCTTTGAAAAGATAAGCATGAATACTAAGAGCAGACCATGATAGTAGCTATTAAAAGACAAAGAACACACACAGCAAAGATAGACATGAAAAATTCTATGTTATGTTCTAGGTAGAAGTGGAGTGTGTTTCTCTCCCACATAAAGAATGTTGAGTTCCGACTCGTTATGAAAAACTAAAAAGAAAACTAAAAGCAAGACGCTCCAAGTATAGCACATAACACATGAAGTGATAAAAATATAGCGAAACGAAAGACGAACTGATAATGTTGATGGAGAAGGGGATGCACGGGGGCATCCCCAAGCTTAGACGCTTGAGTCTCCTTGAATATTTCTTGGGGGTGCACGGGGGCATCCCCAAGCTTGAGCGCTTGACACTCCTGAATCTTTTTATCATCTTCCCTCGCACACTTGAAAACTCCCTTCATACATAACTCATCATAATCTGATTTGCGAGGTTAGTACCCTTAATAAAATAATTATACCTTGCTGGAAATAAAGATAATCTTGAAGTTCTACTGTTTCTCAAGATTTCCAAAAGGTTTTTGCAAAGAAATAGCAAGCTCTTGATTTGCAAAATGAAGGAAAGGCAAAACAGGACAGAATCTGTGAAAAACAGAACAGCAGGTAGTAATCGATCTGTTCGGGATACTTCTGCAACTCAAATCAAAAATCTCAGAACAGGCGCACGAAAGACAATTATATAGAGAACGCTTTCGAAAAAATTCAGACCAAAAAGATGATCTGGTGATTTTATACGAATTTTTCTATCCAAGGACAGAATCTGTTTCCTGGACAGCACCTCACAACTTTTGAACTTTCTAGCAATCAGAGGCTATACTTGGCACAAATATGAAAAGCAAAGATACAATGATGATGCTACAGCAGTAAACAACATCAAGACACAACAAAAGCAAAAAAATTATTCATGTGGGCTGCCTCCCAAAAGCGCTTTCTTTTATGCCTTTAAGCTAGGCATAATGTATATAGATCAAGTTTTATCAAGAGTAAAAGAATAGCTAGCCCGTACAACGGACTCAAAAGGTAACTTGATCTTCTTTCGAGGGAAGTGTTCCATCCCTTTCTTGAGAGGAAACTGAAATTTTATATTACCCTCTTTCATGTCAATGATAGCACCAACGGTGCGCAAAAAGAGACGTCCCAAAATAATTGGACATGAAGGATCACATTCAATATCCATAATAGTAAAATCAACGGGAACATAATTATCATTAACAACAATAAGAACATCGTCGATCCTACCCAAAGGTTTCTTTATGGAAGAATCAACGAGACGAACACCAAAAGAACAAGAATCATAAGGTTTCAATTTAAGCATATCATATATCCTTTTGGGCATAACAGAGGTACTAGCTCCAACATCACATAATGCATAACAAGAGAAGTCATTCAATTTAATTTTTATCATAGGATCCCAACCATCTTCTAGCTTTCTAGGTATGGAGGCTTCTACTCTAAGTTTCTCCTCCCTAGCTTTGATGAGAGCATTAGTGATATGCTCTGTGAAGGCAAGATCAAGCGTGCTAGTGCGGGGGTCTCTAGACATCTTGTGAAGGAAATCAATAACTTCGGTAAGAGTCCAATTATCAAAATCAAGGTCACGAGCATCAAATAAAGTGGTAGTGGTGTCCTTTAGGTTCACATGTTTGGTAGTTTCTATAGTCATAGCATCACCATTAATAGGTCCATTGGGACCAGGAGTACATTGGGTGCTAAGAGTTTGGATATCCTCAACAACTTTGATAGTAGCAATAGTGTGGTGGGTAGGAAGGCTCTTAATTCTATCTTCTTCCTTCCTTTCTCTAGCCCATCTTTCTTTAAGTTTAGCCATCATCCTAATATTTTCATTAATTTGCACTTGAGTAGCATTAATAGGAATGACTTCCCTCTCCTTAAGAGGAGAAGTTTCAATTTTTAGCAATTTTACCTCATTGGCTAAATGGTCTACCTTAAAAGAAAGATCATCTAGTTTATGTAGTTTTTCTTCTACACTCTTATTAAAGGCTTTTTGGGTAGTGATGATATCTTTAAGCATAATCTCTAGTTCAGTAGTGGAGTTCTTGGTACTAGGATAAGCGTTGTTGTTCCCATAAGAATTACAGGGGAACGGTCTAGGATTGTTACCAAAGTTACTCCTATAAGCATTGTTGTTAAAATTGTTTCTAGAGATAAAATTCACATCTACTTGTTCTTGAGCAATCAAAGAATTTAAAGGAACATCACGAGGAACAACAGTAGATTGCTTCAAAAGTAGAGACATGCTCAAGTCAACTTTTTCATTTAAGGAGGAAATCTCCTCGACAGAGTTTACCTTCCTACCTGTTGGAGCGCGTTCAGTGTGCCATTGGGAATAGTTGGTCATCATCTCATCGAGAAGCTTTGTGGCAGCACCAAGTGTAGTTGACATAAAAGTTCCTCCCGCGGCCGAATCTAACAAGTTCCGCAAGGTAAAGTTCAAGCCTGCATAAAAAGTTTGGATAACCATCCAAGTAGTCAAACTGTGAGTAGGGCAGTTCTTGATAAGAGATTTCATACGTTCCCAAGCTTGGGCAACATGTTCATTATCCAATTGTTTAAAATTCATTATGTTACTTCTAAGTTGGATAGCAGGTGGATAGTATTTTCCGATAAAAGCATCTTTGCACTTGTCCCATGAATCTATGCTATTTCTAGGAAAAGACTGAAACCAAATTTTAGCTCCTCCTCTCAAGGAGAAAGGAAAAAGCTTAAGCTTAACAATATTACCATCTATTTCTTGGTACTTTTGCATATCACAAAGTTCAACAAAGTTGTTTAAGTGTAAAGCAGCATCATCTCCAGCACCGGAGAATTGATCTTTCATGACTAAGTTAAGTAAAGCAGGTTTAATTTCATATGAAGGTGCTGAAGTGGCAGGTGTAGTGATAGGTGTGCTGATAAAGTCATCGTTGTTGTGACTAGTGAAGTCACACAACTTGGTGTTCTCGGTGGAACCCATAGTAGCAAGCAAGCAAGATAACTATTTTTGTGATTTTCGATAAAAGGTACTAAAGCAAAAACTGAAAGGTAAACTAACAAGACTAAAAGCAAAGGTAAAAGATAGCGTGCAACTCCCCTATCCTGAAGAGTGGAGTCCCCGGCAACGGCGCCAGAAAATACTCCTTGATGGGCCTCGAACCCCTAGTTGGTTACCCCAAGTGGAAGGTGTAAGATGCAGTACGTAGAAGTGTTTTCCCTTAGCAAAGATGCCAAGGATCGAATCCCCAGAGACTCCTAGGTTCAACAAGTAGGTGTCAACTGCTAACGGCGCAAATTAGCAATCAACGTGGACCTGCACACAGATACAAATAACTTTGGCCCAACGAGTATAGAGAGGTTGTCAATCCCTCCGGCCTTGTAGTTCACAAAGGGTTAAAAGCAAATGATAGTAGTGATAGATAGTGTTTTGCAATAGTAAATAAATAGCGAAAAGTAAATAGCGGATGTGATCAATGATAGTAATATGGATCGGAGTCTCATGATGTTCACTAGTGATGTCTCTCTCCCAAAAGACGATAAAACAGCTATGTGAGGTAAACAAATTACAGCTGGGTAATTGACAGGACCACGAACGCAAACCAATGCTAACTACATTACAGAAAGGTTGAGGTTCAAAGCATGGGCGCTACGCCAAAATAAGTAGACCGAAATCCATCAATATCTACTACTAATCATCCACCTTGAGATATCTATCCAGAACATCTCGCTGGTATTAAGTTGCGAGTCCCACCCATAGTGTAAACTCAATGCAACAGACAACTGCATTAAAAGAACTTTGCGTAAAGTAAACAATCCTTGCACCCGCGGGCACAAGCACCGTTGTTTTCCCCCTTGTGGCAACAGCACATCCCCTAGACTCATGTTTCTGTCACTCAAGCTAGTCATCGAGGGGCATGAACCCACAATCGAGCATAACGTTCCCTCTTGGAGTCACTACGTATTACTTGGCCAAAGCAATAAATAACAACGGAGAACATGCAAGAATTACTTATGAACATAAATATAAAAGAGGTAGATCAAATATATTACTCAATATCAATCTGAACATAATCCCATAATCCATCGGATCCCAGCAAACTCAACATAGCAACAGCATAAGGATTACATATGTGCCTCGATCATGTAGGGCAGCTCACGAGGACTAATTAGTGAAGCACAAGAACGGGAGGAGAACATCACATAGCTACTGGTCATGGACTCATGGTCCAAGGGAGACTACTCATAAGTCATCCGGGAGGCGTCCATGGTGGTGGAGAAGCTCCCGGTGGTGATCCTCCCCTCCGGCAGGGTGCCGGGAAGAGTTCTCCTGGTGCTCCCGATCTTGGAAGCGGCGGCGGCGGCGGAACAGAGATGGGATCGCGAAAAGAGTTCCTGTTCTGAGGGTTTCGGAGGACGCTTTAAATATATGCCAAAGGGGAGCATCGGGGAAGCTTCGGGGGGCCCACGCGCCCCCGGCGCGGCCCAGGGGGGGGGGGCGCGCCGCCAGGGCGCCTGGAGCCCTGGTGCCCCCCCCCCGGCTGCCCTTCGGACGCACGGTTGTTCCGGAATGCTGATTTTTTATATAATTTTTCTGGATTTTTCCTGGCAGTTCTCGTAACGTGAAAACCTGAAATACAAAAACAGCCGAAAACAGAAATTGGCACTGGGGTGCACTGTATTAGTAAGTTAGTCCAACTATGATCAAAAGTGTATGGAAGTGTATGAGTATCATAGCAATATCACCAAAAAGTGGCATGGAGCAAGCAGAAATTATAGATACGTTTTGGACGTATCACTGGCCTTCTCCTTTGACCAAGCTCTGGACGCCCCTGCAAGTTCCACGGTGGCGCGAAGCCTTCCAACCACACAACGCGAAAGTGTCATTGGCTCACAAGAATTGCGAGGGGAGAAGCTCTACCACCGCCGCCTGCTGGGCAGCCGGCCCAGCCTCCTAGTCCTCCGGCTGCCCACCCTGGCGGCCAGGTCCAGGACGAGTTCCCAGAAGAAAATGGAGCCTATGTTGTCTTCACCAGTCAGACGGACGATAGGCACAGCCGGCGCCAACAGCGCAGAGACGTCAACACTGTTGCCGTTAAGGACCCAGAATTCATGCATTGGTCTGAAAGACCTATCAGCTGGAGCCGAGAGGATCACCCGGCCGTCATGCCATCGCCAGGGGGCTATGCCTTGGTCCTGGATGCCACTCTCTCCACTGACAAGCGGGCCTGTCGTTTCTCTCGGGTGCTGGTAGACGGCGACAGCAGCATCAACATCATGTACCGTGACACCATGGAGAAGTTGGGCATTAAAGAGAAGCAACTTCAGCCTACCAGGACCGTGTTCCATGGCATTGTACCAGGCCTCTCTTGCTCACCAATCGGCAAGGCCAGGGTCGATGTCCTGTTTGGTGACAAGATGCACTTCCGGAGGGAGCCGGTCTGGTTTGAAGTGGTGAACCTGGAAAGTCCCTATCACGTGATCTTGGGCCAGCCAGCTCTTGCAAAGTTCATGGCGGTACCCCATTATGCCTACCTCAAGATGAAGATGTCGGGCCCCAAAGGAATAATCACCATAGCCGGGGACTACGAGAAGTCCATGGCATGCGCAAGAGCCAGCAGCCGCCTGGCAGAGTCCCTTGTCGTAGCTGAGGAAAAGCACCGTCTGGAACGGCTGGTGGCAATGGCTGGCGAGCAGCCGGTCATACCAGCCGATCCCAGGGAGGCAGAGCCGCAAGGCTCATTCCAGCCAGCCAAGGAGACAAAGAATATTGCCTTGGACCCATCTCACCCGGAGCGATTTGCTATCATAGGGTCAAACCTAGACAGCAAATAGGAAAGCGAGCTCGTCGATTTCCTCCGTGAGAATTGTGACATCTTTGCATGGTCCCCCAAAGACATGCCGGGTGTCCCGACGGATTTCACCGAGCACAAACTCCACGTAAGAGAAGATGCAAAGCCTGTCAGACAGCCGCTACGCCGCCTGTCAGAAGAGAAGAGAAGAGTCGTTGGGGAAGAAGTTGCCCGCTTGCTAGCAGTCGGCTTCATCATGGAAGTCATTTAACCCAAGTGGCTTGCGAATCCAGTCCTAGTGCTGAAGAAGAATAACAAGTGGCGCATGTGCATTGATTACACCAGCCTCAACAGAGCTTGCCCTAAAGATTTGTTTGCTCTGCCATGAATAGATCAAGTGATCGACTCCACAGCCAGATGCGAGCTGCTGTCTTTCCTTGATGCTTATTCTGGGTACCACCAAATCAAGCTTGATCCAGCTGATCGCCTGAAGACCGCCTTCCTCACGCCATCTGGGGCCTTCTGCTACCTGACCATGACGTTTGGCTTGAAAAATGCCGGAGCCACCTTTCAGCATTGCATGCAGAAGTGCCTCCTCAAGCAGCTTGGCAGGAACGCCCACGTTTACGTGGACGATATCATGGTGAACACGGAGAAGAGAGGAACCCTTTTGGAGGATCTCCAAGAGACATTTGAGAACCTGCGCCACTTTAGGATTAAGCTAAACCTGGAGAAATGTGTCGTCGGGGTACCAGCCGGCCAACTCCTTGGCTTCCTGGTAGCCGAACGCGGCATCGAGTGCAACCCTGTGAAGATCAAGGCCATTGAGAGAATGGAGCGGCCGACCCGTGTGCGGGATGTCAAGAGATTCACGGGGTGCCTGGCATCTCTCAGCCGTTTCATCAGCCGGCTGGGAGAAAAGGCACTCCCCCCGAACCAACTGATGAAGAGGACCACGTGCTTCAAGTGGAACGACCAGGCAAACGAAGCTTTCCAGCAGCTCAAGAGACTACTGACCACCCCGCCTGTCCTGGTGGCGCCAGCATACAAGGAACCCATGTTCCTTTACATAGCCGCCACCAGCCGGGTGGTCAGCACTGTCATTGTGGTCGAGCGCCCAGAGGACGGCAGAGCCTTGCCCGTCCAGAGGCCCGTCTACTACTTGAGCAAAGTGCTGTCATTTTCCAAGCAGAACTACCCCCACTACCAGAAGATGTGTTACGGCGTGTATTTTACCGCCAAGAAACTTAAGCAGTACTTCCAAGAGCATTCAGTCATGGTCGTCTGCACAGCCCCTCTTGCTGAAATCATGGGCAACAGAGATGCCTCATGAAGAGTGGCCAAGTGGGCCATAGAGCTGGCCCCTTTCACCATCTTCTACCAGCCACGCACCACCATCAAGTCACAGGCACTGGCCGACTTCCTCGTCGACTGGGCCGAAACCCAGTACCTGCCACCTGTTCTAGACTCAACCCATTGGCGGATGCACTTTGACGGGTCAAAGATGCGCACCGGCCTAGAAGTCGGCGTCGTCCTCACCTCCCCCAAAGGCGACAAGCTCAAGTATACCCTGCAAATCCACTTGCCGCCTCCAACAACGTGGCCGAGTATGAGGCACTTATCCACGGGCTCCGGATGGCCAAGGAGATTGGCATCCGCCGAGTGTTGTGCTATGGTGACTCAGACTTGGTTGTCCAGCAGTCGTCTGGGGACTGGGACGCCAAGGACGCAAACATGGCAAGCTATCGCTTCCTTGTCCAGCAAATCAGTGGGCACTTTGATGGCTGCGAGTTCCTCCATGTACCACGAGCCGACAACATGCAAGCCGACACCTTGGCACGAATCGGCTCCACCCGCCAAGCAATACCAGCCGGCGTATCTCTTCAATGCCTGCGCAAGCCGCCTATCAAGCCTTCACAAGAGTCAGAGTCAATCTTCATACCGGCCGACCCTGGAGCAGGCGGCCTCGCAGCTTCAGCAGCCGGCCCAGAGATTGCTCCAGCAGGCGGCCTTGACACTCCAACTCCAACAGACGAACGACCTGCAGCTGCGCCGGTTCCTGGCCCGGGGACTGCTCCAGCAGGCGGCCAGGAGGCGCCAGTTCCAGCAGACGGCTCGGGGACTTTGGATGCACAGCAGACGGCTCAGCCCAGCCCTCCGCCTCCCAGCCCAACCACCCTGGTCTCTCTGGCCGAAGTGACAGGAGTCTCAGCGCCGTCTTCGGCACAGCCAATCCTCACATTCCTGCTCAGAGGAGAGCTGCCAACAGAAGAAACTTTGGCACGGCAAGTTCAACGCCGAGCTTCAGTGTACACCATAGTCAACAAAGAGCTCGTCAGAAGAAGCGCAACGGGCATCTTCCAGCGCTGTGTAGAAGCAGAAAAGGGGATGGCTATCCTGAAGGACATTCACCAAGGGGAATGTGACCATCACGAGGCCTCAAGTTCCCTCGTCGCCAAAGCTTTCCGCCACGGTTTCTTCTGGCCGACTGCTTTGGACAATGCCAAAGATTTGGTAAGAGAGTGCAACGGCTGCCAGCGCTTCAGTTCCAAGCAACACTTGTCGGCTTCTGCACTCAAGACTATTCCGATCACTTGGCCATTTGCCGTCTGGGGCCTAGATATGGTAGGCCCTTTCAAGACAGCCAGAGGAGGCTTGACACATTTACTCGTGGCAATAGATAAATTCACCAAGTGGATCGAAGCCAAACCAATCAAGAAACTCAATGGCCCAACTGCTGTGACATTCATCGCAAACATCACAGTCTGGTATGGTATACTGCACAGCATCATCACCGACAACGGCACAAATTTTTCCAAAGGCGCACTCGCCCGTTTCTGTGCAACACAGGGCATCCGACTGGACCTAGCACCGTTGCCCACCCACAGTCCAATGGCCAAGTCGAGCGCGCCAACGGCCTTATCCTGTCCGGCATCAAGCCCCGGCTGGTCGAACCTTTGGAACGATCAGCCGGCTGCTGGATCGAAGAATTGTCGTCTGTCCTTTGGAGCCTCAGAACCACTCCGAACAAATCCACCGGCTTCACTCCTTTCTTCCTCGTGTACGGGGCCGAGGCTTTCATTCCAACAGATGTTGAGTTTGACTCGCCTTGTGTCACCATGTATACGGAAGCCGAAGCCAAAGAAGCACGCGAAGACGGCGTGGACCTGCTGGAGGAGGCCCAGCTGGTAGCACTCGGCCGCTCCACCATCTACCAGCAGGGTCTCCGCCGCTATCACAGCTGGCGAGTCAAGCCACACTCCTTCCGCGAGGGGGACCTTGTGCTCCGGCTGATCCAGCGAACAGCCGGCCAGCACAAGCTCTCGGCTCCTTGGGAAGGACAGTTCATCGTCAGCAAGGTACTAGGCAATGATGCCTACTACCTCATTGATGCCCAGAAGCCAAGAGCACGCAAGAGAGAAGACTTAGGTAAGGAGTCGGAGCGCCCATGGAACGCAAACCTACTTCGTCGCTTTTATAGGTCAAAGACAGTATGTGTCGCGCCATCTAAAGTTATCTTGAGAACCGATGGGACCCCCAAGGAGTTCTCGGGGACTGCCCAACCCTTTATCTATATGATAAGAATTATGCCTGTGAATGATTTTTGCTCACTCCTTTGTCCAGCACCGGAGCCTAGCAGACGGCCCGGGGACTGGCCGCCTAGCCCTATGTCTAAGAAATTCTCCTTAAATAGTCAGACAAGTAATGTGATGGCATCCAAGCCCTCTCCCGCATTAAGTCACAGACTCGCATAACGCGGTTGTCCGACTGGCAGGAGCCAAAGGCAAGAAATGGTGCCCACATGAAAATGGCTAAGGAAAAAAAGACATAGGGCAAGCCGGCCCCTCACACGAGCAGCCGGCAATCAAACAGTCGGCCAGCCAGTTCTGGGCTTAGCCGCGCTGCCTCCCAGAGGGCGGAATACTTGCCTACCCTAAAACAGCCAAGTTCCTGACCCAGCCACAGAACCACAGAGTGGCTGTCTGGCTGGCAGGGCAGCAGTTAAAGGAGACGGCAAAAGGAAAATCGCCACAAGGAATCTAGGGCGGGGCTAATCCTAGGACTCGGCACAATTGCATAAAAACCATGCAGCATTAAAAGAATATTTACATCCAAAAGTCCTCAAGGGCCGCCTTGCAGTAACAACTTACTGATACACCCAGCGGGTGGAATTGTTCGGATTAACCCTACAAAGTCTTACAGAGAAACAGGAAACAGAAGATAGAAAAGAAAAAGCTTAAGGCACAGCAGGCTGGGCAGGCGGCACGACGGAGCCGGCTTCCGAGGGGGCCGCCTGGTGGGTCTCGGTCTGGCCGCTTCCTGCGGCACGCGGGGCCACCACACCTGGTCCGCTTGTCGAGGACTAGTCAGGCTGGCGGCTAGCAGACGGATCCGCCTCCTGGGAGCTGGCCTCCTCGTCGCTGCCTTCCTCATCCTCGTCCCCTTCACTGGAGGCGATCTCCTCGTTCGGCTCCTCCGACGCCGCCAGGTCCAGCCCGAAGTTGCTAGGCGGCACCACATGGCCCCTGTCGTCCAACTCTGGGATGAAGACGGAGGTGTCGGCATACTTGGCAAGGGCGGCGGCGCATTGGGCGAGCTCCTTCTGCACCACGGCCAGCTCAAGCTGAGCCTCCGCACGGAAGGTCTCCAGTTGTTCAAGGCTCAGGCCCGGATACCAGCTCTTGACGAATTCCAGGGCGATCCGCGTGCCAGCCCTCGCCGCGGAGCCCTTCCAAGCCTCGAAGCGTTGGCCGGACACCTCCAGCCAGTCGGCAGTCCGACTGGGAGTGCGGAGTGCTGGCACACCTGGCCAGAGGGCGGCCAGGACCTGGGAACCAGCACGCTGCAGACGGCAAAGCAGACAGCGGACTGGCAAGAGACGCACCCGAATGGCAAAAAGCTCCTCGGTCGTGGTCCTGGGCGTGTTGGGTGCGATCGCCTGGCCCGCATGGCGCCACGCATCACGCTCGGCCTCGATGGCCTGGGTGGCGGCCACAGAGTAGCCCGGGAAGAACTCTGCCAAAACTAGAAGAAGGATCAGAAGAAAAGTAAGACGGTTGTTACAGACGGCGAGCACAAGAGGAAAGGATGGACATCTTACCGTCAACCATGTCTCCAATGGCTACGTAGCCGTCTTGGAGAGTCGCCTCCTTCTCAGCCCAATTCGAGCGCCCGGTCTCGAATTCGGCCCGCAGAAGTGTCTCGGTGTCCGACATCTTCCCGAGCTCGACCTTATGGGCCGCCGCCTGGTCCGCCAGCTCCTTGGCCAGGCGGTCGCGGTCCTGAGCGGCAAGACCACGCTCTCGCTCCTTAGCAGCCAGCTCCGACTGGGCCTCGCCTAGCTGTTTGCGGAGGCCGGCTGCGACCGCTGGCAAGAGAGGAAGAAAAACAACAAATGTCGGCAGCAAAAAGATAACCTTGGAGTTCCAAGCCGCCCGCTCAGCAGCCGGCTCAGAACTCAGGGACTACACCCAGCGGGTGCGCTGACGGGCCCCCGCAAGGAGACGAGGAGAAGCGCTCACCTTGGCTGTCTGCCAAGGCAGCCTGCAGCTGTGCCAACTCCTGGCTCTGAGCGTTGTAGGAGGTCACGCGGAGGTTGTGGTACTCCTGCAATAGGACGCAAGGTCAGCCCACGACGCACACTTTGGAGTTCCAAGCCGCCTGCTCAGCAGCCGGCTCGGAACTAGGGGACTACACCCAGTGGGTGCGCTAACGCGCCCCCACAGAAGAAATTGAAGGAACAAAAGCAGAAGAACACGAAGCACACGTACCCGAACGGAGGACCGTGTGGCCACGAAATCCTGCACCGCCGTCTGCACGACGTTGCCCAAGGAGTTAAAGCGGTCGAGGACATCCCGCGATGCGATGATCAGTACGCCGCCACCTCCTGGCCTCCAACCTGACGGCGCCGCGTTGGTCGCCTCATTCTTCGGCGCGGACGAGTTGGCCCCGCCGGCCTCCACCTGCTGCGGCACGGAGACAGCCCTCGCAGGGGGCGGACGGGCTGGGGCTGGGAGGGCCGGCTGCGGGCCAGTCACCAGCATGCCCCCAGCTGGCGGCACCTCCATCTCCGCCGGTCGGCTGCCCTGCTCCCCTACCGGCAGCGCAGGGGGCGGCACCCGCATCTCTAGGATGACGCAGTCGTCCCCCCCCCTCCCCCGTCGCCTGGAGTCGGCAGCTCATCAGCAGCCGGCGCTTGGGCCGACGGCTCCAGAGAGCCTGCCTCCGGGAGGACGGCACGGCCCGCTGGCTGCTGGGAGCCCGCTTCCTGCTCCCGGGTTCGGGCCACGTCTGCCTGGGCCTTATTGGCGGCTTCAGCCTCCGCCCTGGCGGCGGCATTGGCCACCACTCGCTCGCGGTCCGCGGCCTCACGTTCCGCGCGCGCCTTGCGGGCGTTCCTCTCCGTCGCATCCCGGAGCGCGGCAGCTGGATCCACGCGAGGGGGCGCAGGAGGGGCGTCCGTACCTCCCACAACAGGTCCCGCTGACACCCGTGAGAGGGAAAGCGGCGCACTGCGCGGATATCCCAATGAAACGGGGAGTCAATCAAGAGGGGATCGGCTGAGAAAGATGAGCATCACACAAAGGAGGGATGCAAAACACTTACCCGGACACAATCGGCCTGGCCTTGGGCATCTTCGGCGCATTCGCCCTGGCGGCCGCCTCCGAGCGCCTCGTGGCGGCGATCGACAGCCGGAGCTTCTTGGGCGGGGCACCAGACGGCCCTGAGGAGAACCGCCGCTTCCCGCCACCGGCTGTGCCAGACGGCCCGGCGTGCTGGCTGGCGCGGACAGGTGCCTCTTCCACCTCCTCCTCCTCCTCGTCCAGCCATCTCTCAACGCCGCCTTCTAGCAGGCCGCCAGATGGCTGGCCCCCGCCGCCTGTCACCTCCTCCTCCTCCGTGGTGGCGGCCCCAAGATCGGGGTCGCTTGTGTCGCTTTGGGAGCGATCCGGCTCCAGGGGGCGACCCGGCTGGTCAGAGCCCGGCGCCGACTGGCCGGGGAAGATCTGAACAAGACATCAGGGTCAGACGGCTACAGCAGCCGGATGAAAAAGAAAGAAAAGAGAGGATTGAAGAGCTTACTGCGGGTGGATGGTTGTTGCGGCTGTACGGCGGCTTGCCGAAGTCCCAGCCGGAGTCGGAGACCCTGCAGTTGGAGATGTGGTTCACCAAGCAAGCTACCTCCCTGTAGGGCAGCGGCTTGGTGCATATCCGGCTGGGTTCCCGGCGCCCGCTCATGTCGTAGATCAGATGAGGGCGGCGCTGCAGCGGAAGCACTCGACGCTCGGCGAATGTGAGCACCAAATCCGAGAAGACCAAGCCTTCGCTATCCCTCAGCTCCCGGAGACGGCGCAACGCGATGGAGGCGCCTTCCATGAGGGAGGCAGGCCGGGTCCTCCAGGAGTCGCGAGGCTCAGCAGGCGGACCCGGCACCCTGTCCGGCAGGCAGATGAAGTCCTACTCGGTGTCGACGTTGGAGACGTAGAAATACGTCTTATGCCATTGCTTCACCGACCCCACAAGCTGCGGCGCCGGGAAGAAGTTCCTCGTCCCACTGCACTTCACCGCAATGCACCCCCCGCACTGGGCGGGCACGCTCTGGACGGCGGTGCCGAGCTTCACGTAGAAGAGCTCGGTCCAAAGCTCTATGGTGGGGAGGATGTCGAAGTACGCTTCACAGAGGACAACGAAGGATGAGAGCGTCACCACCGTGTTCGGGGTAAGGTGGTGAGGTTGGATGTGGAAGAATTCTAGGAAGGAGCAGAAGAAACCGCTCGCCGGAAGGCCGAAACCGCACGGGAAGTGCGAGCGGAAGACAACCCGCTCGCCCTACCGTGGGGCCGGCCTGATCTCCGCCACCGGCGCCAGGCGCACAGCGACCCTGTAGGCCGGGGGCAGCTTCCGCGACCGCCGGAGGACGTCGATGTGCTCCTCCAGGACCTCGCTGCCGTCCCACTGGCCATGGTGTCGGGGAGGTGCTGGGGCGGACATGGTTCGGGCGGCTGCTCGCTGCGACGTCGGCGAGAGGAGCGGGAGGAAGCAAGGAAGAAGTAGGAGGACGGGGAGGACTGAGCGCGAGAACGGTGCCAGCTCCTCTCCCCAGTCTATTTATAGGCCCGGGGCGGCGAAGCCGAGGGGACGGGCGTGGGACCAACCGCTCCACGCCCCGCACGACCCCCGCCTTTTGCGCGCCTAATCTGCGCGCATTAAATGCACGTGGGAGGGTAATCGATTATCCCTGCCACTCTGGATCTGCGCGAGGACCGAGGCCCTGTAGTGGTGGGCCCCGGCCCACTGTTACGTCCCGTCATGCTCGTGGGCTGGCAGGCCGACGCGACGGGGCGGTGACGCGTGGGGAGCTGCCAACGGTCGGCGGGGCTGCTCGACTGCCTGCCGACCAGGCGCTGCCTTCCCCCCGAAGATTCAAAAACGACGGTCCGGCTGCCAGCAGACGGATCTTTACGGAAGACAGGCGAAGGACGCTGAGCCTGCCTGGTGAGAGAAGCTGCTGGAACCTCACGGCCCTCCAGCGCCCGCCGCGGAGTTCCACCAGCTTCGGGGACTACTGTCGGAGATATTGACCATGGGTACCCTCCGTGACCACCCTTGGTATTTCAAGACAAATAACAGCTGCCAGCTCCACCCCGGCCGTCTGCTCATCGGGCCGCCTCCTAGGTTAGCCTGACCTAGGAGCCGGCTGCCAGCAGGCAGCAGGGACCCAACAGGCGGCAGCAACAACACCACTAGCTAGCAGACGGACCCATATCCCTCCCTCGGGACGCGTGCTGAGGGACCCCCACGCAGCAGAGACATGGCTACAGGTGAACATGTCCTTAGAGAATCTATAAGGGCGTGGCTACAGTGAACATGTACCATATGAATATATCCTAAGCGGCAGGTCACTGTAGCCGTGCTGCTCGTGATCAAGCATCGGTCAGAGGAGGCCACGATCCCACTTCTCGCAGACGGCAGGGCCAGCAGGAGGCTCGCCCCATCGGCCAGCGAGTAGCTCATAAACAAGCCGCCCCTGGCAGACAGCAAGGGGAGATGGCCGCCTGGTAACAGGCGGCAAACCTCACCCTCGGAGTTTGAACCTCATCAAGATGACAAGACAGGGTGTGGCGGAAGTGTACGGCAGGAGACGGCGGCACTGTAGCCACTTCCCTCCTGACGAGGCTGTCGTCAGTAGAGGTGCGTCTATAGTAAAAGACAATCACGCGGGCCCGCAGGCGGCGGGCCCCAGCAGGCAGGCGGCAAGGCCGGCGCCGGAAGACACTGACGGCTGGGAGCCACACCGTCGAGATTATCATTGTACCCCTGGGGGGTAGGCCTATATAAACCCCCCAGGGTCCTCCATGAGGAGGGGTTAGAAGATTAGGAGATTGATCCCTAGAAAAGAGCTAGGAGGTGAGCTAGCCTTGTTCGTCTTCTTCCTCTAGGCCACACAGCTCGAGGAGCAACCTTGTCGCTATCATAGTGACATCAGTCATGACGCGGAGCCCCCGCAGAGCAGGACTAGGGGTGTTATCTCCTCGAAGAGCCCCGAACTTGGGTAAGGTCCGTAGGCATCCTAAGTTCCGCCTCATCCCGCTTCCCGAGCCCGGCGACGTTCTTTTGACCCCATGCATGATAAGCCATCCGTTGGCATATGTCGTTCCAAAACCCCGACATGGGGCATGAATATAACATTGAATTAAGCCTCCCCCAAGCTTGAGCGATGCTTTCTCCTTCGCGAGGCTATAAATTATATATATAATTACGATCACGATGAACCTGGTGCATAGGGTAGAACTTCTAATGAAATTCCAACTTTAGACGATTATAGTTCCATGAACCCATATCATCACATAGCCTAAACCATGTCAATGCATCTCCCTTCAAAGATAAAGGGAATACCTTCTTCTTGATAACATCCTCGGGCATACCTGCAAGCTTAAACAATCCACAAACTTCATCCACATAGATTAGATGTAAGTCGGGATGCAATGTTCCGTCTCCTGTAAAAGGGTTTTCAAGCAGTTTCTCTATCATACCCGAAGGAATCTCAAAGTAAACAATTTCAGTAGGTGCAGTAGGTTGAGGAGCAACTCTTTGCTCTTCTGTTCGGGGTGAAGATACCCCGAACAAGCCCCTCAAAGGATTTTGAGCCATAGTAACAAGTGACAATAAATTTCAGCACACTATATAATTTTTTCCATACCAAAGGCGCTTCACTCCCCGGCAACGACGCAAGAAAAGAGTCTTGACGACCCACAAGTGTAGGCGATCTATCGTAGTCCTCTCGATAAGTAACAGTGTTGAACCCAACGAGGAGCAGCCGAAGGAAATGATAGGCGGTTTTCAGTAAGGTATTTTCTGCAAGCCCTGAAATTATAGGTAACGTATAGTTTTGTGATAAGGTAAATGGTAGCAAGTGACAAAAGATAAAAGTAAATAAGGTGCAGCAAGGTGGCCCAATCCTTTTTGTAGCAAAGGACAAGCCTGGACAAACTCTTATATAAAGGAAAGCGCTCCCGAGGACACATGGGAATTATCGTCAAGCTAATTTTCATCACGATCATCTGATTCGCGTTTGGTACTTTGATAATTTGGTATGTGGGTGGACCGGTGCTTGGGTGTTGTCCTTACTTGGACAAGCCTCCCACTTATGATTAACCTCTAATGCAAGCATCCGCAACTACAAAAGAAGTATTAAGGTAAACCTAACCATAGCCTGAAACATATGGATCCAAATGAGCCCCTTACGAAGCAATGCATAAACTAGGGTTTAAGCTTCTGTCACTCTAGCAACCCATCATCTACTTATTAATTCCCAATGCCTTCCTCTAGGCCCAAATAATGGTGAAGTGTCATGTAGTCGACGTTCACATGACACCACTAGAGGAGAGACAACATACATCTCATCCAAATATCGAACGAAGACCAAATTCACATGACTACTAATAGCAAGACTTCTCCCATGTCCTCAGGAACAAAAGTAACTACACACAAGACATAATATTGTTCATGATCAGAGGGGTATTAATATGCATATTGGATCTGAACATATGATCTTCCACCAAATAAACCAACTAGCATCAACTACAAGGAGTAATCAACACTACTAGCAACCCATAGGTACCAATCTGAGGTTTGGGTACAAAGATTGGATACAAGAGATGAACTAGGGTTTGAGAGGAGATGGTGCTGGTGAAGAAGTTGATGAAGATAGCCCTCCCCAAGATGGGAGAGTTGTAGGTGATGACGGCGGTGACAATTTCCCCCTCCCGGAGGGAAGTATCCCCGGCAGAACAGCTCTGCCGGAGCCCTAGATTGGTTTCCGCCTCGGTTCCGCCTCGAGACGGCGGCGTCTGGTCCCGAAAGCCTCCTTATGATTTTTTCTAGGTCAAAACACCTCATATAAGAGAAGATGGGCATCAGGGGACCTTCGGTGGGCCCATGAGACAGGGGGGCGCGCCCTGGGCACGGGGCTGCACCCCCTACACTACTAGGAAAAGGCCTACTAATGGCGCACCTATTTTGGCCATTAATGGCGCACTACTGGTGCGCCATTAGTGCCACGCCATTAGTATTTTTTACTAATGGCGCACCACTTGTGCGCCATTAGTATTTGGTATACTAATGGCGCACCACAGGTGCGCCATTAGTATAGACCACGGTGCGCCATTAGTATGCCTCCCAGGGGGCCATATATACCCAGGTGCTTTGGCATACTAATGGCGCACTCTTGCGTGATGCGCCATTAGTAACTTTGGCATACTAATGGCGCATTGTGGGATGATGCGCCATTAGTATCCTTTGGCATACTAATGGCGCACTGTGATGTGATGCGCCATTAGTATGAATATTAGGTTTTTTATTTATTTTTTACTTTTCTGTTTTTTGCACAGGTTACAAAATGTATTATTGGACAGAATATAGACAGCAGCACACAGCAACAACAGATTCATCGAATACAATAGAAGATTAGTCTCTGAATACAATTCATCATATTAGTCTCCGAATACGATTCATCGTATTAGTCTCTAAATTCAAAAGACCGAACAAAGATAGAACATTATATTACAAGTCTCGAGACCGTGAGTAGCGAGTTTGTCTTCACATTACAAGTCGATATCGATCATCTAAACTACCATCACATAGAAGAGAGCTGCGGTCATCACGATGAGCATCATCAAGATGAAACTCGTCTTCATCCGGTTCCTCCAATGCTCCCTCCCCTCTCCCGCTAGATAGCGGGCGTATCTAGATTCCGCCTCCGCCCTAGTGGTGTACCCTTTGTAACTGTTACCGCTGAAATGGTGAACCTGTCTCCGACACTCCTCCCAGTCGTCGTAGACTCCGGGAACCTTACCCTTGTACACGACATACTACGGCATCGCTATGCACTAGCCAAACGAAACGTTAGTACCAATTCACAGACAATACATAAGCAATATATAAGTATGCAACAGAACGATCGGAAGAGAAAAGCAAGACATTAACAGCATCGATTACATCTAAGTTGAACGACTGTCGAAACCAAAGAGACATACTACAAGTTCATTAAAGTTTAATTACAACATGAGCCAATCGATGTTTCAGAACTAGACACAGCATCACTACTTTCGGCTCGACTCAAGGGACCGGAGCGTGGATGAAGCCGCCGTCTATCATCGGAGTCATGAAATCGCGGGCGTTGTCAGCCTGCATTTGTAGCATTGTGTCTATGTCACTGTTGGACGGTTGATTTCTGAGGTAGAACTGCCCCGAGGTACGAAGGACATCTTGAAGGATGATTTCCGCAAACTCCGACTGGATGCGAAAGAATTCTTGTCTGATGTCCGCGTCCTAGATTGCCGACACGCTCGCGGCCCAATCTTTGAGTTTACTTGGTAGCAGAAGGTGATGATGGTCCCGTACGATCGCCCGCATGTGATGGATGGCGTAGTAGGCACCCTTCTGACCACCAGGTGGCTGCTTGACGCAACAGAACGTCGTATTGTGGGCGAACACGTGCTTGTCGTACTTACGAAGAGGCCTGGTGAAGGTGCCTCCAGATTTGGCGTAGCCGGGGAGAACATCATCATGAACTTTCTTGACATTTGTGTAGTCTACCTTCGACTGTCGGTCCGAGTCAAAATACGTGGCCGTGGAATATTTCGGGCTTAGGAGGATGAGTGTGCAATGTGTGTCACTGCACAAAACACGGAATGTTAAAAGAAAAACGATCGAAATCTAAGAATTCATATGTTACGGGGCGGTTGAGGGGACGACTTACTCGGGAAAGTAAGGCACGAGGAAGTTATCCTTATCTCGGTTTGCCAGGATTACGCCTTCGAGGTAAGAACTCGCGACTTGCCGGTCCCCAGCGCTGCCCAAGATCTTGGCACGCATGTAGAAGGGGTCGACTATCACGATGCCCGGGGTCTTGTCTCTAATGATCTGCATCTCCATACTCAGCGAAAATAGCCGAACGAAGGTGTAGTGCAGCGGATGAAGGTTAAACATAGTGTAGATGTCATCAAACCGCAGGACGATCGTACCCCCGATGGAGTTATCCACAAAGCCCTTGCCCTCTGGCACCTTGGCCGCGAAAACCGGGTATGCCACATCCTTCTCTCTGAGACGCCGCTTCACCAAAGAAAGAACACTGTCATGCAGACTCCGCATAGCACTGGTTGCAACATTGAGCATATTAGTCGGTAGCATCGGCCCACCCGCCACATGCACCCTCCTCATTATATCCTCAGGTGAAGGTGGCCCGTCGTGAACACGGATCGGTGCCGGCTGGCTCGCACCCTTGTTAGTCTTTCTTTTCCGTGCCTTCTTATTCTCTTATAATGGGACCGAGTTCTCTCACAGACCGCCTTCTTAAGTGTGTTGGGGCTGATAATATTTTGCACCTCGGCTATCTAAGGCTCGGTGAAGTCAACAGCTGGAGGCGTCTCCTGAGAACTGAACAGTAGACGACGCCTGGTGCAACTTGGTTTCACCGCGGTACCAGCTAGATCGCGCATGTCTTTTGTAGGGTTGGGTTCTAGAGAAGGAGGCCCGATGAATTCGCCATCGTACCCATGATCGGCAAAGTACTCATCGACGTTGGCAAATGTATCGTCGTTGTCGTTCGGATCATGTGCCATATGCATGTTCGGATCCAGTGCCATAAGGATGTCCGGCACTGTTGCGGCGGTCTTGCCAGGGCTTGGCGCCGGCACGACTGGCGGTGTTGTCTTTGGGGTGGTGTCCCCCGCCCCCAAACGAATCTGGTTCTTCGGCCAAAGCAGGGGCCAGCTTAGGCAGGCGCTGAGGGTCATCACATCATCTTCGTCGGCCCCGATGAGTTGAATCGGAGGTAACAATTCGTCGCAGCCTGGCAGCACCCGAACCAGTTGAACCCTATACAAGGTGGGTGGCATCGGAGTACCGTGGAACACGGGGTTGCCTGGTTGAACGATTTTGCCCTTGGCGACATCGACCAACTCGTTGTTCACGAAGTGCAGGAGACTGCACAGAACGTCGACGGCGCCCTGCGAAAACATGTAGGGAGTCAGGGATGCCCAGTCAAAGGCAAGGAGATGAAGTCCTCGGCCGAGTGAGGCTTAATTAGTTACCGTGATAATGGCGTCGAGCTCGGCTAATGTCGAGGCACCGCCAACGGCGGGCGTGCAATTGACGGAGGGGCTGCCTGCTGCAGAGGTGCCAGCCGGCGTACACCCGGGTGCATTAAGCTCCCGTGCCAGCGTCGGAGACACCAATGCTGCCTCCGCCGGAGACACCAATGGCCCCGCCATCGCGTTCTGCGAGTTGCTGGCCGTGAAGCTGGGAATCAGGGGCGGCCCCAGTTGGCCGCCCGCAATCCACGTCGTCAGCCCCTGAATCAAGGTAGGCATAATGCCGGTGAGCGTCGATCCCAGTTGTTGTTGCGCTTTCTCTTGGACAATCTCCGGAATCTGCGCCACTTGTGCCTTGAGTTCTTGAACCTCGCGCGACTGGCTTTCCGAGCTGGTCTTTTTCTCCTTTCGCCCACCAGCGTTATAGTATGACGACCATTTTGTGGACAAGCCTTTGCCAGCCACACGACCAGCTGACGACGGCTTACTGAGCTTATCCTTTTTTCATTACATTCAACGCCCTATTTAGAGTGGTGTCTGATACGTCTCAAACGTATCTACTTTTCCAAACACTTTTGATATTGTTTTGGCCTCATTCTTGCATGATTTGGACTAAACTAACCCGGACTGACGTTGTTTTCAGCAGAGCTGCCTGTATGGTTTATTTGTGTGCAGGAAAACAGATTTTTAGGTATCTGAGAAAAATCCACGAAAAATCACAAAAAATCCACGCACCCGAGGGAACCAGGAGCCAGAAGTGGGGCCAGAGGGGGGCCAGGGGGTGCCCAGGCGCCCTGTGGGCGCCCCCCCCCTGGGCCGCGCCGGGGGGCCGCCTGGGTGGGTCCCACACCCCCTGGTGCCCTACTTTGCCTCGTATTTTTACTCCCGATGCAGAAACCCCAGATCAGAAGTTCTTTCGCAGTTTTCCGTCTCGGAGCCGCCGCCACCCTCTGTTCTTCCTCGGGAGGGCTAATCTGGAGGCTGAATTGGCCTCCGGAGAGGGGAGATCGTCGCCATCGTCATCATCATCACCACTCCATCATCCCTCCATGACTTCTCCCTCCATGTGTGAGTAATTCCCCTGCTGTAGGCGAAGGGGATGGTAGGGATTGGATGAGTTAGATCATGTAATAGTTTATCAGATCGTTGGGGGCATGTTGCCTATCATCTACTATGGTGTTTATCATCTTTGCTACAACTTGTTATTCTTAATGCTTGACACTTAGGGCCCGAGTGCCATGATTTCAGATCTGAACCATATGTGTTTGCATGAATATATTTGTGTTCGTGATCCTATCTATGAGTTGTTTGCACCTGTTACGGTCCGGAACCGGCGATCCCAAAAGTGACAGCTTGGGACACCAAAGGGGATGGTCAGTAGTTTGAGGATTACATGTATCCATTGAGTTCATTGCTTTGTTCCGGTGCTCTTTGACAGGAGCACCTTAATATCCATAAGTTCCTTTTGGCCCCGTTCGTAGCGGGATGGTAGGACAAAAGATGTTGTGCAAGTTCTTATTGCAAGCACGCACAACTACCTACGAGATACATGCCTAATGTTTGATATTTGCCTAGATGATCACTACTTTTCCGTGTGCCGTGCCCCAAGTTAGAATCTATCTCATCCATGCAGCGCCGAACCATCCATCTCCCTAGCCTACATTGTTTTAAACCCTGCTTGTCACTAGTTGCTACTTTTGCCATTTACTACTGCTATTTACTTTTGCTGTTTACTTTTACTATTACTATCATCACTATCATATCACTGTTACCACTTATCTTTTGTTGCAAGTAAGTATATTTCAGGTGCGGTTGAATTGACAACTCAACTGTCAAAGCTTATAAATACTCTTTGGCTCCCCATGTGTCGAATCAATAAATTGGGTTATTCTTACCCGCGAAGACTATCTCGATCCCTTACGGTTGAGGGTTATCAAGTACCGTTTTCTGGCGCCGTTGCCGGGGAGCATAGCAATATTTACAAGTCTACTTGAGGTATCCTACCTGCTGCACTTCATCCACTATGGGTAAGAAAGGAGACCCCAAGGTTCCGATCTTACTATCTACTACAAGAAGAGGTACTGCTCTGAGCACAAGTGCTACACTTGATTCACCTTCTGTTATGAGTAAGTTTGCCTCACCACCACCACATGATGCTCCTACTGAATCTGTTACTATGTCTGATACTCTTGATGATGCCTCTACTACTTTTGATGATATTAGTTCACTTGGTTATGCTCTTGAGAAACAAATTGCTGCTGCTGCTAAAAAGTCTGGAATTGAACTTCCTGTTACTCGCTACCCTATTGGTGAAACTTATGATTATCCTGATTTGAGTAAACTCAAAGAGAGGCTCCTTGATGATGATTACTATGTGCTAGATGAAAATTTATGCAGGGAACTGACAGAGTTTTCTGGCTCTGACCCTGAAGTTATTAAGAAACTATTTGAAAAACACTCTTTGAAGAACAAACCCGTTCCTGATCCTGAATTTGCTACATCTCCTATATGCATTGATGATCCTGATTATGATTTCTCTGTTGATCTTTCACTTATACCTATGGTTGAAGCTGACCCCTTTTATGGCAGAGAAAATGATGATGCTATTGCACACCTGACTAAACTCGGTGAGTTAGGTGGCCTGTTTACCACAGATGAGAAGATACGATACTTTTATATCACCAAGCTTCTTCCTTTCTCCTTGAAGGAAGGTGCTAAAGCATGGTATGATTCGCTTCCATGCGGTTCCATTAAGAGTCCTCAAGACTTAGCTCACTCTTTTGTTGATAAGTACTTTCCTACTCACATGCAACATGCTGCTATACAAAAAAATTATAACTTTAAACAGTTGCAGGATGAGTCCCTCCCTAAAGCTTGGGGGAGGTACTGCGGTCTGATTCGGGCTAGACCAGGACATGAAATCCCTAAGAATGAATTAATCGATATATTCTATGCTGGTCTAACTGATGAATCCAAGTCCTATTTGGACAGTTGTGCTGGTTGTGTTTTCAGGAAAAGAACACCGGACGATGCGGAAGATTTGATGGGCAGGATTGCCAAAAACCATGAAGATTGGTCCGTCCCTGAACCACCTCCACCACCAAAGAAGAGGGGCATATTTGTTCTAAGCCCCGAAGATATGCGAGAAGCAAAGAAGTCTATTAAAGAGAAAGGTATTAAAGCTGAAGACGTGAAGAATCTACCCCCTATTGAGAAGCTGTGTGAGCCTACCACTCACCCTCCTATGGTAGAGGTACACTCTCTTTTAGATTTCAACGCAAGTGACATCCCTCATGGTAAGCCTCCTGATCAATGTTTAGATGTGTTTGATAATTTTATTATGAAACAAAATCATTTTAATGAGAGGATAGAAAGTCGATTGCATGATAATTCCCTTGCTATCGAAAGACTGCTTGATGTTTTCGATAGAACAGTTAATGATGTTCAATGTCTTGTCAAGCATTTTCAAATGTTTCAAACTCAGCTTGACCAAATTTCTAAAGTGCAAAGAGATTTGCTTGCTAACAATGCCAAACAAGATAATTTGCAGGCTTTCGGGATTAAGACCCGAGGAGGAACTAGTACTCAAGATCCTCTCTATCCAGAGGGACATCCGAAGAGAATCGAGCAGGATTCTCAAATGCAGGAAGAAGAAATTGTTGGCTCTCCAAAGAAAAAGAAGAAACATAAGGAGACTGACAATTCTAATGATCCTATTGCAGATGAAGAACCAGCTATTGATCCCAACAGTGTATCTATCTCCGATGCTGAGACTGAAGACGGTGTTGAACCTGCAGGTAATAATAATGAGAAGAATGATCTGCCTGAAGTTCGAGAAGAAGAAGCACCTGACAAACGTAAGAGGTACACTAAAGAAGACTTCATCGCAAGAAAACATGGGAAGGAAAGAGAACCATGGGTACAGAAACCCATGCCCTTTCCAGGTAAGTCCATCAAATCTAAAGAAGAAGAGCATTATAATAAGTTTTGTGAGTGGATTAAACCTCTTTTTCTTCAAATCCCTTTGACTGATGCTATTAAGTTACTTCCTTATTCAAAATATATGAAAGATATTGTCACTAACAAAACAAAAGTTCCTAATGATGCAATATCTACTATGCTTGCTAACTACTCTTTCAGTGGCAAGATTCCTGAGAAGCTCGGTGATCCAGGTATACCCACCATTCCTTGCTCCATAATGAATAATTATGTCAAAACTGCTTTATGTGATCTTGGAGCAGGAGTGAGTGTTATGCCTCTCTCTCTTTACGAGAGGCTTTGTTTAGAAAAACTAATTCCTACAGATATCTCCCTTCAGATGGCTGACAAGTCAACCGCTGTTCCGATAGGTATTTGTGAGGATGTTCCCGTAGAAGTTGCTAATTGTTTAATTCTTACTGATTTTGTTGTGCTTGACATGCCTGAGGATGGGAGCATGTCCATTATTCTTGGTAGACCTTTTCTTAACACCGCAGGTGCTATTATTGATTGCAATAAAGGGAAGGTTACTTTCCATGTGAATGATAAAGAACACACGGTATATTTTCCAAAGAAGACCGACAGGAGGCATGGCCTCAACTCTATAGAGAATATCGAGACCGTGAAAATTGGAGAATGGGACTGTCCACTACATGTGCCTCACAAATATAAAACTATCATGGTGGGGACAATGTCCATCAAATTAAAGGTTTAGTAACTACTTCGTAGGAGTTGAGACTTTTTGCTCTATATATCGCCTGTTTGTTGGTAAGACTTGATCAACCTTACTAGTGAACATGTTTTATATAGATAAAAAGTTGAGCTTGTTATGTTTTCACTTGTTTTTAGTTTTGTCCTACTTGCTGTACCAAGCATTTATGTTTTTGAAGCTTCACAATACTACTAACTGCTTCAAGTTTTCAGAGAGTTTCGCAGCTTTTTGAACTTCGAAAAAATTTCAACAGTGAAGTTTTCAGAAAAATTCCAGAAAAATTATAATAAATATTTCCACGTCGAGAGAGACCCAGAGGGGCCTGGGGCCAGCCAGGGGAGGCCACCAGTGGCCCAGGCGGCCAGCTGGCGCGGCCCAGCCCCTGGATGTGCCCATAGGGCGCCTGGGGCCCACGGGACCCCCCTCCAGGTATGCATTCTTCCTCCCTCTCTCTCTTTCTCCAAAAACTCGAGTTCTGCTCTTGTTCTTGTGTTCTTGCTGTTCTTGGAGGCGATTCTTCGATCTCTCTCTACAGCCCATCATTTGAGCTGAAATTTTGAGCAAATACCCCCTGGTATGTGACTCCTCCACCCCTCCAATTAGATTTTTGATTGGTGGCTTCTTTTGTGAGTATTTAGTAGTTCTTGGTGCTGTATAGATGAGCTTGCATGCATATGTAGAAAGTTATTTTTCAAGTTTTGATGCAAGTTTATGCCTTGGGCAAGTGAGTTGAGTAGTTTGCCTTAGCTCACTTTGTTTTAATCCTCGTTTTTGTAAATTGTAGTCATAAATGAGTTTGTTAGGAAGGGCAAAAGGGTGGCTTGAGAAGAGGAGGCCCGCACACTCCGATCGAGTTACTAGAGCCGCAGCTTCACCTTCGACTGCTAGGGTGAGCTATAATGAAGATCATGTGCCCCTGGAGTTGTTGGAAGACACAAGTCCAGCACGTGCGATGACGTTTCCATGTGATGAATTCATGGAAGCTGCGGGAATCAAGGATGAGTTTTATAATCTTTCTGCTAATGCAGGTTTGACACGGCTGGTCACGAGCCGTGTTACTCAGTATCAAAAACTCACCTCCAGTTTCATTAACAGTTTTAGATATAATCTTGATTCAGGTGCTATTGAGTTTAAAATTTATAATGATCTTATCACCATGACTTTGGGAAATTTTTGTGAAATAATAGGTGTGCCGAACGTTGGGAGGACGGCTAGGATGGCCACTCAGCCCTCCGAGCTGAAAACCGTCATCAACTCCCTCTGCAGCATGGGTACGAGGGATATTCATCGGTCGAAGATCTCCAGCATCTTGTTTCCTCACCTCATGTATTTTGCATATTATATTGCTAGAGGGGTGTTAGCTCGTGACAACACGAGCAACATTTCTGCTCCGGATATTGCTATCCTGGCAGCAGCCATCTCAGGGAGGTCTGATTATAATCTGGGTACCTTAATTGCTCGACGCCTTGCTATGAACGGTAACAAGGGGGACTTATATGGTGGCGTTTACGCCACGCTTATCTTAGAGCATCTTGGAGGCACCCCACACCCTGATGATACTCCTTTTACCTATTTAAGCTTTGATCTTGCTGCTATGAAAAGGCATATTTTGTTACCATGGGTTCTGAGCTTGATAATCTTATTTATATCTTGCGTTTCGGAACTGCCGCGGAATGCGAGATCCGTCTACCTGCACCTCTTTTGTTTGATTTTTCTCGCAGGAACGGATGGTCCTTTGATGTTGTTCAGTTCGATGAGTTCATGGTCCAGCATCAGTTTCATAACCCCATGGAGGGGGTTGTGCCCGACGAGGAGAGGCACGGTGAGATACCACATTTTCAGGAAGAGACTGCCACCGAGTTTGGTGAAGGGTCTTCCTCTGTTTGGTGTTCGGAACCTTCCTCGTGGGAGACTCCGAGGAGTTCGGTGTACGCGCCAGCATCCTTCTACGACCCTTGGACTCACCACCATACCCCTGGAGCAGGAGGCTCATGGGGGCAGTAGGTGCTACCAACTTAGGCCAAAAGCCTAAGCTTGGGGGAGTACGTGCCCTTCTCACTTTTCCATTGTATTATCCATTTTATTCGCTTTGATCTTTTCGAAGTTTTTGCCCGTTCTTCTTTGTTTCTCTCTTTGCAAAAACAACAAAAAGATTTTTTTTCTTTCTTTTGCATTTATTCAACCTTTAAAAAAAACCCAAAAAGATTTCCTTTCTCTCTTTAGTTTCCTTTGTTTTCAGAGATCAGCTCGAGTCCGTGATGTCATTTGATTATATTTCCTACATTCGATCGTGCAAGTGACAAGCAGTGATGACGAAGATCGACTGAAAGGAAGCAACAAGGAAGACCGGTATGAACTCTTATTGTTTGTACTTTTTTACATATGCATGTACTTATGATCTAGAGACCAGCTTGTAGCGACATAGTGTTATGTTTACAATGCTCTTCCAGTGGTTCATGCTTTCCTTGTGGCTAGTCCCGAATAACTAGAGTATATAATGTGTTATTGAAATGATCTACATGCATTGCACTGTTCATAGTCTGGTGTACTAAGGTGGTATTTCCCTTTAGAGAATTTTTGGATTGACTTGGCACATGCTTACACATGCTTAAGACTAAAAATTCTACTCTGCCTTGATGATCTTTGAGTTTCAGAATAGTTAAATCACTTTCATGCCCGATTCAATGTTGCTTTGTCGCTCTGCATGATTATGACCGTTATTGCTCTCTAGTTGGTCGCTTCCCAGTCTTTTGCTAAACCTCCACCTATACTAAGCGGACTGACTGCTTGTGCATCCAAAATCCTTAAAACCAGTTATGCCATATGAGTCCACTATACCTTCCTATACATGGTATTTACCTGCCATTCCTAACGAAGACTTTCATGTACCATCTCGAAACTAATCAAAAGCATTTCTCTTTTGTGCCTATGTTTTAGCTCATGATGAAGTAGTAGTTAATTCATGATCTTTTTAAGTTGGACAAGTTTCACCCCTGGATTGTATGTCTAATGTGCAAACCCCTAATACGAAAAGGAACTGGCATTGAGTGCGTCCGGCTCAAAAAGATAATATAACAAACAAACCCTCCTTCACGCTTTGTTCATGAGAAATCAGAAAACTTTGGCAGTGATAAACAAAGGAGATTAAGAGGATGTGATCGTCCTCATGCGGGAGCCGTTCCTCGAGACTTGTCCACTCAAAAAGTGATTGAGTTATCTGCTAGCATTCGTTGACGAAATATGCACTTCTCAAAACATGTTTACTTCTGTTTTTAAAAAACCAAGAGCTCTGGTACATGTTTAGTTTTTGTTTCCGACCACGGGTTTTCAACCTTGCCAATAAAAGCCACGGTTCGAGAGTCTCACCTTCTTTCTTCAAAGCACCGACTAGGAGAGCATAATTGTCATTCTGAGTGTAATGTGCATTGTCCCAAAGTATTACATTGTCTTCTGCATACTTGTGATATGATTTATTCTGAAATTCTTAGTTCTAGTCTCCTTTAAAACTCTGGAGGAGTCTCTGCATTTATGTTTTGCTTCACTCATGGAGGCTAGCGAGATACCACCCTAATATGCTCAAGCTATGTGCAATGTAATCTTGTCTTGATTTTCTGTAATATATTATTTACTTTTAAGTATTTGTGACTGGTCACTTGAAAGAAGGATTGCTCCTTGCATTGTCCTCATAAGTACTGTTTCAATACTTGCTAAACTCTTTTCGTAGTACATGCTTATATACATCTAATGAAGCAAAAGAGATTGTCAACGTTTTCTTTGTCGCGTCCAGTTCGTTGAACTGAATTGCTTGAGGACAAGCAATATGCTAAGCTTGGGGGAGTTGATACGTCTCAAATGTATCTACTTTTCCAAACACTTTTGATATTGTTTTGGCCTCATTCTTGCATGATTTGGACTAAACTAACCCGGACTGACGCTGTTTTCAGCAGAGCTGCCTGTATGGTTTATTTGTGTGCAGGAAAACGGATTTTTAGGTATCTCAGAAAAATCCACGAAAAATCACAGAAAATCCACGCACCCGAGGGAACCAGGAGCCAAAAGTGGGGCCAGAGGGGGGCCAGGGGGTGCCCAGGCGCCCTGTGGGCGCCCCCCCCCCCCCTGGGCCGCGCCGGGTGGCCGCCTGGGTGGGTCCCACACCCCCTGGTGCCCTACTTTGCCTCGTATTTTTACTCCCGACGCAGAAACCCCAGATCAGAAGTTCTTTCGCAGTTTTCCGTCACGGAGCCGCCGCCACCCTCTGTTCTTCCTCGGGAGGGCTAATCTGGAGGCTGAATTGGCCTCCGGAGAGGGGAGATCGTCGCCATTGTCATCATCATCACCACTCCATCATCCCTCCATGACTTCTCCCTCCATGTGTGAGTAATTCCCCTGCTGTAGGCGAAGGGGATGGTAGGGATTTGATGAGTTAGATCATGTAATAGTTTATCAGATCGTTGGGGGCATGTTGCCTATCATCTACTATGGTGTTTATCATCTTTGCTACAACTTGTTATTCTTAATGCTTGACACTTAGGGCCCGAGTGACATGATTTCAGATCTGAACCATATTTGTTTGCATGAATATATTTGTGTTCGTGATCCTAACTATGAGTTGTTTGCACCTGTTACGGTCCGGAACCGGCGATCCCAAAAGTGACAGCTTGGGACACCAAAGGGGATGGTCCGTAGTTTGAGGATTACATGTATCCATTGAGTTCATTGCTTTGTTCCGGTGCTCTTTGACAGGAGCACCTTAATATCCATAAGTTCCTTTTGGCCCCGTTCGTAGCGGGATGGCAGGACAAAAGATGTTGTGCAAGTTCTTATTGCAAGCACGCACAACTACCTACGGGATACATGCCTAATGTTTGATATTTGCCGAGATGATCACTACTTTTCCGTGTGTCGTGCCCCAAGTTAGAATCTATCTCATCCATGCAGCGCCCAACCATCCATCTCCCTAGCCTACAGTGTTTTAAACCCTGCTTGTCACTAGTTGCTACTTTTGCCATTTACTACTGCTATTTACTTTTGCTATTTACTTTTACTATTACTATCATCACTATCATATCACTGTTATGTTGGAAATATGCCCTAGAGGCAATAATAAAAGAGTTATTATTATATTTCCTTGTTCATGATAATCGTTTATTATCCATGCTATAACTGTATTGATTGGAAACTCAAATACACGTGTGGATGAATAGACAGACTTTGTGTCCCTAGTGAGCCTCTACAGGACTAGCTCGTTGATCAAAGATGACCGCGGTTTCCAGGTCATAGACATGAGTTGTCATTTGATAACGGGATCACATCATTAGGAGAATGATGTGATGGACGAGACCCAAACGTAAACATAGCTTTTGATCGTGTCAGTTATCGCTATAGTTTTCTGCATGTCAAGTATAAGTTCCTATGACCATGAGATCATGTAACTCACTGACACCGTAGGAGTGCTTTGTGTGTGCCAAACGTCACAACGTAACTGGGTGACTATAAAGGTACTCTACAGGTATCTCCGAAGGTGTCTGTTGAGTTGACATGGATCGAGACTGGGATTTGTCACTCCGTATGACGGAGAGGTATCTCCGGGCACACTCGGTAATACGTCATCTCAATGAGCTCAAAGTGACTAAGTAGTTGGTCACGGGATTATGTATTACGGTAACGAGTAAAGAGACTTGCCGGTAACGAGATTGAACTAGGTATAGAGATACCGACGATCGAATCTCGGGCAAGTAACATACCGACGAGACAAAGGGAACTGTATACGGGATTGCCTGAATCCTTGACATCGTGGTTCATCCGATGAGATCATCGAGAAACATGTGGGAACCAATATGGGTATCCAGATCCCGCTATTGGTTATTGACCTGGGAGTGTCTCGGTCATGTCTACATGGTTTCCGAACCCGCAGGGTCTACACACTTAAGGTTCGGTGACGCTAGGGTTGTTAGTGAGAAAAGTGCATGGTTACCGAAGGTTGTTCGGAGTCCCGGATGAGATCCCGGACATGACGAGGGTCTCCGGAATGGTCCGAAGACGAAGATTGATATATAGGATGAAAGGTTTCGGAGTCCGGAAGTGTTCCGGGGAGCATCGGGAAATCGGCGGACGACCGAAAGGGGTTTCGGGGGTTCCGGAAGTAGTTCTGGGCCTAGTGGGCCACAAGGGGGGACACCACAGCCCTCAGGGGGCTGTGCGCCCCCCCCCCTGGGCCCTCTCCTTGTGCGCCAAGGGAGGTGGGACCCCCTAGGGTGGCCGCACCCCCTTTGCCTTGGGGGGCAAGGCACCTAGGGGGGGAAACCCTAGGGCCTGCCTTGGCCGCCGCCCCTCCCCTTGCCCTGGCCGCCGGCCCCCTAGGGGAAACCCTAGGGCGCCCCCCTCTCCTCCTTCCCCCTATATATAGAGAGGTAGAGGGAGGGCAGCCAATACGTGTTCGTGCCTCGGTGCTGCCCTCCCTCTCCCATAACATCTTCTTCTCCCGCGGTGCTTAGGCGAAGCCCTGCTGGAATTCTTCTACACCATCACCACCACGCCGTCGTGCTGCCGGTTCTCCATCAACCTCTCCTCCACCCCTTGCTGGATCAAGAAGGAGGAGACGTCCCCGAGCCGTACGTGTGAAGAACGCGGAGGCACCGTTGCTTCGGTGCTTGGATCTTCAGCGATCTGAATCGCGGCGAGTACGACTCCATCAACCGTGTTCTTAACGCTTCCGCTTAGCGATCTACAAGGGTATGTGGATCCTACTCTCCCCTCGTAGTTGCATCTACTAGATTGATCTTGGTGAACGTAGAGAAAATTTTTGTTTTCCATGCAACGTTCCCCAACAGTGGCATCATGAGCTAGGATCTTGCGTAGATGCTTTCTCGAGTAGAACACAAAAGGGTTTGTGGCGTTGATGTTTAAATTGCTGCCCTCCTTAGTCTTTCTTGATTCAGCGGTATTATGGGATGAAGCGGCCCGGACCAACTTTACATGTCCACGTACATGAGACCGGTTCCATCGACAGACATGTGACTTTTGTTGCATAAGATGGCTGGCGGGTGTCTGTCTCTCCTATCTTAGTTGAATCGGAATAGAACAAGGCGGTCCTTGTAGAAGGTTAAATAGCAACTTGAATATCACCGTTGTGGTTTTGCGTAGGTAAGAAGCGTTCTTGCTAGATACCCATAGCAGCCACGTAAAACATGCAACAACAAATTAGAGGACGTCTAACTTGTTTTTTGCAGGGTATGTATGTGATATGATATGGCCAATGACATGATGAGATATATTTGATGTATGAGATGATCATGTTGTAATAGTTAATATCGACTTGCATGTCGATGCATACGGCAACCGGCAGGAGCCATAGGGTTGTCTTTAATTTTGTATGACCTGCGTGTCAATCATTAAGCGCTTTGTAGTGCTTTACTTTATCGCTAAACGGTAGCAATAGTAGTAAGAGCATGGTGGGCGCCGACAACCCCGATGGCGACACGATGATGGAGATCATGATGATGGGGATCATGGTGTGGCGCCGGTGACGATGGAGATCATGCCGGTGCTTTGGAGATGGAGATCAAAAGCACGAGTTGATGGCCATATCATGTCACTTATGATTTGCATGTGATGTTAATCCTTTTATGCATCTTATTTTGCTTAGGACGACGGTAGCATTATAAGATGATCCTTCACTAAAATTTCAAGATAAAATTGTGTTCCCCCCGAGTGTGCGCCGTTGCGAAGGTTCGTCGTTTCGAAGCACCACGTGATGATCGGGTGTGATAGACTCTACGTTCGCATACAACGGGTGCAAGCCAGTTTTGCACATGCAGAACACTCGGGTTAGACTTGACGAGCCTAGCATGTACAGACATGGCATCGGAACACGGAGGACCGAAAGGTCGAGCATGAGTCATATAGTAGATATGATCAACATGTTGATGTTCACCATTGACACCACCTCATCTCACGTGATGATCGGACTTGGGTTGGTGAATTTGGATCATGTCACGCTCGAATGACCGGAGGGATGTCAATTTGAGTGGGAGTTATAATTAATTTGATTAGGTAATAACTCACTTATCATGAACAATAGTCTAAAAATGTCTTTGCAAATTTATGTTGTAGATGGCTCGCGCAGGAGTTCCCCTGAATTTTAATGCGTTCCTAGAGAAAGCTAAACTGAAAGATGATGGGAGCAACTTTGTGGACTGGCTCCGCAATCTGAGGATCATCCTCACAGCTGCCCAAAAGGTTTATGTCCTAAATGCACCGCTATGTCAACCCCCCGCTCCTGGAGCCTCTGCGGACGATATGAACGTCTGGCAGACGCGTTCGGATGACTATTCGATAGTACAGTGTGCCATGTTGTACGGCTTGGAAGGAGGACTCCAAAGGCGTTTTGAACGTCATGGTGCATATGAGATGTACACGGAGTTGAAATTCATCTTTGAGAAGAATGCTAAGATCGAGAGGTATGAGACCACCGATAAATTCTTCGCTTGCAAGATGGAGGAGAATTCGTCTGTCAGTGAGCACTTACTGAAGATGTCTGGGTACTATACCCGCATAGCTGATCTGGGACTTGTGTTCCCAGATGAGGCTATCATTGACAGAATTCTCCAGTCACTCCCTCCAAGCTACAAGAGCTTCGTCCAGCAGTACAACATGCAAGGGATGAATAAAACCATCGCCGAGCTGTTTTCGATGCTGAAAGTCGCTGAGGCAGACATCCAGAAGGAGTATCAAGTGTTGATGGTCAATAAGACCACCAGTTTCAAGAAGAATGGCAAGGGCAAGAAGGGTAACTCTAAGAAGGGTGGCAAAGCAGTTGCTAATCCAGTGAAGAAACCCAAGGCTGGGCCCAAGCCAGAGACTGAGTGGTTCTATTGCAAGGGGAATGGCCACTGGAAGCGGAACTGCCCCAAGTATCTGGCGGACAAGAAGGGGGCCAACAACAACAAAGGTATATATGATATACATGTTATTGATGTGTACCTTACCAACTCTCGTTGTAGTGCCTGGGTATTTGATACCGGTTCGGTTGCTCACATTTGCAACTCTAAACAGGAACTGCGGAATAAACGGAGGCTGGCGAAGGACGAAGTGACGATGCGCGTGGGAAATGGTTCCAAGGTTGATGTGATCGCCGTCGGCACGCTCGCTCTTCGATTACCATCGGGATTAGTTATGAACCTGAATAATTGTTATTTGGTGCCTGCGTTAAGCATGAACATTATATCTGGATCTTGTTTATTGCGAGACGGTTACTCATTTAAGTCAGAGAATAATGGTTGTTCTATTTATATGAGTAATATCTTTTATGGTCATGCACCCGAAGTTAGGGGTTTATTCTTATTGAATCTCGATAGTGATGATACACATGTTCATAACATTGATGCCAAAAGATGTAGAGTTGATAATGATAATACCACTTTCTTGTGGCACTGCCGTCTGGGTCATATCGGCGTGAAACGCATGAGGAAGCTCCATGCTGATGGACTTTTGGAGTCTCTTGATTTTGAATCACTTGACACGTGCGAGCCGTGCCTCATGGGCAAGATGACAAGGACCCCGTTTTCAGGGACAGTGGAACGGGCAAGTGACTTATTGGAAATCATACATACTGATGTGTGCGGTCCGATGAGTGTAACGGCGCGCGGTGGATATCGTTATTTTCTCACCTTCACTGACGACTTATGTAGATATGGGTATATTTACTTGATGAAGCATAAGTCTGAAACTTTTGAAAAGTTCAAGCAATTTCAGAGTGAAGTTGAAAATCATCGTAACAAGAAGATCAAGTTCCTACGATCTGATCGAGGGGGAGAATATCTGAGTTATGAGTTTGGTGATCACTTAAGAAAGTGTGGAATTGTTTCACAGTTGACGCCACCTGGAACACCACAGCGTAATGGTGTGTCCGAACGTCGTAATCGAACCCTATTAGATATGGTACGTTCTATGATGTCTCTTGCCGATTTGCCACTATCGTTTTGGGGATATGCGTTAGAGACAGCTGCATTCACTTTAAATAGGGCTCCATCTAAGTCCGTTGAGACAACACCGTATGAACTATGGTTTGGTAAGAAACCGAAGTTGTCTTTTCTCAAGATTTGGGGTTGCGATGCTTATGTCAAAAGGCTTCAGCCAGAAAAGCTCGAACCCAAAGCGGACAAATGTGTCTTCATAGGATACCCAAAAGAAACAGTTGGGTACACCTTCTATCTCAGATCCGAGGGCAAAGTGTTTGTCGCTAAGAACGGGTCCTTTCTCGAGAAAGAGTTTCTCTCGAAAGAATTGAGTGGGAGGAAGGTAGAACTTGATGAGGTTATAGAACCTCTGCTTCAACCAGAGAGTAGCACAGCACAAAAAGATGTTTTTGTGGAGCCTGCAGAGGTTGAAGAGGAAGCAAATGATGATGATCAAGAAGCTTCTGATCAAGTTACTACCGAACCTCGTAGGTCGACAAGGGTACGCACTGCACCTGAGTGGTACGGTAACCCTGTCTTGGAGGTCATGTTGTTAGACAACGGTGAACCTACGAGCTATGGAGAAGCGATGGTGGGCCCGGATTCCGACAAATGGTTAGAGGCCATGAAATCCGAGATGGGATCCATGTATGAAAACAAAGTATGGACTTTGGAAGTATTACCTGAAGGGCCGAAGGCCATTCAGAATAAATGGATTTTTAAGAGGAAGACGGACGCTGACGGTAATGTCACCGTGTATAAAGCTCGACTTGTGGCAAAGGGTTTTTCACAAGTTCAAGGGATTGACTACGATGAGACTTTCTCACCCGTAGCGATGCTTAAATCCGTCCGAATCATGTTAGCAATGTATGCAATGCTGTGCACGAGACCAGATGTCAGCCTTGCCATAAGTATGGCCGGAAGGTTTCAAAGTAATCCTGGTATGGATCACTGGACAGCGGTCAAGAATATCCTAAAGTACCTGAAAAGGACTAAGGATATGTTTCTCGTTTATGGAGGTGATCAAGAGCTCGTCGTAAAGGGTTACGTCGATGCAAGCTTTGACACTGATCCGGATGACTCTAAGTCTCAAACCGGATACGTATATATTCTCAACGGGGGAGCGGTAAGCTGGTGCAGTTCCAAGCAGAGCGTGGTAGCTGATTCTACATGTGAAGCGGAGTATATAGCTGCCTCGGAGGCGGCAAAGGAAGGTGTCTGGATGAAGGAGTTCATGACAGATCTTGGAGTTGTGCCTAGTGCACTGAACCCAATGACTCTGTTCTGTGACAACACTGGTGCCATTGCTCTAGCCAAGGAACCAAGGTTTCACAAGAGGACCAGACACATAAAGCGACGCTTCAATTCCATCCGCGATTCGGTCAAGGAGGAGGACATAAACATTTGCAAAGTACATACGGATTTGAATGTTGCAGATCCGTTGACTAAGCCTCTTCCACGGGCTAAGCACGATCAACACCAAGACTCTATGGGTGTTAGATTCATTACTTTGTAATGCTAGATTATTGACTCTAGTGCAAGTGGGAGACTGTTGGAAATATGCCCTAGAGGCAATAATAAAAGAGTTATTATTATATTTCCTTGTTCATGATAATCGTTTATTATCCATGCTATAACTGTATTGATTGGAAACTCAAATACACGTGTGGATGAATAGACAGACTTTGTGTCCCTAGTGAGCCTCTACAGGACTAGCTCGTTGATCAAAGATGACCGCGGTTTCCAGGTCATAGACATGAGTTGTCATTTGATAACGGGATCACATCATTAGGAGAATGATGTGATGGACGAGACCCAAACGTAAACATAGCTTTTGATCGTGTCAGTTATCGCTATAGTTTTCTGCATGTCAAGTATAAGTTCCTATGACCATGAGATCATGTAACCCACTGACACCGTAGGAGTGCTTTGTGTGTGCCAAACGTCACAACGTAACTGGGTGACTATAAAGGTACTCTACAGGTATCTCCGAAGGTGTCTGTTGAGTTGACATGGATCGAGACTGGGATTTGTCACTCCGTATGACGGAGAGGTATCTCCGGGCCCACTCGGTAATACGTCATCTCAATGAGCTCAAAGTGACTAAGTAGTTGGTCACGGGATTATGTATTACGGTAACGAGTAAAGAGACTTGCCGGTAACGAGATTGAACTAGGTATAGAGATACCGACGATCGAATCTCGGGCAAGTAACATACCGACGAGACAAAGGGAACTGTATACGGGATTGCCTGAATCCTTGACATCGTGGTTCATCCGATGAGATCATCGAGAAACATGTAGGAGCCAATATGGGTATCCAGATCCCGCTATTGGTTATTGACCTGGGAGTGTCTCGGTCATGTCTACATGGTTTCCGAACCCGCAGGGTCTACACACTTAACGTTCGGTGACGCTATGGTTGTTAGTGAGAAGAGTGCATGGTTACCGAAGGTTGTTCGGAGTCCCGGATGAGATCCCGGACATGACGAGGGTCTCCGGAATGGTCCGGAGACGAAGATTGATATATAGGATGAAAGGTTTCGGAGTACCGGAAGTGTTCCGGGGAGCATCGGGAAATCGGCGGAGTACCGGGAAGGTTTTCGGGGGGTCCGGAAGGTGTTCTGGGCCTATTGGGCCACAAGGGGGGACACCACAGCCCTCAGGGGGCTGTGCGCCCCCCTGGGCCCTCTCCCCATGCGGCTAAGGGGGTGGGACCCCCTAGGGCTGGCCGCACCCTTTGGGCTTGGGGGGCAAGGCACCTAGGGGGGAAACCCTAGGGCCTGGGCGCCTCCCCCTGCCCTGGCCGCCGCCCCCTCCCCTTGCCCTGGCCGCCGGCCCCTAGGGGGAAACCCTAGGGCGCCCTAGCCTCTCCACCCCCCCTATATATAGTGGGGCAAAGGGAGGGCAGCCAAGACAGTTTGTGCCTCGGTGCTGCCCTCCCTCTCCCGTCATATCTTCTCCTCCCGCAGTGCTTAGGCGAAGCCCTGCTGGAGTTCTTCTCCACCATCACCACCACGCCGTCGTGCTGCCGGTTCTCCATCAACCTCTCCTCCACCCCTTGCTGGATCAAGAAGGAGGAGACGTCCCCGAACCGTACGTGTGAAGAACGCGGAGGCACCGTTGCTTCGGTGCTAGGTCTTCGGCGATCTGAATCGCGACGAGTACGACTCCATCATCCGCGTTCATAACGCTTCCGCTTAGCGATCTACAAGGGTACGTAGATCACACTCCCCTCTCGTAGTTGCTTCTACTAGATTGATCTTGGTGAACGGTAGGAAAATTTTTGTTTCCCATGCAACGTTCCCCAACAGTGGCATCATGAGCTAGGATCTTGCGTAGATGTTTTCTCGAGTAGAACACAAAGAAGTTTGTGGCGTTGATGTTTAAATTGCTGCCCTCCTTAGTCTTTCTTGATTCAGCGGTATTATAGGATGAAGCGGCCCGGACCAACTTTACATGTCCACGTACATGAGACCGGTTCCATCGACAGACATGTGACTTTTGTTGCATAAGATGGCTGGCGGGTGTCTGTCTCTCCTATCTTAGTTGAATCGGAATAGAACAAGGCGGTCCTTGTAGAAGGTTAAATAGCAACTTGAATATCACCGTTGTGGTTTTGCGTAGGTAAGAAGCGTTCTTGCTAGATACCCATAGCAGCCACGTAAAACATGCAACAACAAATTAGAGGACGTCTAACTTGTTTTTGAAGGGTATGTATGTGATATGATATGGCCAATGACATGATGAAATATATTTTGATGTATGAGATGATCATGTTGTAATAGTTAACATCGACTTGCATGTCGATGCATACGGCAACCGGCAGGAGCCATAGGGTTGTCTTTATTTTTTGTATGACCTGCGTGTCAATCATTAAGCGCTTTGTAATGCTTTACTTTATCGCTAAACGGTAGCAATAGTAGTAAGAGCATGGTGGGGCGCCGACAACCCCGATGGCAACACGATGATGGAGATCATGATGATGGAGATCATGGTGTGGCGCCGGTGACGATGGAGATCATGCCGGTGCTTTGGAGATGGAGATCAAAAGCACGAGTTGATGGCCATATCATGTCACTTATGATTTGCATGTGATGTTAATCCTTTTATGCATCTTATTTTGCTTAGGACGACGGTAGCATTATAAGGTGATCCTTCACTAAAATTTCAAGATAAAATTGTGTCCCCCCCGAGTGTGCGCCGTTGCGAAGGTTCGTCGTTTCGAAGCACCACGTGATGATCGGGTGTGATAGACTCTACGTTCGCATACAACGGGTGCAAGCCAGTTTTGCACGTGCAGAACACTCGGGTTAGACTTGACGAGCCTAGCATGTACAGACATGGCCTCGGAACACGGAGGACCGAAAGGTCGAGCATGAGTCATATAGTAGATATGATCAACATGTTGATGTTCACCATTGACACCACCTCATCTCACGTGATGATCGGACTTGGGTTGGTGAATTTGGATCATGTCACGCTCGAATGACCGGAGGGATGTCATTTTGAGTGGGAGTTATAATTAATTTGATTAGGTAATAACTCACTTATCATGAACAATAGTCTAAAATGTCTTTGCAAATTTATGTTGTAGATGGCTCGCGCAGGAGTTCCCCTGAATTTTAATGCGTTCCTAGAGAAAGCTAAACTGAAAGATGATGGGAGCAACTTTGTGGACTGGCTCCGCAATCTGAGGATCATCCTCACAGCTGCCCAAAAGGTTTATGTCCTAAATGCACCGCTAGGTCAACCCCCCGCTCCTGGAGCCTCTGCGGACGATATGAACGTCTGGCAGACGCGTTCGGATGACTATTCGATAGTACAATGTGCCATGTTGTACGGCTTGGAAGGAGGACTCCAAAGGCGTTTTGAACGTCATGGTGCATATGAGATGTACACGGAGTTGAAATTCATCTTTGAGAAGAATGCTAAGATCGAGAGGTATGAGACCACCGATAAATTCTTCGCTTGCAAGATGGAGGAGAATTCGTCTGTCAGAGAGCACTTACTGAAGATGTCTGGGTACTATACCCGCATAGCTGATCTGGGACTTGTGTTCCCGGATGAGGCTATCATTGACAGAATTCTCCAGTCACTCCCTCCAAGCTACAAGAGCTTCGTCCAGCAGTACAACATGCAAGGGATGAATAAAACCATCGCCGAGCTGTTTTCGATGCTGAAAGTCGCTGAGGCAGACATCCAGAAGGAGTATCAAGTGTTGATGGTCAATAAGACCACCAGTTTCAAGAAGAATGGCAAGGGCAAGAAGGGTAACTCTAAGAAGGGTGGCAAAGCAGTTGCTAATCCAGTGAAGAAACCCAAGGCTGGGCCCAAGCCAGAGACTGAGTGTTTCTATTGCAAGGGGAATGGCCACTGGAAGCGGAACTGCCCCAAGTATCTGGCGGACAAGAAGGGGGCCAACAACAACAAAGGTATATATGATATACATGTTATTGATGTGTACCTTACCAACTCTCGTTGTAGTGCCTGGGTATTTGATACCGGTTCGGTTGCTCACATTTGCAACTCTAAACAGGAACTGCGGAATAAACGGAGGCTGGCGAAGGACGAAGTGACGATGCGCGTGGGAAATGGTTCCAAGTTTGATGTGATCGCCGTCGGCACGCTCGCTCTTCGATTACCATCGGGATTAGTTATGAACCTGAATAATTGTTATTTAGTGCCTGCGTTAAGCATGAACATTATATCTGGATCTTGTTTATTGCGAGACGGTTACTCATTTAAGTCAGAGAATAATGGTTGTTCTATTTATATGAGTAATATCTTTTATGGTCATGCACCCGAAGTTAGGGGTTTATTCTTATTGAATCTCGATAGTGATGATACACATGTTCATAACATTGATGCCAAAAGATGTAGAGTAGATAATGATAATACCACTTTCTTGTGGCACTGCCGTCTCGGTCATATCGGCGTGAAACGCATGAGGAAGCTCCATGCTGATGGACTTTTGGAGTCTCTTGATTTTGAATCACTTGACACGTGCGAGCCGTGCCTCATGGGCAAGATGACAAGGACCCCGTTTTCAGGGACAATGGAACGGGCAAGTGACTTATTGGAAATCATACATACTGATGTGTGCGGTCCGATGAGTGTAACGGCGCGCGGTGGATATCGTTATTTCCTCACCTTCACTGACGACTTAAGTAGATATGGGTATATTTACTTGATGAAGCATAAGTCTGAAACTTTTGAAAAGTTCAAGCAATTTCAGAGTGAAGTTGAAAATCATCGTAACAAGAAGATCAAGTTCCTACGATCTGATCGAGGGGGAGAATATCTGAGTTATGAGTTTGGTGATCACTTAAGAAAATGTGGAATTGTTTCACAGTTGACACCACCTGGAACACCACAGCGTAATGGTGTGTCCGAACGTCGTAATCGAACCCTATTAGATATGGTACGTTCTATGATGTCTCTTGCCGACTTGCCACTATCGTTTTGGGGATATGCGTTAGAGACAGCTGCATTCACTTTAAATAGGGCTCCATCTAAGTCCGTTGAGACAACACCGTATGAACTGTGGTTTGGTAAGAAACCTAAGTTGTCTTTTCTCAAGGTTTGGGGTTGCGATGCTTATGTCAAAAGGCTTCAGCCAGAAAAGCTCGAACCCAAAGCGGACAAATGTGTCTTCATAGGATACCCAAAAGAAACAGTTGGGTACACCTTCTATCTCAGATCCGAGGGCAAAGTGTTTGTCGCTAAGAACGGGTCCTTCCTCGAGAAAGAGTTTCTCTCGAAAGAATTGAGTGGGAGGAAGGTAGAACTTGATGAGGTTATTGAACCTCTCCTTCAACCAGAAAGTAGCGCAGCACAGAAAGATGTTTTTGTGGAGCCTACAGAGGTTGAAGAGGAAGCCAATGATGATGATCAAGAAGCTTCCGATCAAGTTACTACCGAACCTCGTAGGTCGACAAGGGTACGCACTGCACCTGAGTGGTATGGTAACCCTGTCTTGGAGGTCATGTTGTTAGACAACGGTGAACCTACGAGCTATGGAGAAGCGATGGTGGGCCCAGATTCCGACAAATGGTTAGAGGCCATGAAATCCGAGATGGGATCCATGTATGAAAACAAAGTATGGACTTTGGAAGTATTACCTGAAGGGCGGAAGGCCATTCAGAATAAATGGATTTTTAAGAGGAAGACGGACGCTGACGGTAATGTCACCGTGTATAAAGCTCGACTTGTGGCAAAGGGTTTTTCACAAGTTCAAGGGATTGACTACGATGAGACTTTCTCACCCGTAGCGATGCTTAAATCCGTCAGAATCATGTTAGCAATAGCTGCATATTTCGATTATGAAATTTGGCAGATGGATGTCAAAACGGCGTTCCTTAACGGTTTTCTTAAGGAAGAGTTGTATATGATGCAACCGGAAGGTTTTGTCGATCCAGAGAATGCTGACAAAGTATGCAAGCTCCAGCGTTCCATTTATGGGCTGGTGCAGGCATCTCGGAGTTGGAATCTTCGCTTTGATGAGGTGATCAAAGCGTTTGGGTTTATACAAGTTTACAATGAAGCTTGTATTTACAAGAAAGTGAGTGGGAGCTCTATAGCGTTTCTAATATTATATGTGGATGACATATTGCTGATTGGAAACAATATAGAATTTTTGGATAGTGTGAAGGGGTATTTGAACAAGAGTTTTTCGATGAAGGATCTCGGTGAAGCTGCTTTCATATTGGGCATCAAGATCTATAGAGATAGATCAAGACGCTTGATAGGACTTTCACAAAGCACATACCTTGATAAAGTTTTGAAGAAGTTCAAAATGGATCAATCCAAGAAGGGGTTCTTGCCGGTATTGCAAGGTACAAAGTTGAGTAAGACTCAATGCCCAGTGACTGCAGAAGATAGAGAAAAGATGAGTGTCGTCCCCTATGCTTCAGCCATAGGCTCTATCATGTATGCAATGCTGTGCACAAGACCAGATGTCAGCCTTGCCATAAGTATGGCCGGAAGGTTTCAAAGTAATCCTGGTATGGATCACTGGACTGCGGTCAAGAATATCCTAAAGTACCTGAAAAGGACTAAGGATATGTTTCTCGTTTATGGAGGTGATCAAGAGCTCGTCGTAAAGGGTTACGTCGATGCAAGCTTTGACACTGATCCGGATGACTCTAAGTCTCAAACCGGATACGTATATATTCTCAACGGGGGAGCGGTAAGCTGGTGCAGTTCCAAGCAGAGCGTGGTAGCTGATTCTACATGTGAAGCGGAGTATATAGCTGCCTCGGAGGCGGCAAAGGAAGGTGTCTGTATGAAGGAGTTCATGACAGATCTTGGAGTTGTGCCTAGTGCACTGAACCCAATGACTCTGTTCTGTGACAACACTGGTGCCATTGCTCTAGCCAAGGAACCAAGGTTTCACAAGAGGACCAGACACATAAAGCGACGCTTCAATTCCATCCGCGATTCGGTCAAGGAGGAGGACATAAACATTTGCAAAGTACACACGGATTTGAATGTTGCAGATCCGTTGACTAAGCCTCTTCCACGGGCTAAGCACGATCAACACCAAGACTCTATGGGTGTTAGATTCATTACCTTGTAATGCTAGATTATTGACTCTAGTGCAAGTGGGAGACTGTTTGAAATATGCCCTAGAGGCAATAATAAAAGAGTTATTATTATATTTCCTTGTTCATGATAATCGTTTATTATCCATGCTATAATTGTATTGATTGGAAACTCAAATACATGTGTGGATAAATAGACAGACTTTGTGTCCCTAGTGAGCCTCTACAGGACTAGCTCGTTGATCAAAGATGACCGCGGTTTCCAGGTCATAGACATGAGTTGTCATTTGATAACGGGATCACATCATTAGGAGAATGATGTGATGGACGAGACCCAAACGTTAAACATAGCTTTTGATCGTGTCAGTTATCGCTATAGTTTTCTGCATGTCAAGTATAAGTTCCTATGACCATGAGATCATGTAACTCACTGACACCGTAGGAGTGCTTTGTGTGTGCCAAACGTCGCAACGTAACTGGGTGACTATAAAGGTACTCTACAGGTATCTCCGAGGGTGTCCGTTGAGTTGACATGGATCGAGACTGGGTTTTGTCACTCCGTGTGACGGAGAGGTATCTCCGGGCCCACTCGGTAATACGTCATCTCAATGAGCTCAAAGTGACTAAGTAGTTGGTCACGGGATTATGTATTACGGTAACGAGTAAAGAGACTTGCCGGTAACGAGATTGAACTAGGTATAGAGATACCGACGATCGAATCTCGGGCAAGTAACATACCGACGAGACAAAGGGAACGGTATACGGGATTGCCTGAATCCTTGACATCGTGGTTCATCCGATGAGATCATCGAGAAACATGTAGGAGCCAATATGGGTATCCAGATCCCGCTATTGGTTATTGACCTGGGAGTGTCTCGGTCATGTCTACATGGTTTCCGAACCCGCAGGGTCTACACACTTAACGTTCGGTGACGCTAGGGTTGTTAGTGAGAAGAGTGCATGGTTACCGAAGGTTGTTCGGAGTCCCGGATGAGATCCCGGACATGACGAGGGTCTCCGGAATGGTCCGGAGACGAAGATTGATATATAGGATGAAAGGTTTCGGAGTACCGGAAGTGTTCCGGGGAGCATCGGGAAATCGGCGGAGTACCGGGAAGGTTTTCGGGGGGTCCGGAAGGTGTTCTGGGCCTATTGGGCCACAAGGGGGAACACCACAGCCCTCAGGGGGCTGTGCGCCCCCCCCTGGGCCCTCTCCCCATGCGGCTAAGGGGGTGGGACCCCCTAGGGCTGGCCGCACCCTTTGGGCTTGGGGGGCAAGGCACCTAGGGGGGAAACCCTAGGGCCTGGGCGCCTCCCCCTGCCCTGGCCGCCGCCCCCTCCCCTTGCCCTGGCCGCCGGCCCCTAGGGGGAAACCCTAGGGCGCCCTAGCCTCTCCACCCCCCCTATATATAGTGGGGCAAAGGGAGGGCAGCCAAGACAGTTTGTGCCTCGGTGCTGCCCTCCCTCTCCCGTCATATCTTCTCCTCCCGCAGTGCTTAGGCGAAGCCCTGCTGGAGTTCTTCTCCACCATCACCACCACGCCGTCGTGCTGCCGGTTCTCCATCAACCTCTCCTCCACCCCTTGCTGGATCAAGAAGGAGGAGACGTCCCCGAACCGTACGTGTGAAGAACGCGGAGGCACCGTTGCTTCGGTGCTAGGTCTTCGGCGATCTGAATCGCGACGAGTACGACTCCATCATCCGCGTTCATAACGCTTCCGCTTAGCGATCTACAAGGGTACGTAGATCACACTCCCCTCTCGTAGTTGCTTCTACTAGATTGATCTTGGTGAACGGTAGGAAAATTTTTGTTTCCCATGCAACGTTCCCCAACATGTTACCACTTATCTTTTGTTGCAAGTAAGTATGTTTCAGGTGCGGTTGAATTGACAACTCAACTGTCAAAGCTTATAAATACTCTTTGGCTCCCCGTGTGTCGAATCAATAAATTGGGTTATTCTTACCCGCGAAGACTATCTCGATCCCTTACGGTTGAGGGTTATCAGTGTCCCAAGGGTTGCTCTTAGTCGACCCCGCGCTACTGCTTTCAGTCGCCTGCGGAAGGAATGTGAACCACTTAGAAATTTGGCTTCATTAATTAGAATGCAACCATATGGAGCTAATTACGCGGGGGTGTATTCCTTACCAGAACAAGCTCAAGCGCCCTGGTCTTCGGATCCGTGGTAAGCTCCTTTGTTTTCGAGTCCTTCTTGTACTGGGCCCTCACAAAGTTCCTGATGTAGGGTGGAACCCTAGATGGCCGATCTTTCACGAAATGGAGGGGATCCCACAATGAACACGAAGAACACAAAGGGGAATCACGAGGGAAACACTCAAGAACAAGTCCAATCACACATCCACTAGAGAATCAAACACACAAGATCACAAGATACATGAACAACAAAGGGAAAGATACAAGGTAGAGTTCATCTCCAAGAGGAGGTCTTGAATCCGCGAATGATCTTCCCGTTAGGGGTCTGGAATCGAAGGTGGATCTTCTCCGTAGAGGGGCCGCGGTCTCTCTCGTGGAGTAGATCCGGGATGGATGAGCAAAGCTCTATCTCTCATATGAGCTAAATCAATGCTAACCCTAAAATGGTGGAGGTGGAGGAGTATATATAGTCTAGGGCCACGAAGGGGTAAGTGAGGGGTGAAAGGGGTACATGGCCAAAAGGCCCGCGGCTGCGCACAGGCAGGGAGCGGACGTCCGCTGGGCACCGGACGTCCGGTGGCTCGGGAGGGACCGGACGTCCGGTAGCTCTCGGACTTCCGCTATTTTGGTTCTGTGAAGGATGTCACGGACGTCCGGTGGCTGCCTGTCGTCCGGTCGCCTGGGACGCGTCGGACGTCCGATAAACGTCGGTCTTCCGGAGCCTGTAGCTTGCAGCAGCTCTGTTTCTTTCGTCTTCTCTTCCACGCTTCCCTCGCAGATGGTGTAGGTGATCCTTGGCGCTTGCACTCCTCCTCGTCATTCGTGAAGCTCCGACAATACCTATGCATGCACACGAGTGGAGTGTCAAGTAGTATACCATCCTCGAAGGGGTCAAGTGGACACATGTAAAGGAGATGATTCACCTTTTTGTATGAGAAGTAGAGGTCGCACGTGTCACTTGCCAAACAGACTCTTTGCATGGTGATGTCCATAGGATGCTCCGCATCATCCCCTCCCCCTTGGGAAAGATCCGACCTCGGATCGAAAACCAAATCACCATGGGAAAGAGGTGGCGTCGTCGTGTATATGTGGACGATCACGAATTGCTCATCATCTTGAAACTTGAAATGGGCGCTCTCCAATGTCTCACCGTCTAGTGATTCGTTCAAAAGGAGCAAGGACAACAAACACTTGGAAAAACAAATGTGGTTAGCGTTAGTGCAAAACCAAGCATTGAAGAGGTGGTTCACCAAACAAGTGTTGTCATCAAGCATAGCATAAGGTGTGACAAAGAAGTGTGGCATGGCAAATAAGCATATAAGTTGGGCACAATCAAGAACATCATTGAAACAAGCGCGCAGGAGTGAGGTAGAGATGCAAATAGGTGTGACAAGTGAAGAAGCATCTACCTCATGGTCATAGCAAACAAGATCAAAGCGCTCAATGAAAGGTCTATGGTAGGCATAGGAATCATTCACAACACCACATAAGAGTAGACATCTAAACACATGGGGTAAGTGCAAGACAATCCGAGCATAACATGCACAAGGTGTAGTGAACATAGTATGGCACTCAACACAATAGAAAGAGCTATTGTTCAACATGTGTGAGGCAATCAAGTCAATCATGTGAAACGCAATGGGACATGGCATATGTGAAGAGATGACATTGTTGCAACCAAGCATATGATAGGGACAAGTAATTCACAAGTCGGATGCAACACACAAGGCATATATATCATGATGCATGGAGATGTGTAAATGGCAAGTCAAATCAAGATCTCTAACATGTGTGCAAATAAGTCTCATGGTGCAAGCAACACAAGTAGTGTGATCCACAATATTCATGCTCATGGTTTTTGGGTTCTCGAAAGAGAAGGATATCACCTTGAAAGCATGTCCTTGTGCATTCTTCACAATGCCGAAGCACAAGCAAGTGCGATGTAGAAGTGTCGTGGTAGAAAGTGGTTCGCTCTCAAGAGCTCGAATGGTCAACTCACGTGAAGTGGAAGTCGACACATAGTCCAAGTATCCTACACATGCACACAACAAAAGGAAGAACGTATGCACATGGTAGATAAACACAACATCCATCATGATGGTTCTGTTCTCTTGCACATAACCATTAGGAGCAAAAGTGCATGAATAATATGATACAACAATAGCTATATTCATGGCACTAGGCATATGGTGCAAGAAGGTAAGACAAGCATGCTTCACAAGAATTATGTCAACATCTCCCAATAAATGCGAGAATGCTATGGGGGCAATCTCATTGGCAAGACTAAAATCATGGTTGCGCTCAATACATGGTAGCATGAGAGATGCAACATGTGGAGACATATGACAACAAGCAATATCAATCATGTGCAAAGCATGGCAATAACAAGTGATATCTCCACCAAGCTTGCAAATACACATACAAGTATGAGAATCAATCATCATGTGTAATGCAAAGCATGGGTCACAAATGCATGGCAAAGGCAAAGGGATTGACATAAAATGCAATGTGAACATGGCAAAAGGGGCATAAGAGATATAATGGACAATAACCCATAACCATGTGAGTGCCATGTAGAAGGAATGCGCGAAGTCTTTGCGCGAAGGGAGCGGTGGGAAAGATAATCCACGGAATCCCAAGTCATCATTGCTCTCTAGAGCTCTTTTCGTCAACCCGTGCTCTTGCGAGGTTGACGAGTAAGTATGGGGACCTACACAAAAGACACACAAACCAAAGAAATTGTGCGCGTGGTAAATGTACACATCATCCATCATGATGTGTATGTGCACGTTAGAGTTAGCACAAGATAAGTAATGCTCAAAGAAATTTGAGGCACGATAGAGAAATATGTCATCCATCATGAAAGAATAGTTGTCATGTATAGCACGATGGGGACATAAATTAGAGCAAGTATGTGGCACAACAATAGCATTTGCATTCATGGGGAGCATATTGTGCACACAAGTATGGGGATCATGCAATGGATGGGATGGATCAAAATCTCCTAAAATATATGAGGAAACTATGGGGGTCTCCTCATGAGCAAAAGTGGAAGCATAATATGGAGAAGTGGAACAACATCCAAAACAATGCATATCCAAAGATAGGTAATCATGGCATGGCATATGATGGATATGATGCAAAGGAAGCATATCAATATCATCACAAGAAAAACAAATGCCAATAACCATGGGCTTGTCATCTATGCCATAAGTGCAAATTGGATTTATCTTAATGGCATATGCATAGTTACTACGATGAGATTGCAAATATGACATATTGTTGATCTCATGCATAGCATATGACAAGTCAAGAGGATTGTCAAACATGATGTGACCGAGAGAATTATCACAAGAAATCCTATGCAACATGGCATCACAACTAATAGAATCCACATGACAATCATCAAACTCATCATAAATGGGTAAATAATGGCATGGGGAAATCATACTAGCACGAAGCATGGCAATAGGTGGATCAACATCATGCAAGCAATCAAAGTTAACATAGTCCACTAGTGGGACGAGAGCATCACCTTCACCTTTGTTACCTTTCTCATTCCACTCATGTGGTGTAGGTGAGGTGGGAAAGACCAAATGGTGGTCATCGTCGTCATCTTGATGGAACCATGTGGGGGGTGCATCATATTCCACCATGGCCATCATCTTGTCCAAAGGAAGGACGAAGTCGTCGTGAATCGGCGCGTCATCATAAATGGGACCTAGCACCAAATGAGTAGACACAATAGAGGTGGAGGTTAAGTTGTTAGAAATCGAAATGGCCTCACATGCCCTATCAACTTCCTCACTCTCTCTATGTGGTGGTGGCTCACTCACTCCCTCAAGGTAGGTGCACTCAATGTCACATATGGTGGAGTCACTCAAATCACTCAAGTGGTGGTGATGGTAACTCTCCTCACATGGGAATTGTGGCAACTCATCATATATGGGGCTAGTGGTGAAGTCACTCTCACTCTCAATATGATGGCACAAGTCACTCAAGTCATCATACGCCGCCGTGGTCGAAGGGAAAGTCCCATGCTCAACCATCTCGTCACCGTCGCCGTGGATGAAGCCGAAGATGGCACATCATCACTCTCGCCACCAAAGATGGAAGCATCATCCTTGCTCGTCACCTTGTCGGTCGCCTTCAAAGCTTGGTTCTCGAATGGCTCCGTAGTCGTAGTCATCGCCGCACCGTCTTGAAAAAGAGTCGAAGTAGACTCGGCATCATCAATGCCACAAAGAGGGATGGCGGTGGAGTCAAACTTGGGAGCATCGTCTTGGAGCTCGTTGGGCTTGGACATCGTGGTGGTACTACCCTCATGCTCGTCGGCTTGGAGCTTGGTCTTAGAGAAGTTTGCTTGCAGTGGAGAAGCCTTGGCCTTCATTAGTTCTTGTTCCGCCTTGAGAGCACCAATGTAGTTGTCGTCGAGGGACTTGTAGTTCTCAAGGAAGATAGTCTTGTAGATGTCGTTGTGCAATACCATCATGAAGTGGAGCTTCATCGAAATGGGGTCGTCCACGCCGGCTCGTCGCAAGGCCATCTTCATCTCCTTGAAGTACTTGGATCCTTGAATGGTGTTCTCCAATTGGCGTAGAAGTTGTTCCGTGTAGGTGGGAGGCACAAACTCTCGCCGCAAAGTTTTCTTCGTCTTGGGCCAACTCATGTCATACTCCTCCGAAGGTGTGTGAAACCACCATGTCGATGCAAAGTCGTGGAAGTTTCTTGTGGCACACTTCACTTGATCTTGGGGAGGAACTTGAAGTAGCATGAGGTAGTCGTCCATCAAGCGTTCTTACTCGAGATACTCCTCGGGTTCTTGAGTCCCATAGAAAAGAATCTCGTGGTCGTTGTCGAGGTCGTAGTAGCTCGTGGAAGTCGCGGACTTGAGCTTGGGGAGCTTCTCTTGATCATAAGCTTGAGGTGCTTGTGGGCGAAGATGCCGTATGTCCAAAGGCGAAGATGCCTTGAAGTCGCTTGGTGAAGATGCCAAGGTGTACGGTGAAGTCGTTGAGCGGTTGTTGGTGTTGAGCTCTTGACCTTCACGTTCTTGTCGTTGATGGTGTCGATGCCGATGAGATCTTGCCAGAGATGGTAGCTCGGAAGGATGTGCACTTGAGCGTCTTCTCGAAGATGAGGGAGACCTCTTGCGGTTCTTGATGAGGGCTTTGAGCTCCTCCATTTGAGCATTCATGTTGGCACACAAGTTGTTCGTCATGGCATCGAACTCGTCGTTGTTGTTGTAGACCGAAGATGATGAAATGCTTTGCCTATCCATCACAAGACTCGAGCAAAGGTGAGTAGGAGAGGATATAAACAATACCAAGTTACCTTTTCCGAATGTTGAGGATGTATCCCGTTTCACTCAATGTGAAATGAAAGAATAGTGGAATTGGTACCGGACTTGTTCACTCACACATATCTAGTAAATCTTATGGAGTGGCTCGGTGAGGATAAGTGGCACAAAAATTTGATGCAAAATGTTAGAAAGAATCAATAATGTTGAAAAAGATACACAAATTCGCAAGTGAAACAAGTAGACCAATAGCAATATGGGTGGCACACGGAAACGCACACACGGATAGATAGATGGGGTCGTGCAACCAAGGAATGAGCACAAAATGTGGAGTCCACGGAAAACGCTCGTGTTGCACAACTCTAGAGAGACGCTAGCACGATTGCTCGATAGGCGGATACGACACTTGTGCACAACCTATAAGATGCAAAATGTATGGACTTTCTATCTCAAGTATGCTATTTGTGTATGACGTTCCGGTGCTTTTAGCACAAGATGATCCAAGATGATCAAGTATAATATGATATTTTGTGATGCTATGGCTCTTGCTTACAAGCTTCTTTGTGGCTCTTTTGCTTAAAAGATTATTCTTTTTTTTGTATATGGCCACGATGCACAAACCAAGATAGCAATTGTGTATATGCGGGAACAATCTTGTGACACAAGGGATGATAAGATGATACCAATATGATATGGTATATATGCAATGGAAGAGCGGATTGATGATCACTAATGTGCACAAGTAACGTTGCCGGCAATACTCAAAGGCTAGTCTCGATAGGCAAGTGACGCAAAATGGTCTAGGGGTTAACAATGCAATTGCAAGAGAATATACAATGATGTCGTCGAAATTACCGTCCGTGTCGATGATGAGAGGTGGCGCTCTTGATGTAGACCCGTTCCTAATTAGCCGAAACACCTTAGGAAACGGAAAAACCACAACTCAAAATCTCAAGGATAAATGTCAAATGGTGGTAGCGGCAATGCCGTGGTGGTTGTGGAAGTGGAATGATGGGCTATACACGGTGTCGGAGTTGACGTCACGGTCCCTAAGTAGCCGAAACACCTTAGGAGACACAATCCACAACTCAAACAAGCTCGAACAAAATTTGGTTAAGTTGGGTTGGCTATGTATGGTGGACTAGGCTATGCGGAAGTGGTGGTGGTGGTTGATGAATAAGCAATTGTCCCTAAGTAGCCTAAACACCTTAGGAGACTCAAATCACTACTCAAGCAACCACAAATGCTATGGTGGACAAAATTGGTTAGGTTGCGGAAGTCGGTGGTGGGTATGCGGATGATATGGTGGATGCCCTAGGCAAAGATGCCAAAATCCACAAAATATGGTGGAGTGAAATGGTGATGGTAGTATTTTTGGTATGGGAAATGTCAAGAGCTTCGAAACGAGCTAAAGAACGTCCAAATCGGAGTTCGTATGAATTAGTTATGGACAAAACAAAAATCAGCCGAAGTCAAAATCTGGGTGTACCGGACGTCCGGAAAAGACCGGAAATCCGGTATTTTCTGCTGTATAGGTGGTTCTGGTCGTCCGGTGAGTTCCGGACGTCCGGTGCTTCGTGAGGGTCCTGACGTCCGGTAAAACGCCGGTCGTCCGGTGGGTCGGGGTCCACGCGAGATTTGAGCTCGGGAACGCGATTTTGGGCGGAATTTAATGATTTTGGGGTCAAATTTTGACGGATTTTGTGGAGGAAAGATGGGGAAACTTGGGGAAATGCTAGATCCACTTGAAACCAAGCAAATCCATGGATCAAAATCAACAAAACATCATCAAACCAACAGATCACAAAAAAATTTGGGGCTATTTTGGTGGGGATTTTCGAAATTTAGGACGAAATCACACGAAAGAAGGCTAGAAAACGGTGGAGGGGGCTCCAAATTCATGAGAAACCGTGGCTCTTGATACCATAATGATGTAGGGTGGAACCCTAGATGGCCGATCTTTCACGAAATGGAGGGGATCCCACGATGAACACGAAGAACACAAAGGGGAATCACGAGGGAAACACTCAAGAACAAGTCCAATCACACATCCACTAGACAATCAAACACACAAGATCACAAGATACATGAACAACAAAGGGAAAGATACAAGGTAGAGTTCATCTCCAAGAGGAGGTCTTGAATCCGCGAAGGATCTTCCCGTTAGGGGTCTTGAATCCAAGGTGGATCTTCTCCGTAGAGGGGCCGCGGTCTCTCTCGTGGAGTAGATCCGGGATGGATGAGCAAAGCTCTATCTCTCATATGAGCTAAATCAATGCTAACCCTAAAATGGTGGAGGTGGAGGAGTATATATAGTCTAGGGCCACGAAGGTGTAAGTGAGGGGCGAAAGTGGTACATGGCCAAAAGGCCCGCGGCTGCGCACAGGCAGGGAGCGGACGTCCGTTGGGCACCGGACGTCCGGTGGCTCGGGAGGGACCGGACGTCCGGTAGCTCTCGGACTTCCGCTATTTTGGTTCTGTGAAGGATGTCACGGACGTCCGGTGGCTGCCGGTCGTCCGGTCGCCTGGGATGCGTCGGACGTCCGGTAAACGCCGGTCTTCCGCAACCTATAGCTTGCAGCAGCTCTGTTTCTTCCGTCTTCTCTTCCACGCTTCCCTCGCAGATGGTGTAGGTGATCCTTGGCGCTTGCACTCCTCCTCGTCATCTGTGAAGCTCCGACAATACCTATGCATGCACACGAGTGGAGTGTCAAGTAGTATACCATCCTCGAAGGGGTCAAGTGGACACGTGTAAAGGAGATGATTCACCTTTTTGTATGAGAAGTAGAGGTCGTACGTGTCACTTGCCAAATGGACTCTTTGCATGGTGATGTCCATAGGATGCGCCGCATTAGTTCCTGGTCTGCTTGTCATCGTATTTATGGAAGAGGGGCGGTAGGACTTGCTCGGCACGCTCCGCCTCCTCCTTGTCCCATATAGGCTCCGCCACTCTGTAACCGCCGGGACCGAGTGTGTGTTCCCCTAAGTTCAGCTCCCGCATTTCTTTCCCCCACTGACTTGATTCGGAGGTTGCGGTGCTCTCGCACTTGATCTTGAAGTCGTTGTATTCATCTTTGGTGATCGAAGGATTTTTCTCCTTGATCGTCTCATAACTAAAACCTTTGTCAATCATTCTCTTCACCGTGCTTTTCCAAGTAGACAGGGTCGTGCTCATCCTCGTGAGGGCGGCATTGTTCACTTTATTCCCTTTGAGGCTTGTGTTTTCAAATTCAGCGGGGAACGTGTATCGTTCGTGCAGCTTCGTGAAGAGGAGGTTGCGCAAATTCCCTCGGTCAGGATGCCTTAGGTTCTCGGTGTTGATCGAGACGGTGCTCCGTTGAATTCACCCAAGCTGAAGCGAGTACCCCTTGACTATTCATTCGGGCGCCGTTGGATTCTATTCGGAGTCCACTACAGTAAATTCCTCCTTGACGGTGCGGAGCATGGTCGGGCGCCGGTCCTTCCGTTGCCTCTTCGGTTCGCTGCCATCTGTGCGTGCGCCGCCATCATCAGTGGTGTCATCCCCGACGGCACCATCAGTGGGGTCATCCTCGGCGGCACTATCAGTGGTGTCAGGATCGGTGTCTTTCGCGGCGTCCTCATACAAGTGAGGTTGTTCCTCCATCTCCTGGGACAGCTCCCAGAATGCCTTGCCGCCCGAACCCCCGGCCTCATCGTTGTGGGCCATGTTTCTCTCTAAATAGGAAAAAGTTTAACCAAAAAGTTGGTTATTGTCAAGGAACAAGATCATGATCTCATCATTTAGGGTTTGTCAACACCGAGGCATCCTAAAAGCTAAGCTTTTATCATTTAGGGTTTTTCGACGCCGAGGCACCCTACAAGCCTAAGCTTTCATCATTTCGGTTTTTATCGACATCGAGGCACCCTAAAAGCCAAGGTTTTATAATTTATGGTTTGTCGACACCGAGGCATCCTAAAAGCTAAGCTGGGAAGGAGAATTATAAGTTGGGTCAAATCACTTGGCTCTATTGCCGCCTATGGTTTAATGCAGCAAGAATAAAGGGGCAGTTGATCCTACTTAATTAAGTACTAAGATACCCTGGCCCATGCATTAGTCACAAGTATCCCATATGTCCTATTTTTAGCAAAGTCATGCTAAAATTCACGGAAAATTTCAGCATGACCTTTGCTGAAAATAGGACATATGGAGTACCCGAATTTGCCGGAACAGAAGTTAATCGACATTCCAGCAAACTCAAGGGCCTCTCGTGTGGACAAGGCAAAATCATTATCCCAGGTCGACAAGGCAATGTGCTACTTGCTTAAATCTCTGTCCAATGCTATTTACAAGACAAACAACAGGTGGCAAAGCCCCGTGTTAAAAAAAAGGAATCCATCACAACATGGAAAATATGTTGGCATGTGAAGAGGTGAAACAATATATGCATCTCCAAGCAGTATCATTCAACATTTTGGACAAACCACTACAAGCAATACTGGATCAGATACAAGAAGAATGTGAGAAAATGCAGACAAATACTAACAGATTGAGGTGTTTAACTTGTGGTCCTCTCTGTGCTATACAGACTTGTATTCTTGACAAACTAGTACAAGCAATGGTGGGTGGCTGCTTAGGGTTTCTCTCTGTTCGTGTTTTTATTTATACCATCATCATGTTATAGGGCCTCGTATGCCCAACAGCAAGAATTTCCTGGTCTGGTCAAAAGCCCACGAGTTTAATTAAACTGAATGTTGCACTGTGTAAACTAGATTTAAACTCATTGTTGCACTGCTGCAAATGAAGATGCAGATGATCACGCAAAGGATGCAAATTCACCGTGTAAACTGAATTTAAACCGAACGTGGCACAGTGTAAACTGAATTTACTGTACCAAAATTTAAACTAAATGGAGTATTGTGTAAACTGAAACTTGATAGGAGTACAATTTGCAAACAAAAATGTCGACAGAAACCTGATAGGAGTAGCCAGATGTGTGGACTATGTAAACTTGACGTAAACTGTGTTGACTGTGCAAACCAAAACTTGACAGGAGTAGCCAAATGTATTTCACATTTCTGTAATGTATTTCACATTTGAGATGCTGAAATTCACATTTCTGTAATGCATTTCACATTTCACATTTCTGTAATGCATTTCACGTTTGAGATGCTGAAAGTGCAACTAATCCCCGGGTGGTTTTGGTAATTAATAACAACATATATATCATTGAACTAATAGTTACTTGAGAATCATTTCAGAGAGTTCAGTGATATGGGTATGGCAAGGACTAAAGAAGTGGACCCCTCAAAATGCTAAGGCAAGCATTGGCAAAAGCTCAAGACTCCATTTTTGGTTTAGTGATCCAAGATCACATTGAGTCCATAGGAAAAGCCAATACTATTAAAAGGGGATGAGGTTATGATGATGATCTGGTTGCTCAAGTGCTTAGTGATACATCTCCTAAACTATCAGTAACTTTCACTGCCATATACACTCATAAGTAGTCTCGGTCCCACCGATATTCCAAACTCAGTCACACCAAGATGAACCACCTCAGCCATAAGCCAAACCCTAGTAAACTCGGATTTTCCGATTCTGAACTCGGTCTCACCGAAACATGAGTTGCCAAGGTTCTGTAACCTTCTGTCATCAAATCGGTGTCACCGAGATGATGAAGTCGGTCCCACCGAAACTGGCATGCTCTTGTCATTGCACGAATCGGACCAACCGAGATTGTATATTCGGTCCCACCGAAAACCCCAACGTTCACATTATTTGAACTATCGGTCTCACCGAGTTGTCCACTTCGGTCCCACCGAGATTGCTCAAATGTGTGTAACGGTTGGATTTTGTGTGGAGGCTATTTATACCCCTCCACCCCCTCTTCATTCGTGGAGAGAGCCATCAGAAAGAACTACCACTCCTACCTTACATTTCTGAGAAGAGAACTACCTACACTTGTGTTGAGATCAAGTTGCTCCACTCCCACCATATGAAGCTTGATCTCTAGCCTTCCCAAGTTGCTTTCCACTCAATCCTTTCTTCCACCACAGCCAAATCAGTGAGGAGAGTTGAGTGTTGGGGAGATTATCATTTGAAGCACAAGAGCAAGGAGTTCATCATCATCTACAACATCTATTACCTTTTGGAGGGTGGTGCCTCCTAGATTGGTTAGGTGTCGCTTGGGAGCCTCCGTCGTCGAGATGTGGAGTTGAACCAAGAAGTTTGTAAGGGCAAGGAGATCGCCTACTTCGTGAAGATCTACCCCGAGTAAGGCTAGCCCTCCGTGGGCGTAGGCCATGATGGAATAGACAAGGTTGCTTCTTCATGGACCCTTCGTGGGTGGAGCCCTCCGTGGACTCGCGCAGCCATTACCCTCCGTGGGTTGAAGTCTCCATCAACATGGATGTACGATAGCGCCACCTATCGGAACCACGGGAAAAATCACCGCGTCTCCAAAATTGCGTTTGCTCTTCTCCACCTCTCTTTACTACATGTGCAATTTACTTTCCGCTGCCTATACTCTAGAATTGCATGTGTAGGGTGATGCTTGACTTGATCATAATTGTGAATCTGCCAAAAACTGTTCTTTGTCAAAAGGCAGAATTTTTATATTTACAAGTAGTCTAATCACCCCCCCCCCCTCTAGACATACTTTCGATCCTACAGATGCTGAAATTCTCGCCGAGGTGTTGAGAACAAATTTTGCAACACTAGACAGAACGGCTTGCAATGCACCTCTAAGTTGCAGTCTTCAAGCTATGAAAATTTTCGTTTCACCATGAGTTGACTAACACTTGACCTTTCTGTGAGTGGATGGTTAATTCTGAATCAGGCATGATGGTCGTTGATATTCCCCAACAAATTCAGACACCAACAACTTCTAACACCCACAAGAAAAATTCTAGATGACGCACAACAAGACAAAGAACAAACCAATGCCTAGAAAACTGAACTGCAATCATCAAGACCAGGGGAAATCTTGTAACTTGGTCTAAAAAAAGGGGGGAAATCTTGATTCTTGAAGACCAACAGATGCTAGATTAGATATCTGCAGGCAGACATCATCAAGAATGAACACAAGCGGCCACGGCGCTGGTCCGCGAGGAGAGTCCCGGGAGGGGCAGGGTGGACGCGGCCAGCGCGGGCGGTACGCGCAGGCGAGCGGGTGCGCGAGGGGTCTACAGCGCTCGGGACGAGGGGAAACAGAAGAGGGGAAGCGAGGGGAGCTCACCGCGGAGGCACACGAAGGCCCGACGGTGGATTAGGAGCAGCAGGCCGGCCGGACTTGAAGGAGAGGCGGCGGAATCCAAGGTGGAAGAAGGGCTCGGTGGCGGGTTCGCGGTGCTCCTCGGCTCGGCTCCGGTCCGGTTCGTCGACGTATCCGACGGAGATGACGTAGACGCTCGTGCTGGACTTCTCCGGCCTACTTCGGTGCTCGATGGCGTGGAGAGGGAGGCGGCGGGGGCGCGGGGGCGGTGGCGCAGTGGGTCGGGGCAGCGGAGCGCAGTGAGGGGGGGCTGAGAGAGATGTGAGATTGGGGATCGGGGCAGCGACCTAGCTAAAATATGGATGGGGCACAATACTAATGGCGCACCTCCCCCTGGTGCGCCATTAGTATTTTTTTCTGTTCGAGCCAATAGGTTATCTTTCACCAAACCTCATCTACATCAAATCCCCTCTAGTAGCCCGACTGGTCAGCACGCAGTTCTCACACTAGGAGGTCATGGGTTCGATTCCCAGGCTCCACAATTTTTGTTTTTTATGCATTTAAAATGTTGTTTGATACTTATTTGTGTTTAAATATGTTCAAACTTGTTTAAATCATAACAGTAATATATTTTTATAAAACAGTAATAATTTTTTTTAAATATCATCAAATTTGTTATTTGAATATATTTATGAATATGAAAAATATCATCAAATTTATTATTTGAAAATATCATGAGTTCATGGGTCGGCGGCGGCAGCCGGTGGAGCGGGGGAGGGTGCGGTGGGTCGGCGGCGGCGGTGGAGTAGGGGAGGGTGCGGGGGGTC